>CM034148.1:715151492-716351492 GCA_019776745.2 Taxus chinensis
AAATGCCCCTCCTTTATAATATATAGGAATAATAATAGAAAGAGGAGGGGAAGAATCCGAACTCTGCTCCAACCACCCGTGAAAGCGCATTGAATCCACCTACCATGATGAAGAGTCTTGTTGCAATACCCATGCCCCCGTCGCTATCCCTTTCTAGGAAAGAAAGAGGCCCATTCTTCATCATGCCAGTAGGTGGGAGACTTGAAAGCCCTCAAAAATAGCAAGTTGAAAGAATGATGGAGGCAGGTGAGAAGCCAACGTCGATATCTTTCCAAAAAAGTCCTCTCCCACCCAAATCCAAGTTTCCAGTCGGAAAGTTATGGCTGTTTGAAGATCAGGGTCACATAAGAGTTCAATCCTACAACTAAGAAGAACTTTGAATATCAACTACATTATTAGAACCTTAATCCCATAAAAAAACTCAGAAATATCAATTTGATAAAATCCTCTAGTAAATTAATAAAGCTTCCTTAAACACGATTTATCGGGTGTTAAAATAAGCCCTGAATTGTCTCGAAAACGAGAAAAGAAACTTGTAAAATCATATATCCTATACAACAATAAGAGCATAGTTACACGGATTTCTTACCACTTCATGTCACGAGTTTGAAAATTAGCTGCATTATTAGAATCATAAGCACCAAAATGTATAAATATCGCATACAGGTCCAAAGTTTGCAACTCTAAGATTGAACAAATTTCCTGTTTACTCCCTATTTTGCATCCAATTTCCTTAAAGCAAATATGAAAAATATGCCTTGAATCTTTTAAGTTGTCAATAAAACATTCTCACACATTTTGACAATGGAAGAAGAAATTTATCCACATTCATTAGACTCTATTCAGAATCAAAGAGAGACTAGTCAATGTAAAAAAATATCTATAATGAAAAATATTGGAAAATGAGGATTTTTAATATTTCTACAAGCACTTTCTGTCCATTTCCTAGGTGATACAATTCAGAAACTAGTCTGAAAATTTTAAATGTCAAAAGATGGGAATAGTAACCTTGACTCTACGATTACAAAATGCAATGCTTTGGCTAGTAAACAGAAGATGGTTGTGATGCCCGCTAAAACAACCCACTTGAGACCTAAGAACAACTTAGGATTAGTTAGGAAAAATTATGGAATAAATTTTTTTTTTGTTTAAAAGAGTCTATAACCATGTTACAAGACAACAATTGTCACTAACAGGGTTCTGGAAACAATTCTAATATACTAGAATATAATTTTCTTTTATTAACAATTATTAGAGGTCACAAGGTCCAAAATTTAAGGGTAAGAAGTTTCACTTAGGTTCAGGGGGCAATTCCTCACCATACCCACTCCTTAATAGGCTTAAAGTTTCAACTTGATTTTTTTTACAATTTAACGCATTCAAAATTTTACTAAATTACTTCCATTGGATAGGAAATTTCCTCACCTTTTTAATGATATAAAGAAGTCCTCCTAACACCTCATATATTTTTAAGTTATGGGCCGCTGGGCCTTGGCGTGAAAACTTTCCCCAAAGGGCGGGCCTGCAGGCCCAGGGGAGAAAATTTTCCCAAAGGGCGGGTTCGCGAGCTGCGGGGAGACTTTTGGAAAAATTCCCACATGGGGGAAAAAATCACATTTGTGCCCACACTCCTGCAGGTCCGCAAGTCCATAAGAGACATGTGGTGCTTCACAAGTCAGCGAGGGGGAGAACGGGGCGGCGGGAGACATTTTGCAAATTCTCCCGCGTGGGGTGAAAGTCATCTTTGCGCCCGCTCTCCCGTGAGTCCACAAGGGACATGTGGCATCTCCTAAGACAACGCGGGGAAGGCGGGGCGGTGGGGAGAAAATTGGCTTAATGCCCCAAAGGGCTAAGAGGGTACATTGACCCGCGCCTCCGCTGACATCTCACGATGACACGTGGTAGCCCCTGATTGGATGTGCGCCGGCAGGATGGTGGGGAAAACCTGGAAATTTTTCCCAAAATTTTCCGAAATGCAAAAAATGAAAAGGGGCCCACTCCTTCGCCGATGACTCGTGATGCCAAATGGCATCCCCTGATTGGACACAGGCCGGCGGGAAAATTTTTGGAAAATTTTCTGAAAGCTCTAAGTTAAAAAGGGGATCCGTCCCTCCGCTGAAACCTCATGGTGCCACATGGCAGCCTCTAATTGGATGCGGGCCGGCAGGGTGGTGGGGAAAATTTGGAAAATTTTCACAAAATTTTTCTCAATTGTATACCCGTCATTTTGTCTGCATCTTCGCTTTCCCGTCATCAGATTTAGGTCACTGCAACCAAATATTCCCTCCTTCATATCCCTTCCATCACCATCGACAATACAAATAACAGTAATTTCGTCAATGAAGAAGCACCATCACCGTTGAGTTCGTCGTTTCTGTCAGAAGTGGAGGCGTCAAGTGATAGTCAAGCGATCTCCTCATCGTCATCGTCGGAGGAGCAGGTGGAGTTTGCATCGTTGTGGGAGTGGGAATCGTTGTTTGACTCAGAGTTGGAAGATTGGGATAAATTCTCGTTCTCGTGAGTGAATACATCGCCGTTAGAGTTAGAGAGAGACATAGACAGACAATTGGAGGTGGAGTCCACGTTGTTCGACCCCTTCCAATTATGGAGTTTCTAAATTTTTTGTTTGGGACAAAAAATACTTAAAGTGGGGGTTATGGCTGCTGTTGCACATCGCGATGCACAAACGGGTCCACGTCGGCATTAAAACAGAACGTATATTTGGAAGCAGCATCAGTTGTCTGACATCATGTGAAAGGCGACTGAAAAAGAGTTCCATAACGTGGACACGTGTATTGTTTTCTCACCATTAATAAAGCTTCGGTTGTCTTTCTTTTCTCTTAGAGCACGATTTTCTTTTTTAATATAACGAGTGGACAATATTCAATGGGATGTTATATTCCATTGTTTGAGTCAACTATTCCAATTAGTTTTACTTATTGATCCATGATGAGATACAATTATTTTCTTCATAATTATTAAGATTTTGAAGATTCAAATATTTATTTCATAATTTTAAAACTTGCAATCACATGTAGTGTTTGAATAATTTCAAGTTAGAAAGAATCAAATGTTAGAATAAAAAAAAAATGTTACGGGGGATGTATGTGAAACTATTTTTTGTTTCAACGAGATACATGAACCCGAGTGTTATTTATGTCATTCGTTGGAAGGAGAAAGGGGGTTTGGTGTAGACATCGTCGAGGCAATGTACTTTGGAGATATCCCATAAAGAAAAGTCGCATCAATTAATACTCGCAATGGTAATAGTCGATTGTTGAAATTTCAGCCCTTTTGTTTTATCGATAATTAGCGCACGCATCAATTTTAGGGGAATTTTTTTGTGTTCTACATGATACTTTAGAGATACAGACATGTGAAACTATTTTTGGTTTCGACAAGATACATGAACCGAGTGTTATTTATGTCATTCATTGGAAGGAGAAAGGGGGTTTGGTGTAGAGATCGCTGAGGTAATGTACTTTCGAGATATCCCATAAAGCAAAGTTGCATCAATTAATACTCGCAATGGTAATAGTTGATTATTGAAATTTTAGCCCTTCTGTTTTATCGATAAGTAGCGCATGCATCAATTTTAGGGGATTTTTCTTATGTTCCACATGATACTTTAGAGATACAGACATGTGAAGGGGACTGGACATCCCATGTCATGTCAATATAGTAGTTGGTTTTTTCAACCACAAAGCATGGTAGGTCTTGTGGTTTTGTGTCATCTTTATAGACCATTATCTTAGGCCATTTCCTAAACTTGTGCATGCATATATATTGGCCACAAGGGTTTTCCTTATGGATCTGTATTTGACAGAAGCTCCTCAAATTACAAGTTCATAACACTATTATATACATATTTTCCTTATCGATTTGATTATTTTCCTTGATTTCATGTTTATGCACATGTTTAAAACTTAGACCAACGGGGTGTTATAGATGACGCAACGAGTGGAAATGCAACACCTTGACCTCCGAGAGGTAAATGGTGAAGAGGTCGAGTGTCTTCCGCGAGTAAAACATGATGCCTTGTATCAAAGGGGGAAATCCTCAACTCAATTATGTGGCACACCACACTAGTTTTATGTTTCCTTTGCTCAATCTTTGGCCCCTTATTGTTACATCATGCCACAATTTATGCTTTTTTCATAAAAGTAGAGGCGGTCATCAAAACAATTAGCAAAGTTATATTGAAGCTAGCAAACCTCCAACAACACAACAAATTCCAAGAGTCACAACAATGTCACAAAGATGATGTTTATTTAAAGGCCCAGTGAATGTTCAACAAATTAAAGTCTTTTCCTCTACTATCTGAAGAGGTCAATTGCCTTCCCAAGGAAAATACTATGATGTGCAATGAAAGGGGAAAGCCTCAAATCATGTGACACATCGCACCAAGTTTGATATTTCCTTTTCTCAAGCTTTAGCTCCCTACCACAATGTTTTCTTCTTTCATAATGTCTTGGCCATCACACTGGATTCATCCCACCCTTGTAGGTATATTCTCACTACATCTCTAGGTCATTTTCAAATGGGTTGTTTTTCTCATGTTATTTCATTTACACATGCATATTACTTACTGCTCAACTTCCCTTATAGGCTCGATCTTGCTTTTTTTCAATATTATAAAGCTATCTAGGCCTCATGCTTCCTTATCAACAAGAATACCCTCAAAAGTTTCCTAGAAATATGAAAAGGTGTGTAAAAGTCTACACAGTCAAAATACCTTATGTAAAATGCAAAGGGTCCACGTGGGGCTGAAAGGAAAATAGATATCTATATAGCGAAATGTCATTTATAGGTTAGGCAAATAACAATTAGTTGGAAGCATTAAGAACAAAACTTGAACTCGAATGTAAAGTGTAAACCCTTGCACATGACATCAGCAGAGCCCAAGAAGAATTCAATCAAGAAATATAATAGAATTTGTGCTCCAACTTGTGGAATGAGGGATTAGAGTCGTGGAACTATGACTACGCATGTGAATATATAATGTCCACAAATGCACAATTCGTATACCTCGAAATTGAGTTTAGGTGAACCAACAATCCAAAGATCAACTTCTAAATAATTTATAAAATAGTCCAATGAATATATGAATTTTATAGATGCATGGTGACATGCATATGAGATGAAAACCCACAAAATAAAAGGCAAAAACCACTTAATCTTTAGTGGACTCAACTTAGCAAATTTTATAAAGATAGAATAAGGAGAGACATACATTATTTGACTTCAAAACAGGATGTAACTATTCTATCAAATTTTTACAGATAGTTGCCCTCAGACACAACTAAAAATAACACTTCTTCAAGACCAAAAATTCTAAAAATTAGTAGATCCAATTTATAAAAATCAGGAATATGAACATTGATCACACTTTGATTCTGAACAACTCTGGAACCCTACAAATGAGCTCTTCAAGTGGGCCAGTCCTCCTAGAAAAGGGCTATAAATAAAGAGAAAACACAACCGCAACTTTTCTTTTCAAACCCTTATGAAAATCAACAACCTTCAAACCTCAAATACGTTGGAAAACTACTAGAAAATAAGCTATCTCCCTGATATGCAATGGAAACCCATGTGTGGAGAATCCTCCCAAATAGGAGAAGGGATTTCATCCTTTTACTAGATACCTTAAAGGGTTTTCATCCTCAAGAGATTATTTCTAAAGGTTTTCTTCCCTAGAAATATTTTTTCTAAGCTCAAAGGCTCAAATAAAATTCAAATTTTTTCAAAATTGAAAAAGCATTTCTTCTACAAGTAGGTAAACTTGCTTTAATAGATGTATTGGGCCAGATATCCTCCCTAACTTCCAATCAATTTTCACTCCTTGCATTTAATGTTTTATCCACCTTTTCATCCTCCAAAGGGGTCACATTTTCTCCTAGGGTAGACTAACAACATAATGTGATTTTCTTTTTTTCTTTTTTTTACTTTATCACTTTATATTTGTCTTTTCTATTTTTAAATTGAATTTAGGATTATTAAATGAATATAAATTACTTATAATATTATTTTATTTTGTACTTTTATAATTGATTTAATATGATAAGTTTCACTTTTTAACACACTTTAGCCATCGGGAAATAAAATTGGGCTAAAGGTCTTTGACCGAGAAGGAAATATTACAATCTTCATTCCCAAAATTGCTTTCCCTCAAGAAATTGTGACTCATTTGTCCAAGTTCAAAGTACACGAGATAAAACATGCTATAGTGTTCAAAAATTCTGACTCGTGTACCTGTCAAGTGATATAGATGTTGTTACCATACACTTCCCTCAAGATGATTATATACATCAATTTGCATCACAATATTTATATGTCTTATGTTTCAACACATATCCATCAATCTACCACACTTCCTCTAATGATCCAAGATTTAGCACGATATAGGCAATAATCTTTTATATCTTAATCTATCCTCTGAATGATCGTCCTTCCTCGGTTAATAGACATAAGTTGATCTACCCTCGACGCCACTATCTATGAGCCTTATATGTAAGAGAATACGAACAACAATTGATCTTTCCTTATCACTTATATCCCCATCATTGATATCAACCTTGAACTTTTCCCTTTTGTTAGGGTAACCACTAAGGTGTCCATCAAATGGAAGTGGCATAGTAGGAAGCATTAAACATTTTTTTTACACATTTGAAAGCTTGTCAAAGGTTGATTTTCTTGAAATTACAACAGGATGCAATTTCACACAAGTTTCCATGGAAGCCTTGTCCTCATGTATAAGTTTCTCCATAAGGTCTCCTTTTACTTCTTCACTTAGGTGTATATCTTATTTTTCTTCCTCATGGGTGTAGATTACATGGCTTCATTTCCTTTATTACCCTCACACCCTTGCAAATCAAATCTTTCTCAAAATAATTTTGTTAAATCTTTAAGTGAAGCAATGGATTCAACCCCTCGGGTCTTTAATAGAATGATGCCACCATTTATGTGCTATTCCATTCATGTATGTAGAGATGAGTACAAGGGAATCATCTTGACACTTAAGATTACATAACAAATATCTCTCAAATTCCTCTACCACAATCTAGCATATATTTCAGTAGTGTCATCAGAGAAAGGAACTCGGGTCCACTTCATATTGAATATTTCTTGCCTCTGTCCATGTAAATCTAATTTCCCTTCATAAGATGGTAAAATCACTTCTCTGATACCACTATAATGTCCCCAAATGGACAATTTTTACCCCCAGATGTATTTTAGGCAAAATCCCAATCCAAAGAACAATGTCTAAATAAATTATAAATTAGTTCGATGGAGATATGAATATTATAGATGCATGGTGACTTGCATAGGTAATGAAAACCCACAAAATAAAAAGTGAAACCATTGAATCTTTAATGGAATCAGCTCAAATTTTTTTATAAAGATGGAATCAAGAGAGAAATACCATATTTGAATTCAAAACATGCTAGAATTATGTTATCAAATTTCTACAGATAGTTTCACTTAGACATAACTTAAAATAGCACTTCTTCAACACCAAAAATTCTAAAAATTAGTAGATCCAATTTTTTAAAAATCATGAATATGAACAATGATCAAAATTTGATCTTGAGTAGCTCTAGAACCTCACTATCCAACTCTTCAAATGGGTCACACCTCCTAGAAAAGGGCTGGAAATAAAGATAAAACACATCCACAACTTTCCTCTTCAAACCCTTATGAAAATATGCAACCTTCAGACCTCAAATATGTCAAAAAAGTACTGGAAAATCAACTATCTCCCTAATATGCAATGTAAACCCCTGTGTGGAGAATCCTCTCAACAAGGAGAAGGGGTTTTGTCCTTCTACTAGATCCCTTAGAGGATTTTCATCCTCAAGAGATTGTTTCTAAATGTTTTCATCCTCAGAAATATTTTTGCTAATCTCAAACGCTGAGACAAAATTCAGATTTGTTCAAAATAGAAAAGGCATGTTTTCTACAAGCAAATAAACTTGCTTTTATAGATGTAATGGACCAAATAGCCTCCCCAACTTCTAATCAGATTTCACCCCTAACATTTAATGATTTTTTCCACCATTTCCAACCTCCAAAGAGGTCGCATTTTCTCCTAGGGGAGAATAATAACATAAAGTGATATACATGCTTATTTCTTTTTTGACTTTTATCACTTTATATTAGTCTTTTCTATTTTTAAATTGAATTTATCATTAATAAATGAATATAAATTTATTATAATATTATTTTAATTTTCTCTTCTATACTTAATTTATTATGATAAGTTTCCCTTTCTAACACCCTTTAGCCACCGGGAAACAAAATTGGGCTAAAGGTCTTCGAATGAGAAGGGAATATTACGAAATATAAAAGCACAACATTTTAAAGGCGTGGGATGTGAGGCTCATAGAAAAGGATGTGTAATTTCTAAGCTTCATGTAACACTAATTTGGCCACCCAAAGGCTATAATTCTATTGCAAAAGGCCATGCTTCGAAAACTCCAACGAAGGAAAAATATCCTTCCTCTTCCAACATGTGAGAATTTAATAAACATAAAATAGTCATTATATATTTTAATATTATCTTAACAACATTATTTTTCATTGTTCAAAATAAATATTAAATTATTATTATCACATAAAAAATGTTTGACAAACATTGGTGGTCTATAACTTTAACCCCTACTCAAAGACAATGCAATGTAAGTTTCTCAAGCGTATATGCAAAATAATGATATGGAAGGGGAAGGGTTCAAGCCCTCTCCCATTCTCTTCTTTTTAAATTATTTAAACAAAAATAAATATATATAAACTAATAAAATACTAAGCTAAATCTATATTTTTTTATATAAAACCTTTATTCATAAAAAATTAAGTATGATTGATATAAAACTTATATATAGTTTTGGATGATTCCTTGTGTATTATGAATTTAAGCTAGATTGTAAAATTTATATGTACACTCAAATATTAACTACACCAAAAATTAAACAAGTGTATTTTTATTAAAGTTTGGATTAGGTTAGGATTAAGAGATACATTCAGATTAATTAATTCAATATTAATGTACATAGAATAAAAAAATTGTAGTAGTAATTTTCTATATAACACTCTAACTACATGTACTAAATAAAAGAATACACAATAGGAGAAATAAATTTATTTATTATACAACTCGTGAAGTAAATTTGGCTATGGAAGAAGGATAAAAGGAATAAAAAGGATGTACATAAGCATTGTTTTGGGTTTTGGAGATGTACAATTAGATAAGACAAAATAATTAATTATTTATGTCAAAATTATTTCACGATTACGTACTTTTTTGGCAGTTATATAGTGTTATGCCAGTGTTTTGCAATCTTATGTACATGCTTGAGAAAATGGAATCCACATACCTTCCTATGGAATCAAAATTTGGATCCCTCGCCTCCTAGTTCCCACAAATCTACAAAAAAAATTGTATGGACTAAAATAATTTCAAACCATGACCATGCATAAAAACCATAGAAAAATTTTAGTGGTTGGGTTGAAGTGTAATCCACAGACTGCCAATGTGAGCAGACCAAACTTCTCAAAGAAGGCCTCAAATTGAACATAGTTCTCTACTTAGATATATTATATATATGGATGCAACTACCTTTGGCAATGTGATGAATTTCTAATGATTTGTAGCACCTTGGTATGTGCAAAAGGAAACCTGGATGTGATTGGACTTGGATGTTTGAATCTTCTTACTTGGGAAGCTGTGGGGATGTTATACTCTTGAACCTAGTTGGGAGTGACTTAGACATATGCATGAGATACTCCAAATGATATATTATATATATGTGTTTCAATGTGATGAATTTATAATGATTTGTAGCACCTTGGTATGTTTGTGATTGACTTGGATTTTGAATCTTCTTACTTGGGAAGCTATGGGGATGGTAATATTTTCAGATGTGTGTCTCACTAGAGAGAAGAACCCCTAGTGTGATGCTAGGGCTAGAGATAACATGCACCAAAAGGAACAATGTCTTTTAGCTTCGGATGATAAAAGCTTTGATGTTTGTTGATTGAGTATATTGTGAATAAAGGAAGATACATAACATTTAATAAGGGGGGCATTAAAAATCTAGACAATATATGAGAAGGCGATTGATGAGGAGGGGGAGATGATGAAACTTTGGTTTTTTATTTTCTTCGTGTATGACGATTTCTAGTTCACAAAGGTGGGAGAACCATACTTACTCAAGACAAGGGACCCTTAATGGATGGTGATGAGAACACATATGAGAATGATTTTCAAAAATCTGATTGAGGATGACCCCCTTGTCCTTAATTTAGATGTCGGTGTAGACACTGGTGGGGGTGGAGGTGTAGATGGTATCGATGATGAATTAGGATGCTCTTCTTCTAGGAGAAGATCATTTACAAGGAAGAACCATTAAATCATGGATTTAAGATTTTTACAACTCTTTGTGTTATGAATTGGGCTTCTATGGTAAGCACAAGTTTTATCTTGATCATACTAGGCAAGTTTCTGTATATGTAGATTGGGTGTTTGTATTGGTGGTAATAAAATAAGAGAAGCCTGCACAAGCCTCTCGAGGATGTCAATGTAAGTTCCTTTCAGGGGATTTGGATAAATGGATTTTGATTTTTATTTATGATAATGCTTGGTAGAACGTGCATTATTTTTGGATGGGGGTGGATTTGTGGGTGTCATATAATGTTGAAGCATCATAGGGACGTCATGAGGTTGATAAGAAAGAGGATGCGATCTAAGGATGGGATAGGATCTGGGATTGATAAAATTGGATGACACATGAGGTCCCAAAATAGATGAAGAGGGATGAATTATGGGTGAGATAGGGTATGACCGTGTGACATGATATTGAGATAAAGGATGAGGTCCTAAAACAAATGGTAAATGTAGAATTGTATGAGTGATATATTTGGATTGTGATAAAGGATGGGTTCCCAAAAATGGATGGTAAGGTTGAGACCCTAGATGATGTGTGTTTTGATTTTATAATGTTAAATTTAGGAAAAGAATATGGTCTTACGATAGATGACGAGGATGAGGTCATGGCTGTGATAGATTTCAAATTTGTAATGTTTTCTTTAGATAGAGGAGAGGGTCTCATGTCAAATGATGAAGGTTAGGTCGTGGATTTGATGGGATTTGGTTCTATAGTATTTGATTCAAGACAATGAGATGTTATCTCCAGACACGATTGAGGTGGGTTACTTTCATGTGATCTACCCAAGTCTTTGATTGGTTAAAAAATGGTTGGATGTAAAGATCTTTGATTATAGGTGCCTCCTTTGTATCAGTTTGCGAAGTCAAGTATGAAAGATGTAAGGAGATAGTAGGTGATTGGTCGGTAAAAAAAGGCAAAATCAATGCATGGGGACTATTAAAAATATGATCCAAGGATTCTGAGTCTTCGAGTGGCAACGTTGATGATGAAGGGGTCTCCTCGTGGGAAAGATCCTGTGTGATAATATTGATGATGTGACTCAAATGATGTGTGATGTATATATTGATTGGCTTTATTAAGGGTATTTGTTCAGAAAGATAAGAAACAAAAACATTTGTGGTATTCTCATCTAGTTTGTAGGAATTCCTAGGGGAATCATATGGGACATGTGTCGATTAGGGATTGAGATGGGATTATTCAAGGGCTTGGATTTCTAATTTTCTACCCATGGTGAAGGCTTCGTCAAAATTCTGGAATGCATGGATCTGAAGGGTAAATGAGATATGGTTGCAACATGATCGAGAAAACAACTCGATCAGTTCAGATTGAGGAAATGAGAAGGTTAATTGATTGATAATGCTTTTTCATCTATCAACAAAGTCAATAATGGATTCATTTTTAGATTGTTTGATGGTAGAGAGGTAAGAAATGGTGATTATATGAGTGACATTGATGGAGAATTTCTCGAGACACATTAAGGATAGATGCATGAAAGAGAATAAATAATTCTAAGGGAGGGAGTTGTATCAATCCAAGGCAGGTCCCATCAATGACATAGGAAAATATCTAAGAAGGAGATCTTGATCGTGGATGATGAGGCAACATGAGTTTCTAAAGGATAATATGTGTTGTTGAGGATGCTCTTGGCCATGGAACATGATAAATTTAGGCAATTCCCACTGTGGAGGATAGGGCTTATATGGTACTAATTGATGGATGGTTTCATTACAAACCTAATCATAAGTAAGGGCATGTTTGGGTCCCATGGTAGCGGTTTCCAAATTGTCTAATCTATTCAATTGAGCTTGCATAGGATAATGTGTAGGATTAGATTTGAAGGAATTAAAATGTGATTGTAGATGTCAATTTCGTCGACTTGATTGAAGATGATGGAGAGTAGGATGGTTTTTTTGTTGATGGGTTTGATGTGAAAGTTGATAATGGGTAACCTGAGAAGGTACCAATTGCAAAATAGGTTGTGATAAAGCGATGTTGGGAGATGTGTAAGGATGTTGGATGTTTTTTTTCTGGATGAGAGTGGTTGATTGAGTTTGAGTAGGGATGTGTGTAAGGGTTTGGAATGTCTAAGGTATCGATATAGGTATTGAATTCGAGATAGGTTGATGAGAAATATGGGAGATGTTAAGATTTTGATATGATTGTGATGAAGGAGGGCATGTGGCAAGGATGAATTGATGGCATTCACTTTTTATGGGTTGAGGGGTGATAATTTAGAAGTAGTCTTGACGTAAAGGATTCTCATAAGGTTGTTGGATGGAATTGTTGTAGGGTTGTAGGACTGGTTGAAAAGTAGAGGTTCCATAGGGAACAAGATATGATCTAGATGGCTCTGGGAACATGCCAAAGATAAGTGAATTCTGATGGGATGTGATAGGTTAATGAGTTTGATAAGGATTTGATCCTTTTTAGGGTATGTTTGAGATTGATTAGGGTGAAAAGATGTAGATGAAGAAATTGAAGATGATTGTAAAAATGAAGCATAAGGGGTAAAATAATATGCTAACATGGAGGGTTTATCCTTATTAAAAGATATTTAACTGACAACAAATCCATAAGAGAGCTAAAAATTTCATAGACAATTCAAGTAGAAGAATTTTAATTATCTTAGTTAGAATTTAGATGTGGAGGAAGAGGATCAAAGGGAACCTAATGATATGGTCATTCTAAGGTTGGTTTCAAATTTGTTAAATATTGGAGTCCTTGATATACCCAAAGGTACGTGAGGCCCGAATCTCTGCTAGGTTTATAACGTGGCCAGAACACTACAGTGAGTTTCCCATTGGGTGATGAAATCCCAAGTAGGTAAACCCGGGTAGGAATGTTTTAGTGCAGTTTATGTTTGATGTGATTTGGCTATGTGTGAGGGAGATTAAATGAATGCAATCCGTTAACCTCCTAATTAAACTATGTAATCAAGAAGAATGAAAGGCTTGTTTTAAGCCCAAAATAGAGATTGATTTTGATGAGGACAACAAGAAGAAATGTAATGCTTGGAAAGAAAAAGAAAGAAAAGAGACATACCTGTAAAATGATTCCTGTTTAACTTTTTTTTATTTTTAATTATTCAATTTTTTTAGCACGACAATTACACAACAAGAAAAACCCAGAGAAAGGACCTACAAGGGTTAGTGGAATACAAAAAACAGAAAGAGAAAATGATGGTTAGAGGCTAATTGATTGAGCAATAAAAAATAATCTATAAATATCATCAACGATTTATAGGAATAGCTGGCGATTTGACTTGATCATTAATGATTGCAAAGTAGAGAGCCTAAAGGTGAAAATTAATTAATTTAAAATGAAAGGATGGGAAAAATATCCCACCAGGCATGCCAAAATATACCAGAGAGATTTTTCTTTCCAAAATTAACTTAATTAAATGAAATAAAAAACAAACTTATGTCAGAAGATGACGGGGTTTACCGATACCCATAACGAATGGTTCAGATATTGATGAGTTATTAGTGTTGAATGATCCAAGTGGGTGCATAGTTTCCTCTTTCTAATGGGATAAGCTACATGTAATGAAAAAACACTTTAAAAATGATAGTATTAGATAAATATATGGTGGATTTCCTCGAAAAGGCCAGTCCTTGAAAAATCAATGGACTTCCTTGCAAGGATCTCGATCTGCATTCAAGAAATCAATCTGGTAATGATGAGATAAAATGATAAAACAAACAATATAACCTACAATGCAAAGGCAAATGGACTAGCGCTATCTAAGGCTATATGATGGTCTGATCATGATACCTGATCCAAAGGGAATATAGGGATCACAAAAATGCCTCAAAGGAGCAAGGATATAGACAACTATGTCCTCACAAAGGTGAGCCAAGTGATATATTTGATTGAGATAACTGATAGAGTGCTAAAGATGGCTCAAAAGAGCTTGATATGATTGGACATACACTTGCAAAGGTAGAGTGGTAATAAGTGATGGGATCTAGATATATAAAAAACAAGATTAGGGGTCAAATGATCTAAAACACAATGATCATTGATGATTGAGGTCGATCAACGACAATTAGGAGAATCACCGACGATTGTCGTGGAAATGCAGAGGCTGCTAAAATATGAGATAAAGTTGATTAAAGCTTGTAAATGATGAGTAAACTGGATATTAATGCAACATGAAAGGAACTCACCTCGTATAAGTTGATAAATGAAGATAATAAGATCATATTACTCGAGAGAGGAGGATTGTAGATGTAAGAAGATTGTTGAGTTGATTCCTGGATGTGTGAATGACATTCAAAGGCTTGAAGAAGAGATTATTGATGTCTTGGAAGTTGCTAGGATGATCTTTGACTCTATGAAAGAGCTATGATACAAAGAAAATGCAATGTAAAGTCGTTAAACAATGTCTAGCTACAAGCTAACCTCAAATGGAGACTTGAAACTTGTTTATATACGGTCCCTCGCCAACTTGGGAGAATTCGTGGTGATTGGTAGGTTTTACAGGGAAAAGGTTGAAACTGCTTCCCAAATCAAGCTTTTTCAGTTGTTTTGACAAAGGGTGGGTGTTGCAAAGAGGTTATACGTGTAAGGGGTTATTAAATGGTTTAGAAACTATTTATTTTGATTTATCTTTATTTGATTTTTGGTTTCTAAGTGGTTTGGGTGGTTTTAAGAAGGGTAAAATATGATTTTACAGCTACAGAATGATATTTACGAGGAGTAAATATAATGAGGAGAGATAAGACTTAGGATAGGGGATTAAAGATGATAATATTAATCAATGTCGAGACTTAAGCGAACACGGATATAAGAATTAGCGGTGCAAATTTTAGGTGTCGATAGTAGCACATGCACAAAATGACTTTTCTAAAAAGGCCTTGGAGATTTTTTTGTAAATGTGATTCGAATTTGAAGGGCTGAACTCGACAATGTCCATTGGTAGCATCATTACAACATTTGTTAGAATCAAAAACATATTTTTATGTTAGATATTACAAACACTTTTATATATACATATACAAATTATAAATTATTGATAAGATTCATTAATTAATTAGGAAAATACCATGTTATATCGCAAAATAATAATAATAAATCCATACAATAATAAATTATAGAATGCAATCCTTCTCATTATACTTCACAACCTTATATACAATTTTTAAGTTTTAGTCACTAAATCTACATTGAAGATATATATATATATATATATGAATAAAATACAAAATTATTGCTTTAATTTTAATTTTAATTTAATTTAATTCAACGAACATTTGATATTTTTTGGGTCAACCATCTAAAAGATTTAAAAAGCGCTTCAATTTGCTTTCGAAATGAAAAGAACTGTTTAGAAAGTGATGAGTGTCGAATACCGTTCATAATTTAAGGACACCTTGAAAACTTAATTTAAGGAATTTTATGTTTATCTTCAACTACTTATATATTGACTAACCAGTTGCTTCTATATTTTTTTAAGGCGGTAACGATGTCGTGCAAACATGTTTATAACATTTTGAAAGTGAATATAGCACGTTATTATGGTTTAAAGATTTAAATAAGGATTTAAACAAATGTACCTTGCCTTCTCGCCTTATTCTTTAATTGACCAATACATTAGCATCGCATGGAGATGAAAAGGGTCAGCCAGTTGGAAATATCATTTTAGTTTGTGCATATCCAATTTTATTTTGGCAAAAGATACGTGTAAATTTCTGTTGCGTGTCATCATTTTATTAGTTTATTTATGGAAAATACAATAGAATAATTACAAGTATAATGGGTTTGAAATATCTATAAAAAATGTAGAACCTGGGCTGCTCAAAACTTTGTAGAAAAGTCTTATTTTGGTTGTATGTGTGGAGATTTTGAGTTGTGGTCTAAATTTGTTGTCGCAAATTTGAATTATTTCCATTGATTTACGAATATTCAAAGCTATTTACCAGCGAAATATAGGTCAAAAGTTGACTCGTCTTAGGATTTTACAAATGGGGCCTGTAAATTTTTATTGCTAGTTTTTAATATTATTTGCATACTTTGTATCTTAAATTTGTGATCTTTTATATTTTGATTTTTTTGAAAGAGCAAAGGGTTTGGTTGAGCGGTTGGCTGGCTAAAGCTACTGGGTTTCGTTTTGATTTGTTAAAACCCTTCAAAGTGTACACAACAAATTCACTCTAATATACATATAAAATGAATAATAATAACAATGTGAGTGTGTTTTTAATAAAATCTTTGACAAATCTTATTAAATAAAAATCTTCCATCAAATAAACATAATCCTTTGTGGTATTGATTCACGAGTCAATTTAATTTAATAATTTATACATTTATCATAACTAGCAATCACATGTGTACAATGTATGGTATATGTTATTTGATTTAGAGGGATAGTTATTAGTTTTGTAGTTGATGTTGATAAGAGGTGTGATTGATTTTGTAACTGTAGGAATATAGATGAAGCATTACATTTAAGGGTTCTATCTTTACATTTCAAATTTGTTACAAATTAACAAAATGTTCAAAGGTAACATCATGTGGGATTGTTTATTAAATGTTACCCTTCAGGTGTCACCAAATATTATTTACCATATTTTGGCTGCAGAAATGATCTTTTGCCTAATGCTATAAACTATTTTGGGTCATATTGTCAATTTTGTAGAGTTGGATAGCTTTATATCACTAGGGTGTGATCAATTTATGGAGGAAGGTGAGTATGCAGGGTGTTATTCTTTACTTGATATCAATTAATTAATTAAATAAGAGTGTATGTTCACATCGTGATTGAAGAAATGATTATGAGGTACAAAAAGAATTGTCAAAAGAACGATAGTGAGGTACCAAAAAAAACTATTGGAAGAGCATTTTTTTAGTGTTTTAGGGGAATGGAACAATCAATGGAGTGTGTTGCGTAGTGGACATGGATTTGTAGCCAGCTTCCAGCTAATAAAATAATCTTGATTCAAGTTAATATATATACCCACACCAGTCTTACGTCACGTAAGAGTTCAATCCTGCAACTAAGAAGAACTTTTAATATCAACTACATTATTAGAACCTTAATCCTGGAAACAAAACTCATAAATATCAATTTGATAAAATCCTCCAGTAAAATTAATAAGCTTCCTTAAAACCATTTATTCGGTATTAAAATAAGCCCTGGATTGTCAAGCAATGAGAAAAGAAAGTAAAATCCTATATCCAATATAACAATAAGAGCACAGTTTCGCTGATTTCTTACCACTTCGTGTCCCAAGTTTGAAAATTAGCTGCATTATTAGAATCATAAGCACCAAAATGTATAAATATAACATACAAGTCCAAAGTTTGCAACTCTAAGATTGAACAAATGTCCTACTATTCCCTATTCTACGTCCAATTTCCTTAAAGCAAATATGAAAAATAGGCCTCAAATCTCTGAGTTGTCAATAAAATGTTCTCACACATTTTGACAGTGGAAGAGGAAATTTATCCACATTCATCAGACTCTATTCGTAATCAAAGAGAGACCAGTCAATGTAAAAAAAATATCTATAATGCAAAAGATTGGAAAATGAGGATTTTTCATATTTCTACAAGGACTTTATGTCCATTTCCTAGGTGATACAATTCAAAAACCGGTCTAAAAAATTTAAATGTCAAAAGATGGGAACAATAACCTTGACTCTACAATTACAAAATGTAATGCTTGGCTAGCAAACAGGAGACGGTTGTGATTGTTTCAGTCGCTGCAAAACTTGCTTCATTGTAGGCCTAATCGAAAGTGAATCCACGATACACATTACATCGAGATGCAGTGTATCTACTAAATCATCATGAGGTGCCCCATCCCATAAGCCTGCAATGAAAAGGTCTTTGGCTTGTCCTTGTCGACGCAACATACATGCCTAAGCAACAATGTTGAATCCATTACCATAGATAGAAAATGAAGGGTCAAGAACTTTCTTATTAGAAAGTAGCACCAGAAGCACAGCTCCATAACTATACACATTAGCCTTATCTGAGACACGACATGTCATTGCATATTCTAGGGCAGCATACCCAAATGTGCCTACAACATCAGTTGTTGCATGAGTTTCTGAGGTCCCTAGAAGCCTGGCAAGACCAAAGTCAGAAAGATAGGAATTAAAATTGTTGTCAAGCAGAATATTCTTACCAACCGAAGCAAATTTGAGTCATTGTCCACAGCTTTCCTTCCTGTCTGCAACTCCAGAAGAACAATTCCGTGACTGTATACATCAAATTTCTCATTAAACCTTGTTGTTCTTGCATATTCAAGGTTAATGCAAGAATCAACTTCCATTCTATTTGTAAGACAGAAGCCACAAATCTTAATGGATGGGCCAAAGCACCATGTTACTGTGGCATCTGTTTCCAACCTTGTTTGCCTCCATTTCTGGCCAAAAGCCATTAGCAAAACCTTCTCATGTCAATATTGATCTCCATTTATAATGTAGATGGCAAATCTAAGTGCCTAAATTAGGCACTTGAGTAATTTACTTGTGGATTCAATGAACTGAGAAACACAAAACTATTCATAAAACAAGATAGAATTTGCTCAAAAGGCTTGCAATTTGGTACAGAAACCTTTTCAAATCCTCCCTTACATTTCCAGCAGCTCTAGACTGCATTAATAATCCTCTAAACATATCTAACAACAATCATAACAAACAACACCCATTACTTCCATATACAACTTGAACCATATTCAACTATATGGCTTCAAAACTATGTAAACAACTTCTCACTACCATCTACTCCTGATTGTATTTGCTAGAAAGGTTAGAAGACCTTATAGATGTTATGACTGTGAAGTACAAAACTTTGGGGTATTAACTACTATGCTTGAAGTACTTGACAGTGAACAATGTGGCTTTTGAGTCGATTTCTTCCTGCAATATTTGACCAAAAATTTGTCATAAATGTTTTGAAGTGACCTTTTCCTACAATAGTTTCCCAAAGCTGACCATTCTTTGTCATATCATCAGATTTTGTCACATCAACTACTGTGATACTCATATTATTCCTAATTATATGAAGTTTCCCATTCAAGAGCATTATCCCATATCCTTTTGTTGTCACACATATCAGATAGTGTTTTTACATCTTTCTCAGGTTCATCCTCTGTTACATACCCACAATTTTCTTGCCCTCGTAATTGGTCTTGCCATGATTTAATGCAACGGTAGAGATTAAAAATGAAAAAAATACGGAAAATAGGAGCTATTGCACCGTATTTGGTAACTGTGATAGTAGCATTATGAATTAATATCTTGCAGCCTCTCTAAGAAAGTATATAATAATTACAAGTTGGGTGTTTTTGTGTCCAGAAATCTGGCTGGGAATCGACTCGAAGGTCCTATTCCAAAGAACATTATTTCATGTGTTTCTCTTATTTATTCGTAAGTTAAATGGCATTCAAGAAAATGTTTAGCGAATATGTTGTCCTCTAAGCTTTTCTATGTTTGATATTGGCTACTTGGATATGTATGATGTTGTGTAACAAAATTGTGGCCCAATGCAATGAACAACATCCATCTCAAAACCAGCAATTGTTTGCATCGGTTTGAGTTCAGTAATACTATTGTGCATAATTATAGCTTTGTACCATTCAAATCATCCAAAGGCATTTACAAAAGGCTTTGCAAACAAAATGGAGCAAGGTGATATAACTAACATGGCTACACATGATTTCATATTGTATAGATTATCAGACAAAAATTCAGAAAGTAATATCTTATTAGAATTTCTTTATTGACACATCTCTTTGTTACATTTAGGTTCTCCAAGGTTGGTCATGCTGCACATGGACATGGCTCTTCACATGTACGATGGCATAATGAGAATCAAAAAAAATCTAAACGAGAAATATATAATTGGCTATGGTGCTACACACATTGTTTATAAATGTGTTCTAAAGAATTGTAAGCCAAGTGCTATAAAGAGACTCTACAGTCACTATCCACAAGGCTTGCGTGAATTTGAAACTGGGCTGGAAACAGTTGGAAGCATCAAGCATCGGAATCTTGTGAGTCTAAAGGACCCAAACTATCCAAAGTCCAAACTACAGCTGAACGTTGTGCATCAAAACGTGTTCATGGGACTCCACCTCCTCATTAATACAACTCGTATGCATAAATTTAACACCTCAGTGTTTTTTTCAGTTTTTAATTTTATTTTGTCTTTGAGTGATTGTTCAGTGCAAAATAGTGTCTTTTGGTATCAGCCGCTTAGATTACATATTGCCAAAATCACTTACCTGATTGAATCTCAGTGTTTAGTGAATTTTGAAGCAAAGATTAGATCTACCTAAGATGGATTATTGGGGGGGTATACCCTAGATAGCCTTTCCAAGTTGTACAATTGGCTTAGATTTGCTCCCATGTACAGTGCTCTGTTGCAGGTTGGACAACCAAAATCATTTGAACATGACAACTGCAATTGCTCTTTAATCATATGTCCATATGCATCATATACTTTTTCAGAACGGCCGCATCTCCCTTGGCTTTTTCAGAATGGCCAACGCATTTTGCAAATTCCTTAACTTTCAACGTTTTGCAAATGCCTTAATTAGACAAGTGCCCACAACATTTCTTGACTTCCTTCATTAGACAAGTGCCCACAAGCATTTTCACAGAGTATAAATCTAGAGGGCCACCTCTTTCTTCTATCAATACAAGTTAGTAAGACGAAAACATGGAGGGTAAGAGAAATACCTACTCAATTATACAATTGAAAAACATCTAGATGGGAACTTGGAAGACAAGAAGCTTTGTTTTCCACCACAATCACTACCGAGCGTAGCCCAATAGTAGGCCTGTGTAACGTGCATAAGAGGTTTAGTATTCTAATGATAAATAATTGTATGTACATGGGTAACATAGAACACATTGAAATAACTAATGTGTCCAGATTCCTTTCCTCTGGTTAGCATCGCAAACAACAAGATTATATACGTTATGACTGAGACAAATGAAAACCATACTCATAGCTCTTCCATGTTGCTTGGTTGCTAATGCATTCCTGTTATGGTATCAATTTATCATATAGACCTAAAAAAGGAGACCTTTGCACCCTTAGAAGAGTTGTTCAATGGTTGTCACATGTCTACAAAACAATACAAGCAACCAATTAAACTATAACAAAAACTAAACATTAATATTTTCAAAATTAGTTTTGTCTAAACATAAACAATTGAAGTGGTTTCCCTAATATACAAAAACCATGCCACCATAAATAATGTATTTGCCCAAAAATCAATTATTTGGAGAATACCATGATTTCCCCAGAAAAGCCAAACTATAGCAATTTCCATGCATTGGTTTTGGAAGAAGGCATAACACTAAAGTTCCAGTTGATCATTAAATATACTGCAGCCTGCTACAAGAGCTTAGGAGCAAAGTTCATTGCCATATAAGCAGCCGAAACAAAAGTAAATATTTAATACCCTTTACTAGACTTTCCTGCTTTAAAAATGTAAATAGTGCAAAAATATGTAGTTTGTGTCCTTTACAAAGGAATAAATACAATAGATTTTTCTATCACCATTCCCTACCTATGACAAGAAAGAAGAGATTTCAAATACAATACCAGCCCTCCTTCCAACAAGATCTAAATATATGTTCATTGGTTCAGATTCTAAGCATTGACAAGGAAGGGATGTACTTTGCATCTTTATAAGTACACTTGCAAAATTAAGCTAGTCATGCACAACATGCACCTTTCAAATTAGAGTCGAGATGACATCCAAACTACTCTACAAAGCATCCTGCGTTTACATGAGTCTCTTATGTTGTTTGTTAAGCACATGGCTCAAAAAAATATTTGAACAGTGGTTGACCATGGCACAGACTTATTTAAGGTCGTTTGTGAATACCGCACCCTATCCATGTGATAGCAATAAAATATGAACAACTTAGACTTGCCTACGATAAGTTATACCTCAATCTGTAGTAAGACAATTTGAATCCAATGAATATAAAATTATTCCTTGTATGCACTGAGGCTACTAAAAATACAGAGGGGTATCCCCAACCTCAAATGTCATATAACTGGTTCTTCAAACAGATGGGAAAAACTTGCTTAGTTTGAATGGAAGAGCATAAAATTCTTCACTTGTAGGGTTTGTTTTATATGAACGTGCCTTGTCCCACCAATGCCAACCCCTATCTTTCCTTGTTGAACTATCCTTTATTTGCAGAGTGTTATCCAAAAACAATGTTACCATGCCAACAATTGTTGGTGATGATAGTAACAGGTTAAGATCTATTCAAAGCTCTAATTTTTCACGCGCCCTCTAAAATTTATGGAACTACATGAACATGTGAGCATGCATCCTATAATGTGATCCCTTGTTAGGATATCCCCTAATATAAATTCCTCCAAGTTATAATCTATTGATATCTAAATTGATTCTCCCGCGGGGGCTGAGAAGCATCACACAAACTGGCAGGATGCTTAGGGACAGACGGACCATGATATGAGTCATTTTGTAGCTGGTGATGCATTGGAGAAGTTGGGAGCACCTCACTAAGGGCTTGATATGCCTTCACTACTTTAGGTTGTGCCTTCAACCAGGGTGAGAGGACCCATTATGTAACCCGCATCAGTGAAGGAGATTGAGAGCTCCTTCTTTGCACAGTTTTCATGAGAACCTTGAGGAAAATGATCAATACAACACAATCTAACTCTTGTGAGTTGTCACACTAGAGAGCGGAGATGTTTCCTGGACAAAAGTTTGGGTTACTAAAGACAATAATTGAATCTTGATTGTCCTTGCATACTTTGGCACTGGAATTTTTTCATTTGAGGATACAGAGTACAAACAGGGGTAGTTCGTGTCAGATTCGTCATTTGAGAAATTTATTGGTGGGAAGTTAAGAAAGATAGATCAGATCATACTAGATCTTTGAGAGCATTTACAAATATTGGGAAACTCATAGACAGAATGCTTCAGAACAGCCAAGATATTCCTTCAACCAGAATGTGTGCATCAATGGAGGCCCATAGATGTACGGTTTCACTCTTCAAGAATTCAACATAAAGGCTCATGTTAAAGACTCAATTAAATGCTAGAAATCCCTGGTTCGTCATGCCTAAGATACACTCACAGGCTTACAAACAATATTTATCAACATAGTGAGAGAAAAGTGATTTTAAATTGTTTATTTCATTACCATATGAAGACTCTTCTCATAATGAAATTGCAAATGCCACAATACTAACACACGGATATGAGATCTTGTGTGACTCAGAGAGATTTTAACATAAGATTGCAATAGGAACAAGAAAAACTATTTGAAAACAATTCTGAAAGTAAAGCGGACACAATAATGCACATGATCAACACAGAGTCATTCAAGGTTCATCAGATTCATCAAGCAGGGGAAAGTTTCCTCAACAATCTCAGATCCTGTCAATGGTTGTACACTTGCAACCACATTGACGCTGATTGAATCCAAAGACATAGGAAAATGAACTGGTCTCTTAGATGGTCTCTCGAGAAAAATGGTTTCTATCGAACTTTCTCAGAAATAGTTAACCTCCAAACTTTTACAAGAGTATTCTCATTGCATTTATACAATTTCACTCGCTCAGTCATCCCAAATTTCCCCCCAAAAAGAAGAATATTCGAGGAATCCTTTGTTTGTTACGTGTTTTTTCCAGAAAGTGATGTTTAAAAAATTTACACCCAAAAGCTGTCCAGGTGGATAAATCATGAACTGTTACATTTCTCAGACCCTCAACTGTGACTGGGATGTCGTATCATAATTCTTTGATAATCCTTCTAAATCACTACTTTTATTCTTATCATGCAGGAAATACCCTTTTTAATCGTTCGCAGGTGGCTCCATATGGATGGATATAACAAGAAATCATTTTCACTCTCAGAGAATACACCTTGAGGAATGAGTGCTCTCACATGGATACCTACATTCGTGCCTCTTAGAAATGAGTGTCCTCGTATGGATTATACCACATACCTGCATTGCGAGTCGAAGTCGGCCAAGTGTAAGGAGGAGCCAGCGGAAGCCTCCACGTGTGTCTCCTTGGCACAACTGCAAAGGTAAATTCCAGAGGCAAGCTTCCCAAATGAGCGCGGGCCCTCCACATGTTCAGAACCCTAGAGAGTTGCACAGAGGTTACCAAAAAGTCAGAGTATGGGAATGTCGAGCTTGAAGCTTCCACGTGTCTATTCAGCACAACTTCAAAGATGAAGTCTAGAGGTGGGACCTCAAATGAGTGCCAGGCTCTCCACATGCCCTGTGCCCAAGAAAGTTTCCTCTGGCGTTTGAAAAAGTCTCTAGTAAAAAGAGGAGCTAGTGGAAGCCTCCATGTATCTGCTTCAGTCACACATTTTGATATGGTGGCCAAAAGCAAAGACCCCAAACAAGCACGGGCTCTTAACCACGTGTCTCAGCTTGGTAAATTTTTTGAAAGAGTTTAAGGACTAGTGTAGAAGGTGCCACATGCCTAGGGTCCAAGAAAATTTCCTCGGCCATTGAAAATTCTAAGTATGGGTAGGGCCAGTGGAAATCTTCCACATGGGTCTCTTCGACACTTTTTTTTAGTATTAAGCTCAAGAGAAGGACACCCAAAAAAGCGCGGGCGCTTCCACGTGTCCTAGGACTTAGAAAGTTTCTTGAGAAGTCAAAGTATACACCGGAGCCACTTGAATCCTCCACAAGTCTTTTCAACACATGTTTGATATGGTGCCCAAGATCTGGAGACCCTAAAAAAGCGTGAGCTCACCACGTGTCTAAGTTGGATCAAAGTCTTTCAAAGAGTTTAAGGATTCAAGTGGAAGGTTTAAAAGTGCCTAGGGTCCGAGTTACTTTGGGCAGCTGTTGAAAATTCTAAGTATGGGTAGGGCGAATGGAAACCTCCATGTGTCCCTTCGACATTCTTTCAAAATAAAGTTCAAGGGCACGTCCCCAAACAGGCGCAGGACTTCCATGTGTCTTAGGCATTAGAAAGTTTCTTAAGAAGTATAAGTATAGAGAGGAGCCAACAGAAGACTCCACATGTCTCCTTGGTGCAATTGTAAAGGCAGGACCTAGAGGCATATCCTCAAATGAGTGCAGGACCTCAACGTGTCCATGGTCTGACAAATATGCACCGATCGCTTGAAGAAAAGGCTAAGTATGGGTAGGGCCAGCGGAAACCTCCACGTGTCTCTTTGGCACAACTCTAAAGGTCAAACCGAGAGGAGAATCCTCAAATGAGTGCAAGCCCTCCATGTGGAAAATATTTTAGTTGAAGTGGGCTAAAAAACTTTAAAATGCTCAGGAAACCCATCTCTCCACTTCCAACTTTTGATGTGGGCCCCATTGGAGTCGCAACTCACTTTTATACCTTTACATGATTTGAAAACAGAGTTTAAAAACTCCAAAGTGCTCTTTCGACCCACTTCCCTGCTTTCACTTTTCAAATGCTGACTCAAACATGTGACATCACTCTATCCCCTATGGGGTTGCGGATCAATTTATAACTTTGCTCCTTTTTCACAAAAAGGAAAAAATCTTCAAAATGTTTCAACAATCCGTCTCTCCGCATTTTTCTTGAGAAACAGCCATGTGTCCATCTTTGGGGTCAAAGTAATAATTTTTCCCTGCTACTTCATGTTTGTTAAATAACCAATTAGATACTATCAGGGCCGCAGGAGGCCAATTTGGTATTTTTCACAAATGTGACAAGTTTCACCAAAAAGACCCGTTGGGCCGCATCCAATCAGAAAGGACCATGTTTCCACGGATTTTGGGACAAAAATTCATAGGGAAAACATGACTGTGGAAAAATAGAAGGGGAAACCCCAAATTCATGCCCAAATTACAAATTCTTTCTCATGGACAGAGAAATATAAAATAGTACCTAGCTCAACATGATCCACGAATAAAGGAAAGGAGTGACAACAACATCCTGGAAAAGGAAAATATTTTCACACATCCATACAAGGAGACATAAAATACTTCAAACCATGCGGAGTGAGAAATTTTGAACAAACAGGGTGAGATTAAATTGAGCACCAACATCGGCTCTGACTCAGGGATGGGCCCTCCCAGCGAGTGCCACAAGAATAAAATAGTAGACCATGTGTCAAAAATCCATTACGCAACAGATTCAAGAACAAGCTTGCAAAGCAGAAAAACAATTTCCAACCTCCCAAGATTGAACTGAGAAACCAACAAAAACTGGTCACCAAGGACCAGGGTAAACTGAAACAGAAAAAATGTGAAAACAAAACAAAAACAAAATACTATACATTGTACAATGATGCATGCCTTGATTATGAGAAATCAGTCAAGGAGATGTTTCAAGTGCCTACGATTCTTGATATGACCATGCTATGCAATTCTGATACATCTTTTACAACTGGTCATATGATTGTTTCTCTTTTCCATCCTAAGTTGCTATCTGACCACATTTTTTTAGGCTTATCCTTTGTGCCTAGGTCAAGTTTTTCAACATCTCTCGAGGTTGTATCAAACATCAAAGTCACCAGGAAAATCAACCTACTTAGGATATCTTGCATTGATCAATTTCATACTCCTTAAAAACAACATAGCTCACAAAGTTATCAAGATCAATGTCTATGTGCAATACTTCATAAGAAGCATTGTTGGGGTCCTCAATGAGATATAACATTTTATTTTCACCATATAACTTCACAAGGCCACCCTCAATTTGTATAGTTTCATAAGACATGTCCATTTTCACACTTCTACCCACACTACCTGCCCTTATTTTCTGGATAATAACATCCCCCATTTAGCAGGACAATCCATCAATGACCACATTCAAGGTTAAATACTTGCCTGGATACACTTCCAATTGCACTACTAAACCCTTAACACATCTAACTAATGACACCTCTCTTGAATCCATGGAGGCACATTTCCCATAAGTTGTTGTTACTTTGATATTTAACTCATTCAATGACCTCAAGAGACATTACATTTATTATCCTAATGAGCATGCTCCTGGAATCAAACATGCAATTATGTAACAATCTATCCTTAATAATCATATTAGTAAAAAATGGATCCACACTCAGCTGAGACTCAACCAGAGAAGTTCCCAAATAAACCTCAGGTGGTTCACCCAATTCCTCCAATGCTTGTGGTTTTTCTAATTCTGCAATGGCAAGAGGAACCTCTACATTGTTTACATTTTTACCCTGGGTGACCTTTTCTTCCTTAAGCCCCAAATACTCAAACGCCCTCTTCTTATGCTCAGGGATTCTAAGCAATTCAACAATAGGAGCAGTAATCTTGATCTAGACTCAAGATTTTTTCTATGTCACAAGGAACATATTTGGGTAAGACAATATTAGGAGGAAGGTTTACAAATTCATCTGATGGCACGGGATTTTTCACAGTCTGGGCATAGGGAGGAACGCAATTTTTATTTGGGGTGACAAAGCCTTTGCCAGATGCATATTTTTTAGGGATTTCCTTAGGGATACTGGTAAAAACTAGAATTTTTGGTTTGGCCTGCGGCCCTACCCCTTTGGCAACCTTACTCCTGGTATTATATTTTGTTTCTTGGGCAACTACTACATTCATTAACAGTTGCATGTCCTCTTCTGAAGGAATTCCTCCATCATAATTTTTAATCATCATTGCCCTCAAGTATTCAAAATCATTATTGGGAAAATGAAAAGCTTGTACCATATCAATTTCAAAAGTATTAGTTGGAGGAAGAGGTAATACCTGGTGGATGCAATCCCATAATCTTTCAACAGTTCTGGCACTTATCAGCTCAATTGAGGTCACTCTCTACTGTGAACTTGTAGAGGACTCCATCATGCATGCATCATCATTTGTCTTATCATCATCAACTTCTTCCTCAAATCCCTTTTCAACATCACATGGAGAATGTGACAAGAAACAACTATCACACCACTTAATTTCATGAGCTTCTTCAACATCAACAACTCTAGCAGTTAAAGGATCAGGAACCATTCTATTTTTCCAGGGTTGGGGTTGTCTATTTCCTGATCCCATGGGTCCCTTTCCTCTATCATCTGATATATGATCACCTCTAGGATGATTTACAAATATCTCTTGACCTTGTGGCTTGATCTTGGGAACTTTGTCCAATCCCCTTCTCTGCTCTGGCTAGTTTGTAAAATATTTCTTTAACAACTCCGGCCAAAATTTTTACAACCTCTTGCAGATCAACAAATTTTCTTGACTGAGGATTTTCTAGATTGATAAATTTGATACCCTCTCTTTTAGGAGGCTTACCAAATGCCTTGATGTTATTTTCAATCTGCAAAGCCATAGTGAAGGTCTGCCTCAAAGTTCCAAGGTTTTTATCCCTCAAATAATAAGCAGCTGTTTTATCAAAAGTGTCAGAATATTTTATCAAACAAGACACATCACTTGGCCTTAGGATTATAGGTAGCCTATTCAAGGTATTATTAAATCTAGTATTGAATTCATGGACAAATTCATTAGGATTCTTCTTTATATTTTCAAATTTATACAAAAGAAACCTGGGATCTGTCTTATCCCCATATTTCAATCTAAAGGCATTCTCCATTTCTGTCCATGAATCTATTGAGTTGTTTGGTAAATATTTATACCATTCACGTGCATCCTCCTCAAGAGTATGAATAAAAAAATTTATATACACATCCTCAAATTCAATCTCAAAGTCTTCCATCATCTTGAAAAAAAGTTTTAAGTGTTGATCACCAGTGATAGCATTATTCCCTTGAAATTTAGGCAACCTATTTCTAACATCTTATGGCACTACATTTGGATATCCAGCCATACCTCTAAAATTTATAGGACTAAAAGTATTCACAACAAAAGGAGGTCTAGGTGGGGGTTGGGCCATATTGATTTGAGGAGGTGATCTTATAGGAGATACAAAATGATGAGGAACAGGGGGTCTTTGGAACAACAACAATATAATTTTCAAAATGAATTTCCTCTAAAGACTCTGTTTCATGGAAAACCCTATCAACTTTGGAAAATACAGGGACAAAATGAGAAGCACTCTTATCAGACACAAATGAAGGCCCTTCTCTAGTTGCAAAATTCAATTCTATATAAATATTACCTGATTTAGATCCACCTGAAGAAGAATGGTAATCCTCAACTACAGGTTGATCACATTTCAAAATTGATATCCCTTTTCTTGATCCCTGATCTCTAACAACTTTCCAGACTCTTTTTCCTTTTGAATTTGCTTTTCTGAGCTCTGGAAATAACTTTCTAGTAGGGTCTTTAATGAAGAAGATCTTCTTCCCTCCAGCTTTGCAAAGATTAGTGACAAATTCACTTAAAACAGGTTACGGCACTGGTATTTATCAAAAATTAAAACAACACGGAGTCATCACTAAGGATTTTAACCTTAGTTATGAAAATGTACTACAAATGATCTATCAAATGTTTGTAAATACCTTATTCCTACAAAGCTTATCAGGTTTGACCTTCCTTTACCAGTATTTATCACTGATAATATAAACTTAGTGCAATAACCACTAGAAACTAGAAATATTGCGCACAGAACTTGTAGCTTCACACAATTCTTACAAATCTCAACACAAGATGACGTTTAAACAATGTATTTGCACTTAGATCATATAAGAAACATTACTAGGGTAGGGCCAAATATAAGAATTCCTTTGAAGATCCCTGACAACTATGCCAATTCAGTGTTGTTGCCGCACAAATAGGTCCCGGTGTTCAAATAATCCCCGAAAACAACACCAGTCTGGTGTTGTTGCTGCAAAAATAGGTCCTAGAGTTCAAATAATCCCTGACAACGGTGCCAATTTCATGTTGGTATCCAAATTGATTCTCCCGTAGGAGCCAAGCAACATCACAGAACTGCATAGGATGCTTAGGGACATACGGACCACAATATGAGTCATTTTGTACCTGGGGATGGGATTCATTTGAATCTTTGAAAACTCAGGCATTAGAGAAGTGGGGAGCACCTCATTGAGGGTTTGATATGCCCCCACTACTTTAGGTTGTGCCTTCAACTAGGGTGAGAGGATCCGTTCTATAACCTGTGTTGGTGAAGGACATTGAGAGCTCCTTCTTTGCACAATTTTCATGAGAACCTTGAGGAAAATGATCAATACAACACAATATAACTCTTATGAGTTGTCACACTAGAGATAGGAGATGTTTCCTAGAAAAAGGTTCGGGTTACCAAAGACAATAACTGAATCCTGATTGTCCTTGCATACTTTGGCACTGGAATTTGTTCAATTGTGGATACAGAGTACAAACAAGGGTAGTTCGTGTCAGATTCGTCATTTGAGAAATTTATTGGTGGGAATTTAAGCAAGATAGATCAAATTATATTAGATCTTCGAGAGTCTTTACAAATATTGGGAAAATCACAGACAGAATGCTTTAGAATAACCAAGATATTCCTTCACCCAGAAGGTGTGCATCAATGGAGGCCCATAGATGAACAGTTTCACACACTCTTTGAGAATTCAACACAAAGGCTCATGTTAAAGACTCAATTAAATGCTAGAAATCCCTACTTCGTCATGCCTAAGATACACTCATAGGCTTATAAACAATCTTTATCAACATAATGAGAGTAAAGTGATTTTAAATTGTTTAATTCATTAACAGATGAAGGCTCTTCTCATAATGAAATTGAAAATTCCACAATACTAACAAACGGATGAGATCTTGTGTGAATCAGAGATATTTTAACATAATATTGCAATATGAACAAGAAAAACTATTTGAAAACATTCTGAAAGAAAAGAAGACACAATAATGCACATGATCAACACAACATCATTCAAGGTTCATCATATTCATCAACAGGGGAAATTTTCCTCAACAATCTCAGAGCCTGTTAATGGTTGTACACTTGCAACCACCTTGACACGATTGAATCCAAAGACATGGGAAAATGAACTGGTCTCTCAAACGGTCTCTTGGGAAAATATGGTTTCTCTCAAACTTTCTTAGAAAATTTAACCTCCAACATTTTGCAAGAGTATTCTCATTACATTTATAAAATTAAACTCGCTCACTCATCCCAAATTTTCCCTCCAAAAGAAGAATATTCGAGGAATCCTTTGTTTGTTACAAGTTTATTCTAGAAAGTGACGTTTAACAAATTTACACCAAAAAGCTGCCAGGTCGATAATCATGAACTGATCACATTTCTAAGACCCTTAACCATGACTGGGATGCCATGCCATAACTTTTTGATAGTCCTTCTAATCATTCTTTTATTTTGTCATGCAAGAAATCCCCTTTTTAATAATTTACAGGTGGCTCCATATGGCTGGATCTGACAAGCAACCCTTTTCACCCTCGAGAATACACCTTGAGAAATGAGTTCCCTCACATGGATACCTACATTCGTACCTCTTAGAAATGAGTCTAAGTCGGCCAAGTGCAAAGAGGAGCCAGCGGAAACCTCAACATGTTTCCTTAGCGCAAATACAAAGGTCAAGTCCAGAGGCAGGTTCCCAATTGAGCGTGGGATCTCCATGTGTTCAGAACCATATATATTTGCACCGATTTCTGAAAGGTCAGAGTATTGGAAGGCCTAGCAGAAGATTCCACGTGTCTGTTCAGCACAACTTCAAAGATAAAGTTTAAAGGTGGGACCTCAAACGAGCACAAGCTCTCCATGTGCCCTGGGCCCAAGAAAATTTCCCTGGCCTTTGATAAATTCTTATTATAAAGAGGAGCTAGTGGAAGCCTCCATGTGTCTCTTCAGTGCACGTTTGATATGGTGCCCAAAAGCGGAAACCCTAATCAAGCGTGGGCTCACCACGTGTCTTAGCCTGACAAAGTTGTTAAAAGAGTTTAAGGACCAGCAGAAGGTGCCACGTGCCTAGGGTCTGAGAAAGTCTTCTCGGCCATTGAAAATTCTAAGTATGGACAGTGCCAGTGGAAACCCTAATCAAGCATGGGCTCACCACGTGTCTTAGCCTGAAAAAGTTGTTAAAAGAGTTTAAGGACCAACAGAAGGTGCCACGTGCCTAGGGTCTAAGAAAGTCTCCTCGGCCATTGAAAAGTCTAAGTATGGGCAGTGCCAGCGGAAACCTCCACGTGTCACTTTGGCACTCTTTCAAAATAAAGTTTAGGGGAAGGTCCCCAAACAGGCATGGGCCCTCCACATGCCCCAGGCCTTAGAAAGTTTTTTGAGAATTCTAAGAATAGAGAGGAGTTAGTGGAAGCCTCCACATGTCTCTTCATTACACGTTTGATATGGCGCCCAAAAGCGGAGACCCTAAACAAATGCGGGCTCACCACGTGTCTCAGACTAACAAATTTATTCAAAGAGTTTAAGGACCAGCGTACCTAGCGTCTGAGAAAGTCTCCTTGGCCATTGAAAAGTCTAAGTATGGGTAGGGCTAGCGAAAACCTAGCGTCTGAGAAAGTCTCTGTACCTAGCATCTGAGAAAGTCTCCTTGGCCATTGAAAAGTCTAAGTATGGGCAGGGCTAGCGGAAACCTCCACTTGTCCCAGTCCTTATAAATTTTCTTGAGAAGTATAAGTATAGAGAGGAGCTAATGGAAGCCTCCACATGTCTCCTTGGTGCAACTTTAAAGGTAGGACCCAAAGGCGGATCCTCAAATGAGCGGAGGCCCTCCACATGTCCATGGTCTGACAAAGCTACACCGATCACTTGAAGAAAAGGATAAGTATGGGAAGGGCTAGCAAAAACCTCCACGTGTCTCCTTGGTGCAACTCCAAAGGTCAAACTGAGAGGTGAATCCTCAAATGAGTGTAGGCCCTCCACGTGGAAAATATTTAAGTTGAAGTGTGGCTAAAAACTTCAAAATGCTCTGGTGACCCACCTCCCTGCTTCCAACTTTTGATGTGGGCCCCATCGGAGTCGCAACTCACTTTTATACATTTACATCATTTGAAAACAGAACTTAAAAACTCCAAAGTGCTCCTCTGACACACTTCCCTGCTTTGAATATTCAAATGCTGACTCGAACATGTGACATCACTCTGCCCCTTGCGGGGTTGCAGATCAATTTATAACTTTTCTCCTTTTTCACAAAAAGGCAAAAATCTTCAAAATGTTCCGATGATCTGCCTCTCCACCTTTGTCTTGAAAAACTGGATACATATCCATATTCGGGGTCAAAGTAAGAATTTTACCCTACCACTTCATGTTTGTTGAATAACCAATTAGATATTATCGGGGTCGCGGGGCCAATTTGGTATTTTTTACAAATGTGACATAAGTGACAAGTTTCACCAAAAATCCCTGTCGGACCACATGCAATCAGAAAGAACCAGGTTTCCACGGATGTTGGGACAAAAATTTACATGGAAAACATGACTGTGGAAAAATAGAAGGAAGGGGAAACCCTGAATTCATGCCAAAATTAAAAATTCTTTCTCATGGACAGAGAAATGGAAAACAATACTTGGCTCAACATGATCCACGACCAAAGGAAATGACTGACAACGACATCTTAGAGAAGGAAATTATTTTCACGCATCCATACAGGGAGACATAAAATACTTCAAACCATGCGGACTGAGAAATTTTGAACAAATCGGGTGAGATTAAATTGAGCACTAACATAACCCATGTAAAAATTCCCCGATCCCACATTCATACTTACCAAGTAAATTTTGTAGGCCATGGTCACAACATTCTGTTAATAGAAGGGTACTAAATTTTCCCAACCCCTACTACTAGAAAGTTTACGTGGAACTAAATCTGAAACAAATCAAAAAATATATATTCAAGGAGTCTCAATAACAAGAAGAAGAGATTGTTAATATAATCACTTAAGGACTTACAACCCAAATGGAAATAGCAGAGCTGAACTTCTTTCCTTCTTAATTTATCAATAGGTGGAGATATATCAAGGTAGAATGGGCATGAGAAGTATGGAAAGAGGTCATGCTTGTTTGATTTAATTTTAACCGCGCATATTATATAGTTTTCAGAAAAATCAAAGAAATCTTCTTATTGTAGTCACAGTTCATTTTCCAGGATGCTAATAAGGGCATGCAAATATAAAACCATTCATGCTCACATTCTTTATATGCAGAAATGGCCTTGTAGTTGAACTTATTGAACTGCCATAATTGAACATCAAGTGAGAATGGACTGAACCTAGATTGAAGCAAGGTAGTATTCTGTTACCTGATTTTGGATCTAGTAATGGCAAAATTTGCACCATGGCTAAAATTTGAACCCACAAATTTAAGATTGAAGAACCATAGCAAAAAGTGCAGATGTCATGATCAAACAAAATCAGTATGCATCAAACACCCTAATAAAGTATAAACATATAAAATATCCTTTTCGAAAACCATTGGGAGTATCACCCAAATGGTGATAGTTCTGGAAATAAGAGGTCATTCCCTATTGGAATGGGCATTCACTATTGGAATGGAACTCACATCTATAATTACCTCATCCCTGAGTGAAATTTTAGAAACGTCTCTATTAAACCAACAAACGCTAGGCTATCCAGCAAGGGAACATCCCACACTATTTTACATGAGAAAAAGGAATATTGCAAACAGCAGATTGAGTGAATGAATCCTATAAAAATTTAATATTTTCCAAAGAAAGGATTTTCAGGATATAGATCGAACTAATGCATCCCATACCATTTTACCATAAAAATAGGAGATTGCCAACTATAGATAGAGTGAATGCATGAAAAGAATTATTATACAAGGAATGAATTGATTTTGGAAGTCAAAAATTGTCTTTCCACCTTAGGTTTCTTCACATGTGATTGGGATTGAACAAAGTTTGGTTAGCTCTAATGGTGATGGGAAAAAAACCTTGTAAGGTACTCATGAGTGGATATTTGACACCATACACTCATTACTATTAACTTTACTTGACTTGTCCTTGATCAAATTTTTATTTATTTCTGCAGCATATACGATAGATCCAGGATTACATGCTTTTATGGATATTGTGCATCGAGGGTAAGTTGAACCTTTACTGGAAGAAAGGGTTTTACATTATCAGGATGTATAATGTTGAAAGCCATAAGGGATTTCAGCCATATCCTAACTGAATTAGGAGGACAACACCACAAGTCAATCAAAACTTACTACAAATATCTCCTATTTAACCACACACGATCATAATGAAGAATTCACCAAAGTGGTGACTCATGAGGAGGTCAGACATGTTCCTTCTTTTCATGGGACAGTTCCATGAGACTAGAAGGTTTCTAGATCATATTTACAAAGATTTATGGAGTTTCTCAAATCTAATTTGCTACAATAACATCTCCCAATATTTTTTTTTCCAAAACAATCACATAAAAAATGATCCACAAGCAAAGGGGACTTTATTATTGAACAAAAATTGAAAATGATTGTCATCCAACAAACAATGGAAAATAATCCCATAATTGAGAAGACAGAAAAGGGCATATACTACCTTGCAAAGATGCCACGGATCTCAGATCAGCCTTCTGTTTCTTGTAAAATGGTTTTTATCAACCTAAGATGCCCTCGCCAAACCAAATCAATTCTTCACAAAAAATAAAATTAAAGGTAGAGAGTAATAGATCTAGTGGGACCCAGAGATTAATGCGCATAAACTGGGAGATAACTGAAAAAAACTTAAAAAATCCAAAACATGGATTTGTTGGGATGCATAGATTACTATGCGACAACTAAAAAAAAGCCAAAACATCGTTACACTCGTCAAATTTAATGTCCTTGAAAAACGTCCAAATGACTGTCAAATTTAACATAGTGATGTGAACGACCGAAAAGGCCTTTCCCATTTAGGAGACACCTTTGGCGTAATTACATGTAATTTAAATTACTTGATAAAAACTTTATGCATAATTTATAGTAATTAAAAATACTTAAAATAGTTGATATGAAGGTCAAAGTAATATTATTATTAGTTTTGATAAAAACATGTTTCTATATTATTCATTCACAACTATAAAATTTGGGATTGAAAATTTTGGAATATTTCTAAAAACTTTATTATAAAATATTTCATTCATTTACTTTTATTACAATAATCACACACTGCTCTTAATACTAATTTTGATTTTTTTTTTAATTCACATCTTAATATCACTCAACATATATTAATAATTATAATGTGCTATATAATATCGAATTTTATAACAAATTATTATAACATCCATCAACTTATATTTATAAAAAACAAAATATCCCCTAGTAAACACCTCAAACAATGTAATATTGATTTTTTACTAACCAATAAAAAATAAATAAACCATATTTTTCAAAAGAATTGTTTTTTTTTTTGCAATTTGATGAAAATTTTTACATTATTTATTCCCAAGGTGACCTTGAGGGCTTACATTACACTGTTTTAAAAATAGTTTCTAACATTATTTGAAAAACTTTAATCAATAAGAATATTAACATATGTCACGTAGTAAAAACTTTCTTATTATGATGTAGTGCCCATATTTTCTAGCTTCAATTTATCCGCTGACTCTATACTCATATTTGATGATTGGACATGGATTATGGCACCTTGTTGATATTATGTTATGATATTTGATCATTTGAGGACATTTATGATGATTTGGGCATGTAGTGGAAATTTATTTTTGACTAGTATGATAGTTCATTTCAATAGATGTTTTGAATACTAACGCGTTACGATGTTGTTGATCTTATTGGATATATGATGGACATATGCTTGTGTCACACATTTTGATATCATGAATTATTTTTTAATTTGTTTTTATCATATTATAGCATGAATAAATGTCATTATATGTTACTGGGATGGCTAACACATGTTGAATTAATATGAAATTGTGTATTTTTCTCATTAACAATTCCTTACTGATATTGTGTTAGCATAGTTAGCATGACTATATTTTGATTGATTTACTAAGTAGTTAATTTATATATTTTATTGTACATATACATTTAATGTTTGCAATGAATGTGTAGATTATAGGGCACATGAGAACATGGGTTTCAAGTCGACTACTCGAGTGTACACAAGTGGCCAACTGGGTCGAGTATTAGCAATGTTAATTGTGTGAAGAATTTATTGGTTGCATGTCATTTTTGGGCACCATGAGTGACCCTTAAAGTGTAAAGTTGTAATTTTTTAGATTTATTATTGTTTAAATTTGTTTAGTGTTGTAGGAGCTAGTTTGGGGAACCTAATGATCCCCACTTGCATTAAAGGTGTATTTTATTAGTTTAAGTTTGATTTATGAGGTTGGGGTCGCATGATCACCCTAGGGTGGACCCCATAACCTCATCTTTTGTGCTCAACGTGCCAAACTAGAAATTGGGTTATTATTGGCATTTTTAGAGAATCCTTTATGTTTTGGGGGTTCTCTTAGCATAAAAATGAGCCCTTAGACCCTAACTATTAGGTAGGGGGCTTAATTTCAAAGCCAAATGGGAGTTTCCCTCACATTTGACCCCTCTCTTGTAACAATTCATGTAATAATGGTTGGGGGTTATGTATTGTGAAAAGTTGCATCGGTTTATTTTACTTTAGTTTTCGGCAATTTGGGGGAGTAATGCTAAAATGAAGCTTTATCTTTTCTTTCTTTTATTTTTGAAATCTTGGCTTAGATGGAAGAGATTGGTGACACATGTCACCCCCTCATTTGTGAGGAAGATTACCTTGTTTTCCTCAAATAATCCCTCATGTTGGAGGAAGAGGACATTTTCTTTTCATTTGTGCTTGGAGTGCTTTTGGAGTTGGAGATCTTGCTTGGAAAAGGATTTAGAGAAGCTTAGAGATTGGAAAGATTTTTAGATGTCGGATCTTTGATCCTTCTTTGTTATTTTAAATGTTAAATTTTAGTTTCATCTTGTTGTAAATATGGTCTTGATCCGGTATGTGGTGTATGCTTGCTTGATTATTTCCTTTTATTTACTTCTCCATCCATCATATGGTTTGATGGATTTGAGAGTTTTTTGTGGGGAAGAGGGAGAGATTTTCCCTCTTAAACCTCATGGCTTGATGGGCACGCCATGTTAGTTTCTCTTTTGTCCCCTCATATGATTTGAGTAGGGGAAGGTAGTTCATATGGTTTTAACCCCCTTCCCCATCCTTGGAGAGGAAACCCAATGGGTTTTAAAATCCTCCCAAGGAGGAATTTAGGTGAATGGGAGGAGTTATAAGGATGGGTGATTGTTATGGAGGGATAATGAGGAATATAGAGATTTTGCATGTGGTCATCCTATGGTTGGATCACACCCTTTGGTTTTAATGGATTTATTATCCACTCTTCCCATTTTTGAGGATAAATTTTGTGTTCTCCTCTTATTGTTTGGTTGTTATCTTTGTGGTTTTGGGTCCTTGAATTTAGTCTTGTATGGGATGTCCTTGTTATTACCCTCCCTTTTCTTGTGCACATTTGTGGTAAGATTTCTCTCTCTCCCATGTCCTTCAAGGAGGCTAGCATGTCTTCCAACCTTTGGAAAGGAATGTAATGATGCCTATAGGTTAGGTGGTAAATTGGACCTTTCTCCCTATGTATGAAGAATTTGTTATCTCGGCATTTTATTTTCCTCAGTTTCGGGAGAGTCCTACTTCTAAATCACATGCGGGTATTGTTATACCAAGTTTTTTTATTCCTTTGTAAGTTTCCCCTGTTTGGGATATGGTTTTTAGCTTTGAAACCACCAAGTGTTGTAATAGTATTGTGTATCTCCTTCAATCATGAAATGGAGCCTTGTAAAGTCTTTTTTTGTGCATTTTTGGCATCTTGTAACTTGTTTCATATGTTGTAATAAAATAAGGCTTAATATTTCTTGTAATATATATCATCCTTGCATGGTAAATGTTGAAATAACTTCATAATTTGAAAGGAAATGGAAGGATTAATTTATGTGGTTTTGTCTCTTGAAGGATGGTTTTCTATGTTGATATTTTTGGTCTTCAAAGTGAAGAAAATTTTTCACTCTTGTTGTAGGATTTTTGTATCATTATCTTTTTTTTTAATATTGAAAAGGGTGTACCTTTGCATTCTTATAAGCTTGTGTGTTATATTTAAATGGTAAAATGGAAGAATGTACTTTAGTTACTTTGGAAACCATTGCATTCACAATTTGTTATATGGGTTGAGTTTGTTTTAAAGGCTATTCAGTATCTGCTATTTTTTTGCATGTATTTAGAACTAAATGAAATGATATTAAATGAATGGTATAGCTTCAAAAATATTGTATCTCTTATTTATTTTTAATTTACTTAACAAAAAAATGAAATGATATTAGGTGAATCATATTGTAATGCCCACAAAAACGACGTTCTAGGAACATGTTAAAAACCCTAAGCACTTAACCCAAAAGTTGCAATTTATTTTATTTAAGTTAAAAGGTTACAAGGTTGTCAACCCTTAGTGTGCATTAAATTTATTTTCACCAATAATCTTTACTTTACCAAGTATGGACCAGGTCTAGGTTAAATGATTTAAATTTCTTAATTTATCTCTAAGGTCAAATAATTAACATTCAACTTGGGAAGTTCCATAATTTCATTTAATTGGTTAAATGCCTTACCCTCTTCAATCAAACTCAAACCCAAAAGAATCAACCTTATGATTAGTTGTGTAAATTCCATAATCTTAATAACTTAAAAGTCCATTTCATTAATTTCCTAAAAACATATTAGGAACTAAATAAATGACTTGCACACCAAAGTAATTAAAAGGCCCCATTCACCCATCTACCCATACCTTTAATTTTTATTTAAAAAATCTATAATATACATTCCTACCAAACAAAAGTAGGGTTTATCCTCAACTCTTTGATCAATTCAATTGTGGCCACTAGATCCTAGGGTTCCAAACTAACCCTAAAAATCCTTACGAGTTTTTATTTACTCACATTCATTACCCAAGTCTCCTCATTTGGTCACGTTTCGTTTGTTTAATTTGTAGGTTAGAGAGATGGAAGCCATGAGAGCAAGGAAGAAAGAAACTATGGAGAAGCCTACAAAGAAATCAAGCTTAGTTTAGTTTTAGATTGTAGGTTTATCATTGTATTTTTTTTTGCATTCGAGGATTGAAGGAATTTCCTGTACAAATCTGGTATTTTTACAACACTATTTGTATATTGGTTTCTCTAATAGGGGAAAACCATACCTCAATTAATATATATGAGATCCATCACTCTTAAATTCTCAATTTGAAGTATTACTTTCTTGAATAATGAATTTTAACCATAATTTGCTTGCTGGAGATTTCATCTTACTTTGTACATGCTTAAAATTTGATTAGACCAAGTTAAAATCTGCACAGGCGTGGATTTATGTTTTCCGTAGTAAGTGACAAAACCTCTCCCTAGAGTAGGTTGGGAGTCCTGGGACCTCCACCCCACCTGGGTGACAATTCATGAACCGTCACCTTACCGGAGCGGAGGTTCTAAGACCGCCACTCTGCACATGGCGATGGTCATGTTTCTTAGAAATAGAACCTTCATTTCTGACATTTATAAAAAAAAAAGTCACTAGACTATTTTAAAATTCATTCTAAACTTGAATTTATGCACCTAAAGTTTCCATTTTTAATATTTAACTCATCTATTCATTCCATAGTAAAATTACTCCTCTCTCTTTTAAAGCATTTTCTATTTTAATGGTAAGATCAACTACAAGATCATTTTCATTTTTCTCAACAAATTTTCTTTCAATTCCAAAAGTAAAAGGAACTAAATCTACTTCTAATATTTTTATTTGTCCTTACTATAAAATGCAACATTTCAACATAGCAATATACTTCAATTTGTGGCCTCTTTTCATTTCCACTACAAATTATTTGTTTGAATAACTACAACAACTTTATTCCACATTCAATTTTGCATTGAATAAACTATTTGCATCTTACAAATTCCATATTTCTTTTGTCTCATTTACAATAATACAACTACAAAAATGAAGGTAAATTTCCTTTTTTTCTTGAGCATTGCTTATTCCTTTTAAAGAAAATAACTTTCTTTCTCACAAAAAAAGTTTTAACAAAATTTTAAACATTATTTCTATTTAGATTCATTTCTTTCCATACTAAAATTTAAAGAGAAAGAAAATTTTACAACTCTTTAATGATCTTCCTTCAAATAATATTGCAACTTACAATACAACATTTAGTTTCAACCAAATACAATATTACAAGTCTTCCACCCTGAGTGGGAATAACAAGAAGGATTTCTCACAATGAAGGATTTCTTTTAGACAAGAACAAAGCTCCAAATTTCACATCACCAACAAGAGCTCCACCAAGCTTCATTTGATCACAACAAAAAAGGGGGGAGAGGAAACACTCTCCACTCAACCAATAATCCAATGAGGAGAAGAAGTTATCCTCCTCATTGGCCCCCGAGACCCAACCACATTGCAATGAAAAATGGATCTAACTCATGGCAACAAAACAAGCTTCCATATCACAATACAAATATTTTATAACCATACCAAAAACACAATCAACACAACTACAATCACAAGAAGGAAACTAACAAAATATACAAGGCTTCAAAATGTAAAAGACAAAGGAGCAAGATCTATGGGGAGGTCACTTATGCTTCCCAATTGGAAATATGTACCCACCTTAAAACCCTCCAATATACACCTCAAAACCCCTACATACTTTTATGCCTCCCACATTATCTTATGCCTCCCTATAATCTCTTATGTCTCCCTCATAAAACAAAGTAAGAAATGCAAACATTTTCTTGTCCAAGGTGGGGCACCCAAACCAAATCCCTCAAAAATATGAAATAAACTCTTATGCATCCCTACAAGTAAGATCCCCATAGTCCCCTCTTACACCAAACATAGGCAATCTACCAAAGAACCCAACAAGCATACCAAAACACTAAAAAACATACACATATTCACAATATAAATAAAAAACATTTAACAAGAGTTTAGCTCCTACCTTTCCATGGTATAGCTTGATCCAAGAGTCACACACCAAGCTTCTTCAATCCCAAACAATCACCAACAAGTTCTAATAAAATCCACAAGCACTCCAAAAATCTTCCAACTTCAAAATGCAAGAGAACAAAAGAATGAAGTAATCCCCAACCAAGCAAAAGAACCTGAATAAATAGAAAAGGGAGAGGAGGGTGAGGTGGCTTCATGTAGGATGTCACATCACTCATCACCAACTCAACCTCACAAGTCAAACCTCAACCCCAATGCACAATAAATTTGTGGGTGAGTGAAATGACAAACTACTTATACACACAATCTAAGCCCACACCCCCTAAGGATAAAATTTAATACCTTTGTAAGAAAAGTGCAATAAATGTCACTTTTTGATTTCCAAAACACATGATGGGGTTTATTTTTGACACCCAAATCCATAGGTAGGGTTGGCATAGTAATTTAAGAGGTGTGGGACAAGTTTAACTTGTCCCACAAGCCTAAATTTTGGCCCTTAAGGCCACATCCGAATTTACATGAAGGGGTAGAGTGTATAACACTCAATATTCCAAGTACTAAACTTGCAACACATAACCCAAGAGCCATAAAATCTAATAAATGAAATTCTTTTTTCTCATCCATAATTAGTTTAGTAAAAATATTGATTTAGTAATCTAGACACAAATTAAATAATTAAGAAAAAGATGATACATCACTATAAAATCACATACCAAAATTAAATAAAACAAATAACACACAACCCCTTTGTCACAATTTGAGGTGATCCCCCCCATGGGGACCCCCTAAAAACAATTCAAACATACACAAAATAAGATACATGTTGCCATGGTGACCCTTGTTGAATTCGTCTAGCATTCCAATGTGGTTGGTCTCCAATCCCCCCGTTGTTTGTTGTGATGTGTTTTCCTGCAAAACACACAATACCCCTCTGGCCTCATGGCCATATTAACGATGTTGAAATAATAAAATACTTACATCTAACTATCAATTTCAACATCAAATATCATAACTACTATTGCTAAGACCAAGTAATTTAACAATTATTCCAATTTTCAACTTTTTGATTCTACTCATACATCAGTTTGCAATTAAGATAAAAAACCAACCAAATCATCAGATTTAAGCAATACTTTCACTCGTTCCCAATTTTACCAATCCTCTAATATCGAAGAGATCACAATAAAAATAACTTTGAACCTCATAATAAACATCAATACGAAATGATTCAAAATATCGACATATATTTATCTTACAACACATCATTTTCTTCCATACTGAATGTCTATCAAAAGTGAATCAGTTCAGTTACAATAATATCTATCCTTAAATTCCCGTATCACAATGTGTTAATGTTGTTCATCTATTAATATCTGCTGGTAATAATACACAATAGTATCTATGTGTCCAGTCACAAAGATAAACCAAATACAAAAAAACAATATCGAAGAGTAATGCTATCACAATCAAATTACGACAATGCAACTATTCTAGATAATTGTTTTATCCTTAAATGCCCATCAGGGTCCACAGTACGACATATAGTTAGAATAATAATAACCAAAACACAATGGAGTCATGATGCCCTGCACATCTTATTAGTATGCTAATTAGAATAAAGCAGCAAGGTTTACGATTATAACAATTAGGAAAAGATAATCATCGTTCATTTAGTGTTGAAGAGAAGTGGCCATTACACGTATAGCTTCAAAAATATTTATTATTTGTCTTTCCATACAGTTAACAACAAAGTAAAAAGAAAAAATTAAGTTTTATTAAATTAAAAAAAACCCAAAAAACCTATAACCATTCTAAACAAACCCTCCATCTGTGTTAAGAATGGCCATTTAGACCCGTCATTTTCCTTGTGTAATAATATAAATAAATAATATAAAATAAAAAATAGCTTCTCAAGTAGAGTATGTGATGTTGTTTTAGTTTAAATTAACAAAATAATAATAATAATTTAAATATAAATTTTTGGAAGGGGTCATGCCTTGGCCTCAATCCCCTAGCCCAAAACCCATAAATTTTGTTGCATAGGCGTCTGTTTCAAAGGGTCACCTTTATTCTAATCAGGTGTATTCCTACTCATGGTGCCAAGATTAATTTTAGGTAGGCCAAGAGAGGCTTTGACCAACCCTTCCTTGGACCAAAATGAAAATAAATAAAATGAAAATGAAAATATTTGTTTTTTTTAAAGCTCTGTAGTCCATGCAGAATACCAGAAATAAATAAGTCTCCATGTGAATCCATGGAACGTGCAAAAAAAACAAAGAAATAAAAATACTAAACGCAGAAACAAAAACCTATTAATATCTCCCACAGTTCCACCGGCCATGGCCTCCCTAGTAAGGGCTTTTCACATTTCATATGGGAATGGAATCTATAGCAGAAACAAATACACATAAATTTCAACCTATATTTTTTTCCTCTACCTAAGCCGCCAAATCCTATAAAATAAACAAGTGCTGCGGGGCAGCTAGAGTACCTGCCGTAAGAGCAGGAGTAAGTAGCAGGGGCATTTTGCGAGAAAGAGCACTTGCAATGACATGTAACAAATCATTAGGCAGTCGCTGATATCTTTTTTCAGATGCAGTGGTCTATTTTAGATAGTTGTAACTAGAAATTGAAGTCATACAAACAACAATATAGGTAGTTTCTGATATCACTTTTGAACAGCTTATATTAAAATGCATGTGAAATGCACTGGTCATTTTAGTCATTTGCAAGAGGAAACTGAACAACAGGTACTGATAAAAATACTATGCAGAATTAGGCGTAGGTAATTTGAAGATGCAACAAGGTCTATTTCTATCATTCCATGCATATTAAGCAGAATGTGTTTACAATGTATATATAAAGGCCAATTACAAACACTTAGAAATGTAGAAGTCTATCATTCCATGCATATTAAGCAGAATGTGTTTACAATGTATACATATAAACATATTGCTTATTGAGTTCTATTTTAAACTAATGTATGCTATTACAAATTTGATTTTCAGAAATGTTGTGGTGCAGGAAGTGGAGCTTCAGTTTTGGATCTGCAAAACAGATATGAAATACTATTAGAAGTTGGCTTTCATTTGTATTGCAAATGAAATAGGTAAAACATATGTGTGCATGGGGTAACTGATTTACCTTAAAATGATGGTGCTGACAGTGTATGGCTTGAAGATGCATAGCTGCTTTCTTGCGACTGGAATTGGGGTGGAATGCCTGCAGGACGTGAAAGTGAATATTAGTATGAGTAGAACATATAATATTTGCAATATTGGTGATAATTGAAAAGTAGGTGAAGACAACATACTTTCGTCTGGAGTTGTTGTCATGTGTCTGATGATATTTTTTTTGTCTATTGTGAAGATGCCATGCAATGTAAAATGTGACAGCTGTTCTATAACAACTTCTTTGTCTTCTATGTATTGCGGATATGCTATAGCAGTAAGAGAAGGTAGCAATTCAGTTAGAAGCTTGTTTTTAGCTATGCATTGGATGGTTGTTCTGTCTGCGCTTTTAATGCTGCATAGAAGACGGTGGCAATATGCGTATGGGTATTCTTGTTCACAGTTACTGTAGTATGCTATGTCTGTATGCACTGGTGGTAGACGTTCAATAGTCAAGTTGCATTTTCCACAAATTGGTTCGAAGGGGCTGGAGTAGGCCTTTGCGACGGTCAATGTTCCTTCAACCTATGCAACAGCAAAAAACAAATTTTGGTGTAAGTTTTTTTTGGAATTGATACACTTGTAATTTGAGTATGCATATATATTCAAATATTCCAACTTATACAACCATTGCCAAACTGTGCAAACAGAGAACAGACAAGAAATAACTGTCTTATAACTTACATAAGTATGGCCTTGTATATCTTATAAACTGTGAGATGCATTTCCAGATATGGGCAGATACTGACATATGACAAAGACCTTAAATATTATGAAAGTGTTTTCAAAGGCTTTGAATTTAAATTTTAATAAAATTTACATCAAACTTGTAGCTCTGCAATTTGGAAACCAGTCAAAAGGTATTTAGAAAGAAACAGTTAGGTCGTTACTTAAAGAATGTCCTCTTAGAAAACTTGAAAATAGTTTACACTAGGTCATATCTAGGAAGCTGAAACGGGCAATACATGTCGTTAGCTATATCAGAGTATACCAGGTTTGCTCCATGCAACTACAATTTTAGTAATCTAAACCAACATGTGGATCTCCTGCTAATTAAAAGCTCTAAAATTTAAGATTAACACACTTCTAAGTTCTTAGTAACATGGACAAGACATTGTTTGGGGTTTCTTATTTGGCCTTGATATACATTACTGAGTAATTTAGGTATTGCATAGATTCTAGAGTTTCAAACTTCTTATAGTGCTGGTTCATCTATCACTTTATTGCTGTATTAAATGCGAGGAGTTACAAAAGAGGAGCTCAAGAGGTGATTCACAGAACTTGGGAACTAGTTTTAGGTGAAATCAGAATTGATCAAGTAGCTAAAAATTTGGGTTTCTTTAAAAAGAAACAATGCAAACAACTTAAAAAAACGTTTTTAAGTAGACAACAGTTATAAAACTGTATTTCCTAGCTTGTAAACTCGGATGTCAAGGGCTTTTTTAAAAATTGGAAGCTTGGAAGATTCAGTTTCCAATGTGAACAGAATTTTTTTTAACAATTCATACAAGGCATGTCCAACACTGAGCAAGGCACTACAACATTGGAGAATAAGTGAAATGCTGCTGCAACTTGGAGAAAACATTATCAATGACTGCAGTGAGGTAGCAATTGTGAGGAATATGCAGTGAATAGAGATGCAAGCTCTTGTTGACTCGTATGTGAGCTTGCTTGCCTTATTTCAGAAGTTGTGCCTGTGGAAATAGACGGTATTATCTTTATTGCTTTCATTTTGTGCGTAGTTTGCTGGTTTAGACAAACATCAATGTTTAAGGCATGTCTTATAGGATATTTTTAATGTTTCTAATAGTTTACTTGTAAGAACTTGTTTTAGGAAAGTATTCCTATAAAATCAACTGTTTTCCTCTGGGTATTTTACCATGATTAAGGCTGCAACTGAAAAACACAGTTTGCTTCTCTTCTAGTGGAGGGTCAAGGAATGGAAGGCATGGTTTTGATAATCAATGCCTGCAAAGGGAAATAATTTCTCAATGCCTGATTGACTGGTTTGAACTCTTAGGGATACAGTATTAGGGGTTTAAATGAATGACGTAGACTATTCTAAAAAACCTTGCTCGTCTTCACAGGAATGAGACATGCCCATGCATAAAATGCAGGGAAATGTTTTCATAATTACAGGGGGGGAAAAGCTCAACATACTGGAAAGATATATATACTGCAGAATTTCTCAATTCTGGTCTCTTTGTGAATGTGATATTATGCTGTAAAATTTCAGAGTAATAGCTGCAGCAATTTCATGTGGAAAAATAAAGTATGGCAAGGGAAAATTTTACCTGCTACTGATATTATACAGGTGTTTCATGAGTGTTGGCTGCAAAGGAATATTTTTTCTCTAGTAAATTGCTTCTAAGTTTTGCATGCATTAAAACAGTTGGAAAGTATAAGGTTGATTCAAGAATGGCTTTGCTATTAGTACCTTCATTGTTGTAGTCAGAAGTAGTTGTAGGCGTTCCAGAGATCTTTTTGCTTTTACACTGGTCACAAAAGTGGATTGGGTGCTGCGCAAGCTCTTTTCTGTGCTTTCGCTCCGCTTTGCCAGGTTTTTGAACAAGTATATTGCTGGTTCTTTCCTTCGGATTTTATTTTCAATGATATGAAAGTCTGCTGCAAGTGTTTGGAAAATATATACCTGCCATCCAGTAAGTGAAATAACATTTAGTTTATTTTGTAATGGAACTGCTATTAAATAATTGTTGTAGAGAGTGTGAGGCTTACCCGAGCTTTGTCATTGGGCGAGTTACCATCTGTAATGTCAATGATGAATTGGTTCCCTATTTGTTGGCATGATGTACAAATGGCAGCTATGGTTGCAGTCGCATAGTGGTCAGTAGTGGAGAGTAGTTGGTGGATGCTTGAATTTGGGATAAACATATGGTGAGGGCAAATACAATCAATAGATTGTATGGTTGTGTTTTTAGTAATTAGCAATATGAAGTCACAATCGCAGTGGTCGTAGTCACTTTTTGGAGCTATAGTAAAGTTTGTTATGCAGATAGCTTTTTGCGGGATTATGCTAGGCTCATGGGTTTTAATGAAGGGTGCCATAATGTTGACAGTTATTGTCAGCTCACCTTTTTTGTCTGTGAGGTCCACTCGCAACAGTTCTTTCCCTCGTTGCTTGTCGAGGACTGTTTTATATGCAGCCATGATGTCACCCTCAAAAATTTCTCCGAATTTGTAGTTGTTGATATCGTCAATAGATATTAGTGTTGGGCTTTCATTCCTCGGTCTGCACATTTTTTTCCAGAAGTAGGAAGTCAATTAGGAGTGAATAGCAATAATGTGAATAGAGAATGAAATCTGTAAACAACATACCTCTTTGGTGATTGTTGTGATGGAAGATCAGCTTGGGCAGTTGAAGTTGCATCTGACATGGTGTCTGCAATGACAAAAGTTCGATAATAAATAGCAGCTTAAAAAAAAAAGACTATGGTTTTAGTTTTGTACACAATACAAGTAGAAGTATCAAATACCTTTTCTAATGCTTTTTGAAGTGTAGTTTGTATTTGCAATTGCTTTTGTAGTATGTAGTTTGCTTTGTTACAAAATTGGAAACGAAATTAAAAGTGCATTATGGTCGGTCCAATATGCATGACTAATTTCAGTGGTGATTTTTGTAATATCCACATTTGTCCAGCATTGGTCTATTTGTGTGTTGTTATCGGTTGTCGCAATGGTTGGTACAAGGAAAAGGTTTTGTTGATGCATTTCATTGCGGAGTTGGGTTTGTTTGGTTTTGTCCTTTGACATGTCAATGTTGAAGTCACCAACTATTATAAGTAGCGCACCTGTTGGTAAAGTAGAGGTGATGTCTTCTAAGAATCTTGTAATGTTTATTAGCGGGCTCAATGGTTTCAAATATATGTTTGCAACTCGTATATGTGTATTTAAGTAGCAAATGTCAATTGTAGTACTTTCAATGTGGGGTGTACTAAATGTTGTAATGTTGTGTGGGGTGTTTTTTTTATTGTAGCACGTAAGAAGCCCGTGGATATTCATGATAGGGAAAACGTTGAATATTTGCAAGAGAGTTGTATCGGTTGGCATTTTGCCAGTTTGTGTTTCTTGCAAGCAGACTATGTCTGACTGCATTATTGCAAAATCGTGTGTTATGTGCTGCATATGTAGTGCTAAGCTTCTGGTATTAAGTGAGCAGATGCGTAAGTGCTCAGGTCGTGTTTGTGTGAAATTGTATAATGGTGTCCATTTCGAAGAATGTATAAGCCTATGCATTTCAGTTTCTACGTCAGTGGAAAGTACGAAGTTGGTTTGTTGTAGTTTATGTATAAGATACAATGATTCAATATTTTTTACACGTGAAAGTGCTATGTATACAAGACCATGGAAATTCACTTTGTGGGGGTCCAAAGCCAGTGCATTCATTGTCAGTCCTTGGGCTCTATGTATAGTTCTGGCACAGGCTATTTGTACGGGAAACTGATGCCGAGTAATAGTTTGTTTGCTAATTCGAATTTGTTTTGTAATTCTTGTTATAGGAGTGAAGTGTTTACTAATTTTTTCTGTGTACATGGTTTCCATTTTGGCACGTTCGTATTTACCAATGTCAATGTTGTTAAATTCTATCCAAAGTAAATCTGGTGTTCCAATTGTAAAAGCTTTGAAAATTCCATCTGTTCCATTTACTAAACCATCGTTTATGTTGTAGTTGCCACCAATCAATTCTATTCGAATGTCTTGTTTTAGCGTTATAGTTTTTGGTAGCACTGGTTTTTTGGTAGGTATTAAGTCAGTGTCAGTGAGGTTAGATTCTATGTAGTCAATTGCATTTAATGTGCACATTTCTCCTGGTAAAAGCATAAGCATGTGTTTGTTGTGGCGGTCGACATCAACGTTTTTGTGGAATAAGTATGGGAAGCTTGGGTCTAGTGGCGGGGGTCTGTAGCAATGGTGGTTTAAGTATTGAATGTCTGCATTTGTTTGTGTGCAAGTCCTAATACGGTTTAGGATCGATATGAACATGCAATTTTGTTGTCGCATTACATGGTCCAATTGAAAGCATTTGACGTAGTCTTGCCAAAACGTATATTGTATTGTTTCATTGTTCATGTTTGGTTTTTTAAATAGCCATGAGTCTAGAATTGGTTGTGCTTGGTATAAGTCTCCACAGAAAATTGTGTTCACATTTCCAAAGGGTTTGGTTGGCTTATGCATAATTTCGCGTAGGCGTTTGTCTATGTTAAATAACATGCGGCTTCCAATTAACGATACTTCGTCAATTAGTAGTATCTGTAACTCACTGTAGCGTTTGGTCATAGTATCTAAAGTATTTGCGTTTAATGGCAACATCTTTGACATTCGGTAAGGTAGCTGGAAAATAGAATGAGCAGTTGAACCATTGACATTGTACGCTGCTTTTCCAGTGTATGCTACGATAATGCCTTTTACTTTTAGAGGGTCGCTATTTAATTGTCTATTGTAGAAGCGGCAGATTGCTTGGTATATTACTTTTGCAGTGTACGTTTTGCCTGTGCCTGCACCTCCTGTTAAGAATAAATGGAATGGCTCATTAGGAGCTAATAACTTTTTTGTGCTAATATCCTTTACTATAATTTGTTGTTCTTCATTTAACTGTTGTTGCAAAGCAAAGTACTGGTCAGTATCCATTAAGAAAGGAATTTTTCTTATGTTGAAGCTATTGTTTGGTTGGGTATACATTGTTTTTTTTTTTGTAGCATATTGAAGATCCGGCCCAATGTCATATTGTTCAAAGTGTTTAGGACCATCAGGGTCATTTACACTTTCATAGTCGAATGTCAAGTTGGGTTTGATTTCAATGTTGTAAGCAGCGGTATCTATGTTTCCCCATTGAGTATCTGCTTGTGCTATGAATTGGTTTTCATTTTCAGTTACTAAAGTTTGGTAGGCAGTAAATGCTGAGCACCATGTGTCGAAATTATGTTTCAATGATTCTTCTGGTTCACGAAATGGCATAAACAACATCATTTTTTCTCTGTAATAGTTTTCTGCATCGACATGTTTATTGTATCTTACATAACGTATGATTTTAGCTTTTTTACGGCGTTTCATGCTTCCTGCTATTTTTGTATAGTATGCAGCGAATTCTGCTAGGCAAATGCTTTCTAATGATGTAGGCCTTGCATTGTATTTGTCACTAATTGAAGCACATAAAACGTTTTCAGAATTGTCATGCTCTTTAGCAATCAACTTAGGAGGTTTTAAAATGAATGTTCTACTTGTAATTGGAGATGTGTTTATGAAAATAGTTTTTCTAGATCCATAATGCAACGGCAGTGAAAGCACAATGTGCACTGCTTGACGTGTGGACATTTGTTGGTAATTAAGTAAACTACTTCCTAAACGGCGTATGAATTGCATTTCACTTTCATTATTCTTTGTTACATCTTCTCGTATTTTCTGAAAAGCAGTCGTTAATTTTCGGTCTAATTTAGTCATGTACGATGTACAGTAAGTTGCAGCTGAATAAGCATCTAAAATGAATTGTGTATCTGTATTTGCATACCATATATGTGGTACTTTTCTGGCAAATGCATTTGTCCACATATCATGTGGATGTCTCTTTAAGATTATGGCAGGACGAATGAGAAGAGATTGTAATAGTGTAAGATATGTTTCCCTACTTAAGTTATGATCTTCAAGAAACGCAGTAAATGTTATGCAGTGGCTATATTTTTTTGTTTGTAGACTTTGGAAAAATTGTTTTGCTATGTTTTTTGTTATGTCATCTGTATTTTCTAAAGGTTCTAGTATTGTGGTCTTATCCATGGGTGGTGATGGGAAATTAAATCTGCAATGCGAGTTTGCGTGTTTTGTACATGTTTCCGTATGGTAGTGGGTTTGCATTTTTGCCAAATTCGTGTCAAGTAGTGCTGAATTTGTAGAGATGTATTTGTCTATAAATGTTTGTATTTCTTCATATGCACTTTTGCCATAAACAGGAGCATCCTTCACCCATAGCATAAAATGCACATGTTCGTTTCCACGGTTTTGAAATTCTGTTACAAAGAAGAAGTCTAAGACTTTTCCAAATAGCGTATCATTAGTCAGCATCAATTTTTTGAATGCATTTATCCTGTGGTTAAAGTAACGGCTACAGATTACTGGGTTTTTCCTTATAGTTGCATCGATGTTATCATCGTCAATGTTTTCGCTATGTCTTTTGTTTTTAGCAGATAGTGCACATAGTGCATTGCATAGTGAGGGCCATAAGTGATCAACACTTGTTAGGGTAACAAAAAAAGTTGGTGCACCTAGTTGTCTTATCATTGCAAATATGTTCTTCCTGGTTTTTGCTAAATAATCAGGTGAAGTCCGGATGGTTTTTAAGCTTGTAAATCCTATTGACGATTTAAGGATGTTGGCCACCCCTGATTTGTTTTTTAGGTCTTTGGCATATATTTTTTTCCCTTGTAATTGCCCTTTGCGTATGCATATCCATGCACAGCTTGAAACTTGTTGCAAGATAACTTTAATTGCTTTGAAGAAAAGATTGGTAGTGTGAGTTGCAAAGTCATTTCTACAGTGCAGTAGTTCCCATTTTGCTATTTTTTGGTAATGGAATCTTTTTGTAATATCATTGTCACGATGCATTCCATAGTATAAAGTAGGAAAACTCATTTCTTCACAAAATGTGTCCTCAAAAAGACCTAAGGGTTTGAATCCTTCTGATGGTGCAATTGCAAGAACATTTTCCTGGAGGTCTTTTATCGAATGAGCATTTTCATAAGCATGTACAACTGTTTCTGTGATGGGTTCAGCCTCAATGTCATTAGGATTGTAATCTATTTCTTCGATATTTACAATGTTGTTTACTACATCTGCAATTTGTGTTTCAAAGTTACTTTGCCAGTTATTGTTAATAACTACATGATTGTCAATATACAAGGGACATTTACATAGTTCCATTAATGCATGCATGACGTAGTTAGGCCTAACATTTCCTCTTAGATATGCACTTTTATACTCCAACTTTCTTTTTATCTGAATTGCAATTGTTTCGGTTTCATTTATTTTTTTTGGCAATGCCTCTTGTGCCCGGTTGAAATCGACAGGCACATTAATAAGCGTTCCAATAAGACCGAACTGTGGCCTTTTGTATCCAAGTTGCCTTATTTGTGCAAATGGCATTCGTAAAGCAACAAGTCTTTCTTCTAAAAGGCTTAATCTATGGACTGAAGATATTTTTGCATTTCTTCTTATGTTGAAAGGCGCTGCAAATTTAGGAAGCAATTGATGTTGAATGGCATTATTGCATTGCTTACATATCTTGTCCCCTAATGTAAGTTTTTTTATTGATATGTCACTAGATATAGATGAAAAAGCATTGATAGTACTGTTGGTAATCATGGTTATGTCTTTTTTGAAATGGAAGCATTCGCAAAGAGCACAGGCATGTGTTGGCGTATCTTCTATAGCACGGAGGTATGTTGTAATTGTTTTATCTGTTTGTTTGTTTTGTTGTTGCATTGCATGTTCTTGACCTTGCGTTTTCCTTATGTGGGCTTTTAAATGGTGCAATTTTATAGTAGCACTTGTATTTGCATTTGCAGCAGGAAATGGCAAAGTTGTATGTTGACTACACCTGGGTGAGCCATTTTCATCTGTTGCAGGAAAGTGCATTTGTTTGGTCATTGCATTTTCTATTTTGTCTTCTTGTTGAGTTACTTGCTCCTTTCCTTTTGTTTTTCTTATTTGGGATTTAAAATGGTGAAATCTTGTATTGGCGCGTACATTTGCCTTCGCAGTGGCGGATAGTAATGTTGAATGTTGCTTAAACTTGGTTGACTCACTTTCATTGTTTCTTGCCGATTGCATTGCATTGGTCATTGTGTTTTCTATTGTTCTGTGCATTGTGGTTTCTGTTGTTCTATGCAAATGACTTAATGGCTCATAATGAATATGGCCTGTATCTGTTTCATATGTTATGACATTAAAGGTTCTTTTTGGTTGGAGACAAAATTCATATACATGAACAATTTTTTTAGTTGTTGCTGACCATTTTTGGATTTTTGCTTGGAGAATATGGGAAAGCCATAACAAACATAAATCGCTACTTTCAATACCGCTTGTTTGGTATGGTAGTCCAACTAAAGAAAGATATATTTGCGGGTCGAAAACTTGATTTTCTGTTGGCTGCCCAAAGTCTGGTCTGCATAGCTGTAAGCATTTAATTGCGTATGTATCTTTTCCTAAAATTGCATTAGTCAAAGATTGTGCCATATACCGGCGAAGAGCTATTGCATTAAAATTTTCTATTGTCAGTAGACTAATTGCAGTAAACATGCTCTCGCCACAGTCATTACTAAATACATGTGTTTTTAAAAGGCCGGAGTTTGCTATTGCAGGAGCAATGGCATTCCAAATAGGAGTTAGATCATTACAAGTATGTGATAACTTTGTATGGGTATCTACAATTTTCCGTGGGATTATTATGGTACAGAACAACGGCTCATAGTGGCCACAAGTTGGGTTTCTATCGTGAAATAATATTGAATATGGTGGTGTTAATGATTCTTTGTTAAAGTGAAGGTATTTTCTTTTGTGAGTGACTGACCATATGCAAATTGAAATGTTTAGCCATTTAGACAGCCAATGGATACAAAATGTATCACCCCATAATCCTATTTCAATGCCATCTCTATTTGCATTTGCAGAAAGCCGCATTCTACGCAAGTAAGTGTCTTTTTCATATATTCTATGCAAATCGAAAAGCATATCAACATGCAATTCATTTTCATATGATGATATTGCTGTTGGGTCCCTATTGGTTAAGCATGATCTAAAATAGTCTATGGTACCCATACGCAATTCAAGTGACGTATACTGAAAATGCAGCAATACTTGAATTGTGTCGAAAAGACAATCACCTGCGTTGTAATTGAATGATGTACTTTGAAACAGATGATCGTATTGCAATGCACTTTCAATGTCAACAAATGATGGCATATTTTGTGGCATATATGTTTCAGCATTGATTACTTCCTTTTCATCTGTACCTTTTTTTGTAGGGAGTTCTGTTACTATATTGGAAATCGAAGTGGGTTCGCAAGTTGTTTCATATTTCTTAACATGTTTTCCTAAATTGTTGTGGCTTTGTTTTCGCTTGCGCAATTTGTTTTTAAGCATATGCAAATTTCGAAACCTTATTTCTATATGATTCGCAATTTTACCCATTTTTGTAACGAGTTATGTAACCTTAAATTGAACAGCTACAGTAGGAAACGTAATCTTTTATAAAATTCAAATGTACATGAATTGTATCAGACTACATCAAATTGAGAAGATATTGTAGATGGTATTACATACCTTTACAAATGTAACCGTAAAAGTAATGTGAATTTCTTACAGTTTTGTTGGGCTGTTATGGGAATTTGATACCTGTGTCCAAAAAAAAACATATCATTTGTAAGAACAATGCCCTCAAATTAGTAATCATGTAAATTCAGGAAGATATACAGACACAGTTTCAAGTTCTTAAAACCTTTTGCCTATCCTCTAAACAATTCATATGCATTAGATATGCTTCCATGTTCTGTATAGATATCTACTACGGTACTTGCAACTACATCAACAAGAAACCGAAATCATGGTATTAGGCCAGGTTTTCAATTCCCATGTCAAATGACAAATTTAAAATTATAGTTCACGAAATTGAAACTGTATTTTTATGCACTTTTCAATTTAAAAGTATCTATAGCCCTCATCCTCTAAATCTGCATAGTTGTATGCTCATAAAATAGAAATAAAGCTTAAATGGTCTGGTCATGTTCTAAACTGTTTTAGTATGTCAAAGAGTGGGAGCATCCCTGCGAAATCCATCTGCTGCATATATTGCAATTATGACAATGCCTGATACCACATCTTTTTCACGCATTCTTTGAAACAGTACATGTGCATTAGGTATGCTTCGACATTTTGTATAGATGTCTACTAGAGCAGTTGCAACTACATCAGGCATTCTTTCAAATGCAAGTACATGTAAGAAATCATTATGCTTTGATGATGTAAATGCACATTCTGCTTACTACACACAACTGCTCTGAAGATTACATATTTGCAATTACTGCAGGCCTGTATTTTCATGACCATGGTTTCACAAGGAAAAACACTCCACTCTTTCATTGGGCACACGTGATTAAATGGCATTTGCTAGACACAACTTTTCGTAAAAAACAGATTTAAATGTATGTCAAGTACAAAGTTTTGATAGATGCCAGTAAAGAGTTTGAGCAAGTAAAAGAAGAAGACAGTTTCTCATGGAATACAATTATTACAGTATACAGAAGACATGGTTATCCTTACAAGGCAGTCATGGTATTTCACCATATGCAACAAACAGGTTTTCAACCTGATGAAAAATAGGATACCGCAAATGGCTCTGGTTTGTTTGTTTTATTCTAACAATTTGCTAGAAATACTCAACAAAGAAGACAACAGAGGGTATAAATCCTACACTGTGGGCACATTTGAATTATGGAATTATTGAACATTGTTATTTCCCTCTTTGTATCTAAGGATTCTCTGATCATTATGAATTGAAGAACTTTGAATTCTTTTATACTACTGATATTGCCAACTTGTGTTTTTAAAGGAGAAGAGGAGGTTATAAACTTATACTGAACAGAAATAGCATGGAAGTTTCTTATAAAGCTTTTCTATTATTTTTTTCCCCTTTTTTGTCATGATAGGCTTAGATTGTTAATTTTTGTGGAATTTTAAATGTGTGTTTAAGTTTATTTGAAGATAACTATTAATTGTCATTATCAGATAAATGATATTTTTTTAATTTAATAAGAGGAAAAAATATTAAATTAAAAAATTATCAGCCAGGAGACAGTGGAGGGTAAGGATATAGGTATGCATGTATGCTCAAAATGCCTCAAAGGAATGTGGGCTCATGGAATACCATGTTTGCAGGATATGCACAATATGAATTTATTGAAAATGTGTTATAATTACTTAGAAACATTCATGCAATTGCAATTGGCAGATGTAAAGCCAAATTCCACAACCTTTGTCAGCATCCTCCCTGCCTGTGCCAAAAATGGGAGCTTTGGAAATTTTGACTGATGATATGCATCTGCCTGGTAGACATGTATGCAAAATGTGGAAGCATAGACAAGGCACGTGAACTGTTTGATAAAATGCCTCAAAGAAATGTGGGCTCATGGAATACCATGTTTGCAGAATATGCATAATATGAATTTGTTGAAAATGCACGTGAACTGTTTGATAGAATGCCTCGAAGAGATGTGATCTCAAGGAGTTCCATGATTGCAGGATATGCATAAAAAGCCCATGAACTGTTTGATAGAACGCCTCAAAGAAAATATTTTGTACCAACCAATGCACTGTCTTTGGTCCTGCCATAAATCTGGATATGATCCTAACTACATACTGACATCTAGACTTCTTATTGCCAAGTAGATGAGGCTGCCTTTGATTCATCATGTGCTAATAATTTAACTTCAGTTGCTGTCACTGTTTCCTTGCAATCTTTCATCTTGCACGCCTAAAGTAAGTCTCATACATATTTTGATTCTTGTTCATGTGCCTTGTCTATGCTTCCACATTTTGCATACATGTCTACCAGGCAGTTGCAACTACATCAGTCAAAATTCCTCTATCCATTATGCTTTGATGGATGTCCATACCCTGTTCCAAAGCTCCCATTTTGGCACAGGCAGGGAGGATGCTGACAAAGGTTGTGGAATTTGGCTTTACATCTGCCAATTGCAATTGCATGAATGTTTCTAAGTAATAATAACACATTTTCAACAAATCCATTTTGGGCATATTCTGCAATCATGACTGTCCACGAAACCACATTTTTTTCAGGCATTCTATCGAACAGTTCACGTGTCTTGTCTACGGTTCCACATTTGTTCATATGTACATAGAGTATCATTTGTATTTGCACATCTAAGAGTATATACACAGCGCTGGTGTTTAAACTACTTCTCACAAGCGGCTATTGGAAATTTCAAGCATTCTCTGACTGAAACAGAAAAAGAAGACAAAAGCGACAATTTTAAAACAAATTGACTCGAGAATCTTAGATATTGAAGACCTGAAATCAGGTACTTTGGGTTAAAAAACATCTTGGCCTAGGGCATTCCTCTTGGTTTCAACCTTATTGGAGGGTTTGGTGCCTATGCATCATGCAATTTTTCTCTCTTGGTGCCTTGGAAGACATTATTCAGAAAAGGCTGTAAACTACTATATAGCCTTTCATTCAAAGATTCAGTCTAATGTATTATTTTCTACAAAAAATAGGAAAAACAAATATAAAACTAAATGTAAATATGTTTCTGAACACCTACTTTCCAGAATTTGAAGGACGGAAACAATATAGTTTTGTAAATGCTAAAACACAGGTCGTAAATGCAGTAGAACAATAGACTTGCAAAGGAAACCTTAAAACCAGGAAAAACGTGATCAAAGTCTGGAAAGAGAAACACTTGGTTGTTCGTAGCAAACACAACACACAGAGGGGAGGAAGACCCGTCTGTGTTCGGCCACCGCCTTGATCGTTGAACCAAAATTATTTGTTAGTTTCCAAGGCAGCGGAGTATGTTAATATATCAAAATGATTGATTGCCAAAACCACTAAGTATAAAAACTAAGTGCAAAATTGTCTAAAGATTTAACATATCCGTTTGTATATGTAAATTTATTAGGTTAAGTTAGCAGAGCAAACAAACATATCTAATTTTTGCAATCATTTTAAAACAGAAACCACAAAAAGAAGAACAATTCGTGCAAAATTGTGTAACTGTATACCAAGTCTAAATGTCAGTGTGCAAACTCAGTTAAATTTGCAGAACATGCAACGATATGCAAAATCCAACATCGTTCGACACTGAAACTCAAAAATGTGAAAGATAGCGCAAACTTATTATAATGTTTAACTGAACCGCACTATGCAAATTCAGTTTTAAGTTTGCAGTACAGTCAAACCGATGCAAATGTCAAAATTATTTAATGTCGAAACCCCAAAAAATGCAAAACTTCATTTTAGCCCAAAACGTAAATTTAGTTTATAAAGTGAAACAATTGCCAGAATAAAGGCCCAGGTTCAATTCCCACGGTGAACTGCTAGGCCAAACTTCCTGCAACGATATGCAAAATCCAACATCGTTCGACACTGAAACTCAAAAATGTGAAAGATAGCGCAAGCTTATTATAATGTTTAACTGAATCGCACTATGCAAATTCAGTTTTAAGTTTGCAGTACAGTCAAACTGATGCAAATGTCAAAATTATTTAATGTCGAAACCCCAAAAAATGCAAAACTTCATTTTAGCCCAAAACGTAAATTTAGTTTATAAAGTAAAGTAATTGCCAGAATAAATGCCCAGGTTCAATTCCCACGATGAACTGCTAGGCCAAACTTGCTGCAAATAAAAAATCTGAAGCCACAACCTTAATGAGAAGAATGCAACTAACTCTAAACTATGACATCATTGAGTTTGATTCTCAAATCATTGTCAAAGCGATGGAGGCCAAGGGAGTATGGAGCCCTGTCTAAACACAACCAACAAACAATGTAAAATATATCTGAACATTTACTCAATCCAAATGCAAATGGAAATGCAAGTAGCGTCAAAAAAGTACTGAATCCGACGGCAGATACAAATCCAAATCTCGTTTTTCAGTTTGTAGTACACACAACAAAAAAAACAGTGAATGCTAAAATCCTAAAAACCCTAGCAATTTGATATACCCATTTGACTATCAAGCGAATCAATAAAATGTAAAATACCTCTGCGGCTATTGTTCTCACTACAAATTGTTGTGGAAAAGCATATATAGGTGTATAGCAAATTACAAACCTACTAACCTTTGATGAGGCGATTCTTATGGTCCTAATGTTTACGTAACAGCAACTGCAAACTTTGAAGATTGTACCTGAATATGACACGCAAATAAGAAAATGACATTAACCTATTAGTACATTAGCAATCTAATATGTACACCATGAATAGAAAACTATTTATTTTGAAACAATTGAGGTAGATGTCAGTTTTTCCCACGATTGTGTGTTATAGGCTATTTCTATATCTAGAACAGGGGTTTATGATCAGACATAGAAGAAAGCAGGGGATGTCCATGACAATACATGAGAAGTGTGTGTGTGAGAGGGACAAGTGTATAATACTATACTCGTACAATTGTTAGTAGCTGGAGCCAAGTGCAGCAGGCCTAAGATCTGAAGGGCACTATTTAAGATGCAGGTAACATGACAGAAGTAAAAAGATATATCCACAGCATAGACATAGCATGGAAAATGAAATCAAGTAAATAAGGAGTATGTTATTATGTATACCACATCTAAAAATAAGATTAGTTTTTACATAGGAAATAATCTGTTGACAACATTGAAAGCAAAGTTGCACTAAATTTGACAATACTAAAAGCAATGTTGCATGAAATTCTGCAACAGTGAAAGCAAAATTCCATTCGATTTTGCATCCTTTCTCTTGTCTAGTCTAATTTTGGATTCTGAATCTAGCAATGTTACAGTGAATGAAACTGGTGCTATTGAATCACAACTTCAGTTTTCAGGTCCTTTAAAAAAACTCTGTTCTTAGGCAATCAGTGTGTGAAAATCTATTTATTCCAAGTTAGAGAGTGGAGGAAATCTCTGGTGGATGCAAGTGGTTTTCCACTTTTAATCAATGCATACCTATTCCCAGAAAATAAAAGAGTCATTTGTATTGATTAGTTTATTCACTTCATCATACAACATGGGCAATTATGACTTGGCCGCAGCCTAAAAACAACAAATCTGCCTTTTAATAATCCCCCAAACATGGTAACTTGCCTATTTTGTCTGCTCAGTCTCTTTGGCATTCTTTGAGCAAATAGCTTTCATACAAAATTAGGGGATTTGTCTTTGTATGCAATTAAATCTGGTTAAGGGATCAAAACGTAGAAGACCTAGAAGTTGCAGGGCTGGGGCAGCTAGCTAACCAGAGAAATGCAGAGAAAAAAAAATGAAGGGGATTTGGAGGATATTTTTGTATCCACGATGACAGAAGAGGCACTCAATAAATGGGGGTCAGAGATCCATACAACGGCTCCAATTTCACCGCACAACAGAGGAAAACAACAAAAAACCTACCAGCAATTGAACACAACCATGAAAACAGGAAATGAAAAGAAAACAAGAAGGAGAAGCATGCCTCAGCGTACTCACATCTTCCACAGTCATAGCCGCCTTTGTGGACAGATTCAAAACAAAATAAAAATGATATCTCCAGATCTGCAAGCTCCCGCAACAAACGTCCGATACAGTAAAAAAAAACCTGCTTCTCTTCGACACTGCCATGTATACAGGTTATTGCATGCAGGAGGCCAGGTGTGAATCTCAGAGCACAATAGCAGCCACCGCTGCAACGACCAGTAGGGAAAGAGTCACAGAAAATACCTTAGCTACATGTCAAAATAAAAGAGGCAAAGAAAACTTTATTAAACCCGGTCATATCTGCGGCAGACGGTGGAGGGAAATCGGGCAATGAGGGAACAAGAATCAACCAATCATCGACGAGGGAATTCGAACATTTACCTACCGCTACCAATAGTTAAAGCAAATATTTACCAAAACATTAGCATATGTATATTGAACTGCACACCAAAACAAATTAATAGCAACATGCAAAAACATGTTCGTGTCTATTTAGTCGTTTAGGATAATAATTTTTCCTTATGATTATTGATTCGTGATTAACTTAACTAATGTGAAAACAAGATTAATATTACAACTATTGTTGCACTCCATCATTGTAGTAAGGGGATATTTAAATAATTAAATAATAAGAATAAATAAAATAAAATCATTAAACAATTCTTAGGTGTGTCGATAATCATACTAAAGTTCTTGTCCTCTTGAGCATTGTTATGGAACAATTAACCGACAAGTTGTTGTTACATACTTGAGGGAGCCCTTATCTTATGGAAATAATAATACGATGTAGGGTATAGCCTTTTGTAGTTACGAGGATTAAGGACAACCAGTAATGCAATATAATCTTTCAAATTTTTATTTAATATGAGTTTCTTTCTTATCGGCAATGGAAAATATAATAATCCTAGTGAGTTGCAATCGCGAGAGAAATGATTAAGAGACACAAAACATTTATTTTAGATGGTTCAGTGCATTTAAGTAAGTATGTAGGATTGACAATAGTAAATTCATATTTAATTAGATTATAAAAAAAATTATGTTATGAAAATAGTGGGCATAACATATGCTGAGAGGTATCCTACACAAACAAGAACTTAAACATGAAGCATCTCAAAGGTATTATCATAGTTTGGTTGGTAATGTTGAAGCTAAGTTTGGGGGATTAAGTTCAATACCAGTGGATTGCATGCTCGAAACACCAGAAAATGTAAGTCAAGATATAATGGATGTCGATGTTAGAAATAGTGTAGAGAATAATGTTGTGCAAGAGGAGGCACCACTGCACCCAGTAAAAACAAGAAGAAGAATGCAAAATAATGATTTATAGGAGGAGACAATAACATAACCTATAAGAAGAAGAAAAATACAAGATTTGCATATTAAGAGAGAACAAAATATATGTGATCCTAATAGAATTCTTGGGAGAGATTCAAATACCATCTAGATGATTTTTTAACATGCTCTTGATAACATTGCTTCATGAAGCATGTGTTATATTTCTCAAGAATACTTCCTTGGAATAATGTTTCTTGAACACCTAAAGGACTTGTATGTAATAGATGTCGAAAAAATAAATGTTATCAACGATTTTTAACATCAAACAATATGGATCCTAGGCCATAACCTGAAGAACTTACAAACTTAAGTCAAGTTGAGGAAATGAATAATGCATGTCAACCCAATCGTACAAGTGACACATGTAACTGGAGGTTAATCTAAATTTAAAAGGAAAATAATTAGCTTTCCTCAAGAAGTAAAATAAATTCTTAATTGTTTTCCATATATATTAAAATATTTTCAATGATTATTTTTTTAGAGGAGAGATAGATGTGGAATAACTTACAACTTTATATACAATAGAGAGGGAGTATATAATGCATTAAAATATAAAATAGAACATGAAAATTGTATTCAAATGTTCAAATAGATGAAAATGCTCTAAATGGACTTCTACCTTAGTCTGATGAAAATGTATTCAACCAATTGAATTGTCCATATTGAGTTTGATTCTGATGTGAATGAAATTGTTTATGTACGTATGGTCATGGAGATAGATGAAGTAAAAATGATTACTCACACAACATTAATTGTCTCCAAACAACCCAATTCCCTGAGAAAGATGAAATTAATCCATACATTGGTAAATGTGGTCCCCACCTCTTTCAGTACTCTCATTTTGGTCACGTGTGACTCATTGTATCTAATTATCATGATGACATGGACATTAATGCTTTTTTTTTGTTTTGATGGGACATTATCACATGAAATTAGTTTTTGATAAGGATAGTACTACTTTAGTATACTGTTTTGATATGAAATTATTCATAATATCACATTTTCCCCTCCCTCTATATAGATCCTAAACTATACGCTCTAAATTTTGGGGTCCCATATAGACTGGGCATTAGGATGCTAACTCTTGTTCACAGGTTAACGATGAGGCACACGATACCACTGTTCATTATTAGAAATTATGTTATGATGATGATATCATGATTTATTATACCTTTTTTTATATTTGATCCATATTTGATGTATGATGATGATTCTATCATTTCATTCAGTGGATGATTCATGATTTTGATATGCTACTAGTTCCTTATGGCTTGTATAGATGTCGATTTCAATGCATATGAGCATATCTTATTTTGTTATCATATTGGGTATATATGAGGTTTGCATTGAGTGTGCAGGTGACAAGAAATGAATCATGAGAACAACATGGGATTCACGGGACACACCACACAACTTAGCACAAAAAGGCATAATGGCCAAAACTCTTCTTCTTCTTATCAATTCTAATATGAAATCCTTTTTCTCATGTTGCACCTTGTCGTGTTGGTTTGATTTTATTTAAAATTATGAACCTGACCTTTCCCTCCATCATGGTGATGGATTTTTATGTTTGTTTAGCTAATTATTACATCGTTATGTTCTTTTGGTTCAATGCTAGTTTTAAATGTTACCCATTTTCACGTGGTTCTAGCATCTACTTTTAGTTTGGGGATGATGTGTTTGGTTAGGTGGTGTTATCTCTTGAAATTCCACCCTGTTGAGAGATGACTGTAGGTGTTCTAAGATTTATGTAGATCTATCACTTTCGATAGATACAATGAAAACACATTAGGTCTGTGGGTATACCTATTGTTGAGGTAAGTCTTCGGTATCAAGGCTGGTTCCTTTTTGATGTATCCTAAACTAATTTTTAGGGTTTTTTAGGGTAAAAATATGACTGTAACTGAATTGAAAACTGGGTGATACACCAAACTTGTTGAGGGATTTGACTGAGTACATGCACAATCAATTTGAGAATGGATTTTGGATGCACAAACCAATAGTTTTCAGCAGAATATTAAGGCAAAAACACTTGGTGTATTGAGGGAATGAGTCAAAACAATACAATAAGATAAACATGCACACTAATATTATGCAAAAATTACTAAATTTGTAGCCAGGTAAGATGATTAATCAGGTAATTTGACATTCACAAGAATTAATGAGATATACACTACCACTGCAAATAATTGGAAAGGTAGAAATCAATTCTCATTCAAGGGGAAAAACTGGAAAAATCTGCTTCAACACTCCTATGTCAAAAATTCCTCCTCTGTGCTTCGCAATTGCACACAATATATAGCAAAATTATTCACCCATCCATCCTAAAAATAGGCTAAAATTTGTACTCGCCCATGCATGCTAATTTTACCCCTTTATCATGAATAAATAAAGTAATAAATATAGACATGCTAATACAATGAGGCATTAATAACCTTGATTACAAAAATACATTCAGTCAAACTATGGTTGACTGATCTATTTTTAATAAAGTAAGATGAATAATTTGGCTAATAATAGCCCTTGCTTGTTGTGTAAGTCTCCTCCAATGTGCATGTAATCTCTGTCTTCTAGTGCTTGATGTGACACTTACAATTTGATCCACTTATAGTGATAAATTTAGCACTCTTTAATTCTACCCCTTGGATGCACATGTAAAAAATATAACCTCTCTGTGTGAGCAAAAATAATTCCTTTATTTTCAATACTTTGAAAAAATAATTCACCCATGTATTCCATATTGATGGGGACCACCATTTGGTTCTGATGTCGACATGTGTGCACATAATCCATTTTGCATGCTGATAATGACATCTTTATTTTTTGTGAATACATGCAATACTATCTCTTGCAAGTATAATTTATTCAACCTCCAAACCTTTCCACTATGATACATCCCACACTATGATGGGCACCACCTGTCTTGATGTGGGGTCCACATTTGTTTCAAAATCTCCTATTTCCACCTCCTTGTTAACACATATTCTTGATCATATGTAAAACTCTTTGATTTCCTCTTGTATGAAGTATTACTTGCAATTTTTAAGGTATCATTGAGGAGATTAAGTTTAATCTCCAACTTGGCATAAACATGGCTATCATGACCATGTATGACCATGGTCGGCATTTTACCATTGATTATCAATCATTGTTAATAATAAAATCACTTCCACTTGGTAGACCCTCTCATTGATTAAAACATTTCATAATTATTGTGGTTCGACACATATACTATGGTTTTTTGGCTTTTTTGAATAATCATTTGATTGATTATTGTTGACGTTGTTTGATTTTGTTGAAGCATTTAGTTTAGACCTTTAGTAGGTCAAAGAAATGATTTTTGATTATTATGGGGCTGGTCCCCTCTTTGCACGATGACTTGACCCTTCATTTTTTCGGTGGCGAAGACACTAACCGTAGTTAAGTTTGAAACATGGTTGGATTACCTCCTTTTGGTGAGGACCATTGATGCTAGCAGTGGTTGATTCTCAGTCATTGACCCTTTTGTAGCCTCGGTTAGGGTTTTGACCTTGTAATTAATATGGTCAGTGCTCTATTTAACCATTGATATTCGTACCTCCAGTTGTGGATCATTGATTATCTGATGATAATAAATATAATAATTTGCATAGCACTTGGCAGAGGTTCTGGACCATTGATCTTTTGTTCCCTCTAATCGCTATCATTGATCCATCACTTGGTAGTTAGCTTGGGTTAGCAATCTTGATCATTGGATCATGCATGTACTTAATCTCGATCGTTGAACCATTGATTTCTTAACTCATTGGTTGAGTTAGGTTACCGTGGTGTTGGGTTGGCGAACATGTTTAGTTTGAAAACCGAACTCTTATCAATTCATTTGCATAACCATTTTAGAGGGCGAAGCCCTGGAAAATTTTCTTCAGACCACCATTATTTCTGTGCTCCCAAGCTTCTTTTCTCTACAAATCAGTCTTACATGAAGCTTTTGAACATAAATTTTTTCTTTTGTTTTGATTGTTCGAGTTCTGCGCATCGATTTGACGGAGGTGGTTTGGGTATTATTGTTTTGAGATCTCTGAAAAATTCATCTCTAAGTACAAAGGTTTTCCATTTGAATATTTTGACGGAAGTATTCTTCCATGGTTCACGAGCCTCTGTGAATTTTGATAGTCTTTCTAAGCTTGGCTCTTTTATTATCACAAGCCTCTGTGAGCTTTCTATGAGATTTGATCGTATTGGCTGCAATCTTTAGACATTTATTTAGTTTGACCTGTCAATACTTAAGCCTCTGACCTCTCTAGCAAAGTCACCATTTTTAGGGTTTTGAAGTTCTGGCTATGCCATTCCTTTCGAGCAATAATTCTGAGCAATTTTTTTTAGTTCTGCACATTCTGAGAAATGGTCTATTTACTTCTAAACCATTATTATTATGTCATTTGAGAGTATATCTGTTATTTTTTTCATTTCTGCTAGTAATGTATGTTTTGTGATATGGGTTTTCATGAATTTTTGGGATTACTTCTAAGATCTTTTGAATTTTGAATCATCCTCTCATTGGAGATATGAGAAGGTGACTCCTATTGATGATTTTTGAAACTCTCTATGTTTGATACCCATTTGAGGTCCTGATTTTGTATTACTGAAGGTTGAAACTGTTATGTTTCATTTGCTGAGTGTCTTCATTGAGCTCTAAGATAAATGTTTTCCTTGTTTGAGATGTTATATTCCTGTCCAAGTTATATTGCTAATTGGATAGCCATGTTGTGGACTCTTTGTCATTTTGTTGGCTTTATTTTCTACTTTGATTTTACTTGTATGCATACTTGCATTTGTTTCTTTCTTCAATGATATTGAAATTTTTCGTGATCCTTTTCCATTCCAATACCCACAATGTAACTTGGAAAAAAAAATTATCTTTACGTTCTATCACTGATATTTTTTGAAAAATTTCAATTTTTACATTATGCTTTTCTGATACTCAGATTGTGGCTGGGTATCATCATGATTTTTCTCGTTTCTAAAACTTGAACTTTTGTGGGCTTTTGTAACTTTGAACACTTGTAATTATTTTCATTTTTTCTCCTCTAGTAATGAAAATTCAAAATATTTTGTGTTTCTGTTTTCTGAACTTTGAGCTTAAAATTTCGATCCAAGTACTTCAAATTTGGTCACATTTATGATTTATAGACCTTTCCACCATTGACAGGTTCTCAAGCTTCTTGGTTTTCGACGTATCAAACTTAAAACAAGTGAATTTTCCATATTTTCTGAATCCTTTGCAAATTTTAATAATATGTTATGGAAATGAGACCTAACTTTCTGATTTGCTAATCCCAAACTACTTTTCTGTTTTAGTTGTAGATCTTCTAGGCAACAATCAATGAGCTCGGTGTATGACAATTTTTTATCTTGTAAAAAACATTGATAACTTTATATTTCCTTGCATATATCAAACTAGTAGTTGATCTTCTTGTACACTTGTAAGTTACATGTTGCATGAGAAATATCCTCTTCTGTAGTTAAGATGAATTTGATATTTATTAAATGGATACATACTCTGCTGATCTACTTTCTCTTTATACCATATGTGAAGGTGGAACCATTTACTTTTGATAGCAAAATACAGACTATGTGATTTTCAATCTCTTAATTCAAACTATGTTAATTACTTGGATTCTATACTCAAAACTATGATTGTTCCTTACTGATAATATGAACTGTAAATTTCAAGTGCTCCATCTGCAATTTTATGGTAACAAGTCCTAGATAAGTGCTAAATTTGAAAACTTGAATTATTTCTTTGAACAATGATGATCACGATCTTCTAAATCATACATTTATGGGATGCACTTTTCTGTGAATTAGTCACTATATTTCCTTTTATGTTAGAATGAAACTTTTCATTCATGTTCATGGTACTCATGATAAAGAAAATATTTGTCCTCTAGCACTCATGGATTCTACAAATGCATCTTTGAAAGCTATATCATACTTTTCCTTTGATGGATTTATCATATAAGTCACGTTCAAAACTGTTCACTCAATCTTACTTTTCATAATGGTACCCCATTTGTACTTTGTAACACTGTTATAGCATTTTGTCTTCACTTATCTGTAAAGGAGTTAAATCTTGATGGAATTTGAAGAATAACATATATTTTATGGATAATCTCATTCTCATTCTGAAATCTATAACTCTTGTTATCTTGAGCTCATATTTTTCTATTGTGTGTTATGTCAAGAATGTATTCCTTCAATCCTTTGGAAAACATGCATGATTCAGAACATTATAAGTTGAGAAAGTGGTTGAATGTTCATGCCTTTTAAGTCTTATAACATCATGAATATGACTGATTGCCTTGAGTTCTTGAGCTCATATTTTTTCTATTTGTGTTATGGCATGTATGTATTCCTTCAATCCTTTGGATTGCATGATTCTGAACTTATAATTTGTAATGGAAAGTGGTTGATATTTTCATGCAATTTCTCTAACCTTATAACATCATGAATATGGTTGATTTCCTTGAGTTCTTGAGCTCATATTTTTCTATTGTGTGTTATGGCAATGTATTCCTTCATATCCTTTGGAAAATTATGATTCTGAACTTATTGTGTTGGAAAGTGGTTGAATTTTCATGCCTTTCCTATTATAACATCATGAATATGGGTGATTGCCTTGAGCTTTAAAATTGATAACTTATCCCTCTTTGCAAAGTATCCTAAAACTTGAAAATTACATCTTTGCCACCTGTACTTTGTTTCTAAATCTTTGAAGAACATTGTTAATCTTGGTATTCTCTATGATTGAAGCATCTTATTTTTGAATGCATTCCTTTCTGATTGATATTTGATAACCAAACTAGATTTGTAATGGAGAAATTATCTTCTTCTGTAATCTTGGATTTCCATCCATTCAATTATGATACTCAAAACTTTTAAGGAAATTCCTGTAAGTTTGTGAGAAACACTTTTAATGACTTCTAGTATTCCCTTCATATTATGTATTGAAAATGAAAAACTTTCATTAATTACTAAAATCTTGAAGTTCTGTAAATTCATCAATTACATTTTAAAATCTTTCTCACTTTGTTCTCTGAATGCATGATTATGAAGCTTTCTAGTAATGTATGAACACTAGACTTCTTTATGATGCACTTATCTTTAATAACTTTCCTTAAACTACACTTCTAACTTTTGAAAAATGTACTTTCCTTGTTTTATTGAATTTTGAAACAGGGTTTGAAGATTTATTTACTATTGTAATCTAATATTTTTAGCTTTGATTCTGATCTCTAAATGTCATCTTGTCCTTTATAATAGCTTTTTTTCTCTTGAATTTGTAATTGACTGATATATATTTTATTTACTACACTTATCTTGATCACTTTTTAACTATTCTTTTGAGCTTATATCTCTCATTCACACCCTTAGATTTTTCTCATTTGTGGTATCTCCTGTAACTATCCTCTTCATGGGTTCTTGTAGAGGTTTGTTAATGAAAACTGGAAGATACCTTTGCTCATTTCCCATGCTTTGATGAAAACCTTTCTCTAAAAAAAAAATTGTTACTTGTATCTTGCTTCCTCACTTCTGATTTCAATGTCATGATTCCTTTCTTTTATACATCTTCTATCTACATTTTCCTTTTTTCTGGAACAACTCATAAATGTATCATGTACCTTCCTTCAACAAGTATTTCTTTTCTATACAGTAATCATTTTGTAAAATATTTCTGCTTTCTAATCTGATACATGTACGTGCATACTTAAAGAAATAGTTAGAAAATATTTAGGCTTTTTGGCCTCTCTTATGTTCCATAGTTTTTATTTTCTCTTTATTTTCTAAAATGATTATGGGAATCATATGTGCTGATGTAGAATGCTTCTCTTATCAATTGTGTATTTTCTCTGATGTACCTTATACTTCTTGACTGTCAATTGATTCATTTGCATGAAGTTATTAGCATAAGTATAGATTAAACCCTAAGCTCAATGTCTGATGAAAATTCTCTTTCATTTTCCTTAGGGATGATGATGGAACTAGGATGATGAGTAAAAGATGGAGCTGAAGAGCTTGAACTGATGAAGACCAATAGAAAGACCCAAGGAAATGATGGGTTTTCTTCTATACTCTTTGACTTTTAACTTCATGTACATGCATCTTTTACTTCAATAGTTATGAGTTACATCCCACGGCTTGTGTGGGAAATATTATACTTCTTCATGAATAAATGACATTTAATTTTGTACTTGATTTGTATACTTCTTTCTTCTTTCAGCTTTATGACATGTATATTGATTGTATAACAAAATAAACAACTCAAACACATAATTAAATGTATTTACATGCAGAAATAAAGATTTTTGAAATACTTGTAACTTAATAATGAAATCTCTTTCTTGTAAATTGCAACTCTATTTGTTGTTCCCAAATTTAGCATTTCACCTAAACTGTGATTCCCACCTTCATCAAGGCAATGCATTATTCCTTCGGGGTTTTTGTGTTTCCTTGCTGAAGATGAACATGGAATGAAAGGCTATGTGAGGTGTTACATTTTGTTACAACACACATAGATGCATATTACATGTAAATAATCAATTGTTGCAACTTAAAACATGAAAAAACTATAATGCATTCCCCTAGTTACGTCAACTTCATCAATATCGTCCATCACAATGAAGTTTCAAGTTGCTCATTTTTTCACAAGTGCAAAAATTGTCAACAGGTGGAATTAGGAAACCTAATCATGGATTAGGTGAGCCTAGATACCCCACCTAAATGCTTCTTTTTTCCCAAACTCGGATTTGGAAAAAATGTGTCATTTAGGAAGGGTGTATGGAAAGAAAGGGACCTTATCTTCATGGGAAAAAGGCCATAAACCCCATCACTAGGAGTTGGTGGGATCTTTCCAATGCAAATGGGGCTCATTGGCTCATTTTCCCACTCACCATATACACTTCATCTTATGTGAACTTCGATTTTGAGAATATAGGGGATTTTAAGAAATTATCTCATGATTGTTTTGGGCTAATTTTTGAATTTTCCCTTATTCCCTTTTAGTGCAATTTTGTGGATACTTGATTGGTGTTGGTTTTTGCAGAGGGTGAAATTTTTCACCTTCTCATTGCTTGTCTTTAGATGCTTATTTTATTTCTAACCCCTTACTTTCATGGAGGTGAGGATCTTTAGCTTGGAGAATTTTGGGATAAAGAATGGACTTTTGGTGGAGAATTTAGCTCTTTTAGAATGGAATATTGGAATTTTGCTTGTAGAATATAAGGTATGACCTTCTATAATTCTGTTTTTACTTAATTTTACCTTGCATTTTTGTGTGTTCAATTGTGGAAAATTTTGTTATGTGTTGCTTCATTTTTTCTCAACCCACCCTTGAGGGGTATGCATTTTGGAAGCTTGCATGGGAAGAGGGAGGAAGTTTCATCCTCTCTATTTGGTAACCTTCCTACATTTATTTTATATGTTGGGATGGATTTCCATTTGGGTTGGAAATTCATCCCTACCCTTAAGAAGGAAACTTACATGTTTGAAAAGCCTTCTTGGGGGAGTTTTGGAGAGATAAGGAGAGATTTTGAGTGATAAGGTATTTTATTGCCATTTTGGCATGGCTATATGGAACATGAAACTGGGATTCCCATACCCTTTTCCCAAAGCTAGAAGCATGGAGCTTCTTAGCATGTTGTTTTAGTTGCATTGTGTTTTTGAATGGTTTTCTAATGGAGTGAAAATGTGTTGTGTGTATTCAAACCTTTCTTACATGCTAATTTCAGTGGGTTTCCTCTTTCCTATGGGATTGGGGGGAGGCTATAATTTCACCTTAGATTCCTTGGTTGCATGTAATGATGTTATTTTGTTGTATGGTCAAACAAGAACCTTTCTTGTGATTTGAAGAATCTTTGTATGTAGTTTTGGGAGCTAAGTGGATTGTTCTTGATGTCACATATTTGGAGTTGCAATTTTATTATGTTTTTGAGTCAAAAAATTGGAATGTTATATCCTCTTGGAAGGAGGGCTTGTTTGCATTTTCATTTTATTATATTATATTAGTATGATATGGATATATTGTTATGTTATAATTGATTAAATTATGTAATTTGAAGGGTTGGAAACATGTTAGAAATGGTTAAAGTAGTCGTAATGTTTATTCAATTTACAAGTTGTAAAATATCTCCTTTGAAATATATGTTTGTGCACCCTCCTTTTGAAATGAAAGAATTAAATTAAGAAAAGAAAATATTGTGTATATTCAGTTTGTTTTTTTATCATTATGGAAAGTAACAACAAAAGAGGTTGTTGTTAATTATCAAATTGTTATCTTATGCTTAATAAATTCTTCTTGTTCAAGTTAAATTCTAAAATTTTATTGTAATTCTAGTTTAAAAAAAAACAAAACTTGACATCCTTGCTTTTAAATTGTAATATATTTCTTCGTTGTGTATGTTATCTACCATAATTATACTTTTAAAAAATCATCTCTTTTTTTTGGATATCTACTACTCATTTGGTAGCTTGACTGTGTTTAGAAATCAAATGTATCTTTGTTCTAGGATGAATACCTCCCAACACTCAAGTTAGTAAATTTATTTAGATCTAAGGTAAATGTAAATGTATTTGAAATAATTCAAGTAGAGAAGTTGTGTAAATTTGGTTGTTACCAGATGTAATATTTGACTTGTTCTTATATATATGTATGTATGTATGTATTTAAACAAGTATGATTAAATATTAAAAAAGAAAGATATTTGTTTTTACTAAGGGCGTATAAGGTGAAAATGATTAAGTGTGTTTTTAATAAAAAATATTATAAAGGGTGGGGGGGAGAGGGTGGGACGGCTCTCCCCTGTGACCTCATGTTATTTGAGCCCATATTGAGGGTTGTTGAATATGCCACAACCCATGGCTATGACACGGGCCATAACCCTCACTCCACATCACCTTGTATCCTTAGTGAATTTTAACCAAGAATGTATTATTTAATTAACTCCATTATATATTTTTAATTATAGAATTAACTCGGAGGCATGGTTCCATTTCAGAAACAAAATGGGATCCATGACCATTTGGTATTATTATTTCCCTTCTGTAACTAACTTATAATATATATGTTTAATATATCAATTGTTCATTTAAGCAATTATTAAAATTTCCATTAATTGATCGTAAGCTCGTAATTTATATTCCATGAGGTAATTGGTATCGTTATTTGAGTTCTATTATCTTACCTACATGAAGATTGGTTATCATTGATACTCATTAAAATAACTATAAATCATTAATTTGCATAAATGTCATTACGTCGAACCTCTTCTCCTTGGTTTGAAATTTTGTTGTTGTAATCATAGTGTGAAATTTAGTCTTTCAACCTTATCATTCACTAGTGTGGTTTGGGGCCTCCTCACCCTTCGTTGTGACTTAGTTGAGTTTCTTGTGTTTTTGGGTAGCTTTATCCATCGAAGAACTAACAAACGTACACAAAAAAGTTACCACCTTTTTAAAGTCGTCTTAATTGTTTGATATGTTTGGTGCTTGTTTTATATGTTTGGAACTTGCACTGAGTGCGGTGTGACAATAAGTAACCTTGATCCATATAAAGGAGCACTAATTGATTGGTTGGGGATTAGATAATCTATTATCAATGAGTATGTCACACTAAGATTACTTGATATGGCATTCCTTACTTTATTCACGATGAAAAATGTGATTGGCTAGAACCACAGTTAAAATGAGTACATTTCCATGATTTTGTAAAAACATTTATTTTGATATAGGGAACATTGGTTTGGAAGAAATCCTCTTTTTAGATATTACATGATGAAAATGATCATGAGACATCATGTTTAAAATTCATCTATAGTGTTTGTGATGAAAATATTACAAGATATGTCAATCACCATCAATGACTTATGTGAGCATGTGGAAAGTATTCCCCATTCACATGTAGTTGATTGTTTGATTTGGTTTGGAACATCCTTAAGTGGTAAAAGATTCCAATTGGGAAAAATGTCGTGGTGAATTGATTGACATATTGCATCACATTAGATCACTGACCGTTTTTTTCACTTTGAGTGCAACTGATACGTACTGGCTTGATCTACATGCATTAATGTCTGGATCAGCTCTAGATAATAAACAAGAAACCCAAAATTGGTGAAGTCATAATATCATTGAATATCCTCGTCTAGTGGCACACTACATGTACCTGTGACATAAACTTTTCCGAAAGGATATATTGTAAAAAGGAATGAAAGTTAAAAATTATAGGTGTAGATCTATGAATGGCAACATAAAGGTTCACCACAGGTGTATGGTTTTATATGGTTAGAAGGGGCACCAAATATGGACAACCTTGATTACGCTGATGATTGTCAATGTAAAAATGATAAAAATTACTTCCATTCTATTGTCCATGCATGGAATTCTTGGGAATACACACACCAATCAAAGATATACTTATGTTATCAATTGTCATCAATTATATGTTTTTTAACTAATTCTTACATTCTCAAAATATATGATATGAATTATAGGTCTACCAAAATTTTACACAACATCCATGTCTTCAAAATACAATACAACTTACACAAGTGGATATGGGACACGACTATTGAGATATTCTAAACTACGTATAACAACATACAATGTGTAGAGACGGTGCCTTCCTATGTAAGAAAAGAGGAAGAATGGTTTGTAGGTAATATGTTCAAACATTCAAGTAAATAAATTTAAATAAAAAACATGTGTGGTAGAACATATAATTTCACCATGGCCATTGAATCTCGATGGATCAAAGTTATATAAGGACATGGAGACACAAGATAAAAAGTTTGAACCTTGCAAGAAATCATGATAGAGTAAATTCACACTACACATTACAATTGTGGAGAGATAATGTACATTGGAAACTTTTTCTTTCAAAACATGTTATATGTAGTGCTAACTCCTCTTCAACACTGTTTCATCTTGATATTGATACTATTGGAATGATGTTCAGACATTTTAATTTTGATATATTGATCAGTAGATGATAGATTAGACTGATATTTGGATTATTGGCATTATGATGTTTACTTTTTATTATGATGCATTAGGTAGTGATGTTAGACAGTTTGATATATGTTGATTTTAATGATGTGGATTTTATACTAAGATGTTATGTTTTGGAATGTTGGAGTATAATTGTAATCTCATGGATGTTAGGGTTAGATTTTGATATATTGATGGATAATAGAATTTCTAATGTCTAATGATGAATATTGATTTTATAAGTATATTTTCTTGATATTATTAATACGGCTGAAAGGCCAGAGAGGTATTTCATTGTGTGCAAGTTTTTTATCACATACATCAAAAGGGATAGGGGACCAACCATGGAAGGATGTTGGGTGTTGAGAAACGAGGCCAAATTTGACAACTTTTGTAATGTTGTTTAGTGTGATGTTTTGCATGTTTAGTTTGGAGGTCTCCCATGGGGGTGTGAATTCACATATGTGCCTGGGGTGAATTTTTCCCTTTCTTTAATTTTTTTATGTGCTTTATTTTATGATTTTTGTATTTAAAATTTGGAAATTTTGTCACCTTTATCAGCATGTTGTAAATGTGTGTTAATTAAGTTTAAACCTTCTTATTTTTAGTTAACCAAATTAGAGATGTGACAAATAGTTATGATGAGATTTGGTAGTCCTTGTTGCAAGTAAAATTTATGTTGATTTGGGAGTGTTTTACTCCACCCCAAGTTCCAAATTCGGATTTTGACTTAGGGGGCACTTTTGGAGGCTTGTGGGACAAGCAAGGCTTGTCCCATGCCTCTTAAATTGACCCAACAACCCTACCTATGGGTTGGAAATATTATTTTTGACTTCTTTGTCCATTTTTGAGTGTAAAAGAAGGAAAATTATTGCACTTTCTTTCTACCCCAATTTATTATGTCCTTTGAAAGCATGGTGTGCAAGTTTTGAGCCATGTGGGTTGTCATAGTCCTTTGTATGTGCATTGATTTTCTTGGTCTTGGTGTGTTGACTTGAGTATGGGGATGGAGGAATGATGAAGTGGCATCCTACATGGATCCACCTCATCATCCTCACATTCCATTTCTATTTATTGGTGACTTTTTGTTGGAATGGGGGTTACTTGTTCTTTTCTCTTCTTGTGCACTTTTGGAATTGGATATTTTTGGAGTCCTTGGAAATTGCTTGGCTTGGATTTGAAGAGACTTGTGGAATTTTCTTGGAACTTGATGGAGAGGTAGGCTCTCCACTTTTTTCATTATGTTATTTGCTTATTTGTATGCAATGTTGTGCTTGTAAAATTGTTTGTTTTTGTCTTGTGAATATGTTTGTGTGTTGGTTGGGTAGTAGGCCTTAGTTGGGTGTGGGAGAAGGGTTTATGGGACCATTGGGGAGGGAAAAGGGAGTTTTGTGAGGCATGCATTTGGTGGGAGTGTGAATGGGAGTCTTACCTATGGGGAGTGAAAATAAAATCATGGTTTTGTTGCATGCTTGCAAGGGAGAGATAAGGATTTTGTGTGATTATTTTGTGCACTTGGAGGCTTAGGGTAAGACTCCCACTTAACTTGGGAGGCATAAGGGTCGTCTCCCATAACCCTTGCTCTATTTGGTTTGATCCTCAAACCTTTGTGTTGTTGTGAATGTGTAAACTTGTTGGATATGTTATCTTGGTTGAGTTGAATGTCTTGTATGTATGTTTGTTGTGAAGCCACTTTGAAAGAAGTTGTCATTGTTTCTCAATGCTCCTCATGGTTCCTTGGTTGGGACTCGGGGGCCATTAAGGGGATGGCTTCTCCCCTTAATGGATTTAAGGTTGGGTGGAGAGCGTTGCCTACTCCCCCTTCCTTGTTTTGTGATCCCATTATTGAAGTTTGAAGAAACATAGAGTTGGAGCTACCATTGTGAAGAAGACATGCTTATTGGAAACTTATAACTTGGCCTTGTGGAAAGCTCTTTTGTTGTATATTGTTTAAATTTATACTTCCCACTTGAGTGGATGTATTGTAAAATTGTAAGTTGTGATAAAGTTGTTATATTCACTTGGAAACCATTTTATCTTGTAAACTCTTTTAAGAGTGTTGATTGAGAAAATTAAATGTTTTTCAAATGTGTTAGTTTTGTGAAAGGAAATTATCAAGTTTTACTTTGTCTTGGTGAAAGGAAAATTTGAATAGAGTTGAAATGGATATGCATTCTTTTAATTTAAGTAGTTTCATTGTTTTCAAATAGTGATATACTTCATTTTCTAAAGAATATTGTAAAGTTTGATAGGCTTCATTTTAAAATAAATAAGTATTTTGTTGGTTTTTTTGTCTTTGTGAAATGGAATGGTTTATTTTTTTTCCTTAAAAGAGAGTAAATTGAAGGCCTAAACTATAAATGTATTATTAAAGCTAGTTGAGGGGAAATAGTTTAAAAACATAGATTGAATGAAACATTCTTTCCTATTTTCATTTTAAGGAATGTAATGTGTATGCAATCTATTCTTTTTATCTTGACTAACTTAACATTAGGATAAATTTTAACAACACAAAAATATATTCATATGATACAAATAACTATAAAATGTAATAATAAATTATATAAGAATTTTATTTAAATATCTTCACTAGTTAAGTAAATTTCATTAGGTCTAACCAAACAAAATTATTTTTAACATTTACTAACTAGTGCTCTCTTTAATAAAAAGGGGAAATAAATAAGCTTGACTACTTTAATATTATTAATATATAATATTATTAATATAATAATATTATTAAAATAATAATAGTATTAACTATTGTTAAAAATATCATTAATAGTATAATATTATCATATTATTGCTCACAATATTAATATTATTATTATATTAAGATTCATTTATTATGAAAACCTTAATATTACAAAAACAAAGGTTAAAAAAATAACATGTATTTAAATTTTAGTTTAGTTGAGGAAGCGGCCATAGCCATTGTTTTGGTTATTTAGCAATGGGGTGGGAGGGTTTGATGACCCCACCCCCACCCCATTGTTTATATGGGATGGGGGGTGGGATCAGCCAACCCTCCCCACCACTTTAATATTTGTTTTGTATATTGGGTGGGGGCCGAAACCCCCACCAAAATTTTTTTATGTAAATCAAATTTTTTTATGTTATCTATGTGTGGCGAGTAAATGAGACCTTACTATTATTCAAATAAACGTTAGACTTCCACGACCATTCTATTAAATATATTCATTGTGTGTGTGTGTGCACATCGTGCAAATATGTATGTATAAATTATATATATATAATATTTTAAAATATATATGTAATAATATGTTTATTTGTGTATATCTATTATAAATATATAAATAGAATATAATATAGCATTAAAAACACTTCAGAAATATAGATTATGGGTAAATGGAAAATACCCAAATGGGTATTTTTATTGAAACTATGCTTATAACAAAATGTAAAAATTTACAAACCCTTGAATAGGGTAGAATATAAAAAAATAAATAAAATAATAAATAAGATTTGGGGATGTGTATATCCATCCCAAGTTTTCCCTCCTCATCCATGGCTTCCTCCTCTTCCATCTTCCCTTAACCTACAAAACCAAAATGAATGAAATGAGAAAAAAAATGAATAAAATCCTTCCTTAGAGATTTTAGGGTTGATTTTGAATTCCTTCATCCAATGGCCTAGATTGGATTCATCCAATGGCCCAAATTGTCTCCTACAAAAGTTAGGTGGGGGTAGGTGAGGTGATCATTTGATCACATGGGTCTTCTTTTGAATGGGGCCACTTGTGTGGTTTGAAAGTTAATTAAGTTATTGCTTTTATTTTGATTTAATTTAAATAAACTCTTTCCTTAATAATTTAGACCCACTTTTATATTAGAGAATTAAATAATTAGCTTTGTGTAAATGGAAGGGTTGTTTAGACTTGGACTTAATTATTAAATTATTGCATGACCTTAGAAACCTATGTATTAAATTAATTTAGGATTAATTGAATAAAATATTTTAAACTAATCATAGATTAAATCAATTCTTTTATTTAATAATATTATTTAAGTTATTTTGTGGTGACCGTTTGAAACCTAAGGTTAACCTTATCATCACCTTTCGTTCCCTTTAACAAAAAAAATTATTCCATAATTTTTCTAGTATAACCTTTGTTTGGTTTTGGGTTTCATGTGTGACTTTTTTGTGGGTGTTACATTTGGTATCAGAGATCCATGGGTTCAATGCTTGGACCCCGAGGCACACCTAGAAAACATAAAACAAGAAAAATAAACCTAGTGCAACTTTAAACCTAGTACACACAACTATGCATGATGTTTTGAAACATAGAAAATTTAGAAACTGAAAACAAAAACTTAGATGATTATAAACTAACTCTCACCTTGGTCTGTAGGAGGAACAAACCAGACGAGGGGTTCCTACATGTGGACCTAGACCTACCACCCCCAGATCAGGCAGTAGCAACTATCCTGCCTAAGATATTGTAGATGCTACAAGAGGTTAATGCCGCTATACATGGAGGATCTTTAGGAGGGCGACCTAGTAGGCAAGGACATAGAGCCATTAGTGGAGGCTCATGCACCTTCACGTCACAGTGCAGAGGAGAGGGTAGAGAACTCCCATGTGGAGTTAGTTAGACATGAGCCACCTCTTAGGGAGCTCAAAGATTGAGATGTGATGCATAGAGACAGGTCTAGGAGCCCTAGGCTGAGAGATGAGTAGGTTGAGAGGCCTAGAGGGTGACATTCATTTGCAATGTAGCGGAGCACATTAGAGAGATACTGAAAGTTGCACCCACCTCATTTTGCTAGAGACATAGGTGGATTTCAGGTTGATATGTGGTTGGTTAGCTCTTGAGAAGATGCTTCAAGCTATGCCCTTGTTCTAGCAACACAAAAGCTTGTGTTGTCATCCACCTTCTGAGAGATGGAGTAGGAGTATGGTGGAGGACCTGAGGAGCAGAAGCTCTATGTAGATTCTGAGACAGTCACTTGGGAGCTGTTTGAGGAGCGTTTCAAGAGTAGATATATTTCCAGGAGGTTCATTCAATAGTGGATCGATGAGTTCCATGATCTATGACAGGCCTCCATGATGGTAGCAGAGTATGAGGGATGGTTCCTGGATCTACTTTAGTATGTAGACTACATGTAGGATGAGTAGGTTCAAGTTCACAGGTTCATCAGGGGCCTGAACATTGGACTTGGGTGGGGCAGTGCACATTCATTTCCCACATACATTATCAGAGGCCGTAGAGAAGGCCTATATTGTAGAGGAAACTAGGGGGAAGACTCAGCAGGCATGTGAAAGAGTGAGGAGTCACATACAACAGCTGTAGGACAGTAGATCGAGGGGATCAACTCCTCCTCCTCATGGTGGACACACCAAAGCATAGTCTTCCTTCCGGCCTCCTCCACCTCCTCAGCAGTAGCAGTAGTAGCAATCGATCACCCTTTTGACCTCCACAATCACCATGATGCTCAGAGAGGGCATAGTATGGGACCTCTAGCTAGGGGGGCCAATAGGACACATGCTCCACCTCGAGCACAGTTGGCAGGAGCACGTCACCGCAACACCCACAGAGATCTATGGAAGGGTCATCAGGTCCTTCAACATGTACTACTAGGCCACCTGGAGGACTATTTGCATAGTGGAGAGGGCCAGGCACTTGTTATGGATGTGTGCATAAATGAACATCATTGGAGAGAGTGCCCTCAGAACCCCATTAATCAGGGTAAGGCACCTGCTTCTGAGCCTACTATTGGTGACATGGCTAGGAGCCATAGGATATATGCAGTGAGAACCGCCAAGAGAGCACCAGGACATGGTGATAGAGACCACAGGTAGCATTGGTGGTATTTCTATCCCTATTTTATTTGACTCAGGCTCATTCAGATTCTTTCATTTCACCATCTTTAGTAGAGCATTGTAGGCTGGTGGTAGTTAGGCAGGGCCTTAGTTGGGATGTCAAGATGGCTTCTAGAGCCAAGATCTTAGTTGAATCCTTATTCAAGGAGTGCGTAGTGGACCTAGGACCCTTTACCACTACTTTGGATCTTTGTATCCTTCCTTTGGGTTCTTATGGAGTTATTTTGGGCATAGATTGGTTGTCTACACACAGAGCAAGAGTTGATTGCTACAGTAAGATTATATCTTGTGTAGATGATTTGGGTGTGGAGTCAGTGATAGTAAGAGTCAGGAGACCCATCTCTATTCACACTATTTCTGTCTATGCAGCTGAAGCAGTGTGCATGATGGGGTTGTCAGTTGTATGTTATTACAGTTAGTGATAGGTCGGAGGATGGGGCTAGTGGACCTTCACTTGATGATCACCCCATTTTGTAGGAGTTTTTAGATGTGTTTCCTAGTGAGTTTCCAGGGATGCCTCCCCCGTGAGATAGATTTTCACATTGATTGGTTCCAAGAGTGGAACCTATCTCACGCGCTCCTTATAGGATGACCACACCTGAGCTATGTGAGCTCAAGTTGTAGCTTGAGGGAATTCTTGAGAAAGGCCTAATCTATCCTAGTGTATCCCCTTGGGGTGCACCAATGATTTTTGAAGAAGAAGGATGGATCCTTGTGGTTGTGTGTGGACTATTGTCAGCTGAACAAAGTAACGATCAAGAATCGTTACCCCCTTCCTCGCATTGATGATTTGTTTGATCTAGATGAAGGGGCCACTAGTATTTTCTAAGATAGATCTTAAGTCAGGATACCATCAGCTGAGGATTGCAGAGGTAGATATCCACAAGTCAGCTTTCCACACGAGATATGGCCACTATGAGTTCACAGTGGTTCCATTCGGTCTTACGAATGCCCTGACAGTGTTCATGAGTTTTATGAATGGGGTGTTTAGGACCTTTTTAGATTTTTTTTTCTCATGTTCCTTGATGACATCTTGATCTATTCTCACACATGAGGAGGAGCATGAGGAGTACCTTTGTTAGGTTCTATGCAGTGTCTTCGTGAGAAACAACTTTACGGGAACCTAGAGAAGTGTGCATTCTTTTAGTCAGAGGTTTAGTATTTGGGTCACATCATTTCTGGGAAGGTATCACAGCTGATCCTTCCAAGATTAGAGCCATTATGGATTGGCCAACACCTACTAGTGTGACCAGGTGTACACAGTTTCATGGGGTTAGTAGGATACTAAAGGAGATTTATTCAGGACTTCTCTCAGTTACGCACCCCATCACTTCCCTTCTATAGTGGAAAGGGAAGAAGTTCATCCAGTCAGATAAATGTGAGCAATCCTTCAAGACACTAAAGGAATGACTTACGATAGCCCTATTCTTACAGTGCCAGACCCCTCAGGTGAGTTCTTCGTTTGCACAAATGCTTCTTTGGCAGGATTAGGAGGTGTGTTGATGCAGAAGGGTTGTGTTTTAGCTTTTGAGTCTGGGAAAATCAAGGATTATGAGCTCAATTATCTGAATCATGACCTTGAGCTTGTATAAGTTGCGCATGCCTTAGTTCGGTGGATACACTTCCTTTCTTGGATAGAGATTTATACTGAGGACTAATCACTTGAGTCTTCGCCACATCTTCACACAACCCAATCTCAACGCTTGTCAGCGGTGTTGGATGGATTTTCTTTGTGAGTGCGACATGGAGATAGAGCATGTGAAAGGGAAGGAGAATGTGGTTTATGACACCCTGAGTAGATGGAGACATTTGGATATGGCTACTTTAGTGGGTACAAATTTTGGAGTAGGATTTTATAGTAGCTTCCTCACGATAGCTTCTACCTTGCATCCAGATCAGAGATTGAGTCTCAGAGACCCCTTGAGGGGAATTTTGATGGATTCTCATTAGAGGTAGATGGTCTTCTCAGACACAGAGGTCAAATATATGTTCCTAGAGAGGGAGGCTTGAGACAGGATATCTTGGTAGAGGCTCATCGTGTACCTTATTCATCCCATCTAGTGGTGAAGAAGATGCACACCATGTTGAGACAACTTTATCATTGGAGAGGTCTTCGGCGGGATGTAGCTCAGTTTGTGTCACGTTTTTTGGAGTGTCAGAGGGTGAAGGCTGAGCATCAACATCCAGCTAGCCTTCTCTACCCACATGCCATACCGGAGTGGAAATGGGACACCATTTCCATGGATTTCATTATAGGGCTACCGATGTTGAGATACCACCATGACGCCATCATGGTCATGGTGGATAAATTGACGAAAGTGGCTCATTTTTCTCTGGTGAAGCCCACCTATACAGTTAGTGCAGTAGCACAAGTATACCTTGATGATATTGTTAGACTGCATAGGATTTCGTGGAAGATCATTTGTGACTGCGATCCCTTATACACTTCTCACTTCTGGACTACCATGCAGCAAGTTCTTGGTACAAGTATCAACTTCAGTACAACTTATCATCCAGAGACAGATGGACAGATAAAGTGAGTAAAACAGATCTTGGAGGATATGTTGTGGATGTATGTCATGGACCATCAGTCTAGGTGGGATGAGTACCTAGGTTTGGTGGAGTTTTCCTACAACAACAATTTTCAGAGTTCGATTGGCATGGCTCCTTTTCAGGCGTTATATGGTAGAGAGTGCAGGACACCTTTGAGTTAGGATAGATTGGAGGACAGGTTTCTATTGGGATGAAATGGTATAGGATATGGAGCAGTAGGTTGTCTTGATTTGTGAGAGGCTTCAGGAGGCTCAGGATAGGCAAAAGAAGTATGCAGATCTGAGGAGGACATAGATCGTAGTTTTGAGGTGGGCACGAAGGTGTTTCTTCATAGTTAGGCCTCATAAGAGTCCTATACATTATGGTAAGGGATCTAAGTTATCTCCTACATTTGTGGGTTCCTTCAAGATCTTGGATCATATCGGTCCTTTGGCCTATCTTCTAGCATTGTCACCTATTTTGTCTCATGTGCATGATGTATTTCATGTATATGTATGTAGGAGATATATTCCAGATCCCTCTCATGTTTTGGATAGGGCCACATTGCAGGTGCAGGAGCAGGGGAAGTTGTTAGTAGATCTCATGCACATCATAGAGGATAGGACCTTGGGCCTTTGAGGCCATGAGAATGACCAGTGCGGGTCCAGTGGGATAGGCACGATGAGACTGCAACCACATGGGAGGATGCCACTATTTTGTGAGCTCATTTTCCTAATCTATTCTAGTGACTTCTAGGAGGAAGTCGAGTCTAAGGGGAGGCATATGTAGCTCCCACTCCTCTTCGACACTATTTCATATTGATATTGATACTATTGGGCTGATGTTCAAATATTTTCATTTTGATATATTGATTAGTGGATGATAGATTATACCGATATTTGGGTTATTGGTATTATGATATTTACGTTTTATTATGATGCACCAGGTAGTGATGTTAGACAGTTTGATATATGTTAATTTTCATGATGTGCATTTTATATAGACATGTTATGTTTTGAGATGTTGGATTATAATTGTAATATCATGGATGTTAGGGTTAGATTTTGATATATTGATGGATAATAGAATTTCTAATGTCTAATGATGAACATTGATTTTATATGTATATTTTCTCAATGTTGTTAATACAGCCGAAAGTCCATACGGCTATTTTTTGTGTGTAGGACTTTTATCACATACATCGAAGGGGGATAGGGGACCAACCACAGAAGCATGTTGGGTATTGAGCAACGAGGCCAAATTTGACATCTTGTGTAATGTTGTTTAGTGTGGTGTTTTTCATGTTTAATTTAGAGGTCTCCCATGGGGGTGACTTCACATATGTGGCCATGGGGTGAATTTTTTTCCCTTTCTTTAATTTTTGTTATGATTTTTTATTTAAAATTTGGAAATTTTGTCACCTTATTAGCATGTTGTAAATGTGTGTTAATTAAGTTTAAACCTTCTTATTTTTAGTTAACCAAATTATAGATGTGACAAATAGTTATGATGAGATTTGGTAGTCCTTGTGTAAGTAAAATTTATGTTGATTTGGGAGTGTTTTACTCCTCAATTTCAAAATTCAGATTTTGACTTGGGAGCACTTTTAGAGGCTTGTGGTACAAGCAAGACTGAATCGATGCCTCTTAAATTGATCCAAAAACCCTACCTATGGGTTGAAAATCTTATTTTTGAATTCTTTTTCCATTTTTGAGTGTAAAAGAAGGAAAATTATTGCACTTGATTTCTACCCCAATTTATTAGGTCCTTTGAAAGCATGGTGTGAAAGTTTGAGCCATGTGCGTTGTCATAGCCCTTTGCATGTGCATTTATTTTCTTGGTCTTAGTGGGTTGAATTGAATTTTGGGATGGAGGAATGATGAAGTGGCATCCTACAGGGAGCCACCTCATCATCCTCACATTCCATTTCTATTTATTGGTGACTTTTGGTTGGAATGGGGGTTACTTGTTTTTTTCTCTTCTTGTGCACTTTTGGAATTGGAGCTTTTTGCAGTGCTTGGAAATTGCTTGGCTTGGATTTGAAGAGGCTTGTGGAATTTTCTTATAACTTGATGGAAAGGTAGGATCTCCAATTTTTTCATTATGTTATTGTGCTTATTTGTATGCAATGTTGTGCTTGTAAAATTGTTTTTTTTCCTTGTGAAGATGTTTGGGTGTTGGTTGGGTAGTAGGCCTTAGTTGGGTGTGGGAGAAGGATTTACGGAACCATTGGGGATGGAAAATGGAGTTAACATGAGGCATAAAATTAGTGGGAGTGTGAGTGGGAGTCTTACGTACGGAGAGTGAAAATAAAATCATGGTTTTCTTGCATGCTTGCAAGGGAGAGATAATGAGTTTGTGTGATTAGTTTTTGCACTTGGAGGCTTAGGGTAAAACTCCCACTTCACTTGGGTGGCATAAGGAGGTGGTCTCACATAACCCTTTCTCTATTTGGTTTGATCTTTGAAACCTTTGTGTTGTTATGAATGTGCAAACTTGTTAGATATATTATCTTGGTTGAGTTGAATGTCTTGTATGTGTCTTTGTTGTGAAGCCACTTTGTAGGAAGATGGCATTGTTGCTCAATGCTCCTCATGGTTCCTTCATTGGGGCTTGGGAGGATATTAAGGGGATAGATTCTCCCCTTAATGGATTTGAGGTTGGGTGGAGAGCGTTTCCTACTCCCCATTCCTTGTTTTGTGTTCCCATTTTTAATTTGGAAGAAGGAAAATTTTAGAACGACCATTGTGAAGAAGTCATGCTTATTGAAAAAGTGTAACTTGGCCTTGTGGAAAGCCCTTTTTTGTATATTATTTAAATATATACTTCCCACTTTGAGTCGGTGTATTGTAAAATTGTAAGTTTTGTGATAAAATTGTTGTATTCTTTTGAAATCACTTTTTTCTTATAAACTCTTTTAAGAGTGTGGATTGAGAAAATTAAAATTTCAAATGTGTTAGTTAGGAAAAGAAATTATCAAATTCTGTTTTGTCTCGGTGAAAGGAAAATTTGAATAGAGTTGAAATGGATGTGCATTCTTTTAAATTTAAGTATTTTCATTATTTCTAAAATGTTATATACATCCATCTCTAAGAATCTTGTAAATTTTGAGAGGCTTCATTTTTAAAAGAAATAAGTATCTTGTTGGTTTACATTATCCTTGTGAAATGGAATGATTATTTTGTTTTCCTTAAAAGAGAGTAAATTGAAAGCCTAAACTATAAATGTAATATTAAGCTAGTTGAGGGGGAGTAGTTAAAAAAAATCCTTAGATTCAATGAAAACATCTCTTTCCTATTTTAATTTTCAGGAATGTGTTTTGTATGCAATCCTAATTTTTATCTCCTCAACTTGGTCTTGGATGGAATTTACACACAAAAAAGAGGATACATATAACTATATAATTGAATAATAAATTATATAGAATTTCCTATTTAAATACAACACTAGTTAAGTAAATTTCATTAGGGTAACCTACGAAACACTTTAATAACATTTACTAACTAGTGCTCTCTTTGACCAAAAAGGGGAAATAAATATGCTTGACAACTTTAATATTATTAATATAATATTATTATTAAAATAATAATACTATTAATATTATATTTTTAATATAAGTTAATTGTATAACTAAGTCAAATCATATAGGAATGGTTTGATTTACATATTTAATAGCTTTTTCTTGGGATTGCCAGTGCTTCATGCCTAGATTTTGAGCCAATGGGGTCCTTGCTTGGTAGGCAGGTTGGATCTCTTTCCTAGTGCACGTGGTTTCTTCATTGTTGCGTTTTCTAGTGCTTTAGATAGAGATTTAATTTTTGGGAAAGTTTGGGAGGTTGAGTCTCATATGCTTTTGATGAAACCATGGTTTCCTTTATTTAACCTGGTTTGTGATTCTTTCCAAGTTAAACCGGTGTGGATATGTCTTCCTTGATTTTCCCTCCAATTTTTGTTGGAGAGTTGTTTAATTGCTATTGGAAATTATTCAGGAAAATGCTTAGTTATTGACCTTAGAACTCAAGAGTTTGAGCATGCTACTTATATTCTAATTTTAGTTAATATGGATACATGTGTGGATTTCCCTGCTACTATTGAACTTAAAATTGAAGATAGAATTTAGATTCAGAAACTAGATTACAAAGGGTTTCCCTTTAGATGCAGATCATGTTTCTCTCTTGGCCATTTTGCAGCAGATTGTCACTTGGATTGTAAACATGCTAAAGGTAGAAGCTCTTAGTGGAATAACTCTACTTATAACCATATGGTAGTGAATGATCCATTGGATTGTGTTTCTGATTCAGTTTTTTAGAATTCAGTTGATGCAAAAATGATGGAAGTTCATCGAGTGTGTAAGGATATTTTGACTGACTCATCAGGGTCCCAAGACTATGGGGAGAACATTGAATTTTTTATTCCAATTCATAATGAAATTGTAAATCCAAATTTGAAAGAGGATTTAATTGTTGTGACTAGAAAGAAGAAAAGGGCTATCTCTGCCCTTAAGATGTAGTTAAGATCTAAAGGGAAGGGGTCTAAAGCTTGAGATAGCTATTGGTTTTATGTTTCAACCGTTAGTTTTCTTTTTATTGTAGTTTATTTGTTCTCCTTTGCCGCTAGAAAAGGCAACTTTGTTCATTCATCATTTTCTTATCTTTTTCTCCATCCTTTATATGGGGTAGGGTCCCCTTAACCATTTTATACCTTTAATCATATATATATATATATATAATATTTTGTTATTAATATTATTATTACGAAAATAATTATTGCTTTTATTCTACAAAACCAAAGGTTATTAAGAAAAAGTATATAAAAAAATCAAATAACAATATTTGGGAAGCAACCACTATTGTTTTGGTTGTAGTAAATAGGATTGGGGTGGGGAGGGGCTGGAAACCCCACCCCCACCCCATAGTTATATGGGGGGGTGTTCCGACCCCTCCCCACCCCTTAAATATTTGTTTTATCTAAATCAGTTGGGACCGAACCCCCACCCAACTCTACACTAAAATCATTCACTAGCCAAAACCTATGTTGATTTTTTACACAGTTGGAGACTGATCTTGAACCGAGATCCTATTTCATTGTTTAAGGTCTAAAACAGACACACGCACACACACACACACACACACACACACACACACACACACACACACACACACACACACACACACACACACACACACACACACACATATTGATTTATAATAAATTTCAGTTTTGTATATCTATTTAAATTAGAAGGAAATCTAAATACTACAAAACACGTAGATCTATTTGGTAAATGAAAATACCCAAATGGGTCTTTTTAGTTAAATCTTGCTTACAAAAAATGAGTAATGAAATTTACAAACCTTTGGACAGGGTAGAAGAGAAAAAGAAAAAGAAAATAATATGGATTTGGGATGTGTATATCCATCCCCAAGCTTGACCCTTCTCATCCATGGCTTCCTCCTCTTCCATCTTCCCTTAACCTGCAACACCAAAAATGAATGAAATGAACAAAGAAATGAATAAAAGCCTTTCTTAGAGATTTTAGGGTTAAATTGAAAATTATTCATCCAATGGCCTAGATTGCTTTCATCCAATGACCCAAATTGTCTCCTACAAAAGTTAGGTGGTGGTAGGTAAGGTGATCATTTGATCACATGGGTCTTTTGTTGAGTGGGGCCACTTGTGTGAGTTGAAAGTTAAATAACTTATTGCTTTTGTTTTGATTTAATTTAAATAAACCGCCTTAATAATTTGGACCAACTTTTATATTAGACAACTAAATAATTAGCTTTATGTAAATGGAAGGATTTTTTTAAGTTAGACTTAATTATTAAATTATTGCATGAACTTAGAAACTAATATAAATAATTAATTTAGGTTTAATTGAATAAAATACTTTATACTTAATCATAGATTAAATTCATTATTTTATTTAATAATATTATTTAAGTTATTTAGTGCCGACTATTTGAAACCTAAGGTTAACCGTATTGTTGCCTTTGTTCCCTTTTTTTTAAAAATTATTCCATAATTTTTCTATTATAACCTTTGTTTGGTTTTGGATTTCATGTGTGATTTTTTTGTGGGCGTTACACTATAATCAACTATATTGCAAAGTATGAAACAAAAAAAGAAAAGAGTTCTTAAGCATATCATCAAATGTTGATGTGGATTGCAAACATTGAAATCCCAGATGAAATCACAACAAGAGCATATAAGATAGTTCTAATTGAAACAACACTTGAAATACACATTGGGGCACAAAAAACATGTCACATGTTGGTGGAGCTTCCATTAGTAGAGGGTAGTATATTATTTGTTAGCTTGAATGTTTCACATGAGATGTTCTTACCAGTAACTAATATTGATGAAGATGACCATGAACAACATGTAAAATATTTTATTTACGGATACAAGAATAGGCCATTTTTCATGGAAAGTGCATCACTTATTGATGTTGTTAAATCTTGGACATATCACCCAAGGAGAAAATAAGATGAAAAATGAGAGATCATGAGTTTGACAGCTTTTTTGAGATAATTCCCAAGGTTTTCCTCCATCCCTTCAAGTGAATCAAATAAGTGGGTTTATTTTTTTTGGTCATATTTATTGCTTTACAATCCATTTCATGATATAAAAATAGATATCAAACTTAATTATGATTCAATAAAATCATATCGAGATTCGTTCAATTATAATCCTTGACATGTAGAGAGAAGGACTATTATAGAAGAGGTTGATAATAGTAGTGATTTTGAAGATGAATTTAATTAACATTTTCAACAAAATACAATGGAATGTAATGGGAAATCATATTCAGGCTCTATCGTGGTAAAATTTTATAAGTAACTAAAATAGATATGTTGGGAAGAAGAGATATTGATAAACAAGCACCACCGAATAATGAATATCAAAGTGAAGAATACACAAATAAAGTAATAAAATTAATAAGCGACATGAAAGATAATGGGTTAGTTATAGATGATGACTTAGTCCCACATATCAATTATGAAACCTAATTACGTGCTAAACAAAAACAAACACTTGATATAATAATGACACATTATCATCAACATCAAAATGTCTTTCCATTATTCATGATATTTCAAGGAACAACGGGAACTCGAAAATCTTATGTGATTGACACCATTCATCAAGAAATTTTACATGCATTATTCCTATAATGTTATCCTCTTCTATTACTTATACCAACCTAAGTTGTAACATTTAATATTAGTGTCTCAAAAATCCACTCACAACTTTGAAACCTGATTTAAGATTTTGCAGAATTATAAGGAACAAGGTTGGAAACTTTCCAAGAAGAGATCTACCACACAATATATATATTGATTGATTGATTGATTGATTGATTGATTAAATGAGCCTCACTGGACAAATGTTTCTAGAAAATATAGACTCTCGACTTCGGTAAGCATTCCCTAAAAAGTAGAAATCATTTTTAGTGGTGTGTCTATGATTTTGGTAGGATATTTAGGGAAATTGCATCCTATTAGTGATAAACCACCATATGTTAATAATAGATGTGGAAAACTATAATGGGAAGAATTAAACATAGTTGTTACATTGTATAAGGTATTTAGACAAGAAGGAAAAATCCAAGAGAAAAATAATTTCAGTAACTTCTTACAAATCTCAATGATGCAAATCCAACAATTGATGATTAGAAGTTATTAATGAGTAGAACAACTATTGGATTAGACAAAGCTAGCAACAAAGATTTTGACAAAATAAAATTCCAATCATTGAAAAAACCTATTGCATGTAGCATTGCAAATATAATAGGTACCACAAACACACTGAAAGGAGAGCTTCAAATGATGAACTTAATTAGGAGTTATTAATTTCTAATGATGCAAGGGTCATGTTAACATATATTTTTGTATATAAGAATGTTCTATAAATAGAGCTCTAGGATATATTCAAAGCATAATATACAAACTTGGTAATGGTCCACCAGAACCACCAACATATGTGATAATTGAATTTGATAATTACTTTGGAATACCATTTGAAGATAACATGCTACAAACAATCCAGCCAATTAGACCAATATAAAGGGGACACACACACCAATTACCCTTATGGTTGGCTTGAGAAACGCCAATACATAAATCACAAGGTTCACTACAACAAACAAGCATTTTTTACCACAATTATTCCATAATTTTTCTACAATTCAATATAATTGAAGAAAATTAGTGGCATCTCTATGATCATTTAGTTATTAATTTTAGATTATTGTGGATTTTCTATGATAAATTTATATTTTAAATAGTTTGTAGATAACCCACATCTCCAAACTTTCATGGTGGAAACTCTACATTTTTTTAGAAAAAACATATTAAAATTTATTATAAATAGTACTGACCATATAACTTACACTTGTGCCATATTTTTTAATGAACATTGATATAATATCATAATATTGTGGAAACACCACATTAAATAGTTTACATTTCATTTTAGTTTTTACATATTTGTGGAAATGCCACATTACACTAAATATATGTGTATTATAACCTACTTTAAGAAGATTATGACAATGTAAATTCACTATAAAATTTAGCTTTAAATTTGTATGAAATTAAGATGATGTGGACATGTTACATTACCCAATTGATATATTTATTATAATATATTTTTAAGTACTAATTAAAAATAAAATACTATCAAATACAACATTAAATGATGCAGAAATGCCACATCATCCAAAACATAGAAAACAAATTGTTACAATTTATCATAATTATTACTGTTTGTATTTACATTTATAACATTTTTAAATTAAACTATTTTAAAATTATAATTGAAGGTCTTTTTTACCACAACTATTCCACAAAAATTCCACAATTTAGAAGAATTATAGAACAATCATAACTTTAGTAAAATTTCATTCATTCATTTTTCGTTATTTTGGATATTCCACAATTTACATAATCATAGAATATCTATAATTTTTAGAAAGAAAAATTAAAATCTACAATAAAATTTAATTACCAAATTACAATTAGAAAATATTTTTAAGTGATAAATATAAATTTATATTAATATTTAAATTTGACATTCAATAGTTTAGAAATGTCATTTTATATAAATTTAATATTCTTTTACATGTTTTAAGAATTAAAATAAAAGAATATTATAGAAATTTGATTGTATAAAAGAATAAGAGTATTTTAAATATATTTTAATATTAGTAAAAAATCATTAATAGAATAATATAATATTATATTTGTGTACAAAATGTTATATTATCTAAAATATGCAGTTAAGTAAAATATAAATTTTAAAATCTAATTTGAAATTAAACATGAAATTATCATGAAAATATTATATTACTAGAAAAAAATTTAAAATACATAAAATTGAATATAAGTAATACCTCTCACCCTTTATTTTATGACATATTTAACATATTTTACTAACAAATTAATAATTGACTATAAAAGATCCCCTTTTCCTAGCAATACTACCATGAGAAACAACTTTTTATAAGAATCTAAAATTTTGTCAAAATGGTAAAAGTACCATAAAATATATCCGCCATGTTGGTGCTCAGAATTGCCTCGCCCCATTTGTGCCCTTGAAGATTTATTGATTCACGGCCTCTGTCATTTTATCTTTCCCCGTATTGTGTTTGGCCAGTCTTTGTTGCCATTTTAATCTGGTCCTAGGTCGAAGATCATGTGTGGGTCCGTATTTGTCTCATCGTTCCTTTGTTCCTCTAGAAAAGCTCTGTATTTTGAGTCTCCCATGCTCTGTTCCTTCAAAACTCATGTTTTCCCATTTCCTCCATTTTCCACAGTCAAGATCTGTTGTCCCTACCATTTTTTCCCTAAATACTCAAGGAGAAATGAGTTGATGTGTCCCTAAGGATCGTGTTTGAGCCTTGCAACAGTCTAAATTCTCTGTCCTTGAAGAAAACCTCATTTTCTGGCTCGAATGGACGTTTCTCTGTATTTTACGGTTTGACGGGTGTTTCTCCCGGTCAAATTTACATCACTTCAGTCGACATGGAAACGTGGCACCTCTTGGTTGGATGCGGGTTAGCTTAATACTTCTAAAATTCTATAAAAAGCCTCAACTTTAAAATGTGTCCACGTGGAGGAACGACGCTCGTTTGAGAATCAAATTTTTGGTTTGGCTTTGAAGTAGCGCTGGGAGGACACGTGGAGGGTTGGTGGGAAAGAGACACATGGAGACTTCGCTGGGTTTCCCATACTTACACAAATTTCAAAAGGTTTTCAGGAAGTCCAGGACACGTGGAGGAATGACGCTCATTTGAAGATCTACTTTTGGGCTTTGCCTTGGAGTAGCACTGGGAGGACACGTGGAGGCTTCCGCTGCTTGGCCCAGACTTAGACAAATTTTATGCAAATGGATACAGTTTGGCAGAACAGGGACACGTGGACTAGCCCATGCTTGTTCAGGGTCTTCAACTTGGGCGCCATCTAAGAGGAGCACCATTGGACACGTGGAGGCACTCCGCTCACTTTGCATTTTACTTAGACTTTTCAACGGCCAAAAGGAGACTACCTTGGAGCATGACAAGTGGTGCCTTCCACTGAGCTTCAAGCCTTCAAACAAATTTTTCCAGAGCAGGACACGTGGCGAGCCCGCGCTCATTCAAGGTATCAAATTTTTGGGACCGCCTCAAGGTGCGCCGTGGTGACACGTGGCAATTTGAAAAGTCCATAGGGTGGGGAGGCGGACCATCGGAGGAAATTCAAACTTTTCACCTCTTTGCTTCATAAAGGTTAAAATAGCAAAAAATGGCCTATGAGCCTGATGGGAAATAGTCAATGTTTTTCCCCGGTCAACGGTGGAGGTGCGGACCCGCGGAGGAAAATTGGAAAATTTTCCTTTTGAGAAAAAAGAGTTAAAAGTAAAAGGGGAAGCGTAGTTCCGCTGGGACCCACATTGGGACACGTGTCAAAAGTATTTCTCAAGGGCGGAGCTGCGGGGAAAACTTGGAAAATTTTCCTTTTTCCAAAAGAGAGTCAAATGGCAGAATTTCTCCACGTTTCCTTTGGGACCCACCTCAGGACACGTGTCAGGCCCATTTTCAGAAACGGAGGTGCAGAGAAAAATGGGAAATTTTTCATTTTTTCAAAAGGGTCAGAAAAGGTCAAAGGAAGCCCCCGAGCCTGTTTTTGCATCTTCCACATGGACGGCCCACATTCAAAATCAAAGATCAATGGCTGCTGAGCGTCTAAATCTGATTTTCCCCCCATTTTTTCTGTAAAACTCCTTGGGAGTGTGAGTCTTCATGATTTCTTGCTATTTTCTACATGCCAAATAGAGGAGCGAGTTAATTTTGATATCTAGAGTTTGGTGGGAGAGATCTGGAGACGTCTTTCGCCATTAAAACGGTCTGACTCTCAAGCCCGATCTGGTTTTCCATTTTTCTTCTCCTGAGCACGCAAGGGGTCAGATTTGATTGATATGGGGTGGAAGTGGTTGGCGAATGGATGGAGGCATGTTTTTCCCGAGAAAGGAGTTGAATGTGGGAAGAAATCGAAGAGATTTTCCCTCGAGCACCTGGAGACTTTTGCAGATCTGATTCTATGAATCACGAAAGAATCATGGCAAGCACTGGTGCATTTAAATTTTTTGTCTTTTGGGAGGAAGGGGCTCTGTTGGAAATATTATAAAGGGCACGAATTCATCGTGCAAATGGTTGGGAGTTTTTTGGAAAGATCAGGACTGAATTTCTCCAGCAGAAAAATCTTGACAGAGCCCATCCATTTTGAGAAGCCGTCTAGAGAAGCCTGTATATCTCTCTTTGTGTCAAATTTGATCGTGTCAAGGTGGTTGCAAGTGTACAGCCATTGAAAAGCTTTGAGATTGTTCTGGAAACTTTCCCTTGCTAATAAATTTGATCAAACTTTGAGTTATTCTGTGTTAATCTTGAGTAAAGTGTATTTATTTCATCTCTGAATGCATACGAGTAGTTTTTCTTGTTTCTATTGCAATCTTGTACCAAAATATAGTCCAATCACACAGGTCTTAATCCTTGTGATAGTTTAGTGGCATCTGCAATTTCATTTCTCAGAAGAGCCTTCATTTGGGAATGGGATAAATGGTTTAAAATCACTTTTCTTTCATTTTGTTGATAGAGATTCTCTGTAAGCCTCTGGGTGTACCTCAGGCGTGACTTGGTTTAAATCTTGGTGCTTTATTGGGTCCTCTGACTCAAGCCTTCATGACAAAATCCCACAGGTTGTGTGAAAGAGTGCTGATCTGGGCCTCCATTGAAGCACATATTCTAGTTGAGGAAACAATTTAACTTTTTGTGGCATTTTGTTGATTGAATCTTTCCATTTTGCATAAGCTCTCAAGGATCTGGTGAGTCAAGTCCATCCTGTCTCCCCTCCCACCAAAATTCATTTAAAAACAACCAATCCTACCCATACTACCCCTGTTTTTGCTCTGTATACCCACACTAGACCAAAATCCTTTTACTAAAGTATGCATAACAGATCAGGTTTCCAAATGTCTTTAGTAACCTTTGCCTTGTTGTGAGAATATCTCCATAATCTGGAAGTGACAACTCGTGAGAGTCAGATTTGGTGTGTTGATCATATTTTCCCCAAGGCCTTCTCTATAAAATTTATGCAAAAGAAAGGTACCTGTATCTCCTTTCAAATAACAGAGGTTACACAATAGGTTCTCTTACCTTGGTTGAAAGGCACAACCTAAAATAGTTAGGATAAGATCACATCCTTTTGAGGTGCTATCCATCTCTCCACAAATCCAAGTAACAAAGGGACAGCTAGATTTCTCCCTTGGCTACAAAATGACATACACTTATGGCATCTATCTGCCTCTAAGCTCCCTATTGAATCTGTGTTGCTGCTTGGTTTGAAAAGGAGAACATATCTATTTGGGTCAACAACACCAACACTTGTGGCACCATTGTCCGGGGACTCTCAGTTTAAGATCAAGAACCTGGTAAAACACTTCTTGTATGCTCCAAGTGATGTGTGCAATTCTTTCAGTTCCCACACTTAGTGCAATGTATTTCATTTGATAAATTTGGGTGAAGAAAGGTCAAGAAAATTTCCATTTCTAGTTTCTTGCACTGACAGACCTTTGACAGATCATATTTAGTGCATCTGCACAACTAAGGTGAAATTCCTTAGTGGTGACTCCCTATTGATCTGATTCTTAAAAAGTACCAGTGTCTTAAAACTCTGTCAAAGTCAGATCTGTTACTAATATTTGCAAAGCTGGAGGGAAGAAGATCTTTCTTTGCTAGGGATCCTACTAGGACATTGTTTCCAGAGCTAGGAAAAGCAAAATTAAGAAGGAAGAAAATCCTGGAGAGTTGTTGGAGATCAACAGACAAGAAGAGGGATCTCCATTGATGAAAGTGAACGGCCTATCATTGAAGACTGCCATTCAAGTGACTCTGAATCAGGTAGCCTCTTTGTGGAACTGAATTCTCCAGCTGGAGAAGGGCCTTCATTTGATTTTGAAAGATTTTCTTCACATTCTGCACCTGTCTTTTCTGAAGTAGATAGGGATTTCCAAGAAGCAAGGCCTTTGGGGGATCTCCATTTTGAAAACTACACTCCTATGTTCCAAGGACCCTCTTCCCCTCATCAATTTGTCACCCCTCCAGGATCACCTACTCGAATCAATATGGCTCAACCCAGACCCCCTTTTTTTGTAAACACTTTTGGACCTATAAATTTTTTGGGGATGGCTGGTTATCCAAATGCAGTGCCTCAAGATGTGAGGAAAAAACTTCCAAAGTTCTAGGGAAACAATGCTATTACTGGTGACCAGCATCTAAAGCTCTTCCTCAATATGATGGAAGATTTTGAGATTGAGCATGAAGATGTATACATCAAATTGTTTGTTCACACTCTAGAGGAGGATGCAAGGGACTGGTACAAAGCATTGCCAGATAACTCTATTGACTCTTGGGCTGAGATGAGCAATGCATTCAGATTACAATATGGTGATAGGACTGACCCTAGGTTTCTTCTATCAGAATTTGAAAACATCAAGAAGAATCCCAATGAGTTAGTACATGACTTCAATACAAGGTTCAATAAGACCTTGAGGAGATTTCCTGTTAGGATAAGGCCATGTGATGAGTCATGTTTGATCAAATATACTGATGCATTTGATAAAAAGGTTGCTTACTACTTGAGGGACAAGAACCCTACCAACTTGAGGCAAGCATTCACTATGGCCCTACAAATAGAGAATAATATCAAGGCAATAGGAAAACCTCCTAAGAGGGAAGGTGTGAAGCTGGTTAACCCAGAAAAACCTCAGACAAGCAAGGCTGCTGATTTGGAAGAAGTGGTGAAAACTTTGGCAGGGGCTGTCAAGGAGATCTCCTATAAGCTAGCCCGAGCTGAGAAAGGAGTTGGGTAGAGTTCACAAGGACAACACAAGCAACAAGGCCAAGAAAGGTTCACAAATCACCAAAGATCTGATGACAGAGGCAAGGGAGCTATTGGATTTGGGAATAGGCAGCCTCAAGGTAGAGAAAGTAGAATGGTACCTGATCCTTTGGCTGCCAGAGTTACTGTGGTGGAAGAGACAGAAGTCATTGATTGGTGTGACAGATGTTTCATGCCCCATGCTCCATGTGAAGAAGATCAGCAAGAAGAAGAGGAAGATGATGATAAGAGTGATGATGATGTTTGCATGATGGGATGCTCCACTAGCTCACAACAAAGGGCAACCTCAACTGAGGTGATAAGTGCCAGAACTACTGCCACTTTTTGGGACTGCATTCATAGAGTACATATTCTCCCTCCCTCTCATACTTTAGAAGTAGATAATGTACAAGCTTTTGAATTTCCCAATAATGAATTTGAATATTTAAGGGCTTTAATGATAAAAAAGTATGATGGAGGAATCCCATCTGAGGAGGACAGGAAATTATTAATGAATGTTGTTGTGGCTCAAGAGAAGGAATATAACACAAGAAGTAAGGGCTGTCAAAGGGGCAGGGCCTCAGGCCAAGCCAAAATCTCCCTTACTTTCTAACATTCCTAAAGAGGCTCCTAGGAAAGATCCATCTGCCAAAAGCCCTGCATTTCCAAGAAAAAATCATACCCCTCCTTATGCTCAAGCTATCAAGAATCATGTGCCACCCAATGAATGTATCAGCTTTCCTTCCAATACTGCCTTGCCCAAGAATGTCCCATATGACATTGCCCAAGTTTTAAGTCAAATCAAAGTCTTTGTCCCAATTGTTGAGTTGCTTAGGATTCCTGAGCACAAAAGAGAGCATTTGAATACTTGGGATTGAATGAAGAGAGGACTACCTTGGGGAGAAATGTGAACATTGTGGAGAATCCTCTAGCCATTGAAGAGTCTGAGACACCATCAGCATTAGAAGAGCTAGCTGAACCACCTGAGGTTTATTTGGGGACATCTTTGGTAGACTCTCAGCTGAATGTGGATCCATTCTTCACTACTTTGATCATCAAGGATAGGCTGCTCCATAACTGCATGTTTGACTCAGGGGCATCATGCAATGTCATGCCTTTGGAGGTCATGAATGAGCTGAATATTAAGGTAACAACAACATATGGGAAGTGCACTGCCATGGACTCCAGAGAGGTTCCAGTAGTGGGATGTGTGAAGGGTTTGGTGGTGCAGCTTGCAGCCTACCCAGGTAAAAATTTAAAACTTGATGTTGTCATAGTTGATTTCCCAGCCAAGTGGGGTATGTTGCTATCAAGAAAGTGGGCTGCAAGTGTTGGTGGTAGTGTCCAAATGGACATGTCTTATGCCACCATCCCAGTTGAGGGCAGCCTTGTCAGGTTATATGGGGAGAAGAAAATGTTGCACCTTATTGAGGATCCCAACAATGCGTCCTATGAAGTATTATATACAAATGTTGATGCTGACAACTTTGTGGGATTTGCTGAGGGAAAAGAGCACAAGATTGAGGAGTGTAAGTGTCTTGAGCAAGCAGGCTCTCCTTGGACTCTATTGTTTGATGGAGCTTGCTCCAAATTTGGAAATGGTGTCGGTGTTGTCCTAATTTCTCCAAGCCAGGAAAGGTTTGTTTTTTCCTTTAAGCTTAACTTTGAGTGTACTAACAACATTGTTGAGTATGAGGCATTGTTGTTAGGTTTAAGAATTGCTTGGAAGTATGGTGTCAGGGACATCATTGTCAAAGGAGACTCAGAGTTAGTTGTCAAGCAAGTCAGAAAACTGTATGCCACAAAGAATCAGTGACTGAAACAGTACAAGCATGTAGTTTGGGACTTCATTGAGATGTTTGACTCCTTCAACATTGTGCATCATGATAGGAGGTTCAATGACTTGGAAGACAAGCTTGCAGTGTTGGGGTCTCGGTTTGACAGTTCTGCAACATCCCCTTATTGTGAATATGAGGTGGAGGTAGTGACAAGACCCTCTGTCCCTGACAATATAAAACATTGGCAGGTTTTTGATGATGAGGCTTAGGTCAGAAGGTTCCTACAAAATGATGGAGAGTTTTCTGATCAAAACATTGATTGGGAGCCAATGGTCTGTACAACAGAGGGGAAGGAAACCTTATTTGGCAAAGGCATCATCCAGCTAAAGACCAACACCATTCCTAGAGGGTTGGTTGCTCTTGAATCAAATTTTGATAATGTTGACTGCATTATTAATAGGCATATGGCAGCCTCGAGGGATGTTGAGGAGCATGACCTTGGCACGAAGGAGAAACCAAGGAAGATTTGGTTGGGCAGTAGTCTCAGCAAAGATGAAAAGTATTCATACATCCAGTTGTTAAAGAAATACCAAGATTGCATGGCTTGGACCTATTTTGAGCTCAAAGCATACAGAGAAGACCTGTTCCAGCATGAGATTCCCTTGGAGCCCAGTGCAAAACCCTTCAGGGTAGAAGCAGAGGCCAATTAATCCTCTGTTATCTCTCAAAATGCAAGAGGAGCTGAAGAAGCTAAGGGATGGAGGAATTATCCAGCCCACAAGGTATTCTTCTTGGGTTGCCAACCTAGTGCCAGTAAGAAAGAAGAATGGTGACATCAGGTTGTGTGTGGACTTTAGGAATCTAAACAAGGCCTCAATGAAGGACAACTATCCTTTACCTAACATGGAGCACATGTTGCAGTTGGTGACTGGTTCTGAGTTGCTTTCTACTTTAGATGGCTTCTCTGGTTATAATCAAGTCATGGTGAAAGAATCAGAAAGGATCAAGACAACCTTCACTACTCCATGGGGAACGTATGTATATGTTAGGATGCCCTTTGGTCTGATGAATGTTGGAGCCACTTTTCAGAGAGCAATGGATGTTGCTTTTGTCTGGTTACATCAATGACTTTATTGTTGTTTACCAAGATGATGTAACAGTGTTTTCAAGAAGGAGAAGTGACCATTTGCTGCACTTAGAGAAGATGTTGATCAGATGTAGGGAATATGGCATCTCACTCAATCCAAAGAAATGCCATTTTGGAGTGCAGAAGGAAAAATTGCTTGGTCACATTGTGTCATAGGAAGGAGTGATGATTGATCCAGAAAGAGTGGAGGCCATCAGCAAAGTTCCAATTCCAAGAACCAAAAAAGGAATTCAGTCCTTCTTTGGGCAGATAAACTTCATTAGAAGGTTTATATCAAACTTTGCTGAGTTGACTATCCCAATCACTTCCATGTTAAAGAAGGATCAGATCATCAAATGGGAAGAGGCTGCCATCCAAGATTTCAATGGAATCAAAGAGGCATTGAAGCATGCCCCTATTTTAGCAGCCCCAGATTACAAGAAACCTTTCCAGTTGTTTTCTTTCACTTCAGAAAACACTATTGCTTCTGTCCTGCTACAGAAGGATGATGAAGGGGCTGAGAGGCCCATTTCCTTTTTCAGTAAGGCTTTGCAAGGAGCAGAACTGAAATACACCATCATGGAAAAGCAGGAATTTTCCTTGGTCAAAGCAACAAAGGTTTTCAGGCCTTATATTTTAAGTTCAAAAGTTGTTGCTTATGTTCCCCATACCATGGTAAAAGACATCCTATCAGAGATGGAAGTCTCAAGTAAAAGATGTAGATGGGTGAACAAATTGCAAGAGTATGATATGGACATCCAAACCACAAAGTTGGTGAGAGGTTTGGGGTTAGCTAAGCTCATGGCTGAGAGAAACTTGCAGACCATTGAGGTAAATGAGATTGAGGAAGAAAGGGCAGCTTTTTTTGAAAGATTGATGAGTTCTGAGTGGTACAAGGATGTGATGTTCTATCTCAGACACTTAAACTACCCTGAGCATTTGAATAAGAACCAGAAAAGAGCTCTTAAGTTGGCTTCCCAGAAATATGTCATTACTGATTTTGGGTTGGCATGGAAGAACCCAGAGGGAGTCCTCTTAAGATGCATCACTGAAGATGAAGCCCCCAAAATAATTGTTGATCTCCATGGAGGAGTTTGTGGGGGGCATTTTTCTGTAAGAGTCACAACACATAAGATCCTAAGGGCTGGTTATTGGTGGCCAACTCTTTTCAAGGATGCAACCATGTTGGTCAGAAGATGTGAGAGTTGCCAGCATTTCTCTGGAAGGCTGAAGGCTTCAGGCTCCCTACCTTTGCAGTTTGTATCAATTGAAGCCCCATTTAAGCAATGGGGAATGGACTTCATTGGTGAGATTTCAGACCCTTCAAGTGCTGGCCATAAGTGGATTCTTGTAGCCACTGATTACTTTACCAAGTGGGTGGAAGAAATCCCCACCAAGAAGGCTACACACCAAGTTGTCATGGATTTTGTGCTAAACAATATTATTTACAGGTTTGGAGTACCAGTCAAAATCATAGCTGATAATGCCATGAGTTTCAGGGCTAGACCTCTGGTGGCAATGTGTAAAGGATATGGGATCAATTTGACATATGCCTCTAATTATAATCCCCAAGGAAATGGACAAGATGAGTCCAACAATAAGAATTTGCTAAAGATTATCAGAAGAACCTTGGAGTTGAACAAGAGAAAATGGGGTGAACAGCTGAAGTTTGTTGTCTGGGCTGATAGGATCACTATCAAAAGAGCCACTGGAAAGAGTCCATTTGAGTTGGTATATGGGACTCAGGCCCTACTGCCCCTGCATATGCAATTATCTTCATATCAGTTCATTCAACAACTGGAAGATCAAGAAGTGAGTCCTCATGATGCCCGCATCAACCAGATTGTTGAGCTTGATGAAGAGAGGAGGGCATCTCACAAGAGGCATATAAGGTTCAGAGAAAAGCTAAAGAAACTGTTTGACAAGAAGGTCACTCCTAGAGCCTTCAATATTGGAGATCTTGTGCTATTATGGGATAGCAGGCATGAGGATAAGGGCAAGCATGACAAGTTTGATTCATTGTGGATGGGCCCTTACTCCATTGACATCAGAATTGGTGAACACACCTTCTTCTTGAAGGATCTAGATGGTGAATTTCTCGAACTACCTGTTAATGGCAGGAATCTGAAGCATTTCTTGGATTGATTCCTCTGAATCAAGGTAAACACCTCTTGTACAGTGTATAGTTTGTTGTTTGCATCCTGTTTTTTGTGTTTTTGCTCGTCCTGGTCCATGGTGACCTATTTTTGCTGGCTTCTTTGTTTGTTTTTGGAGATGGCTTCGTTTCTCTACTCTAAAGTTGACTCTGTCACCCAATGGATATTTTGGCACTTGGTCTACTATTGTTCTTGTGGCACTCACAGGGAGTGCCCATCCCCGAGTCGGAGCCAATGTTGGTGCTCAGAATTGTCTCGCCCCATTTGTGCCCTTGAAGATTTATTGATTCACAACCTCTGTCATTTTATCCTTCCCCGTATTGTGTTTGGCTAGTCTTGTTGCCATTTTAATCTGCTCCTGGGTCGAAGATCATGTGTGGGTCTGTATTTGTCTCATGGTTCCTTTGTTCCTCTGGAAAAGCTCTGTATTTTGAGTCTCCCATGCTCTGTTCCTTCAAAACTCACATTTTCCCATTTCCTCCATTTTCCACAGTCAAGATCTGTTGTCCCTACCATTTTTTCCCTAAATACTTGAGGAGAAATGAGTTGATGTGTCCCTAAGGATCATGTTTGAGCCTTGCAACAGTCTAAATTCTCTGTCCTTGAAGAAAACCTCATTTTCTGGCTCGAATGGATGTTTCTCTGTGTTTTACAGTTTGACGGGTGTTTCTCCTGGTCAAATTTACATCATTCAGTCGACAGGGAAATGTGGCACCTCTTGGTTGGATGTGGATCAGCTTAATACTTCAGAAATTCTATAAAAATCCTCAACTTTAAAATGTGTCCACGTGGAGGAACGACGCTCGTTTGAGAATCAATTTTTGGTTTGGCTTTGAAGTAGCACCGGGAGGACACATGGAGGGTTGGTAGGAAAGAGACACATGGAGGACTTCTGCTGGGTTTCCCATACTTAGACAAATTTCAAAAGGTTTTCGGGAAGTCCAGGACACGTGGAGGAATGACGCTCATTTGAAGATCTACTTTTGGGCTTTGCCTTGGAGTAGCGCCGGGAGGACACGTGGAGGCTTCCACTGCTTGGCCCAGACTTAGAAAATTTTATGCAAATGGATACAGTTTGGTAGAACAGGGACATGTGGCGAGCCCACGCACTTGTTCAGGGTCTTCAACTTGAAGGTGCACCATCTAAGAGAAGCCCTTCCATGAAGGACATGTGGAGGCACTCCGCTCACTTTGCATTTTACTTAGACTTTTCAATGGCCAAAAGGAGACTGCCTCGGAGCATGACACGTGGCACCTTCCACTGAGCTTCAAGCCTTCAAACAAATTTCTGGAGCAGGACACGTGGCGAGCCTGCGCTCATTCAAGGTATCAAATTTTTGGGACCGCCTCAAGGTGCGTCTGTGGTGACACGTGGCAATTTGAAAAGTCATAGGGGCGGGGAGGTGGACCATCAGAGGTAATTAAAACTTTTTCACCTCTTTGCTTCATAAAGGTTAAAATAACAAAAATGGCCTGCAAGCCCGATGGGAAATAGTCAATGTTTTTCCCTGGTCAATGGTGGAGGTGCGGACCCGCGGAGGAAAATTGGAAAATTTTCCTTTTGAGAAAAAAGAGTTAAAAGTAAAAGGGGAAGCGTAGTTCTGCTGGGACCCACATTGGGACACGTGTCAAAAGTATTTCTCAAGGGCGGAGCTGTGGGGAAAACTTGGAAAATTTTCCTTTTTCCAAAAGAGAGTCAAATGGTAGAATTTCTCCGCATTTCCTTTGGGACCCACCTCAGGACACGTGTCAGGCCCATTTTCAGAAGCGGAGGTGTGGAGAAAAATGGGAAATTTTTCCATTTTTTCAAAAGGGTCAGAAAAGGTCAAAGGAAGCCCCCGAACCTATTTTTGCATCTTCCACATGGACGACCCACATTCAAAATCAAAGATCAATGGCTGCTGAGCGTCTAAATCTGATTTTCCCCCCATTTTTCTGTAAAACTCCTGGGAGTGTGAGTCTTCATGATTTCTTGCTATTTTCTACATGCCAAATAGAGGAGCGAGTTAATTTTGATATCTAGAGTTTGGTGGGAGAGATCTGGAGACGTCTTTCACCATTAAAATGGTCTGACTCTCAAGCCTGATCTGGTTTTCCATTTTTCTTCTCCTGAGCATGCAAGGGGTCAGATTTGATTGATATGGGGTGGAAGTGGTTGGTGAATGGATGGAGGCATGTTTTTCCTGAGAAAGGAGTTGAATGTGGGAAGAAATCAAAGAGATTTTCCCTCGAGCACCTGGAGACTTTTTACAGATCTGATTCTGTGAATCACGAAAGAATCATGGCAAGCACTGGTGCATTTAAAGTTTTTGTCTTTTGGGAGGAAGGGGCTCTTGTTGGAAATGTTATAAATGGCACAAATTCATCATGCAAATGGTTGGGAGTTTTTGGAAAAGATCAGGACTGATTTTCTCCAGCAGAAAAAGCTTGACAGAGCCCATCCATTTTGAGAAGCCGATCTAGAGAAGCCTGTATATCTCTCTTTGTGTCAAATTTGATCGTGTCAAGGTGGTTGCAAGTGTACAACCATTGAAAAGCTTTGAGATTGTTCTGGAAACTTTCCCTTGCTGATAAATTTGATCAAACTTTGAGTTATTCTGTGTCAATCTTGAGTAAAGTGTATTTATTTCATTTCTGAATGCATACGAGTAGTTTTTCTTGTTTCTATTGCAATCTTGTACCAAAATATAGTCCAATCACATAGGTCTCAGTCCTTGTGATAGTTTAGTGGCATCTGCAATTTCATTTCTCAGAAGAGCCTTCATCTGGGAATGGGATAAATGGTTTAAAATCACTTTTCTTTCATTTTGTTGATAGAGATTATCTGTAAGCCTCTGGGTGTACCTCAGGCATGACTTGGTTTAAATCTTGGTGCTTTATTGGGTCCTCTGACTCGAGCCTTCATGACATAGAATCCCACAGGTTGTGTGAAAGAGTGTTGATTTGGGCCTCCATTGAAGCACATATTCTAGTTGAGGAAACAATTTAACTTTTTGTGGCATTTTGTTGATTGAATCTTTCCATTTTGCATAAGCTCTCAAGGATCTGGTGAGTCAAGTCCATCCTGTCTCCCCTCCCACAAAAATTCATTTAACAACAACCAATCCTACCCATACTACCCCTGTTTTTGCTCTGTATACCCACACTAGACCAAAATCCTTTTACTAAAGTATGCAGAACAGATCAGGTTTCCAAATGTCTTTAGTAACCTTTGCCTTGTTGTGAGAATATCTCCATAATCTAGAAGTGACAACTCGTGAGAGTCAGATTTGGTGTGTTGATCATATTTTCCCCAAGGCCTTCTCTATAAAATTTATGCAAAAGAAAGGTACATGTATCTCCTTTCAAATAACAGAGGTTACACAATAGGTTCTCTTACCTTGGTTGAAAGGCACAACCTAAAATAGTTAGGATAAGATCACATCCTTTTGAGGTGCTATCCATCTCTCCACAAATCCAAGTAACAAAGGGACAACTAGATTTCTCCCAGCTACAAAATGACATACATTTATGATCTATCTGCCTCTTTCACTCTCATTAAATAGATGCCAATAATTATGAAATATCTTACAAGCTCCACCTGGTTAGTTTTGCATGATGCATGTAGGTTAAAGTGAATAATTTTTTTTCGTAACTTAATTCTTAGCATGGAATGTGTACATGTGGAATGCATCACTATATGCTTTCTCCAATTATTCCCAAGATAGATGCTAGATAATTAATGATTAATGGTGACAAGTTGATTGAAGACATTTTATGGTTAAAAACGGCCTTTTTCAAGGATCTTGAATATCTGGAAGATCCCAAAAGTATGGAAATTTTCCACAGGGTTCCCTCTTCAATGAAGATCTAATGGGGAAAATTCATAGCAAACAGAATATTTGTAAATGCGTAGCTGTATATCATTGCATCTTTGGAGATCAAAATTATTGAGTTTGTTTTCAAAGGGATTGTTACAATGTATTTTATGTCTTCTTAATTTTGTTTCTATTTTTGTTTTTGGATTATTTAGATAAGTTTTTTTTGTGTATAAAATCAGATTTTTATTGGTCTATATTGGGCATCTATAGCATGATGATGCACAGAAAATCCAGCTACGTAATGTGTTTAGAATAGTTAGGATCTTCTATTCTATTTGTGATACCTGATTTTTTTGCCTAGGAATCCTTCATCCACTAAAAATTTATATCATATTAAATAATGTATCAATATTTCCTACATAGTCATTGTTGCATTGTTGTTTGACGCACCTGTTATATTTTTGCCTAGCTAAGTTTCTCAAACATTAAAATCACAAGCTTCAATGTAGCCGCTACCTAGAAGAATATCAAGCTTGTCACACCACTTCTTTTCTATTTTTGTTTATCTGTAGTTAATAAAAAATACGCGGGAAGGAAGATTAATTTCTACGTAGTAATTTAACGCATGGAGATAGTTCTTGTAACTTACTTTAACGAAATGGATGTTGCCACGCTTGGAGTGGCAGTGGTGTACCTTACTGAAATTTTCTATGTTGAGTTGCATGTTAGTGTGCTTGGAGTGGCAGTGGTTTTCTATGATGTGACGATATATCCGAAGGCCACGGTAACCTCTATGACCATTGCAATCTGGATAACATCGATTCTTTACACTTTTCCTTTCTTTCTTAGCATGAGAGTTTCCACAATTGTGAGCAATGAAATCGGGGGGAAAACTATGATCAACAAGGCATGTAAGGTTTAATAGCGATTGTTGCCATGAACTTTACAAATGCAATACACTATAAATCGTAAAAAAAATTCATGAACGATTCAAACAATTTAACCTACATCCTCATTTTCTATCTATCATAGGCATCACATCCATATATCTATTTTCATAGGCCTCTACGAACTTTGGAAATTTTCCTTAAGCAAAATGGTACAATGTTATGAGAGGAATTTACCCTATGTTGGGTGCAAACATCAATATTAGATGCATTTATCGAGTTAAGATGCCATATACCATGACAAATTGAGCAGACATATATAAACAAATCGTGTCAAGTTTCATATTTAGATGTGGTTATTAGCCGCATAGCTGGGTGACATTGCATTACAAAGGTATATTCCAATCTATTTTATACTATTGTGGAGAAGTTTCAATTTGTATATTTATATATATTTAGTAGCTTATCAATTTCTATCATTCCATAGATTTTGTTAATCACATATGTATGTTTTGTTTTTTGATATATTTCTATTGTTCATAGATTTGCCTCTACGAACTTTGTATATTTATATATGTGTATTTACTTAAGAAAAATGGTATCAATGTCCACAAAATTTTATCAATTATCTAATCAGAATAGTTAGTCATTCCACGTTGATTTTGAAATGGACATACACATATGTAGATGCATTTCCATCTTGAATTCACATTAGAGATGCCATATATTGGTCCACAAAAATTTTATCATATTATATAATTATTTTTCTAACTAATCAGAAACAGTATTCTTATCAAATTGAGCAGACAATGGACTTACATGCAATCGATGCTCAAGTTTCATATTTAGATACACTTATTCTACATTAGCTGGGTGAAAAATCTATGAAGCTATAATTTTGTTTGTTGATTGATACCCTATTCACAGAAAAAAAGATAAATTATGTTTGATCCATACAATTGCAGTTTCAATGTTGTATATTTATATATTGTGTATTTATACACTTATCTAAATTATTGAAGTGGTAATAAATCTATGATGTGTATAATTGTTAATATACATACATGTTAATAGATTATGTTTTTCTCATGTATGTTTTGTTTAAATGATTGCAATGAAGGGACAACTTTCCACAATTAATTTGGTTATCAAATTATCATCCACTTACAGAAAGATTATTAACAAATAAATTGTAGAAAAAAATGTTGAGTTACACATTTCTACAATATTTTAGAAAGGAAACTTTCACAATATATAATATAAATTTAAAATTTGGGATTTTAAATATATATATTATATATATATATATATATATATATTGATGAGAATTACAAAATTATAATTTGTGGACTTTTTACAAAAATGAATATATAGTATATATATAATAATTGTGGAAATCATTAGAGATTGTAGCATAGTTTCCATGTTTTTGTGGGTGGTACACCCTTATTTGATTCAATTGTAGAAAAAATGTTTGAACATTTCTACAATAAAAATTGATGGAATTACAAAATTATGCAATGATGTGGACTTTTTCAAAAAGGATAACTCTTCTACTTATTGAAGTGTAAAAATCTATGATGTGTATAATTTATATAATAAATATAAATTATGTTTGATCCATAAATTTTTAATTGTTGTTTGGTATTGTGGTTATAAATTATTTTAAATAATTAAAAATAAATTAAAAAACTAATTGTTAATAGTTACATTTCTACATTTTTAGAAAGGAAAATTTCACAATTAATAATTGTGGAAATCAAATTGTAGCATCCACTTACATGTTTTTGTGGTAACAACAATTGTAGAAAAAAATGTTGAAATTTCTACAATATAACATTGATGAGAATTACAAAATTATAATTTGTGGACTTTTTACAAAAATGGAATTTATAGAAAACTACATTTATTGTGAAGATTGTGGAATATTAACAAAAATAAAAAATTGTGGAAATGTTATAAATATCAAGAAATGTGGACAATGTACAATTTAAAAAATGGAGATTATCTATAAATTTTATAAATTGTGGACTATACATGTTATAAAGAATTGTCGAAAAACTACAATAATATATCAAAAAGTGGATTAGCTACAATTTTAATGCCACAATTTTAATTTCTGGAAGACCATATAAGCACAAAAATATTGTTGAAAAATTGTGGCAAAAGGCTTAGTTTGTTGTAGTGTTTTGACTCTTTCCAATCTGCTACAGTTGATACTGAACAAAGGGAAAAAACATGGTTAACATTTGTTGCCACCTCTAGATTAAAGTCATTAAAAATTCTAAGAATATTTTGTCTATTTACATATGACCGTGTTGAAAATATCAGGAAAGAAAAACTACTTTCAAAGCTAAAGGCTAAGGAAGATAGACTAAAGTCTTGTTATCCAATTTTGCCCCTCGGGCAAAATTGGACAAACAAGAACTTGCACGTAGAAAAAATGGAGTTGATTCAGTCATGGAGGCTTGCATTTTGGAGGTGGATGAATAAAGTTAAAATGGGCCGAGAAAATTTCAAAGAATTTCGGGAAGAGAAGAAGCTTCGAAGTCCAAATTTTCATACTTCGGAGGTGAAGCATTTTGGGGTTTCAGAGATCTTGGCGACCAAAAGGTGAAAAATGAGGAAAATTTTCTGAAACCCAAAACTCTGAAAGTCTGAAATTCAGACTTTCGGGTTTCGGGGTTTTGGAGATCTCGACGGCCAAATGGTGAAAAATGAGGAAAAGGTTCTGAAACCCAAAACTCTAAAAGTCTGAAATTTAGACTTTCAAGTTTTGGGGTTTCGGAGATCTTGATGGTTAAAATGTGAAAAATGAGGAAAATTTTCTGAAACCCAAAACTTTGAAACTCTGAAATTCAGACTTTTGGGTTTCGGGGTTTTGGAGATCTTGGCGGCCAAAAGGTGAAAAATGAGGAAAAGGTTTTCAAACCTGAAACTCTGAAAGTCTGAATTTCACACTTTCAGATTTCGGGGTTTCAGAGATCTCGGCAAGGAAAATAGTCTTGAAATTCTGAAATTTTGAATTTTCAGAATTTCAGGTTTTAGAATTTCAGAACTCTCAAGGCCCTCAAGCGAATGAACAGTGTATCAATCTCCAAAATGGAAATGTCTAAAATTCAGAATTTCAGGATTTCGGAGGTCACATGCATTTCGGACTCCGAAAAAGGAAGATTGGTAGTCTGCCATTTTCGCAGAATGCCCCTCCGTCCTTTAGATGGCCATAAATTTTGACTGGAAGCTCAAATTTTCTCAAGAAAGGTCTTTTTGGAAATCTCTCGGTGTTTGACATCTTAAAATTAGTTGGACTAAGTTATTCAAAATGAAGAAATACAGTCTTCCATTTTAGAGGAATCTCCAAGTTTCTCTCCTATCACAATAATGAGGTATGGACTTCATTTCTTGTCCAACAAGGAACAATACATGGAGGCATGGGTCTTACAGTGGAACCCATCATTATGAAAGGTAAATTCAATGCATTTTTGGGTGGTTGAAGCAAGAATTCAAATTCTTCTCTTCCCCCTTCTCTCATTTTCTTCCTATATATTGGAAGGAGGGACATTTTTCAAAAGGTTGGACAATTTGGCTTTGCACCCTCCCTTTTTCTCTTGCCTATAAGTGAATTTGTGGAGTTAATACCTCCCATCAAAACTGTAATGCAAATCTTGCCTCTTGGCCATTGTAGTGTACTGTATCAAATTTGTGAAGCAATAATACATGTCTGTGGATGATTTTCAACCCTCTCTTTTTTTCATTGCACATCTCTGATCTCTCATTGCAATCTTGGTTATCTATGTATTGTGGTTGTATAACATTTCAATTGTTTGTGTTTATCGGGAAAACAAGTGTTCAGCATTCTTTTGGTGCATCACCTTTGTTAGTTTAGGTTTACTTTCTTGCATCTTCTTAACCCTGTCTCCTTGGAAAGTTAGAGTAGATTTTAGAGCAGATCCTCTACAATTTGTATATGTGCATCAGAACAGAGGAATAGGAACCGACCATCATTCGGAGAGATTTTTCGATTGCAAAGCCCCACCCTTTGGGAAAAGCTCCATGTTATGCAATCACACTAAGAGTTTCAACCCATCGAGTTGTAGACATTTAGGAGTGTTGTGATTACGCATCAACAAGTCCTAAGAAGATGAATAATGTCATCTATGAAATACACGATTCATTTTATGATTTTGTTATTTAATGTGATGTACATTTCACATTTTGATTCAAATGAAATAATGCTTTATTTTTCAAAAGAAAGAATAAAGTGCTTAGAAGATAAATAATGTCATCAATGTAATACATGTTTCATTCTATAATTTTGTCATTTAATATGATGTACATTTCACATTTTGATTCATATGAAATAGTGCCTTATTTTTCTTCTCATCTTATATACAATGCAATACCCATGGATATTATGTCAAAAGAATCCAAAATAAACGCCTGAAAAATGATACCTTTCAACTTTTTTAACATAAACTAATTATCTAATATAATGTGTTGTCCATTTGTCACTTGTAAAAATTATAAAACAAACTTTATTTCTTTCAAATTCTCTATGGACAGGTCCACAGAAATAACTCGTTGCTAACAACAAACTGAACTCTAGAGTCACTCTCATTCTGCTCAAATGGGAGTGCATTCTTTTAAGTCATATCATATATGGGTAGGTAAGCCAGATTTGGCATTTTCCTAGTCCATCTCACGTCATACCCTACGTCAAAGCGACTTACCCATCTCTATCACAGCTACAGTATACAAGAAATGACATTTCCACGTTTTACAGGCCTTGCAGTTGCTGATCTGCTTTTCAATTACTCGCAGCGACAAGTTTAGCATCACGCTTTACTTTAAATTCTCGCAATTGCAAAAGCCAAAAGAACTCGACACGCTTCGGACACGTACTCTTGCTAGTATATAAATCAACGCTCAACATTCTCTCAGAACTCCATCAGGTACTGCGAGTTGCCAGGATAAGAAATTTACTCCTTCGCATCCTCCATTTTATTTGTTTGCTTCAGAAAATGAACACACCTAAGGAAGTAATGAAGGGAGAAAAGTCCGGGCAATTTAAAGGCGTCCGTTTGCGAAAATGGGGAAAATGGGTGTCGGAAGTGAGAATGCCCAAATGCAGAGACAAAATTTGGCTGGGGTCTTTCCACACCGCAGAGCAAGCCGCGCGCGCTTACGACGCCGCCGTCTATTGTCTTCGCGGATCCAGTGCCAAATTGAATTTTCCCAACTGTATACCCGTCATTCCGTCTGCGTCTTCACTTTCCCGTCATCAGATTCGGCTGGTTGCAACCAAATATGCCCTCCTTCCAATACCTTCCATCACCATCGACAATACAAATAACAGTAATTTCGTCAATGAAGAAGCACCATCGCCGTCGAGTTCGTCGTTTCTGTCACAAGTGGAGGCGTCAAGTGACAGTCAAGCGATCTCCTCATCGTCGTCGTCGGAGGAGGAGCAGGTGGAGTTTGCATCGTTGTGGGAGTGGGAATCGTTGTTCGACTCAGAGTTGGGAGATTCAAACGACAATCACATATCCGATTGGGATAAATTCCCGTTCCCGTCAGTGAATATGTGGCCGTTAGAGTTAGAGAGAGACATAGACAGAGAATTGGAAGTGGAGTCCACCTTGTTCGACCCCTTCCAATTATGGAGTTTCTAAATTTTTTGTTTTGAATAAACAACACAAAAAGTGGGGGTTTATTGAATGACATTTGATTCAATGGTGAAGATGTTGGCTCTTAATGAACCCACCAGGGTTCAATTCTTGCTGCAAGCGAAGTCAGGAGATACTGTTAATAAGGGATGACGCTGGGGTCGTGCCCCGGGCTAATTTGGCTGAATGGAAACCCCTCAGTCCTTGGCAACTAAGCCTAAGAATTTGTGCACCTAAACCTTGTAGTTGTTTCAGATTCAATCAAAAAAAAAAAAAAAGTGGGAGTTTCCAACTGCTGTTGCAACTCGGGACCCACAAACAGGTCCACGTTGGCACCAAACACCACGTCGTTGTCGTAGTCATTAAAACGGAAGGTATATTTGGAAGCAGCATCGGTTGTCTGACTCCATAATGAGCAGTAAATCTGCAATGAAAGATCTCTTTTGTATCATACATGACACGGTGAATTGACCTTCTGAAAGGTGATGTTACACCGTGTGGAATTGGAATTTATTCTCAAAATTGTGAATGTACCTCACAAAACAAAAATCTCAAATTACATCATGTAAAAGGCGACTGAAAAAGAGTTCCACAAGGTGGACACGTATTTTTTTGCACCGTTAATAAAGCTTCGGTTGCCTTTATCTTCTCTTGGAGCACGACTTTCATCTTTTCATATAACAAGTGGACAATATTCAATGCCATGTTATATTCCATTGTTTGAGTCAACTATACCAATTAGTTTTAGTTAATTGATCCGTGATGACATATAATTATTTTTTTTCACAATTATTAAGTTTTTGAAGATTCAAATATTTATTTCATAATTTTGAAACTAGCAATCACATGTATTGTTTGAAAAAATTCAAATTGAAAGGCTCAAATGTTTTAATGAAAAAGAAATTTACGAGGGATGTGTGTGAAACTATTTTTTATTTCAAGAAGACACATGAACCAAGTGTTATTTATGTTATTGATTTGAAGGAGAAAGGGGGTGTGGTGCAAAGATCGTTGAGGCAATGTACTTTGGAGCTGATATCTCATACAACAAAGTTGTATCAATTAATACTCGCATTTTTGAAATTTCAGCCCTTCTATTTTATTGATAATATGAGCATGCATCAATTTTAGGGGAATTTGCTTATGTTCCGCATGATACTTTAGAGATATAGATATGTGGAGGAGATACGACATCCCATGTCATGTCGATATAGTAGTTAATTTTTTCAACCGCAAAACGTGGTAGGTCTTGTGGTTTAGTGTCATCTTTATAGACCACTATCTTAGGCCATTTGCCACACTTGTGCATGTATAGATATTGGCCACATGGATTTTCCTTATGGATGTGTATTTGACACAAGCTCCTCAAATTACAAGTTCATAACACTATTATATACATATTTTCCTTATCAATTTGATTATTTTTCTTGCTTTCATGCTTATGCACATGCTTAAAATGTGGATCAACAAGGTGTTGTAGATGACACAACTAGTGGAAATGATGCAACACCTTGGCCTCCTAGAGGTAAATGGTGAAGAGGTTAAGCGCCTTCCCTAAGGAAAACATGATGACTTGTGCCAAAGGGGGAAAGCCTCAACTCAATTACGTGGTACACCACACCATGTTTGATGTTTCCTTTTCTCGAGCTCTCGCTCCTTGCTATTACATAATGCCATAACCTTTCCTTATTTCATAAAATTAGAAGCAGTCATCAAAACAATTGGCTGAATTGTATTCAAGTTAGAAAACCTCCAACAACACAAAAAATTCCAAGAGTCACAACAATGTCACAAAGATGATGTTTATTTAAAGGGCCAATGAATGTTCAACAAATTAAAGGTCCTTCCTCTACTATGTGAAGAAGTCAAGTTCCTTCCCAAGGAAAACACTATGATGTGCAATAAAAGTGGAAAACCTCAAGTCAAGTGACACATCACACCAAGTTCGATATTTCCTCTTCTCGAGCTCTAGCATCCTACCACAGTGTTTGTTTCTTTCGTAATGTCTTGGTCATCACACTAGATTCATCCCACCCTTGTAGGTATATTCTCCTACATCTTTGGGTCATTTTCAAATGGGTTATTTTCCTCATGTTATTGCTTCTACACATGCCTATCACTTAATGCTCAGCTTCCCTTAAAGGCTCGATCTTGCTTTTTTCATTGCAAAGCTATCTTGGCCTCATGCATCCTCATCAACGAGAATACTCTGAAAAGTTTCCTTAAAATATGAAAAAGGTGTGTAAAATCTTAGAACACTCTAAATAACTTATATAATATTTAAAGGGTCCACGTGTAGATGAAGGGAAAATAGATGTTTACATAAGGGAATGTCATTTATAGCTTAGGAAGAAAACAATTAGTTGTCAGCATTAAGAACAAAACATGAACTCGAATATGAAGTGTAAACCCTTGTACATGACTTCAACAGAGCCCAAGAAGCATTGAATCAAGAAATATAATAGAATGTGCACTCCCACCTATGGAAGGAGAGATGACAGTCATGAACCTATGACTAGGCATATGAATATTTAATGTCCCCAAATAGACAATTCTTGTACCCCCGGATGGATTTTGGATAAATAAGACAAAAAGGGGGGGTTTCTGGCTGCTGTTGCAACTTGCGGAGTCGCGATACACAAACAGGTCCACATTGGCACATGCCGCCATTAAGACTGGAATGGGAAATGAAGGACCGCATTTATATCATACAACAAACTTACCTTTAGGAGTGATGTCATTTAATGTAAAAAATGTAGTTTACTCTATAAAAAAATAGAAATTACATTCATGGAAAAAAACAACTCATTTAAAACAACTTAAAAAGAGTTTCAGAATGTGGATACGTGTCTATTTTCACACCACTAATAAAACATTGGTTGCATTCCCCAATTGAGTCGAGTTACAATTCCCTTTTTTTACTATGGAATTGATGATCCGCGCACATGAACAAGAAAACAACGCTCCGAGTGCGCTTGGGGGCGACTTGTGCACATCCATACATGTTATTCTACAGCTAGTACTGCTGTCAAAACCTGCCCAGGAGGACTCAATGCTCTGCCAAATTTCCTGAAAAAACTATCACATCAATATACCTATATATATTTGTCCAATCATGTATTAGTAGGTCAAAATATTGTTTGACTGAACAGGTTTTGAACTGTTTAATAGAGCCTAGCCATGTGCGCAAACCTAGGCTAAATGTCCATTGACGTCACCACTGAGCGCACTTTAGAGATTGGATTTCTTTATGTATGTGAGGGGTTCTTGAGTTTCTTCATCACGTTTGAAAGAAGACTTTAGGATATTGTTTGAATCACCTTTACCAATATAATTATGTCGAATGTGTTTTCCCACGTGGAAACTCTATTGGCTTTCTCATAGCCATACTTATGCTTGGCGATCTCATTTGTGTATTCTACTAGAAATCGTACGCAAACGGTTCGATGATAACGCCGAAAGGGATTGTTTGGAGGAAACAATAAAGGGGGATGGGGGGGAAGTGGAGGTTCTTTTGTCCGATGGAAGAGGGAAAATCTTGAAAATATAAAGGCATTGAAATGAAAGAATGGATTATGTTCACTTAAAAGAAAAACAGTACTAGGTACGATACCGAGATGATAATAGAATTTTTCTTGAAAGTGTAATAGTACTGTTCAAAAGAAACTATATTCTGAATAGTTTGTAAACATGTACTGAGAACCTGTGAATTACCAAGGGTAAAAATGGTAGGAGAAAATGTATATATTGTTGAAGGATGGAAATGTAATTATTTTTACAACATAAGCGGAAAATGAAATTCCAAATTAAAATATAGTACAAATAGGAACCATGAAGAGAATATAAGTTTTGTAGGGGAGACTTTTTTTTTCCAAAAGTGTGCGGAAGGCGTGAGGGAATTTAGGGGAACCTCCTCCATCCGTCTCCCGGCTTGAATTCCAAGCAGTCGGCGCCCCAAATACTCTCCATCCTTCCCATCGCATAAGGATGATACGTCACTCGTGCCCCTTTTCTCACAGTCATGTCGTCTAGCAAGACATCTTTTTTCAATGCTGATTTGGAATCAGACGGAATAGGAGGATACAACCTCATCGATTCACACAAACTGGCTTGTAGATAATTCATCCCTTTCAACTCGTCGTAATAGAAACATGAAACTGGTCGTGCCTTCATTTTCTCTTGAGCAGAAATATCTCATGTAATCTCCAGTTCAATCTGTCATTCGACATGGGGATGATAAGATAAGAGCCAGAAAAACCAGGTGAGTTTGACAGAAGTAGTGTCTCTACCCGTTACGATATAACTTACGACAATATCTCTCACAAAATTGTCATACGAACCTTTTTCTATAACACGAATAACACTGCCATGAAGTGATACAAATCTGGACAAGAGATCTTGATGCATTGATGTGCGGGAGTCCAGGGTAATTTATTTTTTCTTTTCTGGATAACCTCTTCTGCAAACTTGTGAACGACTCGGATTGCTTCCCGTAAGCGCTTCTCGGAACCGGCCACGTTTAACATGTGGGTCACCTTCCACAGGATCGGCACAGAATCGAAGATCCTTTGTGCAATCAAATCCGTAGCAGTATCAAAGGCCTCCATAAACTCTGATATATTGAGGCACCCAGGGTCCATGCCAAAGGCCACCTAATTACAAATATTATCGGAAGAGAATCTCTTGAGCACGTCCTGCATACCCAGCCGACTCTTGCCTGCAACATATTTTGTTACGAAAGGGAGCAGACGGTGCGTGGTCTCTGTGTTAACAGTTTCCACTATGAAATCGCACCCGAATATATTAATGTATTGGACCTACAAGTTGTTGTGTAATCCACAACGGGCATTCCTCTGTACCGTGCGCCAACATATGCTGTGAAGGGGGAGCGTTGATTTTTACAATACATGTCAACCACATGACGTCGCACTCCCCTTTCGTAGACGACTTTCGCCAAAAAAAAGTCGTATCAATTACCTTAAATCAATCTCAGTCGTCCACATATATGTCTAAGTGCCAATTGTTTTTGGATCGAAGGTGATACAACAACAACATGGTGGTTAACATTGGTTTAAGGGTGTCAGCGTGTCAAAGGGGGAGGGGTCAGGTCAGCCATGACCACCCGCCCCTCCTTGTTTCACAACTATCGAAAGACCAATTTTTTTAATTTTGTAAGATCTTTTTTTATTATTATCCTACGAAGGCAAGTATATTGCCTTCAACAAACCTATTAACTTTATTTCATTTTTTCTAATCAACTTTTGACATGCGGAATATATCATTAGTAGACTAGAGTTTTAGAAAAATATTTTTTTTTACAAGTTATAAATATCACTTATCGTTCATTTCATTGGTCTACCCCTTTATTTGGCACTATAGATGGAAAAAACAAATCTTGCCTTTCTTTAATGAAAGTCACTGGTCATGACACAAACGTGTGGTTGTGGGGCTCGAGGTTCCATCTTCATTGATTTTTAATCATTTTGTCACACTAGATTGACAGATTCTGATAAGATTTCTTCAACCAAAATACTCGGGCTCAAACCCGCGCAGGATACAAGCAGCCCTGAAAAAACACAAATATGAGGAATAGGATATTATCCTAACCTGTGTTGAGTGTGTTCTGGCAACGACATCAAAGGTAAAGTGGTGATCTACAGCCGTAACTGTGTTTGATGAAGTCGTATGAGCTATTGGATCTCCGCCTTACTTCAATCGCCCTTCCCTTAAAATTGATTGCACAATTTACGTTTTAAATTACACTGAGGGGGGCACGGGGGCAATGCTGAAGGGCTACTAACATCCTTTCCTTTTCAAAAAAATACCAAAAGCAGGATTGTAATTGTTGTTCATGATCATGTTTCCTTGGGCGTTGGCTCTCACATTTTCATTGTCAAGAGGAACATTTTCAATCCCCTTCATATTGTGATTTCTGTGGTGTGTAGGCATAGGCGTAGTAGTCTTCATTGGCAATCTTTTGCCTACCATTCTGCTCAATATCAAGCTCATTCTTGAATTCACCGCCAAGAAATTTTACAAGGATTGCAAAGATCTACATACCTTGAATGTGTATCTTACGTCATCATAAACATATTTGAATGTGTATTTGACGTTGTCATAATCTAAATATCTTCAATCAATGGCCTCATCTTTCTCTATTTATATGGTTAGGGAACGACTCTCCTTCAAGCCTGACACTACTAATAAAGGAGATTGGAACCTTTTCATGCATGTCTAGGACTCCTGAACATTGCAGTGAAAGGAAGCGGAAGACAATGAGCATAGAAAGATGGCCTAAATATGCATTCAAAACCAAATCCGATTCCGACTTGTTGGAGGACGGCTACAAATGGCGCAAATATGGCAAGAAAAGTATTAGAAACAACCCTGATTCAAGGTGTTTGTGCACCGTGCATGTTTTTTTTCTTTTTAGTTTTTTACATATTTGCACTTGTATTTTAGGAGTGGTTGAATTTTGCAGGATCTACTACAAATGCTTTGCTTGTGGATCAAGATCTTTTGTTTATGGTGCATACAGTTGATTATCGTGTGTAGCGAAGTTTGGTAGTCCTATTCGGGTGGAAGGTATGAACATGAGAGAATGCAGTGAAATTATTGATCATGGGGAACTGTGGAACCAGAGAGGAGTTTGTTGATGTCACCAAGACTGTTATTTCTAGCTTCAATGTAGCCGCTGCCTAGAAGAATATCAAGCTTGTCACATCACTTCTTTTCTATCTGTGTTTATCTGTTGTTAATATAAAATATGTGGGAAGGAAGATTAATTTCTACGTAGTAATTTAACGCATGGAGATAGTTCTTGTAACTTACTTTAACGAAATGGATGTTGCCACGCTTGCAGTGGCGGTGGTGTACCTTGCTGAAATTTTCTATGTTGAGTTGCACGTTAGTGTGCTTGGAGTGGAAGTGGTTTTCTACGACGTGCCGATATATCCGAAGGCCACGGTAGCCTCTATGGCCATTTCAATCTGGATAACATCGATTCTTTACACTTTTCCTTTCTTTCTTAGCATGAGAGTTTCCACAATTGTGAGCAATGAACTCGGGGAAAACATGACCAATAGGGCATGCTAATCCAAGGTTTAATAGTGATCCTTGCCATGAACTTTACAAATGCAATACACTATAAATCGTAAGTTTTTTTTTATAAATGATTCAAATGTTTTAACCAACATCCTCATGTCTATCTATCGTAGGCCTCACATCCATGTATCTATTTTCATAGGCCTCTACAAAATTTGGAAAATTTCCTTAAGCAAAATGGTGCAATGTTATGAGAGGAATTTACCCTACGTTGGGTGTAAACATCAATATTAGATGCGTTTAACGAAGTAAGATGCCATATAACATGACAAATTGAGCAGACATATATAAACAAATTGTGTCAAGTTTCATATTTAGATGTGGTTATTAGCCGCATAGATGGGTGAGCATTGCATCTTTTACAAAGGTATTTTCCAGTTCTATTCACAGACAAAAGATATATTTCTATTGTGTAGATTTGCAAATTCAATTTCTATATTTATATATGTGTAATTAGTAGCTTATCAATTTCAACAACTATAGTTATCATTCCATGATTTTGTTAATAGATATTTATTTTTTGTTTTTTGATTGCAGTGAAGGGACAATTGGTCCACAAAATGTTATCAATTATCTAATCAGAAAGATTATTCGATGGAGAGAAATGGACTTACACAGCTGCTCCACTTTTTCACATTAGAGATGAAGAATAGTTTCCATTACACCCTTATCAGAGGGTTTGAACAGACAAAGGGCTTATATGCAATGATTCTTTTCAAAGGATACACTCTTCTACCTATTGAAGTGTAAAAATCTACGATGTGTATAATTTATATAATAAATATAAATTATGTTTGATCCATAAATTTTTAATTGGTGTTTGGTATTATGGTTATAAATTATTTTAAATAATTAAAAATAAATTAAAAAACTAGTTGTTAATAGTTACATTTCTACATTTTTAGAAAGGAAAATTTCACAATTAATAATTGTGGAAATCAAATTGTAGCATCCACCTACATGTTTTTTGTGGTAACAACAATTGTAGAAAACAATGTTGAAATTTCTACAATATAACATTGATGAGAATTACAAAATTATAAGTTGTGGACTTTTTACAAAAATGGAATATGTAGAAAAACTACATTTATTGTGAAGATTTGGAATATTAACAAAAATAAAAATTGTGGAAATGTTATAAATATCAAGAAATGTGGACGATGTACAATTTAAAAAATGGAGATTATCTATAAATTGTATAAATTGTGGTACTATCCATGTTAGGCACTAGAACTGTCGAAAATACTACAATTTTCCATATACAGAAAGTGGATTAGCTACAAGATGAAAACCCTGACAATGGTGAAATTTGGTTCATCATATCCTCCCACTAAAACATATTGTTGAAAAATTGTGGCTAAAGTGCTTAGTTTCCTGTACATTGTTTGACTCTATTACCAATCTGCTACAGTTGATACTGAACAAATGTATTAAAATACATGAATAACATCATGTGAAATCATCTATTTAAAAAAAAGTGAATAATAAAATTACATGAATAAAAATCCCACAAAATATACATATGACCGTAAATTATTATCTTATAATAACGTAAATAACTACTCTCAAAGCTAATGGAAATAGAGACGATAGACTGGATATTCTTGTTATCCAATTTTTCCCCCTTAGGAAAAATTGGATCAAACAAGAACTTTGCACAGGAGAAATAGAGATGGAGTTGGTTAAGTCATGCGAGGCTCACATTCTGGATTTCGAAAATCAAGTTCCAGGAGAGCTTAACAATGGAGATGCAAGGTCGAGAAAATCAGTGGCCGAGAATTTCGACAAAGAAGATTAGAAGATCCAAAGAGGAAATTTTCAGACTTGGAAGGGGTCGAGCATTTTGGGGTTTTCAGACATTTTTGCGAGCAAAAGGTGAAAAGAACGGAAAATTTTCTTAAACTCAAAACTTTAAAAAGTATGAAATTTCAAAATTTAGGGTTTTAAGGTTTTGGAGATCCCGATGACCAATTGGAAAAATGGAGTAAAAAGTTTTGAAACCTAAAACTCCGAAAGTCCAAAATTTCGATACATTCAGGTTTCGGGGTTTCAGAGATTTCGACGGCTAAAATGTGAATTTTTTTGAGGAAAAAGTTCCAAAAGCCCAAAACTTTCAGACTGAAATTCAGGTTTTGGGTCAACCACAGGTTTTGGAGATCTTAGCGGCCAAAAGGTGAAAAATGAGCCCGAAAAGGATCCGAAAACCCAAAAGTCTGAAATTTCAGACTTTCAGGGTTTCAGATTTCGAGATTTTGGGAGATCACGCCAGGATAAGGGGTTAGTTAAGTCCTGAATTTCTGATGTCTGAAAGTTTGAAAATTCAGACTTTCTGGTTTCAGACTTTTCAGAACTTTTAAGAAATGCTCAAGCGGATGAAGAGTGTTTTTTATCCGAAATGCAAATGTCTAAAATTCCAAATGTTTGAAAGTCTAAAATTTTCTGAACTCTCAGACAAGATCAACAGTTCACCATTTTAAAAAAATTCAGACTTTTAGAGCTCTCAGACAAGATTAGCAGTTCGCTAATTTCGCAGAATGCACCTCCATCCTTTAGATGCCCATAACGTTTTACTGTGAAGCTCATATTTGAGCAAGAGAGGACTTTTTTGAAATCTCTTTACGGTGTTAATACACAACTACAACTAGATATCTTTAAATTAGTGGGCCTAAGTTCTTAAAAATGAAGAAATACAATTCACCTTTTTTTGGGGTGTCTCCAGGTTTCTCACCTACCACCATTAATGAATTATGGGCTTTGTTTCTTGCCCTGTAAGTCACGATACATGGAGCATGTCAGTTTTGTCAGTGGCACCCTTCACTGTATGCTAGGTAAATTCAATGTATTTTTGGGGTGGTTGAAGTAGGATTTCAAATTCTTCTCTATCCTCCTTCTCTCATTTTCTTCCTATATATTGTAAGGAGGGGACATTTTTCTAAAGGTTAGACATTTTTGCTTTGCACTCTCCCTTTTTCTCTTGTCTATAAGTGGATTTGTGGAGTTAATACCTCCCATCAAAACTTTAATGCAAATCTTGCCTCTTGGCCATTGTAGTGTACTGTATCAAATTTGTGAAGCAATAATACATGTCTGTGGATGATTTTCAACCCTCTTGTTTTCATTGCACATCTCTGATCTCTCATTGCAATCTTGGTTATCTGTGTATTGTGGTTGTATAACATTTCAATGGTTTGTGTTTATCGGTAAAACAAGTGTTCAACATTTTTTTGGTGCATCACCTTTGTTAGTTTAGGTTTACTTTCTTGCATCTTCTTAACCCTGTCTCCTTGGAAAGTTAGAGTAGATTTTAGAGCAGATCCTCTACAATTTGTATGTGTGCATCAGAACAGAGGAATAGGAACCGACCTTCATTCGGAGAGCTTTCTCAGATTGCAAAGTCCCACCCTTTGGGAAAAGCTCCATGTTATGCAACCATAGTGAGAGTTTCAACCCATCGAGTTGCAGACATTTAGGGGTGCTGTGATTACGCATCAACAAGTCCTAAGAAGATAAATAATGTCATCTATGAAATACACGATTCATTCTATGATTTTGTTATTTAATGTGATGTACATTTCACATTTTGATTCAAATGAAATAATGCTTTATTTTTCAAAAGAAAGAATAAGGTCCTTAGAAGATAAATAATGTCATCTATGTAATACATGTTTCATTCTATAATTTTGTCATTTAATATGATGTACATTTCACATTTTGATTCATATGAAATATGCCTTATTTTTCTTCCCATCTTATGTACAATGCAATACCCATGGATGTTATGTCAAAAGAATCCAAAATAAACACCTGAAAAATGATACCTTTCAACATTTTTTACATAACTTTATCTAACATAAATATGCTAATATAATGTGTTCTGTAAAAATTATAAAACAAACTTTATTTCTTTCAAATTCTCTATGCACAGGTCCACAGAAATAACCCGTTGCTAACAACAAACTGAACTCTAGTGTCACTCTCATTCTGCTCAAATGGGAGTGCATTCTTTTGCGTCATATCATATATGGGTAGGTAAGTACCAATAATATAATTTTGCGTCTTGAAGTTCCAGAAACACAATGAACAAACCCAGATTTGGCATTTTCCTAGTCCATCTCACGTCATACCCATCTCTATCACAACTACAGTATACAAGAAATGACTTACCCATCTCTATCACAGCTACAGTATACAAGAAATGACTTACCCATCTCTATCACAGCTACAGTATACAAGAAATGACATTTCCACGTTTTACAGGCCTTGCTGATCTGCTTTCCAATTACTCGCAGGCTGCAGCGACAAGTTTAGCATCACGCTTTACTTTAAATTCTCGCAATTGCAAAAGCCAAAAGAACTCAACACGCTTCGGACACGTACTATTTTTACATAAAGAACTAACAGCTTCACTTCTTCCTTGCTCGTCAACGCTCAACATTCTCTCAGAACTCCATTAGGTACTGCGAGTTGCCAGGATAAGAAATTTACTCCTTCCAATCCTCCATTTTATTTGTTTGCTTCAGAAAATGAACACAGCTAAGGAAGTAGTGAAGGGAGAAAAGTCCGGGCAATTTAAAGGCGTCCGTTTGAGAAAATGGGGAAAATGGGTGTCGGAAGTGAGAATGCCCAAATGCAGAGACAAAATTTGGCTGGGGTCTTTCCACACCGCAGAGCAAGCCGCGCGCGCTTACGACGCCGCCGTCTATTGTCTTCGCGGATCCAGTGCCAAATTGAATTTTCCCTACTGTATACCCGTCATTCCGTCTGCGTCTTCACTTTCCCGTCATCAGATTCAGCTGGTTGCAACCAAATATGCCCTCCTTCAAATACCTTCCATCACCATCGATAATACAAATAACAGTAGTTCCGTCAATAAGGAAGCACTGTCGCCGTCGAGTTCGTCGTTTCTGTCAGAAGTGGAGGCGTCAAGTGACAGTCAAGCGATCTCCTCATCGTCGTCGTTGTGGGAGTGGGAATCGTTGTTCGACTCAGAGTTGGGAGATTCAAACGACAATCACATATCCGATTGGGATAAATTCCCGTTCCCGTCAGTGAATACATCGCCGTTAGAGTTAGAGAGAGACATAGACAGAGAATTGGAGGTGGAGTCCACGTTGTTCGACCCCTTCCAATTATGGAGTTTCTAAATTTTTTGTTTTGGATAAACAAGACAAAAAGTGGGGGTTTACGGCTGCTGTTGCAACTCCTGACGCACAAACGGGTCCACGTTGGCACCAAACGCCACGTCGTCATTAAAACGGAACGTACATTTGGAAGCAGCATCGGTTGTCTGACTCCATAATGAGCAGTAAATTGGCAATGAAAGATCGCTTTTATATCATACGGTGAATTTACCTTCTGAAAGGTGATGTCATACATTACACCGTGTGGAACTGGAATTTATTCTCAAAATTGTGAATGTACCTCGCAAAACAAAAATCTCAAATTACATCATGTAAAAGGCGACTAAAAAAGAGTTCCAGAAGGTGGACACGTATTTTTACGCACCGTTAATAAAGCTTCGGTTGCCTTTCTCTTCTCTTGGAGCACGACTTTCATGTTTTCATTTAACGAGTGGACAATATTCAATGCCATGTTATATTCCATTGTTTGAGTCAACTATACCAATTAGTTTTAGTTAATTGATGCGTGATAACATACAATTTTTTTTTTTCACAATTATTAAGTTTTTGAAGATTCAAATATTTATTTCATAATTTTAAAACTAGCAATCACATGTGCTGTTTGAAAAAAATCAAATTGAAAGGCTCAAATGTTTTAATGAAAAAGAAATTTACGAGGGATGTGTGTGAAACTATTTTTTATTTCGAGAAGACACATGAACCATGTGTTATTTATGTTATTGATTTGAAGGAGAAAGGGGGTGTGGTGCAAAGATCGTCGAGGCAATGTACTGTGGAGCTGATATCTCATACAACAAAGCCGTATCAATTAATACTCACATTTTTGAAATTTCAGCGCTTCTATTTTATCGATAATGATAGCATGCATCAATTTTAGGGGAATTTGCTTATGTTCCGCATGATACTTTAGAGATATGGACATGTGGAGGAGATACGACATCCCATGTCATGTCGATATAGTAGTTGATTTTTTCAACCACAAAACATGGTAGGTCTTGTGGTTTAGTGTCATCTTTATAGACTACTATCTTAGGCCATTTGCCACACATGTGCATATATAGATATTGGCCACATGGATTTTCCTTATGGGTGTGTATTTGACACAAGCTCCTCAAATTACAAGTTCATAACACTATTATATACATATTTTCTTTATCAATTTGATTATTTTTCTTACTTTCATGCTTATGCACATGCTTAAAAGGTGGATCAACGAGGTGTTGCAGATGACACAACTAGTGGAAATGATGCAATACCTTGGCCTCCTAGAGGTAAATGGTGAAGAGGTTAAGCGCCTTCCCCAAGGAAAACATGATGACTTGTGCCAAAGGAGGAAAGCCTCAACTCAATTACGTGGCACACCACACCATGTTTGATTTTTCCTTTTCTCGAGCTCTCGTTCCTTGCTATTACATCATGCCACAACCTGTCCTTATTTCATAAAAGTAGAAGCGGTCATCAAAACAATTGGCTGAATTGTATTCAAGTTAGAAAACCTCCAACAACACAAAAAATTCTAAGAGTCACAAAAATGTAACAAAGATGATGTTTATTTAAAGGGCCAGTGAATGTTCAACAAATTAAAGGCCCTTCCTCTACTATGTGAAGAGGTCAAGTTCCTTCCCAAGGAAAACACTATGATGTGCAATAAAAGTGGAAAACCTCAAGTCAAGTGACACATTGCACCAAGTTTGATATTTCCTCTTCTCGAGCTCTAGCATCCTACCACAGTGTTTGCTTCTTTCGTAATGCTTTGCTCATCACACTAGATTCATCCCACCCTTGTAGGTATTGTCACGGGGCTAGCTACGCAACAGATTTCACTAGCCAATGTGCGGCACTGAGACACTACTTTTTTCGCTCGCCTTAGAGGAAAAAGCTACTCCAACAGTCCCAGACTACGCCTTCATCCACCTCCCATTCCCAATGTATCTCCAACTTATGCACAAGTGAACCCTTCCAAAACCTTTCATAGCTACCCATACAACTTCTCTAGAAGACCACTCGCCGAATACCACGGCTACCCATACAACAGTCGGGAGCTCTTAATATGCCTTCTTAGTTCACCTAAGGGAATGCACAACTCATGCCTCCTTGACTCATCACTGACCCAGCTCTCTGACGCCGCTGGCCGGCTCACTGTCGAACATCTAACTGTTCTACACAACGCCGCTAAGGAACATCACATGCACCTTTCTGTCATCCATCCATGAGTCTGCTTGAGTTGCCGCGCCAGTCACCTATGCGTGCACCAGTGGGGGAAGTCCTCCTCATGAGTCCTTCCCGGGTGTGAGCCTCTACTCACCCCGACCTGCTGACTTTTCTATCACCCAATTCCAACACCAAAGATCCCTGTGGGGAGCACTGCAAGCTCACCATCTTTGTAGACCGCATCACATGTGGGTGAGGTAATCTTCTTCCCTCGGCTCGATCCCAACTCTGATCTCGCCCTGATGCCATGGCCACTGACATTTTTGTGCCTACTCTTCGAGACACCTGTCTGCATCTAGACCACATTGACTCCTACTCAAGTCTTCTGCCTTAGTTGTTATCTCACCACACTACAACCGTATCCATGATGTCCTTGACTCAGCCAACCATGTCACACATCACCATGTGAACCATCCTCTATCCACTTCTATGAGTCTTAGCCACTTCTTATGCACCCACTCCGCATCCACGCTTCTACTGCGCCTCTGATACATCTATGTGAGCACTCAACTCATCTGCGTTGTTTAACCTCTGCAAGGTTGAGGAGATCGCCACACTTGGCTCGCTCGCGTCTGAGTTACTTCTCCTCTGTTTTGACCTCTAGATCCCAGTCTCACTCTGTCATGCCTCTTGGCTGCTTCCCCCATGAACTCTGCTTCTAAGGACGTTGCCACCTCAAAGGTCTCCCAAAGTCCACTGTCACTTAACTCAAGAGTCCCACTGCTGATCCATGATGCACATCTCTGCATGGACATACTCTGCAAGGGTAGAGTATATCTCCAAGGTCTCCTGAACACCCCATCCTCTGAATGTCCAAGTGCACCAAGTGTTCCATGCTCCACTTGGCGTGGGTGTGAGTTCACCACATTGGTCTTAATGTCTACCATGCTCATCTGGCTCATTAGGCTTATGCTGCATGCTCAATGCAAGGCCTCTATCGTGTAAGGTCTTCATGCTCAAACCAACTCACTCCGCCACTGCATTGCTCTCATGAGTTGCCCAACTCGCTCTGCGTACATTGGGTGTGTTCTTCACTCCAAGACACCCTGCACTGTTCCTAAGTGCAACCAACTTTGCTCACCAACCCGCCTCGACACTACTTAGTTCTGGGACCCCCTTTGGGCTCATAATATAGTTCATTCAATTATCCACGTGCAACTCTTTCTCACTAACCAGCCCTCAAGAGTTGCACCAGCGCGATACTGGGAACTTCCTGAGAAGTCACCCATCCTAGGCTACTCTGGCCTGAGCGCGCTTAACTCGCCCAACTATATTTTCCCAGTGCTTTTGAGGGCCCACGCATGTGAGGTCGTCAACCCCAAAGCATGTGAGGTCAACCGTTTGCCTCGGCTGGGAGTCCCTCTGGCTCCCTGGATAGCACCTCGTGCACTACCTTGCTCAGATGGGGTCTACCCATCCTAGGGGAGGCGGTCACTCTGTGAGCTTGGAGACACGCCCCCCTTACAGGTATATTCTCACTACATCTTTGGGTCATTTTCAAATGGGTTGTTTTCCTCATGTTATTGCTTCTACACGTGCCTATCACTTAATGCTCAGCTTCTCTTAAAGGCTCGATCTTGCTTTTTTCATTGAAAAGCTATCTACACATGCCTATCACTTAATGAGGTTGTTTTCCACATCGTCGTCATTGTGGGAGTGGGAATCATTGTTTGACTCAGAGTTGGGAGATTCAAACAACAATCACATATCCGATTGGGATAAATTCCCGTTTCCGTCAGTGAATACATCGCTGTTAGAGTTAGAGAGAGACATAGACAAATAATTGGAGGTGGAGTCCATGTTGTTTGACCCCTTCCAATTATGGAGTTTCTAAATTTTTTGTTTTGGATAAACAAGACAAAAAGTGGGGGTTTACGGCTGCTGTTACAACTCGCGACGCACAAACAGGTCCACGTTGGCACCAAACGCCACGTCATCATTGAAACAGAATGTACATTTGGAAGCAGCATCGGTTGTCTGACTCCATAACATGGGTTAAATTTGACGGCCGTTTAGATGTTTTTCATGATTTTAGACATACAATACTTGTAAATATTTTATCTAACCATCACAGATGACTTGTACATTTAAAATGTGACTGTCAATTTTTATATAGGTTTGTATATAAATTATAAAAATATATGTAAATATATATAAAAGATATAATAAATATAGAATAATTAGTAAAAAATAACATTATTTTGTGTTTTTTAAGGGAAGTATTGAAAAATTACCGTCACCTGAAAATTGCTTGACAGGCATAGGTGGCCGTCAAATTTAACCCCTGCTCCATAATGAGCAGTAAATTGGCAATGAAGATCACTTTTATATCATACGGTGAATTTACTTAGATTTTTAGTGGTGATGTCATACGTGCTGTTTACACCGTGTGGAACTGCAATTTATTCTGAAAATTTTGAATGTACCTCACAAAAATCTCAAATTACATCATGGAAAAGCCGACTGAAAAATAGTTCCAGAACGTGGACATGTGTATTTTTTTGGCACCATTAATAAAGCTTCGGTTGCCTTTCTGTTCTCTTAGAGCACTACTTTCATGTTTTTATAGTGGACAATATTCAATGGCACGTTATATTCTATTGTTGGAGGCAATTATTCCAATTAGTTTCAGTTCATTGATCTTGTACGATGGAAATGCATAAGGGGATTTTTTTTATAGAAGTCATATTATAAATAAAAAACAATCGGAGAGGTAGATGGGTGGAGAACAAGGGGTAAGAGGGTAGAGAAATGCGAGGGTGGCGATAAAATAGAGGAGAAACAATTTGAAACTGAAGCGTACAGAAATGACAAGACATTTATGTCAATCCTTTGAGGAGACATGGGTTGTTGTCTTGAACGATGTAGAAACTGCATAAGAAGATATTTGTCAATGTAACGAGCGGTAGAAAGGTTTTACGGAAGTGAAATTGTGTTTGTAGTTTTAGCCCTTGCATAAATATAGACAGGAAGATGTGAAGTGGAAGTAGCATATGAAGGTGGCGACCTCATGCAACGTTCTACTCATCAACAATAGTGATGGCATCGTCATTCAATAAACACTGGAAAAAGGGATAGGTGCGGCATATCAAGGATTTTGATCATACAGGGGAAAGTAATTATCAACATGGGATATGCAACGCCTCCCTTTGAATTGAGCTCACGACAGAGAAAACAATGCGAAGAAGCCATGGGAAGGGGGAAAGAATTGTCGAGTATTTGAGTGTTGTTATTGTTAAGAGGGAGGTTGAAATACACTAATAGAAGAAATTTTCACTACTATATTTGTAAAAATGGAGGTTTAAATGTGTATAAAGGTCAAGGATTTTTACGTTTTACTTATTCAAAAATTCGTGTAAGCATGTTTTTATTTCTTGCTAAATTTATCCGTGGAAAATCCTTGTGCGCGGGTTTTGAAATCATGACATCATGGATTTGAAATACGACATTTAATTCTCACACAAAATGGCTATATAAATAGATCTTCTCTCGATCTTTTTTCATCAGCATTGTCACACTTAGAATTGCATTGGATTTCACATAGACTTTGTATATCACAAACCATATAAAATGTGCATGTCACACTACATAATTAGATAAATGATAGAGGACAAGATGGAGATAAATAATATTAATGACACAAAATAAAAAGAAAATAATAAGGTAATACACATGCATATGCATTTACATTATTTTAAAAATTGCAAAAAATATACAATAGCTTTGCTACATTAAACTTCACTATGAAATGTTAAGGAGTTTATGCGATTTTTGTTGTATTTTTTGAAATTATGGTTTTATAAAAAAATTGGGGAGAAGAAAGTAAACAAGGAATAACTTATCAGGTTGAGATTCATCGAAAATTTGAAATTACATAGCTTGTTCTGTTGAATGTCATCATAAATTTAAGTGAGATTATGACTTACAACCTATAATTCCTAGAATTAGGGTTTTGTGAGAACCTTCAAATTTGTAGCACTATAAAGGAAAAAGAAGCTGCAGGATAGCCTATCAGATCAAATTTCATTGTGTATTGTGGAGGATGGCATGCAATATAAAGGCAAGGTAAGTCATCAAGTTTCATGCTCGCAGCAGGATTTTAAATAGTGGACAATCTATATAGGAGGTCGTCAAGGAAATTGTTGTGACTTCTTCGTATGGGATGGGAGATTTTATAAATGAAGCATTTATGGAGTAGGGTTATATGGAGAAGAACGTGGGTCGAGGCAGAGAAAATAATGCAAATAATTTGTGGGAAGGGGGGAAAGAATAAGTGTTAATGGAGCGGAGGAGCGAACATGCAACCATAAGCCGCTTGAGCATTTAATAGTTTATGAAGGTTGAGGATAGGTCCTTATGGAACATATACTTTGAGGTAGGGGTTATGACTAGGGGTATATAGGTTACCACTATAGGATGCGACAATACATCCAGCATGATCGGTACCACACCCAAATGGTTTCCCTCCCCTTTATATTATTTGGATTACGCCTTCAACGTATTTGTAATGCTTCACAAGGTTTCTAGTGGCAGGATTCAATCATCATATGCATGCGATTGAGGGATACCAACACTATCACCAGAAAAGTGAAAACCAAACATCCTGTACACCAACAAAAATATTGGTTAAAAACCAGTCGATATGTTTGTGGGAAAGGCGAGCGGACGGTAGGATAAAATTCAATATAGAAATTAGGATTCTCTTGTCACATGCATGAGATGCCATGTATGACATAAAGAAAATCAAAGTTTTGAATCCCAAGGCCTTGTGCACACTTGAAGGCTCAGGTATAGTGATGCGAACTATGAAGAAATCATAACCTTATTTAGGCTCCGTAGAGGACATCATGACATTATGTACCAATTATTCTCAGTCCTCGAAGGATTTTAGTCCCACATAGAACAAAATATTTAGACATTAAGCTACATTGAAAATGCATTCATAAGGTAGTTATTTAGCTATTTGAATATGAATATAATACATTAAAATGACTCCAAATATAGTAAAGAACTAACAATATTGGGAAAAAAAATTAATTACTTATTTATTTCCCTAGAAAGTTTCTTGTCTCCATCATAAACTTTGACAACCCCCATTGGTAAAATATTACATGGTCACCACTTGAATAAAAAATTCACCAATCATGAAAATTGTTGCTACCACCAATTTTTTGTGGTTTTCAATGTTTTACTAAAACCGTGTGCAGGTAACATGTGGGCGGTGAACGAGGAGTGAATTTACTGAATGTGTACATTTTTCAGGACTGTGGACGAAAGTCTAAATACAGATGTAGGATTCTCCACTATTGGATTTAAACACATGTCCTTCAACCTGCTCTGTTCTGTTGATTTCCTGAAATTTGTCAGTCTTGGCAAGCCTCCACCCATATACATTCTAACTATATATGCCTTTGGTGTAAAAATAACAATGATATTTTAAAAATTGACCCAACAAATCTACCATCAAGAAAAAAAATCTAGGATAAATAACTTAAAATGATATTTTTTCATAGTCCAATTCCACCTCCCACTAATTGAGAGGGCTTGAAGTAAGTATTCTCACAAAAAAGGGAAAATAACATTGTCATATGCTTCCCAATAGAGTCAATGATAAGCTGAAATACAAGACAAGAAGACATAATAGAGGGTGCGAATAGAGTAATGAATGCACAAGGTGTGTTTCTTCCAATGAATTAAAAAACCACAGGAATCCATGTAATTAAAATAAAGTGAAACATGGAGGTGAGAATGCATACACTATTTTGGCACCCAAAATGAAAAGCTCACAAGCTAAGGGAATTGTTATCCCAAATTCGCCCCCCCCCCCCCGAAAAATTTTCTCAAGACAACTCTTGCACATAAGGAAATTATGAAGGAAATGACTCAGACCCACAAGCTCACATTCCAAGATGACAAACAAGGTTGCAGGGAGACTCTACAATGGAATGGAGGGGCTTGCAAAAGTTTAAACGAACCTGTGCGAGAAGAAAGAGAAGAAACGACTCTGTCAAGTGAACCCGTGCCTTAAATTCATCAAAAAGGTTACATGTGGGCTCAGAAATGGAGGTTGAGTAGTTTCACATAGAAACCAGGAGCAAGAAGGAGGAGAAGCGGTGAAGACTCAAATTCTCCGGGCTCAAAACCATTCAAGAAAGAATCCAAAATTGACTAAGTATGGAAGAGCCAGTAGAGGGAACCACGTGTCCTAACAGCGCTCCTCCAAAGGTGAATCCAAAAAAGAGAATCTCAAATAAGTGCCACATCTCCACATGTCTCAGGATGAAATGGAAGCAGGGGAAAATGGTCAAACAAAGTCAAAAGGTAGAGCTTTAAGGGGTGTGGGGGTTTTCTGAGTTTTGCATTTCATGAAAAGGGGAAAAGGTAAATTACGGACTTGCAAACCTGATTTTTTCCCTAATCTTGGCTGCTATGTGTCCTATATCAAAAGGGGGACCCATTTTTCAAGCTGTTTTTCCACCCTCTTGTACAGACCTGATACAAACTTCGAAGGGGTATATCTTTCAACTCATGGCTAAAAATATTACAAATCTAACACCATTGGAAAGATCTCAGCCTCACCTACGCCATGGAGGTCTAAGACCCTAATTTTTGAGGAGGTTAGGTAAAGGAAAATGGAGGAAATGTCTTCAGGCCTTCAATGAAGGATCCATCTGTCTCAACAACCAAATCGGATTTGATCTGTTTTTCTTCGTTTCCTCTTCTTTCAAGGTACCAAATAAAGGAATCATGCAGTAAAGATGGATTTGGCACATATTTTTATTAGAAGCATTAATAGAAGTGGTTGAGCTTCAACCCACTTTTCCCATTTCCCTCTCTCTTTCTTCTCTTCGATCAAATCTATAAATACTAGGGCAGGATTCATTGTAAAGGGTTGTTCATTCTTCTTCCCTGCCCCCCTCTCTCTTTCTTCTCCAGGGTCGAATGTGAAGTTTAAGTCTCCTCCCTTGGCTTTGTAATGGAATTTTCTTACCTCTTTCCCGTTAATGGTGTATTGTGTGAACTCCTGGAGTAATAAAATATTTTTTCATGATGCATTTTGTCCATCCTTTTCTCATTTTTTTGTTTCTTCTCGCCTCTCACCATTGCAGGGTATACTGTGCATATCTCTGATGTCCATTACAGGTTTTGGGAGCTGTGTTTAAGGGGTTTGAAAAGGTGTTTTGTGAAAAAAATTTCCTTGGTATGTGATGCATCTGTCCATCCTATCCATTTCTCACCTCTCTCCATTTCAGGCAGTTGTGTTTTTGATCAGCACTCCCCTTTTCTCGGTGTTATCACCTCTGTAGTGTAAGATTTCTTTGTTTTCATGCTCTCTCTCTCCATGGTCCATTGGAATTGTTAGATTAGGAGTAGATAGTCACATTTCCTTCCTTATAAGTAGTTTAGTGCTAGGATTAGGAAGAGGAACCAACTTTCTCTGGAGGATCATTCCCATTTGCAAGTCCCACAGCTTGGGGAATGATCCAATGTTGTGCAAATCACACCAAATGACTCTGCCTTACAAAATTAGATCCATAACTCATTTGGGGGTGCTGTGATTTTGCACTAACAGTTTTAGCACGCCCGGTGTGATAGGTGTGAAGCACCTTAACACTTCACTTCATTAGGTTTGATGTGCTCTTGGTGAATATTTCATCCTTTGGAGGCACTTTCAAGCACATTTGGTGACTCCATCTGGTCAACAACCCATCCTCTGAGTTGCAGACCTTTTCCATCCATTTCCACTCATTTCATCCATTTTCTTCTTCAATCTCTTTCATTTTCTCCCATTACATGAGATTGTGCAATCATGACTTCATTCCCTTCATGGAACTCACATTTACAACAATACAATCCACCTCCAATGTATTTCCCAACTCATCCAGATCAGCATTATAATCAGATCTAGGACCACTATGCTTACCCATATAAGGAGTGTCAAAACCAGTTTGACTATAAAGCTTATCAAGGACATGGGGATGCATATGATGGTGATAGTTATGTAGAGAATGCTGGTCTACTGGAGAAGATTCAAAAAATGGAGGCTGGCATGGTTGGGTCAGGGGGCATAACACGAATGAAGGCATTCGAGATTGGTTGTAGGGCACCTTGTCCATGGGAAGATCCTTTTCCAAGACATTATAGCCCTCAAGAGAAGCTAGAATTCATGGTTGAAATGATGCCCCAACTTACACAATGGACTAAGGAGATTGAGGTCTATGAATTTCGTGCCAAGAAACCTTGTCAATGGGTAAATCCTACACCATTATTTGGTAATTTTCTCTCCACTTCTCAAGTAGCACCATCTCAATATGAGCTTCAATTTCCAAGCTTCCCATTGTATGTTTCCTGAAGTGTGAAATCCATTTCTCCATCCCCTAGTCTTCCATCCCATTTCAGTTCTTCTACCCTTTTCCCTTCTAAAAAGTCATCCCCTCCATACAAACAAGAGGTTGCACCTCCCTCCCCACCAAAAACAATTTCAAAGCTGGTTGAACCCCATCCTGCCACTCCTCTTACTTTCCCAAGTCCATGTTTGGAAGATACTCAAGAATCCAATCAAGAACAACAAAAAGAGGATCCCAAAAGAAAGAAATAATAGACAATCTGATGAGTTGGGCTGCTAAATTTGGGTTTACAAAGATCCCCTTGATGGTCAATCCAATAGAGGAGGTCAAGGTTGAAGAGCCAGTGGTGGCTAAATTTGAATTTTTAGTAGAGGAGGAGGACCATATAGTTTCAGAGGCCATGAGTGTTGAGAAGGCTATAGAAGAACCTTTAGTTCTTTCTCCTAGTTCATCCCCTTCAAGCTCTGATGTTGAAGAAGAGTTTGATCTTTCAAACTTCATGTTTGAGAGTGAAGGGAGCCATGGTGATCAAGTTGCAGATTAGGAAGGCACCATGGAGGAGGTAGAGCACATGCAATAGGAAAACAAGGAAGCAGACTGCCTGTCAGACTTAGAAGATTACTTTAATGAAGAGGAGCCTGAGGAGATAACATCATTTTTCCTCCATCTTCAACCTTCCAAGCACATGAACCTATTGCCATGAAGGAGAACATCCAAGGAAAACAACCTGCATCTCACAACGGCCCTCTGGAACCAAGGTTGGAAGATCTTGATCTTCCATGTTCTTCAAAGGAAGAGGAAGAGAAAAGGCAGGAGGATGTCATCATCTCCCTCACACCATCCACTCAAGAAGGTCCAGAAGAAGACTCCATTTTTGGAGTTGAATTTCAGAGAAATGGGCACATCCAAAGGATTAGACTATGCCCAATTAGGTACTTGGCTTCACTGGAGCCAAAGGAGAAACCAAAACCAGTCATGCCTACTTCAGGGCATGAGGATGATCATTAAAGTACCAAGGGTCACCATCAATACCTCTAGGATTCTAATGTAGGTCAGCTTGAGGAGGTATTTTCCATTAATGTTGATACCTTGATGATTTGGGTGGAGGATAGGCTTATAGCCAGTTTTTCACTCATACTGGCAACTATATTTAGTGTCAAATCATTTGCATGGCTGCCCCTCTTGAGAAAGGGAAGCTACTTCTCCTTTCCTATTACATAATTTGTTTAGCATTCTTTCTGTCTAGTTAGTTTAGGAGTAGGAGCAGATTTTTCTTTCAGTAGAAGAAGTGCTTATGCACACTCTGCATGTCTCATTTGAGGCATGTATGATTTGGTCTTTGTATATAAGTTTTGTCCGTTTTACTCCAAGGGTGCATAAGGCCATGCTCTTCAATATTCATGGCAAGAAGACTCATAATGGTCTATAACAATTGCTAGCTTCAAAAGGGAAAAAATCCAGAGAAACTTAAGACATTTTAAAACAGTCCATTTCAGGGATAGGTGAAAGCCCGGGTCAATACAATTTTCTACTCTCAGAAACTTCATTCTAAGATTTTCTTATGAAAATTGAGAGTGCCGACGCGCGGGCAGATTCAGAGTCAGGCAGAGGTCAGCAAAGTGTAGAGATTCGGGGATTCCATTTTATAAGAAGGATCAATGTAAGGCCATCATTCTTGACTCCATGCCCAATGGATGCTTTAAGGCAACTGGTCTCTTCATCTAGTAGGAAGATGTCCCCGTGAGTCACCAAATTGTTATCCCAAATTCGTCCCCCCGGTAAATTTGGCCAAGAAAACTCCTGCACATGAGGAAATTATGAAGAAAATGACTCAGACCTGCGAGGTCACATTCCAGGATGAAAAACAAGGTTGCAGGGAGACTCTACAATGGAATGGCGGTGCCTGTGAAAGTTTAAACGACCCCATGTGAGAAGCAAGATAAGAAATGGCTCTGTCAAGTGAACCCGTGCCTTAAATTTATCAAAGAGGTTACATGTGGGCTTGGAAATGGAGGTTGAGAAGTTTTGCAGAGAAGTAAGGAGCAAGGAGGAGAAGAAGCGACGAAGATTTAAAGTGTTCGGGCTCAAAACCGTTCAGGAAAGAATCCAGAATTGACTAGTAATGGAAGAGCCAGTAGAGGGAACCATGTGTCCTAATAGCGCTCCTCAAATGGTGAATCCAAAAAAGAGAATCTCAAACAAGTGCCTCATCTCCACGTGTCTCAGGAAGAAATGGAAGAAGGGGAAAATGGTCAAACAAAGTCAAAAGGTGGAGCTTCAGGGCCGCGGGGGTTTTCTGAGTTTTATGTTTCAAGAAAAGGGGAAAAGGTAAATTATAGACCCGCAAACCTGATTTTTGCTCTAATATGGCTGCCACGTGTCCCATATCAAAAGGGGACCCATTTTTCAAGCTGTATTCCCACCCTCCTGTATGGACACGATACAAACTTTGAAGGGGCATATCTTTCAACTCATGGCTCAAAATATTGCAAATCTAACACCATTGGAAAGATCTCAGCCTCACCTATGTCATGGAGGTCTGAGAATTTAATTTTTGCCAAGGTTAGGTGAAGGAAAATGGAGGAAACGTCTTTGGGCCTTTAATGTAGGATCTATCTATCTCAACAACCAGATCAGATTCAATCTGTTCCACCACTTCCTCTTATTTTAAGGCGTCAAATCAAGGAATCATGTGGTAAAGATAGATTTGGGGCATATTTTATCAGAAGCATTAACAGAAGTGGTTGAGCTTCAACCCACTTTTCTTGTTTCCCTGTATTTTTCTTCTCTCCGATCAAATCTATAAATACAAGGGCAGGATTCATTGTAAAGGGTTGTTCATTCTTCTTCCTTGCCTCCCTCTCTCTTTCTTATCTAGGGTCAAATGTGGAGCTTAAGTCTCCTCCGTTGGCTTTGTAATGGCATTTTCTTGCCTCTTTCCCATTAATGGTGTATTGTGTGAACTCCTAGAGCAATAAAATCTATTTTCGTGATGTGTTTTGTCCATCCTTTGCTCATTTTGTTGTCTCTTCTCACCTCTCACCATTGCAGTGTATACTCTACATATCTTTGATGTCCATTACAGGTTTTGGGAGCTGTGTTTAAGGGGTTTGAAATGGCGTTCTGTGTGAACTTTATCCTTGGGTTGTGATGCATCTATCCATCCTCTCCATTACTCACCTCTCTCCATTTTAGGCAGTTGGGTTTGTGATCAGCAGTCCCTTTTTCTCAGTGCTATCACCTCTTTATTGTAGGATTTTTTTAATTTTCATGCTCTCTCTCTCTCCTTGGTCCCTTGGAATTGTTAGATTAGGAGTAGATAGTCGCATTTCCTTCCTTATAAGTAGTTTAGTGCTAGGATTAGGAAGAGGAACCAACCTTCTCTAGAGGATCATTCTGATTTGCAATTACCACAGCTTGGGGAATGATCCAATGTTATGCAAATCACACCAAATGACCTTGCCTTAGAAAACAAGATCCATAACTCATTTGGGGGTGCTGTGATTTCACACTAACAGGAATGTTATATTTTGAAATAGATTTGTTTTCGATGATTTAAAAATGCAAGGGAACATGGTGATGGACAATGTGTTCCATATCCTTTCCCATGCATTTGAATTACAGATATTTTTTGTAGATGTAAGGAATTGTGTTTGGCAGGAAGAGTCGAGCTCTTGACCTTTCACTTTATACATGAAAAACTACAAGTCATTATTTTCTTCTTATAAAATGAAAATTATACAATCTCACATGGAAGGAAAAGGTGTATAATGGATACAATTCTATGACTCAAACGCACTACTCCCAAGGAAGGACGCTTCATGCCACGGGTGCGCAAATCACTTCATGTGTGACCTTTCACTTCAGATATTTCTTTGTCTCTATTTGCTATTTCTAAGGCTTGTGTGAAAACATGAGCTTTCTGGCAAACATGATATGGTCAAAATGATCCATCTCTATTGTAGAAAGGCATACATATGTAAGAACATTGAATGGAAGTCTAAATATGGATACAGGAGTCTCCACCCTTGGATTTCAATGATTTTCCTTCAATCTTCTCTACTTCATTCATTTTTTGAATTTTCTCATTCTTTGCAAGACTGCATCCATATACATTCTCACTGTATATGCCTTCAGCATAATTATTTTTTTCATAATTATTAAGTTTTTTAAGATTCAAATATTTATTTCATTATTTCAAAATGAGCAATCATATGCGTTGTTTAAAGAATTTCAACTTGAAAGAATCAAATATTGGAATAAAAAAATGATATGGGGGATGTATGTGAAACTATTCTTTGTTTCGAGAAGACATATATGAACCAAGTGTTATTTATGTCATTCGTTTAAAGGTGAAAGGGGCTGTTGTGTAGAGATTTTCGAGGTAATGTAGTATGGAGATATCTCATAAAGCAAAGTTGTATCAATTAATACTCACAATGGTAATACTCGGTTATTGAAATTTCAGCCCTTTTTTGTTTTATCGATAATTAGAGCATGCATCAATATTGAGGGAATTTTCTTATGTATTTTGCATTATACTTTAGAGATATGGACATGTGGAGGGGACTCGACATCGCATGTTGTGTCGATATAGTAGTTGATTTTGTCAACCAAAAAACATGGTAGGTCTTCTGGTTTTATGTCATCTTTATAGACCATTATCTTTGGCCATTTTCCACACTTGTGCATGCATAGATATCACCCACAATAGTTTTCCTTATGGACGTGTATTTGACACAATTTCCTCAAATTACAAGTTCATAACACTATTATATACATATTTTCCTTATCGATTTGATTATTTTCCTTACTTTCATGCTTATGCACATGCTTAAAACTTGGATCGACGGGATTGTTGATGCAAAATCACATAACCCCCGAATGGCCTCAAATCTGAGTGGGGAATTCAGTGTGATTTGCATAACATTGGACCATCTCTCAAGCTGTGGGAGTTGTGAACTTGAGATGGACCTCTAGAGAAGGCTAGATCCTACTTCTAAACTACCTGCCACAAGCTATTCTAATGTAGGTAAACTGTCTAATCCTATTCTAACCTTCTAAGGGGCCAGGGAGAGAGAGTGCATGAAAGAAAAGCCTACACTAAAAAGGTGATACACTAGAAAAGGAGGTTTTTGGTCACAATCTCAGCTTCCTGAAGTGGAGAGAGGTGAGAAATGTGGAGGATGGACAGATGCATCATAGACCAATGATAAAGTTCACATAGAACACCACTTCGAACCCATTAAATGCAACTCTCAAAACATGTAATAGACATCAGACGTATGCACAATATACCCTGCAACGATGAGAGGCATGACTTAAGACTATAAAATAAGTAAGGATAGACAAAATGCATCACAAAACATAATTTATTGCTCCATGAGTTCACACATTACATCATTAGTGGGAAAAAGGCAATAAAATGTGATTATAGAGCAATGGGAGGAGGCTTAAGCTCCACATTCGACCCTAGGGAAGAAAGAGAGAGGGGGCACGAGATAAAAAGATGACCAACCTCTTAAAATATGCCCCTCCTTTACAATATATTGAAGAAAGAGAGAAGGAGAGAGGGAAAATTTGAGCCTTGCTTTAACCACCCCTACAATGCATTGAATCCACCTACCCCAACCACCCCAGAAAACATTAAAATCTTCTTGCGATAATTATGGGCTTCACTGCAAGACCCATGCCTCCATGTGTTTTTCCTGGCTCGGCAAGAAAAGATTCCATTCTTCATCATGGTGATAGGTGAGAGACTTGACAGCCTCAAAAATGGTGGACTAGATCATTAATGGTGGTAAGTGAGTAGCAGGGATTGGGAGCTCTCCGAAAAGTCCTTTCCTTCTCAATTTAGAGCTCCTGGTTAAAAGACATGGTTGTTTGAAGGTGTTTTGGGTTTGGGGTCTATTTGTGCAAGGTCCACGTGGTAGCCCCATGCATCTTAAGATTTCACCCCCTCCTCCACACTCTTAAAGTTGTGCCGGACCGACACGTGGCATCGTTCGTGGGCTCGCTCTGTTTCTTTTGTTCTTTGCCTAAGCCCCCTTGTTGGCAGAGAAACTGTGCCTAACTCAAGACACGTGGAGAGTTGGCATATGTTTTGGGACCACTTTTGAATTCACCTCTTGAAAGAGTGCTGAAAGGACATGTGGGGATTTTTGTTGGTTCTCCTTTCCTTAGCCAATTCAACAGCTAGTTCTGCCCCTTTTGACTTCTAGCCACGTGGCGAGCTAATGCTTGTTTGGGGACTGCCTCCAAATTTTAACCTTGAAGATGTGCTGAGCTGATGCATGGAGGCTTCCTTCGGCCTGTCCTGAGCTTGAAATTTTCAATGGCTGGTGTCCCCTTTTTCAGACTTGGGACACGTGGAGGGCCTAGTGCTAGTTTAGGGTCTCTCTTTGGGCCGCGCCTTTGAAATGGCACTGATGAGACACGTGGAGGCTTCCACCGGTCCTTTTATACTTAACCGATTTGGGCCCGCTCCTCTTTCTCTATTTTTGGTTGGGTCCATTCTACTTATTTAGGAGCGACTATGTTGGGTTCTAGACATGTGTAAGCTTCATGCTTGTTTGGGGACTCACTTTGTATTTCACCTCTAAAGTTGCGCCAAGCTGACACGTGGTTCTTTTCGCTGGCCTTAGACCTTTCAATGACTGATTCAACCTATTGAGGATCTGACCACGTGGAGGGCTGGCACACTTTTGGGACCTCCATTTTGATGCACCTTTTTGGAATTGTGTCGAGCTGACACATGGCACCTTCCACAAGTCTGTTGTTCGGCCCCAAGTTGACTCGTATGTAAAGTTTGAAAAATTAGAGCCCTTTCTTCAATCTTCTCCTATGAGCCTCTAGCCTCCTTTTATGTTGTTTGATCCTCCATTATCAAACCCGCCTACCCCTTAGATTTGGGATCGATTGTGAGCCTGCAAGACTGAACTGATCCTTCCAATTTTCTTCTGTGCGGGGTCTTGTTTGATCAATTTTTCCAGGGGGAAAAATTGGGAGAACAGGGATGTTACAGATGCTGAAACTAGTGGAAATGATGCAACACTTAGGCCTCCAAGAGGTAAATGATGAAGAGGTCGAGTTCGTTCCTCAAGGTAAACATGATGACGTGTGCCAAAGGGGGAAATCCTGAACTCAATTACATGGCATGCCACACAATGTTTGATGTTTCCTTTTCTCTAGTTCTAACTCCTTGCTATTGCATTATGCCACATTCTTTTCTTATTTCATAAAATTAGAGGCATTCATCAAAATAATTGACATAACTGTAATCAAGTTAGCAAACCTTCAACAACACAACAAATTCCAAGAGTCACAACAATGTCACAAAGATGATGTTTAGTTATAGTGTCAGTGAATGTTCAACAAATTCAAGCTCCTTCATCTAGTACATGAAAGGGTCAAGTTAATTCTCAAGGAAAACACTATGATTTTCAATGAAGGGGGAAATTGTCAAGTCATGTGACACATCACACCAAGTTTAATATTTCCTCTTCTCGAGATCTGGCTCCCTACCATGGTGTTTTATTTTTTCCTGATGTCTTGGCCATCTCACTAAATATCTGGGTCATTTTCAAATGGGTTGTTTTGCTCATTTTATTTCTTCTACACATGCCTATCACTTAGTGCTTAGCTTACCTTATAGGCTCAATCATCTAACTTGGCCTCATGCATCTTCATCAACAAGAATACTATGAAAAGATTCGTAAATAATATGAAAAAGGTGTGTAAAATCCTACAACACTCAAAATATTTGATCCAATATGTAAACGGTCCACATGAGGATGAAGGGAGAATACATGTCTATATAGTGGAATGTTATTTATAGCTTATGCGGTTAATAATTAGTTAAAATCATTAAGAACAAAACATGAACTCGAAAATGAAGTGTAAACCCTTGCACATCACATCAACAAAGCCAACGAAGCATCGAATCAAGAAAGATAATAGAAAGTTCACTCCAAGGTAGAAGGAAGGATGAGAGTCATGAACCTATGACAAAGTATATGAGTATGTAAAATGTCCTCAAATGGATAATTTTTACCCCCAGATAGATTATAGGAAAAATCCCAATCTAAAGTACAATTTCTAAATATTTTATAAAATAGTTCAATGGAGATATGAATTTTATACATGCATGGCAACTTGCACAGGTGATGAAATACCATAAAATAAAAGACAAAACCACTGAATCTATAATGGAATAAACTCAAAAAATCTTATAAAGATGGCATTAAGAGAGAAATACCATCTTTGAATTGAAAACAGGATGGAATTATTTTATCAAATATCTGCAAATAGATGCCCTCAAACATAACTGAAAATAACACTTCTTCACCACCAAAAAATTCTGAAAATTAGAAGATCCGATTTAAATAAAAATTAGGAATATGAACAATAATCAAAATATGATCATGAGAAGCTCTAGAAACCCACAAACCAGCTCTCTAAGTGGGTCACTCCTCCTAGAAAAGGGTTAGAAATAAAGAGAAAATGCATCCACAACTTTCCTCTTAAAACCCTTATGAAAATATGCAACCTTCAAACCTCAAATACATTGGAAAATCAGCTATCTCCATGATATGCAATGAAAACTACTGTGTGGAGAATCCTCCCAATTATAAGAAGGGTTTTTGTCCTTCTATTAGATCCTTTAGACGGTTTTCATCCTCGAGACATTATTTCTAAAGATTTTTGTCCTTCTAAATATTATTTTAAGCTCAAAGGCTCAGACAAAATTCAGATTTGTTCAAAATAGAAAAAACATGCCTTTTATAATCAAGAAAACTTACTTTTATAGATGTAATGGGCCAAATAGCCTCCCTAACTTCCAATTAGATTTCACCCCTTGCATTTAATGCTCTTTTCCACCTTTTTCATCCACCAAAGGGGTCACATTTTCTCCTAGGGGAGAATAATAACATAAAGTGATATTTATTTTTTTTCTTATTTTTAGTTTATCACTTTATATTTGTCTTTTATATTTTTAAATTGAATTTATCATTAATAAACTAATATAAATTGCTTATAATTTTATTTTGCACTTTTATAATTAATTTATTAGGATAAGTTTCCCTTTCTAACACCCTTTAGCTGTCGGGAAACAAAATTGGGCTAAAGGTCTTCGATCGAGAACAAAATATTACAATCCTCCATTGCCCAAATTGCTTTCCCTCAAGAAATTGTAACTTTTTTGTCCAAGTTCCAAGTGCATGAGACAAAACACGTTATAGTGTTCCAAAATTCTGGCTCATGTACCTATCAAGTGAGATAGATCTTGCCACCATACACTTATCTCAAGTTGATTATATAAACCAATTTGCACAAAAAGAATAATATGTCTTATGTTGCAAACCATATTTGTCATTCTATCACACTTCCTATAGTGATCCAGAATTTGGCATGGCATAAGCAACAAGATTTCATACCTTAATTTTTCCTTTGAATGTTCATCATTCCTTGGTTGATAGACATATATTTATTTTTCCTCAACACCTCTGTCTAGGAGGCTTAGATCTCTAAGAATAGGAGCATTAACTAGTCTATCCTTATCACGTGCATCCTCGTCACTAAGATCAACCTTGGAATCTTCCCTTTCGATAGGGTACCCACTAAGGTGCCTATCAAATGGAAGTGGGATAGTAGGAATCATTAAACATGTATGAAATACATTTGAAATATTACCAAAGGTTGATGTTATGGAAACTACATCAAGCTACAATATGGCACATGTGTCCATGAAAGCCTTCTCCTCACGTGAAAGTTTCTCCATAAGGTCTCCTTTGACTTATTCACTTAGTTGTAGATTTGATTTATTTTCCTCATGGTTGTATATACCATGGCTTCATTTCCTTGCTTACCCTTTCCATCTTTCACATCAAATATTTCTAGAAATGTTTGTGTGAAATCTTCAAGGGAAGTAATGGATTCAGCCCCTTGGTTCTTCCACATATGAGGCCACCATTTGTGTGATATTCCATCCATGTATCTACAGATGAGTAGAAAAGAATAATCCTAACACATAATATTACATAAAACATATCTCTCAAATTCCTTCAACTGCAATCTAGCATATATTTGATTAGTGTGATCAAAGAAAGGAACTTGGGTCCACTTCATATTGAATATTTCTCACCTTTTTCCATGAAAATATGATTTCCCCTTCACAGGATTGGAGAATCATTACTATGATACCACTATAATGTCCCCAAATGGACATTTTTTACCCCCAGATCAGTGTTTAGGAAAAACCCCAATCCAAAGAAAAATTTCTAAATAATTTATAAAATAGTTCAATGGAGATAGAAATTTTATACATGCATGGAAAATTGCATAGGTGATGAAAAACCACAAAATAAAAGGCAAAACCACACAATAATTAATGGAATAAACTCAATAATTTTATAAATATGGAATCAAGAGAGAAATACCATATTTGATTTCGAAACAGGTTGGAATTATTTTATCAAATTTCTCTAGAAAGCTACCCTCAGACACAACTGAAAATAACACTTCTTTAACACCATTTAAAAAAACAAAAATAGCAAATCTAATTTATTAAAAAACTAGGAATATTAATTGTGATCAAAATATGATCTTGTGCAGCTTTGGAACCCCACAAACTAGCTCTTCAAGTGGGTCACCGCTCCTAAAAAATGGTTGGAAATAAAGAGAAACCAAAAACACATCTTTCATCTTCAAAACCTTATGAAAATATGCAACCTTCAGACCTCAAATACACTAGAAAACTACTGGAAAATAAGTTATTTCCCTAATATGAAATGGAAACTCATGTGTGGAGAATCCTCTCAACTAGGAGAAGTGTTTTCGTCCTTCTACTAGATCCCTTGGAGGTTTGTTGTCCTCAAGAGATTATTTCTAAAGGTTTTCATTCTTAGTAATATTTTTTTAAGCTCAAAGGCTCAGACAAAATTCAGATTTGTTCAAAATAGAAAAAACATGCCTTCTATAAGAAAGTAAACTCGCTTTTATAGATGTAATGGGCCAAATAGACTCCCTAACTTCCAATCTGATTTCACCACTTGCATTAAATGTTTTTTTCCACCTTTTTCATCCTCCAAAGGGGTCACATTTTCTCCTAAGGGAGAATAATAACATTAAGTAATATTCATTTTTTTCTTATTTTTACTTTATCACTTTATATTTTTCTTTTCTATTTTTAAATTGACTTTATCATTAATAAATTAATTTAAATTGCTTATAATATTAGTTTATTTTACACTTTTATAATTAATTTATCATCATAAGTTTCCCTTTCTAACACCCTTTAACCGTCGGGAAACAGAACTGGGATAAAGGTCTTTGATCAAGAAGGGAATATTACAAACCTCCATTCCCAAAATTGCTTTCCCAAATGAAATTGTAACTCATTTGTCCAAGTGCCAAGTGCATGAGACAAAACATACTATAGTGTTCCAAAATTTTGGCTCCTGTAGCTATCAAGTGAGATAGATCTTGCCACCATACACTTCTCTCAAGATGATCATATGCACCAATTTGCATCAAATATTTATATGTCTTATGTTGCAAACCATATCCACCACTCTATCACACTTCCTATAATGATCCAAATTTTGGCATGACAGAAGCAACAAGATTTCATACCTTAATTTGTCCTTTGAATGTTCATCATTCCTTAATTCATAGACATCTATTGATCTTCCCTCGATACCATTGTCTATGAGCCTTATATATCCAAGAATAGGAGAAACAACTACTCTTTCCTTATCACTTACTTCCTCATCACTGACATCAACCATGGAATCTCACCTTTCACTAGGGTAACTACTAAGGTGTCTATAAAATGAAAGTGGCATAGTAGGAATCATTAAACATATATTAAACACATATGAAAGATTACCAAATGTTTAATGTTTTGGAAATTACATCAAGTTGCAATCTCATGCATGTGTCTATGGAAGGATTCTCCTCATGTGAAATTTTCTCCATAATGTCTCCTTTGACTTCTTCACTTAGGTGTAGATCTGATTTGTCTTCCATGGGTGTAGATTCCATGGCTTCATTTCCTTACTTACCCTTTCCATCCATCACATCAAATCTTTTGATTCATAAATTGTTTAACTTTAGAAAAAATAGATCACTATGCTCATTAAATTAGGAATGAATTAAATGAGTTATTTTAACAAGTTGTTAACATGCCATTCAACTGAGAAAAATGAGAAAATTTGAGAGCAAAAGAGACAAAGATTTATCCTCGAGAAACCCAAGGTGTGAAAAACTCCAGCTGGGTGATAATTAGCTCCCATCCACTATGTAATCTCAAATGATACAATTTCAACACCAAATTGTCCTTTTAAAAGATGAATCATCCTCCTAATTGTATTTATTTTCTCTCAAACTCTCACAACAATAAAAAATATATAACAATGAACAAAGCAAGGAAAGAAAATCAACTCTACAACTTTGCACAAACTAAATTCACCAAAAATCACTTGTTAGATCCCTTCCAAATGTTCAAATTTATAGCGGCTCAACTTAGGGATGCAGGAGAAGACAAACTGAATCGACCTGGAAGCTTAAACATTTGAAAACTATTGATTTCCCAATTTCTGGAACCATAAGTGACGGAACTGCCACTGAACGCAGACTAGAAGTTACGTAACCATCGTGGGAGTTACAAAACTGCCACTTTGTACTGAGTAGTGGTTACGTAACCATTGGGGTGGTCACGTAATCGTCGAATTAATCCCATTAAACAAAACATCAAATGGTCTAAAAAATCATTCGGAGGTGTTTGGATCATCCCCCAGTCTGACTAGACCATCTTGGGAAGATAGAAAAGAGATGAGAATGTGTAGAGAAAGCACCAAATATAGATATTACATAGAATTGGATATTTACATATCCATTTTTGGATCATCTTTCTAGGAAATTTTGTGTCAAATCTTCAAGGGAAGTAATGGATTCAACCCCTCATGTCTTCAACATATCACGCCACCATTTGTGTGATTTTCCATCCATGTATCTAGAGATGAGCATGAGGGCATCATCCTGAGACATAATATTACATAACAAACATCTCTCCAATTCCTTCAACCAAAATATAACATATATTTTTATTAGTGCAATGAAAGAAAGGAACTTGGGTCCACTTCATATTTAATATTTCTCACCTTTGTCCATGCAAATTTGATTTCCCCTTGATGCGCTGGGAGAATCGCTACTCTGATACCACTGTAATTTTCCAAAATGGATTTTAGGAAAAACCCTAATCCAAAGACCAATTTCTAATTAATTTATAAAATATTTCAATGGAGATGTGATTTTTTTACATGCATGACAACTTGTATAGGTGATGAAAAACCACAAAATAAAAGGAAAAACCATTTATTCTTTAATGGAATTAAATCATTAAATTTAATAAAGATGGAATCAAGAGAAAAATATCATTTTTGACTTCAAAATAGAATGGAATTATGCTATTAAATTTCTGTAGATAACTACCCTTAGAAACAACTTAAAATGAACAGTAATCAAAATCTGATCCTGAGCAGCTCTAGAACACCACAAACCAGCTCTCCAAATGGGTCGCTCCCCTTAGAAAAGGGTTGGAAGTAAAGACAAAACACAACCACAACTTTCCTCTTCAAACCCTTATTAAAATATGAAACCTTCAGACCTCAAATTCATTGGAAAATTACTAGAAAATAATCTATCTCCGTTACATGCAATCGAAACCCCTGTGTCTAGAATCCTTTCAACTAAGAGAATGGTTTTTGTACTTCTACTAGTTCCCTTAGAGGGTTTTCGTGATCAAGAGATTATTTCTGAAGATTTTTATCCTTAGAAACATTTTTGTTAATCTCAAAGGATCAGAAAAAGTTTGAAAATTTTCAAAATAGAAAAAGCGTGCCTTCTATAAGCAAGTAAACTTGAGTTTATAGATGTAATGTGCCAAATAGCCTCCCCAACTTTCAATTAGATTTCACCCCTTGAATTTAACACTTTTTTCCACCTTTTTCATCCTCCCAAGGGGTCGCATTTTCTACTAGGGGAGAATAATAACTTAAAGCGATATTTCTTTTTTCTTATTTTTAACTTTTTACTTTATATTTGTCTTTTCTATTTTTAAATTGACTCTATCATTAATATAAATTGCTTATAATATTATTTTATTTTTCACTTTCATAATTAATTTATTATGGTTAGTTTCCCTTTCTAACAACCTTTAGCCGCCAAGAAACAAAATTGGGCTAAAGGTCTTCGATAGAGAAGGCAATATTACAATCCTCCATTCCCAAGATTCACCCTGACATAAGCCCAAAATTCAACGATGATCCCGTAGTCCTTTAGAAAGGGTTCTTAACGCATTTAATCGATAACCAGAATAGGGTTATTCTGATCCCCATGGAACATGGGGACTGGTGACAACACGAGGATGGAGGGGGGACTACACATTGTCAAAGAACACGAAGAAGATAAAACACTATGTAGGCCACCAAATGCACATGAACAATAAAAATCATATTTTGTGTACTCCCTCCCTCCAATAACCATAGAGGTCACCCAAATTACATGTTTTCCTTCGGAAGGAAATCCAACCTCCACCACAAGTAATAAACTACCCACGTTTTTGTTCATTCTCTAGTAAACTAATACAACAATGAGGGATTTCTTTCTATGGCATTCCCATTAATTTTTCCTACATTGTTTTCATTGTACCAGCAACCATGCATCAAATGGGTACACATTTATGAATATTCTTTACTTTTGTTTCGGTACCATGATAAGAGATTTGGTAGCCACCCACACTTTCACTAATCCATTCTAAACCTTATGCTATACCACAGAAGCGAGTCAACTTTTGTATTTTTCACCCAAAAGATAGCAGGGACATGACCTTGCCTACTAAAAATCTCTACGCTGCACCAACAACTAATTTTTTTTTTGATACCCAAATTATAGACCAATTAATGAGGTTTGGGTCAATTTTGTGAGGGAAAAGACCATTTTTGGTGGATGCGTAGACATGAGCTCACAAATATGATAGCACAACTAGGAAATTATACACTTTTATTCACTTTGAGTGCACTAGACACAAAATGGCCACTTACATAAAGAGATACCAGGATGCCCTCTGATACTATCCACACACGGCCAACGCAAGAGGAATCAAAACTTGATTGTGCACACCCATATTATATCTACTTACCTAGTGAAGAGATTCACTATCTTCTGTGAGAAGGTGCTTACAAAAAATGCAATGCAACGAATACTAGTACAAGTGAGGTCATTGAAACTTAATTTTCCTTACTATCGTAACAATTAGTTTTTAACCAAACATGTTTTCCGTCATTCACTTCATGTAGTTTCAAATGGAAACATAAAGGATTGGCCAACCTGTGCATGTCCATACGCGCTATTCAGAAGCTAGTACTGTTGCTGAGGCCCGCATAGGAGGAATCAATGCTCTGTCAAATTTCCTGAAAAATCTATCACATCAATATACCTTAGTATTTATTTTCCCAATCATGCATTGATAGGTCAAAATATTGTTTGACTGAACATGTTTTGAACTATTTAAAAGAGCCTAACCATAGTGCGCAAACCTGGGCTAAATGCCCATTGACGTCACCACTGAGCGCACTTCAGAGATCATATTTCTTAATGCATGTGTGGGGTTCTTGAGTTTCTTTATGATGTTTTAAAGAATACTTTTAGGAAAAATATTTGATGGCATGTTATGTCATATTGTTTGAATCACCTTTACCAATATAATTATGTGGAATGTTTTTTCCCACGTAGAAACTCTAGTGGCCTTCTAACAACCATACTTATGCTTGGCGATATCATTTGTCTATACTACTACCAATCGTATGCAAACAGTTCGATGATAACGCTGAAAGAGATTGTCTAGAGGAAACAATAAAGGGGTAGATTATCTAAACTGATAGGAAATTAAGAGTAGCGGAACAACTTCCTACACTAATCTTGAGGAGAGATATTATGCAAAAATTTCAACATAGTAAATCAGTTACAGAAATATTAGCAACATATTCATAACAGAAACACAAACACCAGATATACGTGGGGAAAATCCTTTTGGATAAAAAACCCCACACTCCAAAAGCTCACAAAAATGTATTTAAAATCTAATAACAAGATTACATACACTTGCAGAGAAAGTTTCTTACAGGAGTATCACTAGAAACAATTCTAAGAGGATTAAAACTCACTACTACAATTGCTTCTCCAAGCCTTCAATTTATAGACCTCTGGTTATACAAGAAACCACCTATGGTTTACAAAACCATGTGCCAAACCTCTCATGAGGTGGATAACATTAAAGAGCAAGATTTCGGTCTAAAAAATAGGCTCCCACGTCCACAATATTCTCCCCTATTTTTGACCCTCATAGATTTCATAAAATCTGTCATAATATCTCTAAAAATAGCCCTTCCATGATATACATATCATATGGGAATCTTTTGACAACTCCTATTTCTATTTTTAGAGCCCAGACAATGTGAAACGGTTGTAGGAAAATATTAAATAAACCAAACAAGGTTGAGACACCTCATTTCCAACATAAACAACACCTCAAGGGTGGGGGGTTGGGGGGAAGTGGATGTTATTTTGTCCCATGAAAGAGGGAAAATCCTTGAAAATATAAAAGTGTGGAAATGAAAGAATGGATTATGTTCACTGAAAATAAAAATAGTAGTACGATAACATAATGATAGTGGACTTTTTCTTGAAACTGTAATAATGTTGAAAAGAAACTATATTGTGAATAGTTTGTAAACATGTACTAAGAACTTGTGAAATACCATGGGTAAGAATGGTAGGAGAACATGTTATATATTGTTGAAGGATGGAAATTTAATTATATTTACAAGGTAAGGGGAAAATGAAATTCCAAATTAAAATATAGTACAAATAGGAAGCATGAAGATAATACATGTTTTTGTAGGCGAAAAGTTTTTTTTTTCCAAAAGTATGGGGAAGGTGTGAGGGAATTTAGGTGAACCTCCTCTGCATTAACAATTTCCACTATGAAAATCACACCCGAATATATTAATGTATTGGACTTGGAAGTTGTTGTGTAATCCACAACGGGAATTCCTTTATACTATGCGTCAACATATGCTGCGAAGGGGAGCATTGATTTTACAATGCATGTTAGCCACATGAGGTCCCATTCCCCTTTGGTAGACGCCTTTCGGCATAATAAGTCATATCAATGACCTTAAAATCAATCTCGGTCATCCATATATATGTCTAAGTGGCAATTGTTTTTGGATCGACGGTGAGACAACAACAAACATGGTGGTTAACATTGGTTTAAGGGTGGCTCGGGTCGGCCATGGCCATCTGCCCCTCCCTGTTTCACAGCTACGGAAAGGCCATTTTGTAAATTTTTTTAAAATTTCTTTTTATTATTTAATATAGTATTGATAATATTATATTATAAATTATAATATATATAATATAGTTTAGATATCTCTATATAGTATTTAATATAGTTTTGAATATAGCATTTATAAAATGTAGTATATACTATAGTTTATAATGTTTATAGTTTATAATATAGTTTTGAAATATATAGTGTATTATTTTTTATTTTTTATAAATATATATTATAATACATACTTTGTAATTAATTGGTTTTATAATAATAAATATTTTTAATATGAGATGGCATTAAATATAGAGTTTTTAATATATATAATTTATAATTCAATTTTTAATATATAGTGCGATTAAGATATAAATTATAAAGTAGAGTATAGATAACAAATATTATTAAGGCGGGAAATTTTTTGAGTTGTGGAATATTTGTGGGGTATATAGTTATTTTAATTTCTATCGTTTTATTTCCAGCTATCCTTTCATGTCTTCGTCTTACGTGCCAAATTGAACGCCATTCAATAGATGACAATGAAGTCATAAAAAGAGTAAAATTCAGTCGGTAGATAATGCCATTCATATGATAAAACGTTGGACATGTTTAATTATCAATGGTTGTTCATTTGTTTCTTGCGTCGCTCGTACGAATGAGTTTGAAATTATGAAGTGGAGCACATATAGTGGATATTTTTTGGGCGGGAACTATATGAGTTGTGGAATAGGGGAAGAACATATAGGTATTTAGTTTTCATCATGTTATTTCCAACTTTCCATTCACGTCTTCATCTTACATATCAACTTAAACATTATCCAATAGATGGCCTTGAAGCCATAAAAAGGGAAAATTTAAACAATAGATAATATCTCTCACATGATCAACTTTTGGATGAGCTTACTTAAACATTAATGATTGTTCGTTTTTTTCCTGCATCCTTAGTGTAAACAAGATCAAAAATTTTTATCACATTTTTCCAACCATCCTTTCATGTCTTCATTTAGCATACCAAACTGTATGCCATCCAATAGATGACCTTAAAGTCGTAATAAAGTAAAATTCAATCAATAAATAATGTCACTCTCATAATCAACCATTGGATAAGCTTAATTATCAATTATTGTTGATTGATTTTATTCCAAATGTCAATTCATGTCTTCATCTTACCTGCCAAGTTAAGTGACATCTAATATATGGCCTTCAAGCCATAAAAAAAAGAAAAAATCAAAAATATAATGTCTCTCACATGATCAAATTTTGGATGAGCTTATTTAACAATGATTGTTCGTTCATCGCCCCGCATCCTTAGTGCAAACAAGATCGAAATTTCTATCTTGTAATTTCTAACTATCCTTTCATATATTAATCTAGCATGCCAAATTGTACATCATCCAATAAATGATCTTGAAGCCATAAAAAAAGTAAAATTTAATCTACAAATAATTTCATTCCCATAGTCAACTGCTGGACAAACTTAATTATCAGTTATTGTAAAATCATTTTTTAACTACATCCTTAATGCGAAGGAGATCACAATTACAAAGTGGAGCACAAATAGAATATATTATTTGGGTATGAACAATATGATTTTTGGAATAGGTGTATGACATATAAGTATTTAGTTTCCTTCATATTATTTCCAACTGTCCACTCGTTACTTCCTCCTACTTGCCAAATTAATTGTCATCTAATAGATGGACTTAAAGCCGTAAAAAGAAAAATTGAAACGATAGGTAATATTACTCACATGATCAACTATTGGATGAGTTTACTCAATAATAATTATTTATTTGTCACTCACATCCCTACTATGAATGAAATGAAAAATATAAAATTGAGTGTAGATTGTAAATAGTATTTGGGAGGGAACACTCTAAGCCATGAAATAGGTGTGGAACATGTACGCCTTTAATTTCCATTTTTTTTTCTAATTTTCCATTCATGTCTCCAAATTTCCTATGAAATTAAACACCATTACTTGTATCCCTTGTGTGAATGATATCACAATTGTAACATAGAGCACAGATAACAATTACTATTTGGGAGGCGACAATCTAATATATGTAATAAGTGTGGGCATAATTAATATTTAATTTCCATCATGTTATTTCCAATTTTCCATCCATGTCTTTTTCTTACATACCAAATTAAACGTCATCCAATAGATGACCTTCAAGTCCTAAAAACTAAATTTTAATAGACAGATAATAAATCTCATATAAGAATGTGATTGCAAAAAATTTCAACTATGGGATTTGGCAGTATTATTTGACTAATCCTAACATTTTGAGATATATTTAAAATATTTTCCCTCATTAAATTACACAGTAATCCCTTCCTCCATTTTCCTACTGCCCAAAAATATCACAATTTCACATTTCTTTCCAGATTTGCTTTCCCCACCCTAAATCTTCTCCTCCCTCATCCCCCTCTTCTCCACCTATTTTTATCTCCCAAAAAAACTCTCCCTAATATTTAACATTGTCAATACATCCCCTTCGATGTTTCATCATACATTTCATGGGATGATAGTTTCCCTGCTTCCACTCAAAGATGGCCTCGACTGCAATTCAAACCTTTAATTATAGTCCTCTACACATAATTTCTCTATCAACTCTGCATGTTTTACATAAAAAATGAACTATGATTTCATTAATTTGTTTTAATTTTACTATCTAGAAGCACAAATTTGACCAATTCCTAAGGAATTTAAAATTGTTATAATAACCCTCTTTTCTTTGACTCTAACCATGGAAGTCAATGATTGTGGTTTTAATCAGTACATGGTCATCTATCAAATACATCTGTACCATCCATGTGAGGATTTAAATTCAAGAAAACAACTTACAGCATGGAAGGACAAGAGGTGGTTATGAACCTTGTTGTCTCTGATAGCATCCATCGAAAATGAGTGTCTACATTGATGACCATCGGTGTGTACATAGTGTATGAAAAAACTGCACATGAGCTAGCTTTTCTTACCAACTGTGCTTTATAAACCTGTTTTTGAGCATTGCATAATTGAGTGTATTATAAAGGTTTGATTGGTATTTTTAAATCTAGCATGAGTATTATCATACATAAAATTAAAGTTAATTTGGTGATTATTTATGGCGTATAATGTCTTATTCAATCATGGGGAAAATGGTTTTCATTTGAAATAATCACTTCCAAGAAAATCAAAGTCTTTCCACGGTTTATCCCTTTCAAGTGGCTGAAAATTCCAATTGTTTACACACAATTTTTTCATGATCCTTTCGCATAGAAATTAATTTTTATTTTTTTTCACAAATAACATATATATTTATATGGGAATATTTAAAAAATTATTTTATTTTCTAATTCAATTTTCTACCAATCATATATTATTAAACTCACAAAAACATGGCCTACATGCCATCAATTTTCTAGCCCCAACGGGGAAGTTTCTAATCTTGTAGCTAAACACACCTATGAAAGATCTATGTTATAGAGATATATGGTAATATGTATCCATCCATGCCCCATCCACCCTCCCATACCTATGACTTAGAAGAGCTACAATATATATATATTTTTTATTTATTCATCCATATTATAGCAATATAACATGTTTTTTGTTTTGAGGTATTTCTATGTTCATTATACCTTTTTATGTCATTTATACTCTTATGTTATTCAAACAAATATTAGTATAGTTGCAGTAATATAAGAAGTAGGTTATATCGACTGCTTCCCTCCAATTACTCAAGCTTTAAAATGAAAAGAGGTCCTATAAATTTCTATGAGATGTTACCAATGTTCATATTTTAGTTTAGGTTTTCTCCTTATCTAGCGAAGTAAATGTCATCTTATTGAAATCGTTTATCTACATTTCACTCATGTGACTAGCATTGGAAGTTCTTAATTATCGATTCATTTTCACATGTCATCTACTTCATGTAATTACTCAAGCTTTAGAATGAAAAGTGTGCGAAAACGTTAGATACAAGAATTGGGCATTATGATTGAGTCTTGAACATGGAATTTGTTTGATTTTCCTCATTTCTATTTTTTCCCCCTAGAATTCCTAATTAGAATCATGTGAATAGTGTGAATGATATCAACACTAAAAATTGCATTGAAATGATTAGTGTGAGTGTGATTAACTATTTGGATTTGTTGCCTCATTGTCTTGCACAACCACCCCCTATCTCCTTCAAAATGGTTGAGAACATAACATGTGCTTGTAGGAGAGAAATGTTTCATATTTTTTCCATGTCATATTTCCCCCACCCTTGTACTTATCCTCCCTCAAACCAATCTTCATCACCCATGTCATCTCCCATTAATTTATTCCATCAAATTTCACTTCTTTGATCCCAGCCCCCTTCGACATTTCCATCGAACATTTCATGTTCGTTTACTAATTTTAGTTACTTGATGCATGACAACATAATTTTTTTCCCATGTAATTTTAAAGTTTAAAATATTTAGTTTATAATTTTTAAAAATAAAAAATAAAAATTCAATTATCTTATCTTTTATTGGTTGTTTAAACTTTTTTTTTTTTTTTGTAACTTAATAAATATGAATTTTCCTTACTCTTCCATTATTTTTGTTGAGGTTACCTAGGGAGAGGGCCCTAGCCCTTTGTGTGCATCACCAAACCCCACACCAGCCATGGAACCATCTAAGGATGGAAGTTTAAGCTCTTGGCTAGCCCACAGAATAAACCACATTATCGTCGGTAATAGGCCACCCTTAACACGGAGGAAAAGATTTGAACCTTGAGCCTCACAATTACTAGGTGACCCAAGAATCCTTGACACCACTACCCATTGGATTTTCTTACTCTTACATTGAGCATCATAATCAATTAAATATTAAGTAATTCTTAATTATATATTGATTGTCTCGTGACTTAATTTTTTATAATTGACATATAAAGCATTTCCAAACCTCTTTATCAAATGGAATTATATTCCAAAAAAAAATTAAAATACTTGTATTATATTTTAAAACAAATATACGATTAAACATGTTTATTTACAATTACAATATCTTCTTTAGGACGTGTTTCAAAATTTCAACACACAATATTTACAAAGATGATATGATAATTTTTTTCTTATAATGAGATTGATATTTGCCAAAGTTCTTGTGACAATTTATTGTTTATTGAACATGTAATGTATACAACGAATTTTTCCAATTTTAGTTTATTCAACTACATTTTTGTGAGTGCCAACTGCCACTTTCTAAACACACTTAGTTTGTATCCAATATAATTTAGTTAAATTGACATTCATATATTTCCTACTGTTTTACATTTAATTTTTAATAATATTTTAAAATATATATGAAAACAATTTCAAAATTAATTGCCTAATTGATTGTACATCTTTTCTTTCCTAATAAAAAAATTGAGTTGTAAATGGAAAAGTATAACCCAATGCCAAACGTTCTTTGTGTCTTGGAATTATACTGCTAGCTGATGCATTATAAGCTTTCCCATTAATGCTAAACAATATATATGATGGTTGATGCAGCACTTGTAAGATTATTACAAACTTATTTTCTAGAACCTCAATCCTCAAACTCTCTTTTCAAATAGAATTGAAGTGGAATTTTTCTTTATAATGAAAACTTATATTAGTAGATTAGGAATGTAAAAGAATTTCTTAAGAAAAATTCGAAATATGATAAGTGAACCACATTCTAGAAATTGTCTTGTAAAATTTTAATTAATTTTTTTTTTTTTAATTTAATCATTGCATATACAAAGTGATAAATTTACTTAGAGGGTCTTCATATTTTTTTCCTCAATCAATTTAATCTTTATAGGTCTGACTTTAAACTCAATGTATATAAACTCTATAATACTTTTAACTCTAAAACTACTCACAAATATATTCAAAACAATAAATAAAACTAGGAAACATCTATGTTTATTGTAAAACACATTTAAATATAAATCCTATTATGAAAAAGGACTTATGATTAAATTTGTTGAACTTATGTTGGATGCACCATAGTGAGAATTTAGAAAGAGGTTGTGCCATAATAGCCATAAGAAAAGAATCACATTTAACGCTTATCTCAGTAATTATTATACCCTAAAATTCACATTCTTATATAGCCATTAAAATCTTATGAAAAAATAGTAGGGAAATTTGATATTTAAGGCACATCATTACTTGTCTTGTGACGATCAAACAATATAGCCTTTCATAGAAAGTTCTTTAGAATTGATAATGATGGATTTTTCAAGCCTTCCAAATCACACATAATTATTGCCATTTGTCCAACATATAGCCTTTCATAGAAAGTGCTTTAGAATTGATAATGATGGATTTTTCAAGCCTTCCAAATCACACATAATTATTGCCATTTGTCCAACATTAAACACTTTTCTTTGTTTGTTGGTAGACATATTTCCTTCAATTACAAGCTTCTAATTGAAAATAAAATATTTCCTTGAAACATATCATTTTTATATATGTATAAATTACTGGTAGGTTTATTTTTATAACATCGATAATTCCAAACAATCTTCAACATTGAGGTATACACTTCTGTATACAATTCAAGAGAATTAAATAATTAATTTAAAAAAAAAAACTAATATCATCACTATATTTAAATATATGCATGCTACTAATTTTAATTTGAAGCAAATTTTACTCGATAAATGAATTTTCACTATATGTTAATAGATCGTAGTATTGCTTTTATGAATGTGTTTCATTTTTCTTGTTTTCACTATTTTTAATTACATTAATTTTATTTTAAATATCAATTTTAATTCACATTTAGATGCAAATTAAATACACTAACATCTCCCCTTAAATTGTACTATGTAAAGGAGAAGACAAAGTAAGTTATACTAAGCTTTGTAATCTAAAATGAAGAATTGTGATGTGTTCACTTATACCTTCTCTTAAGATTTAGTAAGAGAAAGAAATCAAGGAAAAACCTCAAATATGAGTCATGAAAAATAGGCCATGTTAGGTACATATCTACAATAAGTACAAGCAACATACTACTTGAAGCAGCGACTAGAGAAATTGTAAAACTACACAAAAATCTCACCACCAAGTAATATAAATGTACATGGAATTGATGACTAGAAGTAGCACATAACTACATAATATCATTGAAACTAAAATTATATAAGTGCATATAAATTATCAATGTATCAAAATTCAAAGAAACAAATGTATGGAAATGAACATTAGATCACAAATAAATAGAAATGATCATTGTTTTAAAACTCAGAGGTGCAAAGGTATGAAAATGACCACTAAATCAAAACTTGGTGGTTGTATGGTCACATACATATCCATTTACATCCTCCCATAAAATTGAATTCAATGAGATAGGATAAGATGTGAGTATTTCTCGAAGAAAAAATATATATCATATGTTGACCACATAGATCGTAAGAGATCCAAAAGAAAAAATGAGCGACGAAAAATATTAACACTACTTGTGGTGATGACACATGCACAAAAGTAGATGATCCAACTATAGTAAATATTTTGAAAGTATCACAAGCATCAATTAGTGTTAATAGAGACATGAAGGATATATTCCATATAAAATGATTCCTAGTAGAAACAAACAACAAATAGGACTGTATAATAGTTAAGGCCATCGAAGAAAATAATCATGAGATTAGCTCCAATATTGAACACACAACCCGTGATAAGAACTTTATTGTATTCAAGATTATAATAAAAATTCCTAACATAATGGGATACAATTTCAAAAAAATCTAGTATTGTGTGGAAGTGTATTATAATGGATCATACCTCAAGTCTCATCGAGGCGCTTGTGGGCAACAACACATCCTTTCTAAATAATGGGTGTCAAGCCACTTTGGCTGCCATGTGAATTAAAAAATGGTGTTGAATATTAGGATCTCTTTGAAACTATATGGTTGAATCACAAAATTGATTGCCACTATGTTGAAAATCTCCCTCATATATATATAACTATAGAAAAATACATATGACAGAAAAAAACTTAAACACTAAACAAGATATCCCATATATTGAGGCATGAGTGGAATAAATCTAGTACATGTGTGCTCCAAAATAACTACACACCAAGTTGGTAAAATAATCACATAATGTCATAACCATCATCGTATGTATTTATGAACATACACTCCTCAATATGAATCTTAAAACAAAAAAAAAAAAAAAAAAAAAAAAAATTACAGAGAATGGGCTGCAATATTTATAGATATTGCACAGCCAAATACATCCGGGAAGCAGGAAATGAATAGATACAAATATATTGTTTACAACAATATAACAGTAAGAAATAAAAGAAAAATATGGTTGATTAACCATATAACCAAATAACAATTATTATTTAATTAATAAAATTAAATAATTTAAACTATGCATCATTAATATTATTATCATAGTTTAAATTATTTAATTTTATTAATTAAATAATAATTGTTATTTGGTTATATGGTTAATCAACCATATTTGTCTTTTATTTCATACTGTTATATTGTTGTAAACAATATATTTGTATCTATTCATTTCCTGCTTCCCGGATGTTATTGGAAGCTTGTTTATTCTGGCAAAAAAAAAAATAATTTTTTTTTACAGAGAATGTGATGCAATATTTATAGATATTGCACAACCAAATACATCCGGGAAGCAGGAAATGAATAGATACAAATATATTGTTTAGCAACAATATAACAGTAAGAAATAAAATAAAAATATGGTTGATTAACCATATAACCAAATAACAATTATTATTTAACTGTAATAAAATTAAATAATTTAAACTATGCTATAGGTATTATAAAATTAATATTATTATCATAATATTAATTATGCATAGTTTAAATTATTTAATTTTATTAATTAAATAATAATTGTTATTTGGTTATATGGTTAATCAACCATATCTTTCTTTTATTTCTTACTGTTATATTGTTGTAAACAATATATTTGTATCTATTCATTTCCTGCTGGATGTATTTGGCTGTGCAATATCTATAAATATTGCAGCCCATTCTCTGTAATTTTTTAGTTGATTGAGATTAATAAAATTATACAGGCTTCCGTCCCTGTTTCTCAATCTACATTTGGTACCAGAGTGAGAATCTGGCCCTGTGAAGGTGTGGAAGAGAGAGCAGCAGAGAGAGAGGAGATTGGAGACGTGTTTGCAGCATTTGAGAGCCTGTGCAGCCTCGTGCAAACTCCCAGCCCCATCCCTGCCTCCCCCACATCCTCCTGTTCCTTCCAGGTGCTTGGAAGGCAAATTTTTTTTTTGCACTGGTGCTGGTTGCACCAGGCAAAATTCGCTGCAGGCCTATATTTTAAAAAAAAAAAAATTCCCCAACCAGGGGTTCTCCCTCTAATTCAGAGGTGCATTTAATGACAGCTACAAGAAGCATGCTGTTGTAATTGGAGGTATGTGTGCCAAATTCATATCTATTTGATTGACATTGTTTTCATCAGCATATACTATGTCATGTAGCAGGGTATGTCAGAAACTCAGAGCCATGTGAAGTGAGAATTGAATGGGAGAATCAAGATAAAATAGTTTGCAGAGTTTCAAGCATATGACGCTCCTAAGTGCTATTCATATTTTTACACTCCTACAAGTAGAGGGTAAGAGAAAAAAAAAACAGGTGAAGAGATAAGACCACTGTCCATGCACACCCAACACTGGAAGAAGAGTAATAAGTGAGATCTCCACTGTCCATGCGGTGAACCTGCAACCTGCACAGAAGAAAAAATCAACAAAAAAACGTGGCCAAAGAAGAGGAAAACAGCCGGCCAAGGGAGAAAAAGTGGCCAAAACAGTCCTCCACGCATTTTTCTTGACCCCGCGCGACCTGCACAAGGAAAAAAATGTTTTTTTGGAGCAAAAAAACGCCCTTCTCCACTCGCCCGCGCCATTTGCTGTCTCCAGCAACCTGCACAAAGAAATGTAGGGTTAGTTAGTGGCAATCAACAACAAAAAATGCGGCCAAGGGCAAAAACGCGGCATGTAAAGGAGGAAATGCGGCAATGTACAAGCAAACAACAAGCAAAATCAGTGCGTGGCAAGCTAAAAAATGCGGCCTGAGCAAGGAAATGCGGCCATACAAAGGCAAACAAACAAAAACAAAGCTTCAGATCCATTTTTTAAGCAAATACAACCCTAAATCCGCCTTCACCAGCATGCGCCACGTGGCATCTTCTCAACCAAGTCGCATTTTCAAGAGGTAAGTCAATTTACTTGTCAATAAATACAAGTTGCTTCCTTTCATAGCTCAAGCGCCCTATGTGGGCAAGTTGGTTAGTGCATGCGCCTTGGGAGTGAGAGGTTTGGGGGTCAAATCCCACCAAAAACACTCAAAAACTCACCTTTTGCATCTGGCGGAATTTTTGGCGGAACTGCTAAATTTAGCAGACTTTTTTGAATTTAGTTACAACTAACTAAATTTAGCGGAGAAATCCCTAATTTAGGGTAATTTTTTTTTTCTCCCATCTGGTCTGTTTTTTCATTCCAGACATTTTTTGCAAAAGGAGACCCATCTAAAAATTGCATTTTCAGCTATTATTTTGCAATTTTTAGCATTTTGGGTCATATTGGGCTCAGGAGGCCACCAGGACCCCGAAACTGAAATTTTTTGCCTGTCATTCAAATTGTACAGTTTTTTGAATGTAAATTGTATACTGCTGCATATTGTACTAATTTGCAGGTTGCCATAGTCAACTGCAAAACTTTGTAACTGCTCAGAAACTGGCAGAATTGTAATAAAAAATAGTAAAATTGGTTCTGTAACACTCACGAGATCCTAGATCTCATTCGCAGCGTTCGGTATATACAGTGCCTCTGGGAAGCACTTACGGGTAAAGCCGTCGTGACTACTACTGCACTTAACGCCTAATATAGCTGCAACAACGTCGTCTGGGCATCGTCCCTATAAATCGACGGGGAGTAATAAGGTCACAGTGCACACACTATGAACCATCCCATCCGTCTGTGAACGATTGCAAGACATAAATCTGGACTGAGAAATTATCTGAGTATATAGCGAAGTTACGCGCACGTATGAGGATATTTCTTTGAGTCGGTGTCAATAATCGCACAGACCCAATCAGTACTGTCTTGGTACCACGTATTGAATTCTTTCACGTACGTTAACGCCTCTTTCACGTACCGCCGGGTATATAGAAAGGGCGAGCTTCTTCCACGTACCGACGGGTATATCGGAAGGGGCGTATATAGAAAGGTTCGGTATATCAGACTGACGGTATATAGATTGGGAGACCTAATACCTGGAGTGATAAGAGCCAAACCCTGTCAGTGATCTCTGCAAAATGGGCACCAATGCCCCCAAATTTTTTCTTCCGGATTCACAATTGCTCAGAGGAAGCAACTATGCTGCTTGGAAGACAAAAATCAAGACACAGCTTGAGTTTGAAGAAATCTGGCCTGTTGTGACTGGTACTCTAACCAGATCACCAACTGATGCAACTCAACAATGACAATTTGATAGAGCAGATCAGAAAGCAAAACTCATCATCTTGTTTGGAGAATCCGACGATGTGCAAGCCCACATTCGAGATGCCACATCAGCAAAAGAAGCATGGGATAAGCTGAGCACAATATATGAGGCCAAGAACAAGAATGTCATACTCAATTTGCAGAGTCAGTTACATACATTGAAATTCAAGCAGAATGAGAAAATTGAAGCCTTCCTAAGAAGAGTTGCAGAGTTGAGGGCTTCACTTCTAGCCCTAGGAGAAGAGGTCAAAGATGAATCTCTCATTCCCATTGTTCTGAGAGCTCTCCCTTCTTCTTACCGCATTTTTGTCACAACTCTAAACTTGTCAGATACGACAATTAGTTTTGACAAGCTAGTAAACCTACTGCAACAAGAGGAAGCAATGCACAACAAGGATGATGAAGAGGAGCAGGCACTGTCTTCACATCAAAAATGGAAAGGAAAAGGTAAAGGAAAACCTAAATCCTATCAGAAGTCCCCACATCAGAATCAGTATCATGGGGACAATCAACAGAAGAAGCGATGTCCAATTTGCAAAAGAGGACATGACTTGCAAGAATGTTGGTTTAACACTTATAAGAAAGGTTCATCAAGCAATTCTGGACCACAACAACAACAAACTTACAAGGGACATTCAAACAACTATCACGGGTAGAAAAAGGGGAACTGGAAAAGAAGACCCCACCAGCAAGGTAATATTGCTAAACAACAAGAACAGTCAGACAATGAAGACTTCTTGTTCACTGCTCGATCAAGTGAACCATCCACATCATCTAGTGACGTCTGGTATGTTGATTCGGGAGCCACTCGACACATGACCGGCCACAGAGACTGGTTTATTTCAATGAGGGACACGCCATCGAAAAATCATGTTTCGTTGGGAGATGATTCTTCATATACAGTTCAGGGGATTGGAAACATTTCTCTACCCCTTGGTTCACGCAAATGCAGACTATCAGATGTTCTATATGTCCCTGGGTTGACAAAGAATCTTCTTTCGGTCAGTCAACTCCTAGATCACAACCTGAAAATTGACTTTGATAGTCAATCCGGCAAGAAAATGTGTTTGATTCGAGATAAATCCAGAGGCTCGAAAATAATTGCAAAAGCCTCAAATGTGGGACGAATGTTTCAACTTGATTTCATTCACAAAAATGATCAAGCACTTGTGGCTAAAAACTCCACCTCAGCCCAGTTGTGGCATCGGAGATTTGGTCATGTAAGTTTCAAATATCTCGAAACACTTCGCCGGTGTAATATGGTACATGGGCTACCATCTCTTCAGAAGGATACAGACAAGTGTCCTCACTGCTTAGCAGGAAAACAACACAGAGTTTCATTCCAAAAGAGTACTTTTCGAGCTCATGGTAAACTTGACCTGGTTCATACCGATCTGTGCGGTCCGATGCAGCCAAGTCATTCAGGGTTCCAGTACTTCATGCTCTGTGTTGACGACTATTCACGGAAAATGTGGATTTTTTGTCTTCGCAAGAAAAGTGAAGCCTTTGAAACATTCAAAAAGTTCAAAGTTGCAGTTGAAAAAGAAACTGGTCGTCACATCAGAACTCTCTGCTCAGATCGAAGGGGGGGAATTCACCAGTGATGAGTTCAGAGACTATCTACAAACTCACGGGATTCGTCGACAAATGCCTCCTCCACACACACCGCAGCAAAATGGTGTTGTTGAGAGAAGAAATCGTACTATCATGGAAAATGGTGCGATGCATGATCGATGATTCCGGACTTGCAAAGACATTTTGGGCAGAAGCAGCAAAAACAACAGTGTATTTGTTAAACAGAGCACCCACAACTGCTCTTGATGGAATTACACCACAAGAAGCATGGTCAAAAAGGAAACCATCCATTGCACACCTCAGAGTATTCGGGTGCAAAGCCAGCATGCACATACCCAAACAGAACAGAAAGAAATTGGATATGAAGTCACAAAATCTCATCTTCATTGGATACAGTGAAGAGACTCTTGGGTATAGACTGATGGATCCTAAGACCAGAAAAGTCTACACAAGCAGAGATGTTGAGTTTTTCGAGAAGAAGGAAGCAGAGACTCCTCCTCCGGACTCGCAAGATGTAGATTTTTCACCAGTTGTAAAAATTGAAGCTAATGTTCCCTCAGAAGATGAAAGTGATGATGGGGATGATGGTGTTGATCAGATAGAACCACAACCCATGGGAACAGGTCAACGTATGCCTAAATGGTGTACAAGTACATTACGAGATGCAAGATTGGATGCTCCACCGGATACATCCACCCCTAGACCACGGACTCGCAGTAAAGCAAGAGAAGAAGTTAACTTTGCTTTGATGAGTAGAGTTATTGAATCAGACGAGCCCTCTACAGTCCAGGAAGCCCTACAGTCAAAAGCTTGGAAAGATGCCATGGATTCTGAATATCAATCAGTGATGAAGAATAACACTTGGCAGCTTGTTGATCTTCCACCAGGGAAGAAACCCATTGGATGCAGATGGATATTCAAAACTAAGTACAAAGCAGATGGGACAGTGGACAAGTGCAAAGCAAGACTTGTAGCAAAGGGGTACGCACAGAAAGAAGGCATTGACTATGAGGAGACATTTGCTCCCACAGCTAAGATCAAAATGATCAGGATGATCTTTGCTCTAGCTGCTCAGTTTGGATGGAAAGTTCACCAAATGGATGTAAAAAGTGCCTTCCTGAATGGAGATTTACAAGAAGAAGTCTACATGACTCAACCTGAGGGATATGTTGTACCTGGTCAAGAAGAAAAGGTATGCAGACTCAGGAAATCTCTGTATGGCCTCAAACAGGCACCCCAGGCATGGTACATCAAGATTGATGAGCATCTCGTACAACATGGATTCGTCAGAAATCCATACGATCCCAATCTCTACCTCAAAAAGCAAGGGGGGGAGATGGTGATTGTTGTAGTTTATGTCGATGATCTAGTCATCACTGGCAGTTCAGTGAAGATGATTGATGAAACGAAGAAAGATCTTAAGCGATCATTCGACATGACAGATCTCGGGCTTATGCACTACTGTCTTGGACTAGAAGTATGGCAGAAAGAGAATCACATCTTTGTTTCTCAGATGAAATATACCAAGACAACGCTCGAGAAGTTTAGGATGATGGATTGCACACCAATTGCTACACCTATGGAGAACAGATTACAGTTATCTCGTTCAGATCCATCTCCTGAGGTAAGTGCCACTCTCTATCGGCAGCTGATTGGGAGTCTCATTTACCTGACCTACACTAGACCAGATATCAGCTTTGCAGTGAGCTATCTATCCAGGTTCATGCAGGAACCCAAAATTTGTCATTGGAAAGCAGCAAAGCGCATTTTGAGATATCTCAAAGGATCAGTGGATCTTGGTCTAGAATACAAGAAGAATGAAAACTTCTTCTTGACTGGATATTCGGATTCAGATCATGCAGGTAACATTGATGATAGAAAATCCACTTCTGGATTTGTATTCTTTATGGGATCTGGACCAATATCATGGGGAAGTAAGAAACAACACTTTGTTTCTCGCTCTTCCACAGAAGCCGAGTATCGTTCTGCAGGAGAAGCTGTCTGTGAAGCGATTTGGCTACGTCGCATACTGGAAGGACTTGGAATACCACAGGACAAACCGACTACCATGTATGTTGACAATGAAGGTGTTCTCAAACTTGTTCGCAATCCAGTTTTTCATGAGAGAACAAAGCACATTGAAGTTCAGGTTCATTTCATACGTGAACATGTGTTGAAGCACAACATCCAGCTTCAGTTTTGTCCAACGGCTGAACAACGAGCAGATATTTTCACAAAGTCACTTGCACGTGACAAGTTCGAGTTGTTCAGAGCATTTCTCTCCTCATCTCTTCAGACAATGCACAATTAAGGGGGGGAATGTTAGGATTAAATATTATTATCCTAATATTAATTATGCATAGTTTAAATTATTTAATTTTATTAATTAAATAATAATTGTTATTTGGTTATATGGTTAATCAACCATATTTGTCTTTTATTTCATACTGTTATATTGTTGTAAACAATATATTTGTATCTTTTCATTTCCTGCTTCCCGGATGTTATTGGAAGCTTGTTTATTCTGGCATTTGGTTGCACCTGTGCAACTTATTCTCCCGGATGTATTTGGCTGTGCAATATCTATAAATATTGCAGCCCATTCTCTGTAATTTTTTAGTTGATTGAGATTAATAAAATTATACAGGCTTCCGTCCCTGTTTCTCAATCTACAATGATATATAAGTGAGCTATTACAAAATGATAAGTAAATTCTTAATAAGTATAGAAATTAAATATAATAGAAAAAATTATAGTACAGGATGTAAAATCAAAATTATAACTAAACAAATGAATTACTCTAAATTATACACACTTTCAAAAATGTTCTGATAAAAATTTATTCTATATGTAAAGGTTATCATAAATTTAGGCATGACCTACATAAATGGTGTTTGAAAAAACCAGGAATAATGAAAATAGAATCATAATAATCTTTTAAAAAGTGGGCACTTTAACCAAAAATTCACTAAAACAAACCATTTTATAACCAAGATATGTCCTATTGAAGTTAAGTGTGTAAAAAATGGGAAATGGACCAAAAACATGAGTAGTCATTTAAAAAATTGTCCAAATATATAAAAAGATGTCTAGAACCTATAATAAATTCCCCCAATAAATAAGCACCATAGATCCATTTTGATAAAACAAATGTAAAAGATGAATTGAATTTATAACATTTCAAATGTTATGGAATAACTAAAAAACTCTCTATGAAGCTTTAAAAGTGAAAATCAACAAGGCCCCTTTGATGCAAATTTGAGAAATCAAATCACATAAACCATCCATGTAAAAAAGTGAATCTTGGGAAATATATGATAACCTTGTTAGAAATTATGGATGATTTATGCGATTGTTGCAATAACCTTCAAACTCCCATCAATAGTTGCATGTGAATAGATATGAAACATAAAAGCAATATAATCACATATGATTAAGGTAGAATAAGTACCATAATATTAAGCATTGATGTGAGGGAGGGTTATTATCCCCCCCTCGTAGAAATATTACAATGAATATATCTTCCACAATAATTTCCACACACACTATCTCGATGCTCTCATAAAGAAAAGCCAAGAGGCTATGGTTAGGATTTGGATTGTAGTTGCTTGTAAGAAAAATTATTAGAAAAGACTATAAAGAACATAAGAAATTAAAATTAATAAATTTATTAATAATCTACTCTATTAATAGATATGGATAAGTATGTACAAATGGGTGAATTATCCATGTATTACATTACAAGTAATATTGCAAGTGCATCTTAACATCTTACAATACTATAACGGAAATTAAATACATTAACACCATACAACTCAAAAAGGAACACAGGAAAGGGTGAATCATGTATACAATTGTTTATATCATAATTAAATTCCAGACTTTTGTTATGGGATACAAAACAATAATAATGCTATAAGGGAAAGTAACATTTAGACTATGTTGATCTAATTAACTTAAACCATCAATTATAGATGACTAGAATAATGCATTCAAACTTGAAATGAATGAAATGGTTGATAAATGATAAGAAACTATTTAAATATACGAGATTAGAGATATAATTACCTATTTACAACAATTTTTGGAGTGATCTTGGAGTACAAGGAAGTTTAACAGGAATATATGGAGCTATAGATTCTACACAAAAGCTTCTATAACTTGAAAATGTGTAGTTTCAGGATTATACGCAATATTTATGCCCTAGGCAGTAATTGTATAGTCAACTTAGACAAGTATTCTATGGTTTTAGAATGGGAGATAGTTGGGATCTTAACTTTTTTGGTTATTTTCTTATCTATAAATGGTGTTCATTTTATATCGCTCTTATTTGAAAAACCTCATCTAAGATATTATGACCTAACAACGAGTAGAAACCCTAACATCCTACAAAAATCTTCATTGAAGAATTAACAAATGAAAATAGAAAAATTGTGCTTGCCTTTAAGGTTAGATCACCCTTGGTGGTTAGATTCCTAGTTATTTGACCCAAACTTGTACTACACTACACATCCATATTGTGGAAATCAAGCCTCATGTAGTTATCCTAATTTTTTGTACAAGTGTGTATAGCTAATAAACCCTGTAAAGATTCCTTTGTGCCTCTTGACACACAGATAGATGGATAAATATGTCGTATGTAATATACTCAGTGTAGTAGTAGTGCGATATGGTATGTCTCATATATTGTACCTAACCCTTGTATTGATTAAATCATTATGGAATGCTAGGAATGCATTTATCTTTAATGGATCTATTATATCTTCATTCTTGTAGATGGTCGAAGCTAGAATCTTTGATCTAATTGAGTGCTTCAGACTTGTAGTAGGGACTACTCTAGAAAATGTGCAATTTATTTAGGAGCCATTTAAGTTCTCTATGAATCATGTTTTTAATAGGATCTTGGAAGAATTCTAGGTGAGTTATTAAGTGATAATTATTTAGATAGTTTTTCATAGGTGAGATATTATGAAAAGGCCAAACATAGGAAGATGAAATGACCAAAAAATGATTTTAAATTGAAATAAAATTCAGTGATTGAGAAGGGGTAGGACCATATATGTTGTCCAAGACTATACCCCACATCATGGCCCTTCTAGAAACTTTTAAGTAGGAGAGAGAAATCTAAACTGAAAGTTTTGCCATGATTATCAAATGTATTATGATGCTTTGATTGAATAATATTTCTAAAAATTATGACAAATCCTAATGTAAATACAATAATTTTTAGAATGAAAAGAGAGATGAGGAGATTGGATTCCAAATTTGAGCATTTATCTTCACAAAAATACAAGGAAAATCTTGGCATTGCACGAGTAAAAGTTATCAAATTTTTGTGTTTACATTTAACCCCTTTTAAGTGTGTAATTGATAAATACATGCTGAAACAAAAAGCATACTTGAGTGTGCATAAACACTTTGCCTTCACTTTAAGGGAATTTGTGACATGTTGGTGTTGGGATGCTCTATGATGAAAACTGTAAGTAGAGTGTAGTCGATTTGTATGATATAAACTCAAATTTTAATGAAATTATAGATAGAGTATGTAAATTCAAACATTGGGAAAAATACGTAAACGAAATATATAACATCAAAATGATACACTTGTATGTTTTGAAGAGGGAGGAACTCCCATTGTTTCTATGTCTTATAGAGTTTGATTTTTCTTTAGAGATGTCAATTGATTGGGGTTGATCAGTCCCCAATGTCATTTTATAGGATATAATAGATAGATGAGGAAGGATTATACTATGAATAACCCATGCCTTTTGATTCTCCCCCATTTTGAGAATTTGAAGAGAAAGGAGAAAAGATCATTTTACGAAGCTCTCATTTTTTCTTCAGTGATTTCCTTATTTTGAGAATCTAGTGAGAGACGAGGAAAGATCAATTGATAAGAATCACAATATTTCTTCTAATTTTTTTTCTAAATCCAAATATAACACCATTGTACAAATATATAGGCAAAATCTATTCCATATTGAAAAAATAGACCTTTGAAGGAATGACCACTTCCTTTCCCCCAAAATATGTTATTATGGTTGAAATGATTCTTTATAATTCTAAAAAAGGAGAGATGGAGGCCCATTCAACTAAACCCATTTTGTAACTGTATCTAAAACAAAATTATGAAGAAGGAATGCAATACTACTGAACTATGCCATTTGTATCTATACTTGTGTAATAATCAAGTAAACTTTTGATAGAATTCATGGAAACTATAAATTCTAATGAATCTAACCTTTGTATGGGAACATATGGAGATGTCAATATTATACCATGGTTTAAAATGTACTATACAATTATTAACATGTTGTAACTATGTCACATTTCAATATCTATGACCTTTTTTGAGGATTTGAGACATACGAAAATATGTCTATGCATTCTATGATTTTTATGCAATTATAGAAATATCCTTAAATAGCCATAAGGAGTGCTTATTATAAATAGAAATGATGACTGAACCCTTAAGTAAGTGATTTTTAAAATTTCAAAGGGTATTTGGAGCCTACACGATTATAATATATTCATTACTAAACTATTTAAGTTCCTGTATTGGAGCATAAGGCTTCCAATAGGATAAATGATGATAAATTAAAACATATATTTAAATAAAAATTCAAATATTCCACTTGTTTTTGTCCTTAGACCCACTGGAGAGAGAATGGGTTAAGATCTTTAGAAATTAGCCTCCGAAAGGGGACATGAAAATATTTTTTGAAGGATCATTTATTTACACTAAATGTAGTTTCATCCTCTGCAATTGCTCTTCCTACCTCTATGATGGAATATACCACACTATGGTCTTATCAATACCGGCTTGTTTCTACTAGATCCATCTATAACCTCAATTCTAAGGAGATTGTTTAAGGACTTCCTCCACTCTCCTAATCCTTACCTATATGTTCTAGATGTCTAGTAGGAAAACAACATTGAGATCTGTTTGAGATAAGTACCTTCCATGCCAAAAACTGTCTCGAGGTAGTTCATACTAATATGTGTAGACTCTTTCATGCTTCCCTTCATGGATTTAAATACTTTGAGTTTTTTAATGATGACTATTATTGCAAGACATATGTGTTATTTCTCCATAATAAGAGTGAAGAATTTGCTAAATTTCATATCTTATATCAATGAGTTATTTAGTAGACTGGGTAGTCGGTTCTTTTCCTCCGCTCAGATCAAGGGGGAATTCATAGCAAAGAAATTCTTGGAATTCCATAAGGAACATGGTATCACAAATCACTTAACTACCCCTATATACCCTAGCATTATTACATTTCATAACATTACAATCATACTATCATGGATATGTCTCGTTGCATGCTTTTCACTGTAAATTGGGAGAGCTGATTTTGAGTAGAAGTTGTCTAAATAGTTGTATATCTTATAAATCGAGAACCTACAAAGATCTTATAGGAAAATAAAATGGAAGAGGTATGGAGTAATTACAATCCTTTGATCTTCCATATTAGAGTGTTTGGTTGTACAACATATATGCATGTCCTTGCCAAGAAGAGGAAGAAGATTAATGTAAAGACACTTCAGTGTATATTTTTAGGAAACAATGCTATGTAAAGGGAATATTGTCTCGTGGATCCTGAGATTATATATATATATATATATATATATATATATATATATATATATATATATATATATATATATGAGATTCAAGATGTGGATTGTGATGTGTCATCATTTGAATCATTCCCACACAATGAAGAGTCAATATCGACATCATCTCATCAATTTATTTGAACATAGTCATATGATGAGCGTGAAGATTCTTCACACAATAAAGATGAGATGCAAGGAGAATTTTTCATTAATATTGGTCATTTTGAAAATAATTATTCACATCAGTAGAAATATTAACATCTTAAATGGGTCTAAAGCAGTGTCAGAGACTCCCACCTGAACTCTCTCCCAAATACTTTAGTAAGAGTAAAAAATAAGAAGACTATTCGGGATAAATATTACCATTCTTCAACCTGTGTTTGCAAGCAAGATGATACGACCTTCCAAAACTCAATATGGCATGGTTTTCATGATACCTATGGATGTGGATGAACAAAGTGTGATATTGCATTCCATGGAGAATTTGAAAAAGGATTCTCTTTGCTGCAAGAAAGCATACAAATAAAATCACTTAAACAATATGGTGTTAGTAAAATATATGATGGATTTCCTAGCAAAGTCAAGTCCCTAGAAATCAATGGACTTCCTTGCAAGGGTGCCAATCCAATTTTAATAAATTAATATGATAATGATAAAGTGAATTGATAGTAAATGTTGATATGTCTCAAAGGAGTAAAGGTGTGGACGGATATGCACTCACAAAGGTAAGCAATATAACGAGTTTGAATTGGATAAATGATAAAATGATGTAGATGCTCAAGGGAGCTTTGTGGGAATTGATGGATATTTGAAAAGGAAAATTATCAGTTAGGATTGTGGTCTAGAGGAGAAAATATAGGCTACATTGGTAGATGATTTGACAGATGGAAATCATCGTTGATTAGACGAATCGTCAACAATTAGGCAAATCATCGACGATTGCTGGAGAATACTAACACAATAATAAGAGAAGAGATATAATTGATTCAAGGTATTAAATGATGAATGATTAATGAAGTAATACAAAATTAAACTACTTACCTCATTCTAGTTGAAGAAAGAGGATGAGAAAATTACATTACCAAAGAAGAATGTAGCAAATGTTGGCAGATTATTGATCCTGATTGTCGGAGGTCTATAAGGATTTTAAAAAGAAGATGTTGATGATCTGAATGAAGAGAGCTATGAAAGAATAGAGTCATAGTGCAGAATGCATTTGAAGAAGGTATTATTGTAATCCAAGTCCTTATGACCATGAATTCCCATCCCGTCGAGATGAAGGCATGTGACGCATATTTATAGAGTCTAATAGAAGATAATTGTTGATGATTGGGTGAATCACCAGTGATTGCAGGAATTTTGAGTTTGGTTGAGATATGGAGGATAAAATTACTATTTTTATCTTATGTGGTTAGGGATTTAGGTGGATTATGGTTGGATAAGTTAGAGATGTCGAGTGTGAGGTTTAGATGTGGATGGGGTAGTTAGGATAAAGTAGGGATAAATTAAAAGATTTCCTAGTTTAAACTAGTGTTAACTAGCAAGGAGTTAGAAGTGGTTATAGAGATAAGTTAGAGCTAGTTATGATCATAGTTATAGAAGGTTTATAATTTAACTTTATAAATAGTGATTAGTGGGAGGTGGTTAGGATAAATGAGAAGTGTTTTAGTAATTTTACTAGTTAAACTAGTTGTAACTAGTGTGAAGTGGGGTGAGGTGTAATATGAATATTAAGTTTGGTTAGGATAGGTATAGAGCTACATTTAGAAGGTTTAGTTACACTAGTCGTAACTAGTGAGTTAAGACGAGTGAGGTGTAGGAGTGAAATTAATTAATTAATCAACTAATTAAATAATTATTTTAGCCATGGGAGGAGAAATATGACCTAGGTAATGTGAGGTGAGGGATTAATTAATTAATTTAAGGGGTGTAGGGGAAATGACCTAGGTTAAGGGATTCCATGAGAATAGTGTGATGTAAGTTTTATTAGATTGATAGGATATGTCGGTGACGACATGTAAAGGGGAAGGTATGTAAAGTAATAATTTTGAAGTCTCAGTAGATAGAAGCCTTTCCAACATAATACCATGGATAGAAATGACACATGTTAAAAAGGAATGATATCCTAAGGATTATAGAAGTTTTTATCTGGGTTAATTGATTATATGGTAAATAAGGGAGCCCTTTATAAAGGAGTTGTGGGAAATTTGGATGGGGTATAAGAGGAAAATTGATAAAGAGGGGTACATGAAAAAGCTTTGGTTTTTCCTTTTCTTTGTGTATGTTGATTTTGGGTTCATATAGGTGGGTGAATTATACTTGTTTGAGATAAGGGACCTTTACTAGAAGGTGATGGGAACACACATGAAGGAGGTTTTTCGAGATTTGGCTAAGGATGACACTTTTTTTCTACAAATTTTGGTGAAGACATTATTAGTAGCTTGGGCATAGATGTTGATGAGGTTGACAGACCTTCGAGAGAAGGTATGGACATTAATAAGGTTGAGAGACCTCCAATAGAAGGTGTTGATGAGACTAAGGGAACTTCATTGTAAGATGTTAATTAGGATTTTGGTCCTTCAAAGGAAGGTGGTGAAGAGATTCATGGACCTTTAAAGGAAGGTGCTAACGAAGTTGATGGACCTTAAGGGAAGGTGCTAACAAAGTTTGGAAGAAATGAATCCATAAAGCCCAATGGATAAGGACCTGGTTCATGAAGTAAATTAAGATTATGTGATTCTCATGTCATTTCCTTGTTGTGCTCGATCCACAACGTGTCCCCAAGCTAGAGAAATTTGTTTTCCTATGTTTTTACATGGGAAAACTTCACTTGAAAACTAGACAACCATACCCTAGAATCGAAAAATTTCTATGCTATACCTTTTCGGACACACCCTCCCTAGTCATCCTATTCCTCGTATTAGTTCTAAACTTCCCCCCTAGTGGTTTATATGTGTGTGTTTCACCCTTACCCATAGGTGATTTATGGAAAAAAATATCATTTAAGTACTTCAGGAGCAGTATATCTAAATGTTGATTTTCAAGAAATCTTAGAAAGGGATATCATCATGCTTTCTAAGACAAGTGTATAATCTTCAGAGTTGTGTCGAGGGAGAAAATCCATCAGGGAGGTGTATTCAATATTCAGGATCATATTGCAAATTTTTGAAGAATATTATGGGAATATTTAGAGGTTTAGGAGCCAATTCAACAAAAGTGGGTTTTAAAGGTTGAAGGAGCTTGCATCGCGAAAGAGCACCTGGACTTCAAGAGTTGATTCTGAATATCTTAGAATGTGTTGTGATCCAAAAAAATATAAATGGAAAGCATTTTCAATCCCCTACATGGTGATAAAACTACATTCATCCTAAACCCCATTTAGTTTTCTAGGAAACTTATTATTTCTACGTATAGTTGGCAATCCCAAGAGAACAAGGAGGGTTTTTCAGGCCATTCCATCCTTCTCAAAATTTCATTTCTAGTCAATTTCGTATAAATAAGTGTGAAAAACTTCATCCATGAGCTTAACTTATGTCTATTTCAAGTTGTCACCTAAGGTACATGTTTAATACTTAGTCAATTTTCTTGGGTGACACGTGGCAACATGAGGTTGAGGTGTAATTTTGTGCACCCATTTTCCATTTCCAAGGGTAAAATTAGGATAAAAAATGTATCCCCTCCTCCCTTAGGCTTCATGGTCACTTCATATGACCCTGGTGAATCTATATAGCCCCTTTGACCTATTTGACTATCCCCCTCACCTTGGCACGCATGAATGAAAAGTGGTACCCTAAGGAAATAGTGCCCTTTTATGCCCCCATTGTCAATTTCCAAGTTGAAAAGAAAGATTTTTTTTTTCCCCCATCCTTGCTTCCTTTAGGTTCTTCATACGACCAAAAACTGAGCTTCACGTGCTTATTTCTAGCCCCCTCCTCCATTCCTCTCCACTAATACATGAATTCCAAGTGGTAGCCTAGAGTAAGGGAGCCCTTTTGTGCCCACATTTTCCATTTATAAGGGAAAAAATGGAAAAAAAAATTACACCCCCCCTCCTCAAGGTTATCAACAGCTATTTAAACCATGACTTATCCATTTTCTTCTCACTTCCCCACATTCCTCCATTTACACTCAGAAATTTGGTTAAATTTTTCTAGGTTCCTCCCCTCCATTTTTATTCCTTTCATTCACTCCACAATCCCTCCATGATCTTAGCACCATTTTTTACTAGAGAAAAACTCAAAAATCCATGTTCTAGGCTCCGTTTTTTCTCCAGAATGAAGGTGTGCACATGAAAAAAAGAAAAAACCTTATTTAAATAACCAGGGCACGGATTGACATGAGGTTTTTAATTTCTTTGAAATTTTCGAAGGCCGTAAAAACCTAGGTGATGGATTTCACATGCACAAGGGGGAATTTTTTCAATGAGCAAACCCTAGTTTCCCCACACCAATATTTTAAAATTTAACATCTTCCTTTCTAGAGACCGGGTTGAGCCGGAACTTTAGAGGAGTAACACAAAAAAAACACATATTAAAAAAATAATTTCACCAATATCTGAGTCCCAGAAAGCTAGTTTCTAAACATAGTAAGACTCCTACATGGGCACTTACTATTTTAAGTAAGTCTTCATAGAGAGTTGTTTGTGTAAAGTCAGTGTGCACAAGGAGTATCCAGAAGGTGAATCAAAGTGAATGAAATTGAAAAGAGTGAGATATATCATTTACTATTTTTAGTAAATTCCCATTTCAGATACATAGAAGTTCCCAGGGAAAACATGAATTTCAAATTCACATATATCAAATTAGTCTCAGCTCTTTCATCTAGGCATTAAAATGTGTGAATCACATGGACCTCGATGAAGCCTAAGTAACTGTTCCATTTTCTCATTCAGGTGTTTAACCAAGAGAAAAAATAAATGGTGACACTTCATGGCTTGGAATGGATGGTATTCAATGTCATCAATTGTGTACTCATCAATGTTCATTATTTTTTTCCTCGATTTGTACCAACAAATGCATCATTCCAAGATCGATCTTTGTCATCGAAACATGACAGGGTCAATTTCAACCTGCATCCCCTTTAAAGTGGATCTTCATGAACATTATCCACATATCATCTTGAATCCACCTTAGGAGAATCATTCAACAATTTTTCTAAACACTCAAGTTCAGGATGTTCGTGTATCATACAAAGAGGAAATCATGAATCATCATCAACAAGGGTAAAAGTGATCAATGGTGTTTAGAGGAGAAACCTTCATCAGTGTGGAGGATCGTCAGTTATAAAAGTATGATCTTCCAAAAATCCTCGAGGTGGTACAATCATCATGGTTGTATTGTGCAAGCAATTTTATCGAGCCTTTAGTCATGTGCATAATTGGTCAAAAGAAGTGGAAACTTTTCATGGATTGTTTAGGAGGAGTTTTCTCATGGTTCAAAGGTTCACAATTCATCATTGCATTACAGAATTTCACTGATTCATCAGTGGAGCAGATCTTCATCGAAGATGAAGTGTTCTTAATTCATTCTTCAGAGCATCTCTTTCTCTCTCCTACTCTATTTCTCTCTTATTTCTCTCCCCTTTCTAAATCTTCATTGGGCATAATCATTTTATTTATACCTATTCACTTAAGTGACCTATTTTAAATTTGTAAAAGTATTTTCTCAAAATTATAAGAAAAATATGTAATTTGTATTTTCTAATGGGAAGCAAAAGGTCACAAGTGGAATAGGAATGCGAAGATTCATGTGAGGGGAGATGAGAGGTCAATTCACATTGCTATAAATTGGGATGTCCACTCCATTCCAAAGGATCCTACATTTTTTTTAAAATTTCCACTTTGTAGAAATTATGGGTTGTAGTTGTTGATCTTTGTATCAATGCATAAGAAATAAGAGCTACATTTCTTCTATTTCCCTTTCTTATATGTTCTTCTATTCCTCTCATTATAAAACTTTGTGAATGTCAATAATTAAGAAAAGAGTTTGATGTTTCTCTTGATGAGGAGATTAATACGACTTTGTGTTCATAGTCTCATCTTGTCTTGAGCTCAGTAACAAGTTTGTTTTCTTCTATAATGAATGTTGAACTACTCTGATTATTGTGTGTGAACTCTACAATTGGCCTACTCATGGAAGTACCTTTCCTTCCCTAATTTCTCTCCTTTCCCCTCATCACTGTGATTCCTCCCTTGTACCCCATACAAGCACTTTTCCATAGCTTCAGTGGAGTGTCCCTATGTGATCCCTATCCTATTTGGAAAACTTGCAACATTTAGTTTAGGATTAGATTAGTTACATTCAATAATGAGAGAAGCACCATTCAATGCAGAGGGGCATAGCCCCGTGAACATTGGTAGAGACACATAATTTTCCCAACTGAAAAAATGTCTCACCAACAATACCAGATCATATTTTTTCCTCCTTTTCATCATTCTTATGGAAACTTGACGTAAGATGCTTAGGTATGGATGGTTTCTTCAAAGGAATTGATGCTATTAGCTAAAGTCCACGGTTTTTTCCACCGCCAAAATTCATATTTTTTATCAGTAGATAGATCATTGTTCTAGGTACTTATTTAGATTTGTACTTTTGGATTAAAACATTAAATGGGTGAGGGAAGAGAGCATTGCATTTAACCAGTTTTTTGTATTGTGGTTCTTGAAATCACGATATCAAGCAACTACTTTTACTTTTAAATTGAATATGAAATTTTATAGAAATCCAGAGTAGATCGATTCCCCACAACATAGTTCTCTTATAATTTGGTTTTAATGGATCCTAAGTCAAAGGATCCTGTTGATTGTGTCCATGTACATTCGAGCTTCTTCACAACTACTTTGGAAGAGCATGATTCATGTTGCATTTTTTTCCCATTTGCAAATGAATCTCTCTACTGATAAAAAATTTCATCCTCTAAATTATATCTTCATATTCAATTTTCAAAGTCGAGGAGAATTCTAATCTTGCTTATAGATATGTCAATCGAGGTGGCTGAGGATTTCACAATATGATGCGCAGGGACCATAACTTTGTCTTCTCCCCTTCTTCAACCCATTGCTCAAATCCTTGATGGGAAGAATATTGAGGGAAACCTAGAAATTCCTTGTAATAGAAAGGAAATTCAACACACATGCAAAAAAACTCGTTAATATAAAGAAGGGAATGGAATTTTTCTACAACGAAAATTCATCTTGGCATTATCCATAGTGAAACCTTGTTTGAAGTTACTAGCTCTGATTTACTCCTCCTCATCACCATTATTTTAGAAACGTGATGTTAGTCACACGGGTATGGATGGTTTCTTCAGGGGAATTAATGCTCTTAGATGAAGTCCATGCTTTTTTCTGTTTCCAAAATTTGTCTTATTTATCAGCATATAGATTTTTGTTTTGGGTACTTATTTAGATTTGTATTTTTCGATAAAACATAAAAAAGGGAGGCAGGAAGGGATCATTGCATTTAACCTATTTTTTGTATTGTGTTTTCTGAAATCAAAATTTTGAGTAGCTGCTCTTACCTTCAAATTAAATATGAACTTTTATGAAAATCCAGAGCTGACCAATTCCCCACAACATAGTTCGTTTAGTTTAATTTTAACTACAACAAAAGGTGTGTTTATTGCTAGAAAATTTGGGTTCCTCTAACAACATCTTTTAATCCTCATCATCTGCATCCTCATCTGTATCAACATCCATATACGTATCAAATTTTCCATCACCCACATCCTTGTCCAAATCAAAGAGAAATAATTTTTGTAAAAGTTTCTCCATATCAAAAAAGGGATGAGAGTAAGATTAATGTCCCCATATAAAAATTAATTTGATATAATAAATACTCCCCAATTCTTAATAGTAAATCTAAAAAAATAAAATAATTCTTATTCAATATAAGTCCCAAAAATAAAAATGTTTACCCTTTAGTAAAAACACATATATTTAAACAATAAAAAAAATCAACATTATATAAATATTTATTTTTTAGGTCAAAAGATGTTGTGTTGGTGAGAAAGCTCAACCTCTCTCTTACATGCAGAGTAAAAAGAGAACTTGGTTATAAGTTGTATAGGTATGTTGATAAAATAAATCCTCCTCATCCACGTTAGCAGTCTAGCAATTTTTCATTGAGTATTTGTTCTTTGTGGGTGAATAAAATGACAGTGTGGCCGACGACCACCAATATGGATCGATAGGTTCACTGTTAGATAACAAAATTTGATGAAACTTCTTCTCCTATCGAACCGTGGAAAACTTCTTAAGACTCTCTAAAAAGGAAAAAAAATAAGGGAAGAAATTGTTCAGAAAATTGAGATATAGAAGGCTATGCATTTGAGCTTGGAGTTGGGCATAGCTTATCAAATATTTACTCTTCCCACAATCCTCCCTTAAAGAATAGAAACTACAAGAAAAAATATGAGCAGACAATCAATGATTTTGGTGTGCTGCATGTTTTGAATTTGATAATGTTTTCCAAGAGAAAGGTTAGTTATCGATTAAGAAACATTTAATATCCCTAATTTGCATTCTTAAAATCTTAAGAGAAACCATAATCATATATGAGCTTTAAATTGCCAACATATTGAATCCTCAATGCAAAGAAATGCATTTCTTAACATATGTTCACTTCAACATTGAACCAAAAAATATAAGTTTTCCTTTCGAGTATTCTGTAACAAGATATCTCAAGAATATATTGCCACGATGCCCTGCACACCATATCCCCTTTCTTCATTAAACATTTGAAAAAGATATGCACATGTTACATATGCTCCTCCTCGTAAAAAAGTTTGCTTCCTCAAAATGGTTCCACCTAGTATTATTCTCTCCCAATTGCTTCTCCTCCCTCTAACCCCCTCTTCTATACCGCACTTCCTCTGTTTATTTTTTGGTCCCTCAAAATCAACCTCCTCCTATACTGCTCCTTCACCATTCACACCGCACATATCATGTATGATTGGTAGTTTAAAAAAAATGATTTTATTGTAGCCTTTTGACTTACTTGTAGCCTATTAGTGTTTGTTTGTTTTTTTTGACACTTTTATTTTCTTTTCTCATCTCCATCTTAATATATTTCTTTGGTCTATGAGGAACTGCAGAAGACCACGCCAGCTGCCGGGACTCGAGACTACATTATTTACATCAGATAAGTGGAGAACCAATGATTTTTCTCTGTGGCCATACATCATTACAGAAAAAATCTAAATATATGAATACAAGTCAATCATTTGAAAACTGTGGAATTGGAATCTAGATATATGACTACAAGTCACTACATTGAAGGCGTTCTTTACAATGGGAAACCTGGGGGGCATCTGAAATTGCACGGTATAAATCAATGGTTGCGGATACGTCTGTACATGGATGTTGAACGAATTGTTTCAAACCATTGATCTATTGACATAAGATACATAAACAACAAGGATTTTGAAAAAAAACTCCAGCTGGCATTTTTGTGTTCAATCCGTTCGGATCCGTTGTCGGCACGATTTGATCTCGGTCTATATTCACTGCTTCTCATCTGCATTGTCTCCCTTATCTGATTTATTTTTTCATTTCTCCACCTCCATGTAAGTACAATGAAATAAGAATGGCACACCATGCTTGTCTTTTGCTTTCTGTGTAAGCATTGTTCTTGGTGCACCAGTTCATAGTCAAATTACATTCATCGTAGACAAGGGGCATGTAATTTGGTCATATTCTCATTAAAGATGTGCAGGACATAAGTATCTTGACTCTAGTCTGCTCTTACCTAGAGGGCAAGAAGATGATCTCTTTTATTTTTGTCTAGGTCTGTTATTTATTCTGGACAATGCCTCGACATTTCTTTGGTATGCTCTGAGACAATTCCCTCAACGGATCTTCTATTGAATTTGGATCGACTTCTTGGGTTATGGATTTTGATTCAAATTATCTATTCTCTGCTTTCCATCTCTACTTGTCTCATTGGCTTGATCACTTTTTAGCTCGACGGAGTCGGCACTATCGAGAGTCCATATTTCTCGCAAGTCTACCACTGTACACAATGAGCTCCACATTCCAAAAAAGTGTAACAAATACAATGCCTATCTCTTATACAAGTTGTCAGTCAATAGAGAGGTATTCATTTATTTCAACGTAGAATATTTCTCTTATGTAATGTGTTCAATATAACTTTGACAAAGAAATTTTTAATCTCACGCATTCGCCTCTATCTGCACTTTTGCAGGACTCTTATGCAGCTCGAATGTGTATTGTCTTTTGTCATGTGTTTCTCACGAATTTCTCTCGACTATTCAAACCCTCCCCAAACTCATTTCTTCTTGCACTTTTGCAGGACTCTTATGCAACTCGACTGTGTATTATTTGATCTCGACAATGTGGCGTAGCTACGATGCAACCAACTCTATTTTCACTTCTTTCTTGATCTTCGGATTAGACTAACATGTGAGATTCCAGCTTGAATGTTTCAATTTCATCACGGTTGTCTTCCACCCACCTTGTTGCATCAACTACACATACCTGACACCTCACATAGATCTTCTCATTTATGCTAACTGCTAGCTCTCATTCTCCTTCCATATGTAGCATTTTTGTTCTTCGTGAATGATTTCCATACGAATATGAAATAACCTCTCTCCAGTTCACTTTTTCCTCACCCTCTATTCAGGATATATTTCATGTTTGGTATCTTAAAAGCTTATTTGCATGATTTTAAGATATTTTATCAAGATGTTATAAGTGATAGTTTGAGAAGCATCGTACAAATTTGATAGTTGTGGATGGAGACTCAAAATAGCAGCCTATTTCAAAAGGAAATATATAATTATGCATGTTTAAGAGTGTCTTTGTAATTGCTATGAAGTGGAATTTAAAGAGGTTTGGTTATTTTGTGACATGTGTACAACTCTCTATTTTAATTTATGTGTAAATGTTCAGTGTATTTTGTATATGATAAGTATCTCTTAACTGTTATGTAATGGAATTCAATAAGGTTTTTTATATTCAGGTACATCCACAAATGGTAAGTGTATTCACATTTGTTTATACAATAACAATTACCATCAAATTAATAAAGTCAAGTTGTAAAAAAAGATTTATTAAAAAATTGTTGGAAAATTGGTGATTTACATGTCTATAAATGCCCAAGATTCCACTTTGCATAATTGTTATGTAGTGGAATTCAAGAAGGATTCATATATTTTGATACATGCACTAAAAGACCTCTATTTTGACCATGTTGAAATTGTAAGTGTATTCACACTCATTTATATGATAACCCTTACCATTTATGTGATAACCATTACTATTGAATCAATAAATTGATTCAATAAAGTCAAGTTGAATTGCAAAATATTAATTCAAAAAAAATGTTGTCAAAGTGGTGATTTACATGTTTGTGAATGTGCAAGTGTCTACTTTGCATAATTACTATGTAATAGAATTCAAGAAGGTTAGGTATATTATGGTACATACGTTAAAGTCTCTATTTTTTATGTGGAGATGGAGCTAGAGGTAATGTGTGTCCATATATCGTTGAAGTAAAAGTATGTGCAAGATTTCCAAACAATATTTGTTTAATAAACGTGGGTTTTAACAATTTTCAAATGCCAATTAATCATTTAATGAAACATTTTTTCAAGTGTCAGTATGTGTGACATCGGAAATATCTGTTTTATTTTATTTTATTTGTCAAACTTTGTTTTATGGTTACTAAAAGGAAAAACTTTTATACAAGGTCAAATGAATGTCGAATTTTAAAAATTTAACACACTCACACATATTAGAACTCACCATAAAAGATATCAATCTCCACGTCTTTATCTTGGATTATTTGTATACCATAATTATTAATAACATCAATACCTTCTTCACATATTTCTCGGTACTGAAAAATGGTGTCACTTTAGATAAGTAATCTAACTGGTTTAGAAAATTATTTCCAATGAAGAAAATTTCTCAGAACTCGATAATGTTCATGAGAAAAGGAAAATATTCTAAGTAGCAGTCAAATGGATATTAAATTTAAAGTCAAAATAAAAATTGAACATACTCATGTAAACATTATAGTGTTCCATGTCCCCCATCTTCCCCATTGCTCTCTACCATTCCCCACCACTTGCTATTGAAAAATGTTTCTCTATGTAATTCATTTCATAAATGTAGAACTTTAGACTCCATTTATATATATCGGCTTAGCCGCCAAAATAATCTTTCTTACGCTGATAGTTTTTTCTTAAATAGGATAGCCCGATAATTGGGAGGGTACTTGAGGGGGGGATACCCAAAACTTGAGAATTTTTTAATGCAAAGTATTATCAATTACATACTATTGTGCAACGTGTACCCAAGATGAGTGTACAATAGTCTACCACAAAGTGACACATCAAATGCCAATGTTTTAAAACCTAGTGCACAAGTTTAAGTCTAGCCTTTTTTAGTGTTATTCCACTTTGTTATTTTAAATCAATTCAAAAGTTGACTTTCCCTAGAAATAAACACTTAAAATTTTATATATATATATATATATATATATATATATATATATATATATATATATATTTGTTGTCAAGCAACTATGGGAGGATTTTCAAGTGTAAACATGACACCATTTAATTTCCATGTAGGTGCAAGTTAGGTATCACAACTATTGAATCCACTCCCATAATCAATTGGAGATGTGAATCTTAAATGCGTCAATGAATATTTTTTTATCTATTTTGTTAAACTAGGTGGATAAGATTTCTTAAACCTTAAAACTCATGGCTAGCTAGATGATGCCAACTTTTCTAAACATTTTTTGTGAGCATTTATTTTAGAACATATGGGCATATATTCTTGCATGTGTTGTTAGTGTCTAAACTCTAATTTTGATCCTTCAAAAAATAATCAAAGATTGAAGCAATAGAAACCATTTATACGTTTTAAAATCCCCAAAACTCTTGAATTTCCCATGAAACTTGCAATGTGGAGATAAAACAATTGTAACAATTTAAAGATCCCAAAATTGTATTCAAACTCAATGAAACACAATAATTTAGTGATCTAAAATCACAATCTACTCAATTTTTGCAAGATATGTTTGTCCGTTGTGATGCAAAAAATGATGAATAGATTCACCTTATTGTTGATGTTCAGCTACACACCCAAAAGCCTTTGATGGAAATTAAAAAAAACAAATTGGGTATTTATTTTCAATTAAGAAAATGATTGTTTATGATGCTTAGGCTTACTCAACAAAGGATTTTATGCCGAGTAAATATGTTTCGCTCCAATTTACCTTTAATTCTTCATTGTAATTAGTAATCGCACTTGGGAAGTGCAATAGAACACTAATAGAGAGGTGTAGGAAGTTTAGGGTTGAACGATTGAAGGTGAAACATTGGGAGGTGAATAGTTGTTATGATGCACATGATTGAGGGAGGAGATTATTTGGGTTGGGGAATATGTCAGAGAGAACATAGATGATCCTTGTTTTTCCTCTGTAAACTTGAAAATACCTTCTTTTTATTGGATGTGTAACTTTTAGGGATTACTGCAATCACAATGTTAGACGTGTTTTAATAGCATATATGTGGAAGGAAAACAAAAAAAGTGTGAGCACTAATGAAAACATGGTATATAATTTGTGTAGGAGCACTGACTGAGGATCCCAAACATCCACAACTCTGAAAACACTAATTAATTTTTTGACACATTGTTGCCTCTTAATAAAGAGAATAAATTAAATGATGAGGATGAGCTTTCCAGTGGGAATGTTGGCAAGCTCATTTGCAGCATCTCGTGGATCTGTTTGGTGTCCTCCAACTGTCTTGTGAGATATAATATTTGCTTCGTGTTGTGTCATACCTATTTATGCATCCTCCTAGTTGGGCCAAAATGGGAGTTTAGAGTAGGGCATAGAAATCTACCAAATCTTAATGGAAGGTGGATTTTTAATATGTAGTTTCTGGCACTGGGGTTGGAAAAACCCCAAGTTCCCATCTTTTGTTCCGTAACCTCCCTCTCATCACATAATAATAGAAACAATCCTGCAATTCACAAATCATCCATTGCGCCGACAAAGTGTAAATTGTAAAAACAAACATCATCACTTATATATAGGCAAGCAACAGATTATCCACAAATAATACTACACGATAATGGTTGTTGAATTTGTATTGTTAATGTAAGTAATTATGTTAATAGCCCTTTTCCCAAACTAGACCACTTTGAGAAAATTTTGGCAGCACACAAATATCAGTCAACTTTGGATTCTTTGGTCATTGGCATACTACCATATTCGTGTTGTTCACCTAGATTTTTTTCTCATGGGCCCCACTGAATCCTTTTGCAATCATGTGCTCTGCCCATTCATCGCAGTGAGAGGCCTACATGCAGTGTATTGAAGGAAAAACAAGTCATGTACCATAGGGCCTTCCACTCCACCAATATACAACATAGTAGTCTATGTGTTATCTCCTCATTGGTCACTAAAACCTAACTTAAGGAAGAAGATCAATGCAAACCTAGATTGTGTCGTTAAGCTTTGAAATTTAAAATACACGTGACATGAGGAAGGTATATATGAGAGTGCATAAAATTGTGTGCCTAGCCAAAACCGTGTTAGACATGGGAAGAGGTTTTCTTATTTGAATGCCAATGTTTGGTATGTGTCATTATCTTCCATCGGCTTGAGTGGTCATCATCGAGGCTCTCTTGTGAACTATTTTAGAGGGCGTACATTTAGGATAGGAGTCCCCATTAAAGGGTTCAATATTCCTCCTTCCACCTTGGCATGCACCTTTTAATATCTTTTATGGCTTGTTCTCCTCCTTAGACCCTCATAAAGTGGATAGCTTGTCTCTCCCGTGCACTTCACTCGTATTTGTGTTATCATTAATTTTTATTTTTCCGATGTTAAATTGATCCCTTGACTTCAATCTGTATTGGATTTGCATTTGGTTTTGGGATAAAAAATCTTCCATTTTTGCATTGAGGGTCCTTTAAGATAGACATCACATTTGCATTATGGATATTATATTCAGTATTATGATTCATACTTGCTCACATCTAGCATCTCATCTCACCACTAACAGGATCACCCGAGTTTGCAAACAAAATCCTCTTTTTCCAATACCTCAAACATTAAATAAAAAATTATTTCGATATGCCTTTCTAAATTGGAGTCTTGGTAGTAATGTTTGACATGCATATGATAAATAAAAGGTCAATATTTTCTATCGGTTGTCATTAATAGATGGTGTCATCAGGATTTTTGATGAGGGAAATTCCTAATCACTAACTTTATCCCCAAAGATAATCCCTAATCTCAAATGATCCTAAATGTAAAGTTTCAATATATCTTATATGTAGAGATCATAATTCAAACATATGGAAGTTTCCCTTGGAAGTATTTATTGACCACGCCGTGCCTCTTGGGATATCTCCAAAATATATTGCCTTAATGACTTACACCCTACACCTCCTTTCTCCTTCAAAATAATGACTTAAATGTCATGTGCTTATCTTCTGTCTGGTTGTAAGATAGACAATTATCACATACGTTCCTCCCAGAATTCCCCTCCTCCATTAAACTTCTCCTCCCTCTATCTACTTCTTCATCACCCCTCTTCCTCCTCCAATGCTTACCTCTCTCAAGTTTAATATCTTCGACGCATCCCCTTCTGCGTTTCCATCGCGCATTTTATGTGCGATTGCTAGTTAGCATTTGAATCCATGATACGTCATATCGTTCGTGATAAGGGAGACACCCATCTCCATCACAAGATTGAAAGAATTTCGGTACACATTTTACAGGTGTTGCTATCCTTTTCAAATTTTCACATGGCCAAGCCTCAGTCAAGTCCAAACTTATTATTCTCTTCCAAAAGCCAAAAACACACAACACACTTCAGACACGTAGTTTGTCAATTTATATATACAAAACTAACTTCGCTTCTTCCTTGTTCTGAAGACCATAACTACTGTGAGTGATTGTTACTAGGCACATAACAAACAAACTACTAATTACAGTGCTTCATAACCTCCATTTTAAATTTTTACATCAGAAAATGAACATGCCTAAGGAAATTATCAAGAGAGAAAAGTGCGGGAAATTTAAGGGCGTCCGTTTGAGAAAATGGGGGAAATGGGTGTTGGAAGTGAGAATGCCCAAATGCAGAGACAAAATTTGGCTGGGGTCTTTCAACACAACAGAGCAGGCTGCCCACGGTTACAATGTGGCCACCGTCTATTGCCTTCCTTAAATTACAAGCTCCTCAAATTACAAGTTCATAACACTATTATACACATATTTTCCTTATCGATTTTATTATTGTTCTTGCTTTCATGCTTATGCACATGCTTAAAACGTGGATCAATGGGGTGTTGTAGATGACACAACTAGTGGAAATGATGCAACACCGTGGCCTCTTAGAGGTAAATGGTGAAGAGGTTAAGCACCTTCCCCAAGGAAAACATGGTGACTTGTGCCAAAGGGGGAAAGCTTCAACTCAATTACGCGGCACACCACACCATGTTTGATGTTTTCTTTTCTTGAGCTATCACTCCTTGTTATTGCATCATGCCACAGCCTTTCCTTATTTCATAAAAGTAGAAGTGGTCATCAAAACAATTGGCTGAATTGTATTCAAGTTAAAAACCTCCAACAACACAAAAAATTCCAAGAGTCACAACAATGTCGCAAAGATGATGTTTATTTAAAGGGCCAGTGAATGTTCAACAAATTAAAGATCCTTCCTCTATTATGTGAAGAGGTCAAGTTCCTTCCCAAGGAAAACACTATGATGTGCAATGAAAGGGGAAAACCTCAAGTCAGGTGACACATCGCACCAAGTTCGATATTTCCTCTTCTCTAGCTCTAGCTCCATACCACAGTGTTTGCTTATTTCGTAATGTCTTGGTCATCACATTGGATTCATCCCACCCTTGTAGGTATATTCTCACTACATCTCTGGGTCATTTTCAAATGGGTTGTTTTCCTCATGTTATTGCTTTTACACATTCCTATCACTTAGTGCTCAGCTTCCCTTAAAGGTTCGATCTTGCTTTTCTCATTGCTTAGCTATCATGGCCTCATGCATCCTCATCAACAAGAATACTCTGAAAAGTTTCCTTAAAATATGAAAAAGGTGTGTAAAATCCTACAACAATCAAAATAGCTTATCTAATATGCAAAGGGTTCACATGTGGAGGAAGGGAAAATAGACGTTTATATAGTGGAATGTCATTTATAGCTTAGGCAGATAAAAATTAGTTGGAAGCAGTAAGAACAAAACATGAACTGGAATATGATGTGTAAACCCTTGCACATAACATCAACAGAGCCCAAGAAGCATTGAATCAAGAAATATAATAGAATGTGCACTCCAACCTGTTGGTGCTCAAATAGTCTCACCCCGTTTGTCATTGAAATACCTCATTTTGCGGCCTCTGTCATGTTTTCTATCTCCCCATATTGGTGCTTGAAGACTCTGTCCTCCATTTGGTTGCCATGATCAGTCTCTTCCTTGCTCAAGGATCACTTAAAGGTCTAGAAAATATTTTTTCATTCCTCTATGCATCTGAAAGGGTTTGTAACTTGGGCGTCAAACTTGAGTTTTTCCTTTCCTTCCGATTTCCACAGCCATGTTTTGTTGTCCCTTTCATTATTGTCCCAAATACCTATGGAAATGTGATTGGATGTAGCTCAGAAGATCATATTTGAGCCTTATAACATTTCTAAATTCTGTCCTTGAAGAAAGATTCATTTCTGGGATCAAATGGTGATTTTCCTGCATTTTATGGTTTGATGGGTGTATTTTTCTTGGTAAAATTTACATCTCAGCATCAGTGGAAATGTGGCCCTTTTTGGTTGGATGCAAATCAACGGGGTAGTTTAAAAACTCTAAGGCTCACTTCAACCCACAACTTGTCCATGTGGAGGAAAGACACTCATTTTAAAAATCACCTTTTGGTTTGGTTTTGGAGTTGCACTGGGGGGACACGTGGAGGTTTCTGTTGCTTTTCCTAGACTTAGAAAAATATTTCATGAGGCCAGTACAGTTTTAGTGGACCATAGACACATGGAGGGTTGGCACTCATTTGAGGATCCGCCTTAGGGTCCTACTTTAACAATTGTGATAGGGAGACATGTGGAGGCTTCCACTGGCTCCGATTTGTACTTAAACTGTAAAAAGCAATTTTCTAAGGCCTGGGACACGTGGTGTGCCCGCACTTATTCAGGGTCTCCGCTCTTGGGCACCATCTCAAAGTTGTGCCATGAGGACACGTGGAGGCTTCCGCCGGGTCTTCCCATACTTAGAATTTTCTGGCAACTTTCTAAAGGCCTGGAACATGTGGAGGGACCGCGCTTGTTTTGGGACCGGCCCCTAAGTTTTATTTTGAAGAAGTGCCAAGAGAAAAATTAGAGGCTTCTGCTCACTCTGCTCTTTGCTTAGACTTTTCAACAGCCAAAGGAAACTGTATCGGACCGTAGACACATGGCACCTTCCGCTGAACCTTAAAATTTTTTAACAGACTCTACTGGACTGAGATACGTGTTGAGCCTGCGCTTGTTTGGGGTCTTTGCTTTTGGGAACCATCTCAAAATGTGCCATTGAGACACCTGGAGGATTCCCTTGGCTCCTTTTTTCACCGAGAATTTTCAAAGGCCAAAAGGCATTTTTCTTGGGCCCAGGGTACATGGAAGGTTTGCGCTTGTTTGGGACATGCCTCTATGATTCTCCTTTGCAGTTGCGCCAAGGAAATATGTGGAAAAATATGATATAAAGTGGAAAAGGGGTAGAATCAATGATTGTTGTGCATTTCACTTGTTTTTCTACCATTTTTTCTCCAAGACTCCTGGAGACGCGAATACGCACTATTTTTCATCATTCTTTGATGAAATTCCTTTTCGTCTCTATATGTAAGGTGAAATTAAATGGATTTGAAACTTAAATTATGAGTCAAAGGATTGTTAAGGTTGATATTTTGAAGTGGTAATTGCTCAAGCACTTGCAAAATAGGGAATTACCAGAGGAAATGGATGCGGGGCCGAATTGCAGAGGAAAGAGAGGGAAAAGGGATGAAATGATGAAAGCGCAGGTGCAAAAGATAAAAAAGGTGTTGCCTCGAGAGTGAAAAAGATTACTTGTCATATCCAGCTGTGTAGAGTCTCCGGAAAATTATTAAAAAGGGTATTTATCGCATTACAAAATCAGAATGATTAGATGGATTGCCAAAAAATTGTGGCATGGAATCCTAGTCATTAGTTGAGGGCCCAAGAAACATGATCAATTCATAATTGGTCCACCTGGAAGATTTCAGATCTAGATTTGTTAAACGTCGCTTTCTGAAGAAAATTGTTAACAAGAAAAGGTCCCTCGAATATTATTTCTTTCTGGGGGGAAAATTGAGTGAGTAAAATGTATAAAGGCAATAAGAATACTCTTACAAATGGTCAGAGGTTGAATTCCTAAGATAAAATTTGAGAAAGTCGTGTTCCTGAGAGACCAAGCTAAGATAACCTCTTATTTTCTTTTGTGTTATATTTTCTATCATGTCAAGTTGGTTACAAATGTATAGTCGTTGATGAGCACTGAGAATGCTCTGGAAGCTTTCCCTTGGTGATGAATCTAAGCAATTTTGAAATTAATTTGTGTCCAATCTCTAGCAATTTGTGTCTTCTTTGTTTCAAAATGTCTGCAAATAGTTTCTTTCGTTCCTATTGTAATCTTATATTGAAATATTTGTGAAATCATACACGATATCGTCCCTGTGACAGTTTAATGGTATTTGCAATTTCATTTCAAGAAGAGATTTCATCTTGGATGAGATAAATAAATTTAAAATCAATTCACTGACATTTGTTGATAAAGATTGTCTGTAAGTATTCGGGTTTACCTTATGCGTGATTGATCAAAGACTTTGGTGTTTAATTGAGTCTTTCAATTCGAGCCTTCGTGTTAGAGTCTCAAAAATTATGTGAAAATGTGTTGATCTGGGCCTCCATTAAAGCACACCTTCTGGTTGAAGGGATGTATTAACTATTCTGAAGCTTTCTGTTGTTGAAGTTGTTCATTACTGTGAAGTCCCTTCAAAGATCTGGTATAATCAACTTTATCCTACTTAATCTCCCACCAATATCATTTAAAAACCATTGATCCATCCTGAACTACCCCTGTTTACCCTGTATATCAACAAAGGAACAAAATCTACTCACTAAAATATGCAAAACACTCAGGATTTCTTAATGTCTTCAGTTACATTAGTCATGTGTTGAAAGTATCTCCATCGTTTAGAAGTGACAACTCTTAATATTTAAATCATGGAGTATTGACCGTATTTTCCCAAGGTTTTCTTTATAAAAATTTTCCAAAAGAAGGACATCTCCATCTCCTTCATCAAACATACATTACACTAAGGGTCCTCTCACCCTGGTCGAAGAGGCACAACCTAAAGTAGCGAGGACATGCCAAATCCTCTTCAAGGTGCTATCCATCTCTCCACAAATCTGAGTAACAAAGGGCTAATTAGATCTCATCCCTGGATACGAAATGACACACACTATGATCTATCTGTCCCTAAGTTCTCTGTCGAATCTGTGTTGTTTCTCGGCTCGAAAAGGAGAATGAATTTGGATACCAACACAACCTATGGAAGGAGGGATGAGAGTCATGAACCTATGACTAGGCATATGAATATGTAATGTTCCCAAATGGAAAATTCTTGTACCCCCAGATGGATTTTGGGTAAAACCACAATCTAAAGATCAACTTCTAAATAATTTATAAAACAGTTCAAAGAAGATATGAATTTTATACATGCATGGTGACTTGCATAGGAGATGAAAACCCACAAAATAAAAGGCAAAAACACTTAATCTCTAGTGGAATAAACTTAGAAAATTTTATAAAGATAGAATCAATAGAGAAATACATTATTTGAATTGAAAATAGGCTATAATTATTTCATCAAAATTTTATAGATATCTGCCCTCAGACACAAATGAAAATAACACTTCTTCATTACCATTTTTAATAAAAAATTAGTAGATTTGATTTATAAAAATCAAGAATATGAACAATGATCAAAATATGATCCCAAGCATCTCTGGAACCCCACAAACCATCTCTTCAAGTGGGCCAATCCTCCTAGAAAAGGGATGTAAATAAAGAGAAAACACAACCACAAATTTCCTCTTCAAACCCTTATGAAAATATGCAAACTTCAAACCTCAAATACACAGAAAAACTACTAGAAAATCAGATATCTCCATGATATGCAATGGAAATCCATGTGTGGAGAATCCACACAAATAGGAGAAGGGTTTTCACCCTTTTATTAGATCCCTTAGAGGGTTTTTTTTCCTCAAGAGGTTATTTCTAAAGGTTTTCATCCTTAGAAATATTTTTGTTAAGCTCAAAGGCTCAGACAAAATTAAGATTTGTTCAAAATAGAAAAATAATTCCTTCTACAAGTAGGTAAACTCGCTTTTATAGATGTAATGGGCCAAATAGCCTCCCTAAATTTCAATCAGATCGCACCCCTTGCATTTAATGTTTTATCCACCTTTTTCATCCTCCAAAGGGGTTTCAATTTCTCCTTAGGGAGAATAACAATGTAAAGTGATATTTCTTTTTTTCTTATTTTTACTTTATCACTTTATATTTGTATTTTCTATTTTTAAATTGAGTTTATCATTAATAAATTAATATAAATTACTTATAATATTATTTATTTTGCATGTTTATAATTGATTTTTTTTATGATAAGTTTCACTTTCTGACACACTTTACCTGTTGGGAAATAGAATTGGGCTAAATTTCATCGACTAAGAAGGAAATATTACAATCCTTCATTTCCAAAATTACTTTCCCTCAAGCAATTGTAACTCATTTGACCAAGTTCCAAGTGCACAAGATAAAACATGCTATAGTGTTAAAAAATTCTAACTCCTGTACCTGTCAAGTGAGATATATCTTTCCACCATACACTTCTCTCAAGATGATCATATACAACAATTTGCATTAAAAGATTTATGTCTTATGTTGCAACCCATATCCATCATGCTATCACACTTCTTATAATGATTCAGAATTTGCATCAAAAGAAAGGAACTTGGATCCACTTCATATTGAATATTTCTCACCTCTTTCCATACAAATATCATTTCCCCTTCACGGGCTACAAGAATCACTTCTCTTATACCACTGTAATATCTCAAAATGGAAAATGTTTACCCCCAGATGGATTTTAGGAAAAAACCCAATCCCAAGAACAATTTTTAAATATTTTATAAAATATTTCAATGGAGATATAAATTTTATACATGCATAGTGACTTGCACAGGTGATGAAAACCCAAAAACTAAAAGGTAAAACTAGTTAATATTTATTGGAATCAATTCAACAAATTTTATGAAGATAGATTAAAGAGATAAATACCATATTTGAATTCAAATCAACCTAGAATTATTTTCTCAAATTTTTGCAGACAACTGCCCTCAAATATAGCTGCAAATAACACTTCTTCAACCTCCTTCATGGTGTCCTCTTGTTCTACAACCTGCTCACCACGGTTCCCCTCATCCTCAATCGTGAAGTTTGAAAGCTCAAACTCTTCTTCGACATTAGAGTTTGAAGGGGATGAAGTGGGAGGAATAAATGAAGGTTCTTATGTGGCCTTCTTTGTGTTCAAAGCCTTTGAAACTGAAAGGTTTTCCTCCACATCCGGAATGCACTCCTCCTCTTTTGGATTTGGAGTATCTGCTTCTTCCCTCTCTTATGTTGTAACCGAAGCCTCCACTACTTGTCACTTGAACTCAACCTCCTTCGGGGGCTTGACCATCAAGGGGATTTTATTAATCCCAAATCTAAAAGCCAAGATCACCAAGGTTGTAATTTTTTCTTCTTTTCTTATTTCTTCTTCTTGCTGCTCCCCTTGACTAGATTCTTGATTTTCTTCCCGACATGGGCTCGGGAAAGTAGGAGGAGTAGTGGGTGGGGTCTCAACTAATTTTGAGATTTTTTGTGGTGGTGAGGGGAGTGGACTTTCTTTTTTCTTTTGAGGGAATGATTTTTTGGAAGAGAAAAGGGAAGTAAAATTGAGATGATATGGAAGATTAGAAGATGGAGAAGTGAAATAAAAAATTGGGGCAATATACAATGGGTTTGAATCTTGACACTACTGAAACAATAAAGGTTGGGATGGAGAAAAAGGAGCAAAAGGAGTTGGTGATTGACTTACCCATTGACAAGGTTGTCTTGCATTTTTTTCTTATGCTTCTATCTCCTCAGTCCACTGTGTAAGTTGAGGCATCATTTTAAGCACGAATTGAAGCTTGTCCTATGGCATATAGTGTCTTGGAAAAGGGCCTTCCCATGGACAAGATGTCCTGTAGCCAAATTTGAATGCCTTCATTTGTGTTGTAGCCCGAGACTGAACCATGTTAGCCTCCATCCTTTGAATCTTCTCCAGTAGGTCAGCATTCTCCATATAGTTGTTATCATCATATACGTACCCATGATCTTGATAAGCTCCATAGCCAAAATGGTTTTGGCACTACTTATATGGGTAAGCATGATGGTTGTGAATCTAATCATAATGCTGATTTGGAGGAGATAAGAAATACATTGGAGGTGTACTGCACTGCTGTTCCTACAAGTGTGAATTCCAAGATGGGAATGAAGCCAGGACTACACAACTTCATGAATGTCAGAAGATGAAAGATGTGGAAAGAAGAATAGGTGGAAATGGATGGAAGGAAAGTATACAACTCATATAATGGGTTTTTGATCAAATGGAGTCGCCAGATGTGATTTACATGTGCCTCTAAAGGCTGAATCTCACCAAGAACACATCAAATTGATGAAATGAAGTGGTAAGGTGCTTCAAACCCGTCCCACTTGACGTGTGAAAACTGTTGATGCAGAATCAAAGCACCCTCTGAATGGATTGATTTTGAATGGGGCATCCGGTGCAATCTACATAACATTGGACCATCTCTCAAGCTATGGGACTTGTGGGCTTGAGATGGTCCTCCAGAAAAATTTTGATTCTTCTTCCTAAACTACCTACCACAAGCTACTCTAATGTAGGAAAACTATGTAATCCTAATCTAACCTTCCAAGGGACCAGGGAGAGAGAGCATGAAAACAAAGCCTAGACTAAAGCGGTGATACACCAAAGAAAGAGGTTGTTGATCACAAATTCAACTTCCTGAAATGGAGAGGATGGACAAGATACATCATAGGCCAAAGATAAAGTTCACACAGAAAACCATTTCAAACCCATTAAACATAGCTCTCAAAACCTGCAATAGACATCAGAAATATGCACACTATACCTTACAATGGTGAGAGGAAAGAAGAGAATATAAAAGAAGCAAATGATGGAAAAAATGCATCATGAAACAAATTTTATTTTCTCCATGAGTTCACACAGTACATCATTAATTGGAAAGAGGAAAGAAAACGCCATTACAAAGCAAAGAGAGGAGGTTTAAACTCCACATTTGACCCTAGAGAAGAAAGAGGGATGGGGGTAGGAGAGAAAAAATGACCCACATGTAAAAAAATTTCCCTCCTTATAATATATATGAAGAATATGAGAGAGAAAGGAGAGAAGAAATTGAATCCTACCTCAACCACTCTAAAAGAGCATTGAATTCACCTACGACAATGATGGGTTCCACTGCAAAAACCCGTGCCTCCATGTGTTGTTTCTTGTTGGGAAAGAAAGGAAGCCCTTACTTAATTATGGTGGTAGGTGAGAACCTTGACAGCCTAAAAAATGGAAGACTGTATTTAAAATTCTTGGTGGGCTTCATGATTTATCTTTCATTGAATTAACCTTCTGCTAATTTTTTCCAAACTACTTGTGTTTGGAGTTTATCCATGCAACATCCACGTGGAAGCCCCATGCATTCTTACAATTTTGTTGCCTTTTAGGGTCCTGGGAATGTGATGTGCCCGCACTTGGCACTATCCGTGAACATGCTGCTTCATTCCTTTAGGTGAGTAAAGGTCCCCACTATATATGATGTCAAAACCCCTTTCCGGGTGGGACCTTTGTAGTTAGCTCAACGTGGAAGCCCTACACATTTTAAAGATTTTACCCCCTCCTTTCACTCTTGAAGTTGTAATGGTTGGACACTTGGCATCGTTTACGAAATTTCTCTACCTACTTTGTTTTCTGCCTTTTCCACCTATTTAGGAGCAACTATGTTAGACCCTAGCCACGTGGAGAGCCTGCCTTTGGATTTTACCTTTAAAGTTGCGCTGATGAGTCATGTGGAGGATTCTACTGGTTCTTCATATGCTTATACTTTTCAATGGCTGGTTCTGCCTTTTCGGGATCTAACCATGTGGAGAGCCTACGCTCATTTGGGGACCTTCCTTTGGATTTTACCTTTGAAGTTGCGCTGATGAGGCACGTGGAGGCCAAGCGCGTCCTTAGGGTCTCTGCTTTTGTGGCACCTTTTGAAGGTGCACTGATCTGACATGTGGCACCCTCTGTGGTTCTGTTGACATGCGACACTCTCCGCAGCTCTATTGTTTTGCTTCAAGTAAACTCACTCTGGGCTCAATTTTGACTTACCGAGTTAGCTTTCTCATTTTTTCAACTGTATATTTCTTGAGATCCCCGAAAATATAAAGTCTGAAAACTTCAAGCCTTTCTCCATTTTTTTCAATTGAGCTTTGATCTATCTTGAAGAGGCACACGAGGAGGATGCTGATCTAATCTAAGTTGCTTCTTGGCACGGGAGGAGGGTGCAAGGGGACAAAAAAGAATATGCGCGTGCATGAAGAAGGGAAGAAAAAGAGTGCGGAAGAGGAAGGCAAAAAAAGGGGAAATGGAAGGGGAAATGAACACAATGCCTACACTAAAGTGGTGATACACCAGAGAAAGAGGTTTTTTTTATCACAAATTCAACTACCTGAAATGGAGAGAGGATGGACAAGATGCATCATAGGCCAAAGATAAAGTTCACATAGAACACCATTTCAAACCCATTAAACACAGCTCTCAAAACTTGCAATAGACATCAGAAATATGCACAATATACATTGTAATGGTGAGAGGCAAGAATAGATGATAAAATAAGCAAAGGATGGACAAAATGCATCATGAAATAAATTTTACTGCTCCATGAGTTCACACAGTACATCTGTTGATGCGTAATCACAACACCCCTAAATGTCTATAACTCAATGGGTTGAGACTCTCAATGTGATTGCATAACATGGAGCTTTCCCCAAAGTGTGGGAATTTGCAATCAAAAAAGCTCTCCGGATGAAGGTTGGTTCCTATTCCTCTTTTCAGGTGCACACATACAATTTACATAGGATCTACTCTAAAATATACTCTAACTTGCCAAGGAGACAAGGTTAAGAAGATGTTAGAAAATAAATCTAAACTAACAGAGGTGATGCACCTAAGGAATGTTGAACACCTTCTTTGTAATAAAAGACAAACCATTAAAAGTGTAATGCAACCACCATGCACAGATAACCAAAATTGCAATGAGAGATCTGAAAGATACTTGTATGAACATAAAAGAGGGTTGATATCATCTACAAAATTATTTTTATTGCTCCAAGAATTTGATACAGTCCATTACAATGGCCAAGAGGCACAAATTTGCATTTCAGTTTGAAATGAGAGGTTTGAACTCCACAAATTCACTTGTAGATCATAGAAGAAGGGAGGGTGTAAGGAAAAATTGTCCAACCCTTAGAAAAATGCCCCTCCTTATAATATATAGGAAGAAAGAGAGAAGGAGATGAGAAAAACCCGAAATCCTCCCTCAACCACCTCCAAAATGCATTGAATTCTTCTGCAACAGTGATGGGAGACATGACAAAGCCCATACCTCAATGTACCATGCCTTATTGTGAAAGAAGGAATCATATACCTCATAATTTTGGTAGGTGACGACCCTGACACCTGAAAATGGTGGACTATATTTCTCCATTTTTGGAGTCTGAAATGCATGCAACCTCCAAAATCCAGAAATCCAGACTTTCGAAAATTTTGGTTTTGGAAGTCGAGCTACTATTCACTGCTTAAAATGGCCTGAGAGTTCCGAAAGTCCAAAACCCGAAAGTCTGAAATTTTGAATTTTCGACATTTAGTCTTACTTTTTATGTTTTGGGGCTTGAGAGTTCCAAAATCCAGAAACCAGAAATCCCAAAATCACGAAACCTGAAATCCCGAAACCTGAAATCTTGAAATCCTGAAACCCTGAAATCTTGAAATCCTGAAATCCTGAAATCTTGAAACCTCAAATCCCAAAATCCAAAAATCCCAAAACCCAAAATCCTGAAATATGATATCCTGAAATCTGAAATCCCAAAATCCTAAAATCCTGAAACTCGAAATCCCGAAATCCTGAAACCCCAAAATCCAAAAATCCTGAAATCTGAAATCCAGAAATCCTGAAATCTGAAATTCAAAAACTCTGAAATTGCAAAAATCAAAATTTCAAAAACATAAAAATACCCTTTTGAAGATTAGCCCCTGATCTATCATATAGTGAAATTTAGAGTTGTTTTGAGCAAGTTATGCCCTTGAAAATTAATTTTGGAGTTCATCTTGAGAGGTGAAAAGTATGAAATTGGAGAACTTGTAATTTCATTTGTGTAACTCAAAAATGCAATCCTCCATGACTGAAACAACCCCGTCAGATCCTCTACGTGTAAGGTTGTGTTTTTCTATTTTTCCTAAGAGGAAAAATTGGATAACAATTTGGCGACTCGTGGGATCACCTACCTACTAGGTGAAAGATTAGTTGCCTTGAAGTATCTGTTATCCAAAATTCACCCCTCAAGGTAATTTTGATAACATGCGTCAAATTCTTTAGTCCCAAGAAATTATATTGATTCAGGGTGAAAATTCATGTTTCTAGGGTCCCCTTATATTTTTCTAACTCCCCTGTCCAAGTAGAAGAGAGAAAGTTCTGAGGAAAGGTAAATTTTTTTTTGCAAAAAACAGGCTCGGGCCAGAAAAAATTGCGAAAAATGGCTAAGTCCTAGTCCAGGCGGTCCTTGGGACGCGCGGAACAAAAGTACGTGAACCGGCCGAACCAGGCGAAATGATTCAAAGCAGCCCGAAACAGTCTGGGACGCGTGGGACAAAAGTACGCGAACCGGCCGAACCGGGCGAAATGAGTCAAGGCAGCCCGAAACAGTCTGGGACGCGTGGGACAAAAGTACGCGAACCGGCTGAACCGGGCGAAACAGGGAACTTCAGCACTGTGCCAAATGGGACAAAGGGACGCGCGGGACGCGGATAGCCAAAAAAGCTGAAAGCAAATGGAAAAGTGACACGTGTCACCATCCGAATGAGAGACAAGGAAGCCCATTTCGGGCGGATCGGGAGTTTATGTCCCAAACGGTTTGGGACATCCGGGACAGAAGGATGTGAAGGGTGTGAAAATCCGGCAGGCCCGCAAACCAATCAAATCATGCCACGTGTCATCCAGGTGGCAGAGCGCGGGAAAGATCTTCAAAATGCAGTTTCGCCTGTTTTGTGCCCTGGAACTTCAAACGGCCATAACTTTTGACTCCGAGCTCCGATTTTCACAAAATTGGACTTTCTGGAACGAGCACAATTGTCCTCTACTCCAAAAAAAAGATAACATATTCGGCTCCAGTCAGTTAATGCTCATTCCTGTCAAATGACAGAAAACGCCTGCCAGGCCCAAAATAGCTGCCCGCACTCAGAAGGCCATAACTTTTGCATTTCTCAACGAAATCGCATAAAATTTGTACCATTGGAATCATGGTTCCGAGCCTAATGCACAAAAATCAAGAAATTCTAGATTTTATTAGAAATTGATTGAGGTTTTTAAGAAAACGTGGCCGGATTCAGAACAGTGTTTTATTTGGTAGCTGGGAGTGCAATTAAGAGGCATGGTCATCATTATTTCTCTGCTGCAGCACATGGGACAGTATGGGGAGCCTTTTGCAAGTAATATACAATCATTTCACTCAATTTAATGCCTCTTACAGGTGGTTGAAGGACAGATTTCAGGATTTCCATTTTCCTTTCTCTTCTCCTTCTCATTTTTTCTATAAATTGGAGTGTTGGGCTCATTGTAAAAAAGGAGAGTTTTTGGGTAGCAAAGCTCTGCCAAAATTGCTTTGTGAAGCCAGTGTGTTGCAGGCCCTTGTAGTGGACTCCTTGCATGGTGATCCAGGCCCTTATCTTGTAATAGATTGAATTGTGCATATCATGAAGCAATAAAATACCAGTTTGTGGATGTATCTTCCCCTGCTGTGTTTTCTTGCATTCTTCTTGCCCCTTTAATCTTTCTATAAGAATATTGTGTCTATTTATTATGTTCTTGCAGGGATTCATTAACATTGTGTATGCTTGGAATATTGTTGTGAATGCATTTTTCTAGATCATGGTGAACTGTCATCACCTCTTCTAGTGTGCACTTTGCCTCTGTATTTCACACACTTGGAGACTACTCTCCCACCCTCCTTTTTTGGTGTATCACCGATTTAGTGTAGGCTTTCATTCTATGTATTCTCTCTCCCTGGTCCCTTGGAAATTTAGATTAGAACAGTTAGCTTATCCTACATTAGAGTAGATTGTGGCAGGTAGTTTAGGAGCAAGAACCAGCTTTCTCTGGAGGTCTATCTCAAGTAGCAAGTACCACAACTTGGATATAGTACCCATGTTATCCAATCACACTGTGAGTTCAAGTATATGCACAGGGGTGCTGTGATTCGGTGATAACAATATCCATTGGGTACAGAGTCATGAATGATATCCTAATACTGATATTTTGCTTGAAACTTCTCCCTGACTACTTGCACTTGCTGATCTTGAACCTATTCCGCTACTTGCACTCTCATTTCTCATAAGAAAATCTTGAAGGTGAGATTTCTTAGAGTAGAAAATTGTATTGACTTGGAGCTTTCACTTGTCCCTAAAATGGACTGTTAAAACATCCACCTTTGGAGGCACATTGAACTGCACAATGATTCAACTTAGGATCAATAAAACCTGTGCCGAAGCACTTAGGGAAACTGAAACCTAAACTACAACAAGAAAAATGTGCATACGCACTTAGAGAAATTAAAATCCTAGACTAATATTTACAAGGGTGAAACCTTTCGAATTTAGTAGCAATGTTTAAGGTAGATCCTGTTAATCGGAATAAGAATCTCCTCTCCATCCAATTTACACAATTGGAATGCATTGCTACTTTTACATTCTGTGACCATGTAGGGGCCACTCTAATTGACATCAAACTTGGAATGTCTTCCTAGTTTTTCCCGATATGCATCCCACTTTAGAACTAGATCCCCCTCTTAAAAGGTCCTTGCTCTTGCTTTCTTGTCAAACCATCTTTTGACTAAGGCCTAATCCTTCTCCATCATTTGAACTACATGTTCTCTAGTTTCTTCTAAAATTCCATCAGTTATGCATACCTAGCCTCCATTGGTTCGAACTCAAATAACTTCAATTACTTCATTAGTTCCAGTGTGGGTAGCTCTAATGATATAGGCAACACTGCCTCTTTCCCATAGAATAAATTGTAGGGAGAATTACCTATTGACCTCTTTCATGTGATCCTATGAGCCCATAATGCTGATTTTAGCTTTGTATACCATGTCCTTTGATTTTCATCTAGAGTCCTTCTGATGATTCTTAAAAAATTCTTGTTCATGGAATCTACTTGTCCATTGCCCTGCGAGTAATAGTTTGAAGAGGTGCTCAAGTAGATTCCATTCTTAACAGCCCATTCCCTAATATTGGAACCTAGGAATGCCAATGCATTGTCTGATATGATAGTGGTCAGAACTCCAAACCTAGTCAATATCCCTTCATAGAAGTCTAGTATGATAGACTCGTTTTCTTCCTTGAGTGCTATTGCCTCAGTCCATTTGGTAAAATAGTATGTTCCTGTGATAATCCACTTGTGACCTTGGCTTGAGTTTGGATTGATGACCCCAATGAAGTCTGAGTCCCATTGCATGAATGGATGGTCAAATGAAATTGGGTGCAATGGGAGTGCTGCTAGTCTTTCCTTACCTGTGAAGAATGCACATTTTTTACAATTTTTTATCCATGTGCAGCAGTCACTGAACACCGTGGGCCAATAATAACCCACCTTCATTATCGTGAGAGTTGTTACCCATGGGGAAAAATGACCTCCGACCTCTCCATCGTGGAAGTCCTGTAAAACCTTTTCAATTTGACATGTTCCAATGGATCTCAGTAGAACACCATTGATGTCTTTCTTGAATAAGACACCATCAACAAGCACATATGGAATGGCTTGTAATCTGAAGTATCTCCTCTTTGATTTTATCATTTCTAGAGGGTATAGGCCTGTTTGTAGGAAGTGTATCATATTTTGAGTCCAACAAGGGATATGCACCTTATCATTTGCTTGTTCTTGACTATCTTGTAGTACAAGGAAAGTCTCTTTTCCATTGCTTGCATCAACATCTTGACTCAAGGCTAGCTATTTATATAGCGACATTCCACGGACCAGCTTAGTGACCTTAATTTCAATCTCATATTCCATGACACGAGTGATCCATCCTACATGTTTCTTCTTCAGATATTTGTTCAAAAGGAAGTCCTTGACTCCCGCATGAGAGACTAGGAATTGGATCTTGTTGTTTGAAACTAGGTGCTTGAACTTCTTCAAACTCCTGATCACTACAAGGACATGATTTTTGATGAAGGAGTATCTCAAATTTTAGTCCTCCAAACTTTTACTGAAGAAGGAAACTGATTGTTCAGATCCATCTTTGTTTTGTTGCACTAGGATTGCAGAAATTGTGTCCCCACAACCAAAGGCATAAAGCATGAAGTCCTTGGAGAAGTCTGGATTGAGGAGAGTTGGAGCTTAGGATATGGATTCTTTGATGGATTCAAAAATTTATTTTCCCTCATCCGTCCACCTAAATGCCATGCTATTCTTCAACATCAGTGTTATTAGCTTCGCAAGAGCAGCAAAATTTGGCACAAACCTGCGGACAAAGTTGATTCTCCATAGAATGCTTTGAAGAGCCTTCTTATGACTTGGCAAGGGAAATGCTCAAATTTCTTAAAATATTTCTGGGTCGATCGTTAATCCTTCTTTTGACAAAATATGGCCTAGGAGCTTTCCTTTGTGAGCTAGGAATATGCATTTTTTGGGATTTAATGATACCCCAAATCTCCTACATCTTTGAAAAACCTGTCTTAGATAAAAAAGGTGATCCGCTGCATTTTTGGAGAACACAGTGATATCATCAAGATATATTAGTACTATTTTGTTGATCAACCCCCTGAATGCCATGTCCATCGCTCTTTAGAAAGTGGCTCCGGCATTAGACAATCCAAATGGCATCTTCTTATAGGCATAGGTGCCCCACTTAGTGGTGAAATCCATTTTGAACTGGTCGTCTTCTTTTACCATTATCTGATTATACCCCGAGTAGCCATCGAGGAGGGAAAATATTTCCGAGCTGGATACCACTTGCAAGATTTGTTCCATTGAAGGGAGTGGATAGTGGTCTTTGAGAGATGCCCTATTCAGGTCTCAGAAGTCCATGCACAACCTGATTTCCCTATTCTTCTTCCTAACCGTGAACCAAATTGGAAACCCATCTTGAATGCTTGATTGGAAATATAATGCTTGCCTCTATTATCTTGTTTAGCTCTTTCTTCATAAGAGGCTCAATGTGTGGGTTGACTGGTCTTTACTTCTACCTGATGGGCTTAGCATCTGGATCCAGTTCTATGGTATGTTGTGATAGCTTTGGATTGAATCCTCGCAGGTCCTCATAACTCCAAGTGAAAACGTCTGGAAATTCTTGGAAAAGTTGTGCGAACTCATATCTCTATTTGCTCAGTGGCCACCTTTGCCAATTTGGAGTTTCTTTCCTTCCCCAACAAAAATAGGTTCTGAATCCTCTCCTTTGACCTGTATGTTGGCTTTCTCTTTACGAAACTTTTCATTAGGATTGAAGATAGATTCCAATGTTACTAAACCCTTTGGAAGCTTGTTTGTCTGCAACTGCACTACTTGGTCCCTGTACTGTTACTCTAATTTGTCTTGATTCCTAGATGAGAATTTAGCCTCTTCTTGCAAGAAATTGATGATCTTGTTGATCGTTCTCAAACACCTGCCAACTTGTGTTGTTATCTGGCACTGCTGGCCTTACAATCACATGGATATGTGGTTGTGTTTTGTCTCTTTTGATACTTTCAACCACATCAAATGTTGCTCCAATTGCTGTAATGCCTATTTGCAACTTCATTCTTCTTCCTTGGGTATGGACACAATTTTGAAAGCTTTAAAGTCTTCAATTAGGTCCCATACCTTGTTTTTGTAGCTCTTGAGTAGGTAATTCTTCGTAGCATGTTGCCCCCTAACTTGATTGATGATTAGCTCGCTATCACCAAATACTTGCAAATTCTTTATGCCTCTTTTCCTAGCCTAATGAACTCCATGAACTAAAGCCTCATATTCAGCTGTGTTATTCCAACATGTAAACTGAAATATTTAAGTTAAATAATACTTTATGTTCTATGGTGAAACTAACATTGCACCTCCTCCAGCTCCTTGTTCACTTCTTGAACCATAAAAATATAGTTGCCAAATTTCATTGTCATCCTTACTTTCTGGCTTGGTGATGTTAGGAATGGGGGAATATTCTTCGTGTACACAATATAAACCCAATTCAGATTCTTCCATCTCCTTGTATGGGTCAAATGAATGCCTTTTATTTTCCCATTCATCTAGAGTCAAATCCAGAATACCCTCAACCTTAGTACTAGTTTCTAAATCATTTGAACATTCTTCCTGATCGAAGGACTGAGCAATTTACATTGATAGGACTTGGCACATGAGGCTCAATGTGAAAGTTTGCAATCGGTTCTGACCTGATTGTAGCCTTAGCTCCATACCTTGTCCTGAAGATCATGTGTGACCAATCCACAGATAGATATCCACCAATTTTGGCAGTGAAATCTCTTGACAAACATAGTGCAAAGAGTGGTGGTAAGTCAATTAACAGATACATCCTACATAACTGTTACATTTGGGCAGGCATGCAGTGTTAGGATTAACCCTTTGATGATGCCAACCGTTCCTACTATTGTCCCATCCAGTTGCACTACTCCTCTCAGTAATGGCTCATACTTTAGACCCAATTGATCTGCTATTTTCTTTGGCATCACTAAGCTACTTGCACCTGAATCGATCATACAATTATGTACCAAGTTGTTCCCAACAATCAATGACACATAGAATGGTGGAGGCTTCAAATTCTTGCTTGGTTGACTTCCACCCTGTTGCAATGCATTAGTGAGAACTTTCTCCTGACTCTGGTCTGATCTATTTGAGGTAGACCAATTTAGCCATTGCAGCTTGCAACAAATCTTGTTGTCCTGGGATCGCTAGTGACTCCCACATGGAAATGTTTACATGTGTTTTCTTCATCTGATCGATAATGTTGAAAGGGGATGAATTATCCTTTTATTTCCCTTGACTTGGTGCAACCTTTTTTGGTACTTGAATAGGCACATGTGCTGCTGCAATGGGTGTCTTAGGCTGATTTTGCACATTGGGGGCTGTATTTGGTCTACTAACTCCTTGTTGTGTAGGAGTGGGATGAGAAAAAACTGAATTAGATGGTTGTTCCTCCCTCCTCAATGTTCCTCTTCTTTGATCTCGTAATGGCGTCTACACCCTGAAAATGAGGTTAATTAACTCCACATTATTCTTATGTGTGCCAACTAACCAACGTGGTTTCCATTGGAGGTACCTCTTGTTGAGTTTCGTGCTGTTGATTTCCTTCTTGACTTGGTTCTTGGGACACACCAATGGTCTGTACCATCAAGGCCTGGTTTAGTGCACCATTGAATCATGTTGATTGATTGTGAGGTAGATTGCAAGGGTAATACCAGTCATAGTCCTCTATCATGTTGTTTTGTGTTGGAACCAAGGCCCTCGATGTTGAAGCTACATTTGGATCATATGTTCAGAATGGCCTAGTACCTTGAGGTTGTCCTTCGTTCTGGTTTTGATTTGCAACCTGAGCTAAGTGGTCTATTTTGTTTATATGGGGGTCTAGCTTGATATTGATTTTGAGGTTGATATGGCCTAGAACTCTGAGCTTGCTATCTCTTGATAGTCACTAGCTCATTTCTTAGGTTCTGTAGTTGTTTCATAACCTCTTGTAGCTCTTTTGAAGTGCTTGAAGAAGTAGAATCCTTACTATTACTTGGATTTATAGGGGCAAGAATGGGATAGAGAGGCACTGGTTGCCTTGGTGCTATCTTACCAACTTGAATCAAGAATTGTTCAGCTCTAATGGAAATGTTATAGGCTGCGAGTAAGGTTATACCTCCCATTGATTGTATCATCATGGCTATATATGAATTTATAGCCTTCCAAAAATAGAGGAATGCTCCTTCGGTAGTTGGTCTAATAGCTACAGGAATCCTGTCCCATGTTCGCTAGAATCTAAAGTTGAAATCGGTCAACTATTCATTAGGAGCCCTCTTAATAGTTGTCAATTGTTCCAATAAAGACAAATTATCTACCTTTTCCCGAAATTGATTATGGAGGGTGGTGCATAAATTATCCCAATTCTGGATAGACCCTGCTGTAAGGCTTCTAAACCATTGAAAATATTTTCCTTTAAAAGATGAAGCTAACAACTTGACCACAATATCTATTTCATTGATTTCATGAATTACACAGATATTTGCAATGTCCTAGATGTGGTCAATCAGAGTTGTCTGGTTCTCTCCAGTGAAATATGGGACATTCTTTAATGCCGTAATTGGAACAAGATTTTGAGAATTTAGGGCAAGAGGGCTACTGCCCATGAAGTTGACATAGGGTTTGGGTTGCACCTTCCTAATTGGTCAGAGAACTCTTGTTGATTAATGAAAAGGTCTGCTAGGTGGAGGCGTAGACAAAGTCCTGTTAGGTGGAGATGGTGATCTTTGCATTCTTCTTCCTCTCCTTCCTTTACCTTGTCATAATTTTAGGTAAACAAATAATCCCTCTTCTCGAGTATTAGACCTAGTTTTAATTCTTCTCATATACTTGGGAAACATGTGCTGGTACACCGCTGAATTCTATCCCTTTGGAGTCGTCAGATGTGTTGGGAAATGAGCCACTAAAGGTTATATTTTGATAAGTTACACACCAAACTTGACAAAATAAAAATGAAAACCTTCAAGGACCTGTGTATTTGATATTCTGAAGGTTTAAAATTAATTTGGAATGATAGTCCAAAAAACTACAAAATACAAGACTCCCATGAAAGTTCCAAAAACCCAAAACTCAAAATTCTGAAATCCTAAAACCCGAAGTTCTGAAAACCCGAAACCTGAAATTCTTAAATCTTGAAATTCTAAAATCCTAAAACCCAAAAAATATGGAAATTTCAAAAATCAAAATTTCAAGAAACTAAAAATACCCCTTTCAAGATTAGCCCTAGATTTATCACCTGATGAAATTTGGACATGTTTTGAGCAAGTTAAGCCACTGAAAATTGATTTCGGAGTTCATCCTGAAAGGTGAAAAGTCTAAAATTGGATTAATTGCAATTTCTAAGTCTGAATTTGATGAAAATTCCTTCAAATCTTGTAGAATGACCTCTTGGTACCATTGGGGATGCCAAAATTGTTGATGCATAATCGCAACACCCTTGAATGTCTGTAACTCGATTGGTTGAGACTCTCAGTTTGATTGCATAACTTGGAGTTTTTCCTAAAGTGTGGGACTTTGTAATTGATAAAGCTCTCCGGATGAAGGCCAATTCCTATTCCTCTGTTTAGGTGCACACATACAATTTGACAGAGGATCTACTCTAAAATCTACTCTAATTTGCCAAGGAGACAGGGTTAAGAAGATGCAAGAAAATAAATCTAAACTAACAGAGGTGATGCACCAAAGGAATGTTGAACACCTACTTTGCAATTAAATGCAAACCATTAAAATTGTAATACAACCACCATGAAAAGATAACCAAAATTGCAATGAGAGATCAGGAAGATATAATGAACATAAGAAAGGGTTGAAATCATCCAAAAAATTATTTTTATTGCTCCAAGAATTTGATATAGTCCATTAGAATGGCCAAGAGGTACAAACTTGCATTACAGTTTGAAATGGGGGGTTTGAAATTCACAAATTCACTTGTATATTACAGAAGAAGGGAGGGTGCAAGGAAAAATTGTCCAACACTTATAAAAATGCCCCTTGTTATAATATATAGGAAGAAATAGAGAAGGAGATGATAAAAACTTGAAATCCTCTGTTAACAACCTCTAAAATGCATTGCATTCTCCTGCAACAGTGATGGGAGCCATGACAAAGCCCATACCTCCATGTACCATGCCTTACTGTGCAAGAAGGAAGCCTATACCTTATAATTTTGGTAGTTGAGGAGCCTGACACCCTAAAATATGGTGGACTGTATTTCTTCATTTTTGGTGTCTTAAATGCATGTAACCTCTAAAATCCAGAAATTCGAACATTTAGAAATTTTGGTTTCTGAAGTCAAACTACTATTCACCGCTCAAAATGGCCTGAGAGTTTCGAAAGTCTGAAACCCAAAAGTCCAAAATTTCAGACATTGGGAATTCGTAATTTTAGACATTTAGTCTTGCTTTTTATGTTTTGGGGTTTGAGAGTTCCGAAATCCCGAAATGTGAAATCAAGAAATCCTGAAATCTTAAAACCCCAAAATCCTAAAATCTTGAAATCCCGAAACTTGAAATCCTAAAATCCTAAAATCCTTAAATCCCAAAATGCAGAAATTGTGAAACCCAAAATTCCAAAATCCTAAATCCCGAAATAAAAAATCCTGAAATCCCGAAACCTGAAATCCTGAAATCCCAAAATCCTGAAATACTGAAACCCCAAAATCTTGAAATCCAGAAATCCTAAAATCCCAAAATCTGAAATCCCGATATCCTGAAATCTGAAATTCAAAAACTCCAAAATTTTGAAAACCAATATTTTAAAATACTAAAAATACAACTTTGAAGATTGGCCCCTGATCTATCAAATGGTGAAATTTGGGCTTGTTTTAAGCAATTTATGCCCCTGAAAATCTATTTTCGAGTTCACACTGAGAGGTGAAAAGTCTGAAATTGGAGAACTTGCAATTTCATTCACCCAACTCCAAAATATAATCCTTCATGACTAAAACAACCTCGTCGGATCCTTTACGTGCATGGTCATGTTTGTCCAGTTTGCCTAAGAGGTAAAATTTGATAACAAGATCATTAGTGGGCAAGAGGCAAGAAAACGCCATTCCAAAGCAAAGAGAGGAGGGTTAAACTCCACATTCGACCCTAGAGAAGAAAGAGGGAGGGGGGTTGGAAGGAAAAAATTACCCACCTATAGAAAATTGCCCCTCCTTATAATATATATGAAGATTATGAGAGAGAAAGGAGAGAAGAAATCAAATCCTGCCTTAACCACCGAAAAAGAGCATTGAATTCACCTGTAACAATGATGGGTTCCACTATAAAAACACATGCCTCCATGTGTTGTTCCTTATTGGGTAAGAAAGGATGCCCATACTTCATTATGGTGGAAGGTGAGAAGCCTGACAGCCTAAGAAATGGCGGAATATATTTAAATTTCTTGGTGGGCTTAATGATTCATCTTTCATTGAATTAACCTTCCGCTAATTTTTTCCAAACTGCTTGGGTTTGGAGTCTATCTGTGCAAGATCTACATGGAAGCCCTAGGCATTCTTAATATTTTTCTGCCTTTTAGGGTCCTAGGAATACGACGTACCAACACTTGGCACCGTTCATGAACATACTGCTTCGTTCCTTTGGGTGAGTAAAGGGCCCCATTTTATATGATGTCAAAACCCCTTTCTGGGTGGGACCTTTGTAGTTAGCTCTACGTGGAAGCCCCTCACATTGTTAAGATTTTACCCCATCCTTTCACTCTTGAAGTTGCGACGATTGGACACTTGGCATCATCCAAGAACCTACTCCACGTTCTTTGTGTTATGCCTTTTCCGCCTATTTAGGAGCAACTATGTTGGACCCTAGTCACGTGGAGAGCGTGCGCTCATTTGGGGACCTGCATTTGGATTTTACCTTTGAAGTTACGCTAATGAGGAATGTGGAGGCTTCCGCTGGCTCTTCCCATGCTTAGAATTTTCAACAGTCGGTTTTGCCTTTTCAGGATTTGACGACATATCTTTGTATTTTAACTTTGAAGTTGCGTTGATGAGGCACGTGGAGGCCAAGCACATCCTTAGGGTCTCTGCTTTTGTCGCACATTTTGAAGGTGCGCTGAGCTGATACGTAACCTCGTCCATGGTTTTGTTGATTTGGTTCAAGTCGACTCACTCTGGGCTCGATTTTGAATTGCCGAGTTAGCTTTCTCATTTTTTTCTACCATTCGTTTCCCGAGATCCCCGAAAATATGAAGTCTGGAAACTTCAAGCCTTTCTCCATTTTTTTCACTTGAGCTTTGATCTGTCTTGAAGAGGTGTGTGAGGAGGATGCTAATCTAATCCAAGTTTCTTCTTAGCACGCGAGGGGACAGAAAAGAATGCGTGTGAGTAGGAAGAAGGGAAGAAAACAAGCACGTGGGAGGAAGGTACAAAAAAGGGGAAATGGATCAGAATGAGAAGGAAGAAACAAGAAGGTGTGCGAATAGATTGCAACAAAGAAGTGAGGCGCGCAGAAAGATGGAGGTGTGTGAGAAGAAAGAAGAGCAGAATTCTCTTGCGTAGGTGCGTGGACCACAGAAAAGAACACATACTTGCGAAAGACAAGTATGGAAGAAAGGAAACGAATATCTAGTTGAGGAAGGACGCGTGGGGTAGAAAGAAAAGATGGCATGCGACAGGTAGACCCAGAACTTGGCTGATTTGGAAGGCGTATGTAGAAAGGAATGCATAAGAATTGTAAGGCGCGGGGGAGTGTGCGGAAGGACTACAGCCCATGAAAAGCTCTAGATGAGCAAGCCTACGGGCGCATAACCTGAAATGTGAAGCATCAAAGCTAGAGTGAGAGTAAAAGTCATCCTAATAACTAGGAGAGTTATTTGGATAACAATTACATTTTCTCCCTATGGGAGGATAATAACATAAAGTGATATTTTGTTTTTTCTTATTTTTACTTTATCACTTTGTATTTGTCTTTTCTATTTTTAAATTGATTTTATCACTAATAAATTAATATGAAGTGCTTATAATATTATTTTTATTTTTCACTTTTATAATTAATTTATTATGATAAGTTTTATTTTTTAACATCCTTTAGCCATCGGGAAACAAAATTGGGCTAAAGGTCTTCAACTGAGAAGGGAATATTATAGAATATGGGAAGCACAACATTTTAAAGTCATGGGATGTGAAGCTCATATAAGGATGTGGAATTTCTAAGCTTCATGAAACACTAGATTGGCCACTTAAAGGCGATAATTCTATGACAAAATGTTGTGCTTTGAACACTCCAAAAAAGGGAAAATCTCCTTCCTCTTCCAACATTTGATAATTTAATAAACATATTATAGTCATTATATATTTTACTATTGTCTGAATAACATTATTCTTCATTGCTAAAGAGAAATATTAAATTATTATTATCACATAAATTTTTTTTTGATAGACATAGGTGGTCTCTAAATTTAACCCCTATTCAAAGACAATGCAATGTAAGTGTGTGGGATGTATATGCAAAATAATGAGATGGAAGGGAAAGGGTTCAAGCCTTCTCCCATTCTCTTATTTTTCATTTATTTTAATAAAGATAAATATATATAAAATAATAAAATAATAAGCTAAATGTCTATTATATTTTTATATAGATCATTTATTCATTAAAAAATAAGTATGATTGATATCAAACTTATATATAGTTTTGGATGATTCCTTGTGTATTCTGAATTTAAGCTAGATTGTAAAATTTATATTTATATTCAAATATTTATTACACCCAAAATTAAACAAGTTTATTTTTATTAAATTTTGGATTCAGGTTAGGAACAAGAGATACATTCAAACTAATTAATTAATTCAATATTAATGTACATAAACATAATATACTTGTAGTAGTAATTTGTAAGATAAAACTATAAGTACACATGCTAAATAAAATAATAGATAATAGGAGAAATGCAGTTTTTTATTATACAATTCGTGAAGTTAATTTGGTTATGGAAGAAGTATAAAAGGACTAAAAGTTATATACATAAGCATTGTTTTGGGTTTTGGAGATGTACAATTAGATAAGACAAAAACTTAATTATGTATGTCAAAATTAATCCATGATTGCATACCTATTTAGTAGTTTTGTAAAGTGATATGCTAGTGTTTTGCAATTTATGTACATGTGTGAGAAAATGGAATATTCCTTCTTATGAAATCCTAGCTCCCACAAATCTACGAAACACTCTATATGGAGTAAAATAATTTCAAACCCTAATCATCAATAAAAACCCATAGAAAAATGTTAGTGGTAGGGTTGAAGTGTAATCCACACATTGCCAATGTTAGCACTTCTCAAAGAAGGCCTCAAACTGAACATAATTATCTAATTAGATATATTATATATATGGATGCAGTTATCTTTGGCAATGTGATGAATTTCTAATGATTTGTAGGGCCTTGGTATGCTTATGATTGACTTAGATTTTGAATGTTGTTAAATTTATAAAGCTCACGGGGGGGTTTACTTAGTAAAATTATGGTACAATATGTTCGTTCAAAGGGTATTAAAGAACACCCTTAATGTTAGTTTTTACCTCCATTTTTCAATTGACAATACCCCATCTGGTTATATTATTAGAATGAAAATATTCCCTATTTTTTCCATGTACCTTACTTACCCATTTTTCCATACAATTTTATTTACCCCTTTTTATTTATACCCTAATATATCAAATAGAAAATATATCGTGTTTTCCACTCAATTATTATTTTCTTAATATTTATTTTCTTTAAAAAGATATTTCGAAGCCATTCTTGAGACATATTATCAATTGTGTTAATGTTAAGATTTAATCATTTATCAATAGTTATTCAAATAATTAAGATAGTAAAATAATATCACTTGTGTTGAAAAAGATATTCAATCATAGTTTTCTATTATATTATTATTTATTGTTTAAGAATCTCCTAATTGAATTTTTGTTATGCAAAACATATAATAATTTAACTTCATGAAAATGTTCCTTTTGCAATCCTTTAATGTATTTATTTATAAAAACTAGGGGTCAAATGTTTTAGTTTAATATTAAAATCAACCCCACCTCCCCTTTGGCCCACCTCTCTCACCTACCCCTATACCTAATTCAAAATATTAGTAAATTAAACCCTTTCACCTTCTAATGTCTACCACTATATTGAATTTGATTTTATCAACTTTAATTACCTCAATATGAATGAACATGCTAGGATATTTCCAAGATAATGAACCCCCATGGGGAAGATATAATTTCGAACCTAGTTGGGATCGACTTAGATATGGGCACAAGATACTCCTAATGTGTGTTTCTATTTGAGGAAAACATTAGGTTAGCTAAATGAATTCTTTCATTATGATTTTTTTAAGGAGTGCTCTTTAAACTTTTAGGTAATTTCCAAGTGAGTAAATGAGTGACTTTGACTTACTTATATAATATTTTTTAGTTTTAATTTAACATAAAGCGGGTAGACCTATAGAAAATTATTCGACCCATAAAATTTCAAATTGAAAAAATACCTATTGGGTGGATTGGGTTGAGAACACCAATTTTGGAACAAACCAAATGGTAATATGGGTGAGAAATGAGGCGGTTATAAATTTATGGGTGAAAAAATATAGGTTTATATAGTAATCTAGACTATTACAAGTAATTTTATAAGTGACATAGAAGTGTATTGAGGATAATAAGTCATGTAGAAGTGTAATGAAGATAACAAGGAATTGCCTGGTGACCACTAAGATTTAAATATCTTACAAATAAAATGTATTACATTATTCGCACTCTGTTCTTGATAATTCCATTAATCGAAGACACTGAATGTTGGAAGAACAAGAGATAAGGAATTGTTTGTTGAAATCTATTCACCTATGAAAACTACTACATTGACATGTAGTTGTTTTTGTTATAAATGAAAATAAAAAGGAATTCAATATGTTTCTATCCTAACAATTTATTGATTCGGGACACTACATGTTCAAGTTGAATGTATTGACTTTGAAAATAATAAGTTTCTTAATCTGGATATAGAATTGAAAGTTTATTTATTCAGGAAATGGGAAATGCAATCCTCAATAGATAGCCAAACATATTCTTGTTCACAATATGGTTGGAATTTGGAGATGTTTACAGAATTTAACAATATTAGTTGTTCAAATGCAACAAAAATTCATAATGACATGTTTACAATTTTCCACAAAATTTATAGAAACAAAAAAGCTTCTTATGTTTGTTATTTTTTGAATAGAAAAGGATTTCTTTCACCTCCAAAACATGCCAAGTTTTTTAATATGATGAGGTGAACATATTTTTCTAAATTATAGATCAATTGATCTAAATCAAAGTTTTTCAAGGTTGCAAAAGAATACTAAATCAACTATATTGTTGAAGAAATCAACCACTATATTTGAGAAAACACAACCTTCAACTATTCAACAGTTTGAATTTTTTTTGTCCAAAGGTGAAGTATTTTCAATTGATGTTTCAAGGTACCATGTAACAACTCCAAAATATCAGTATCATCCTCTAGATGATGAGGATGTTGACCTTCTTGTCCACTCCATGTTGATAAATTTTATTCCTACACAAAGGGACACAATTCTTCTTCTCTTCTTAGAGTATTAAAATACCGTTATTGAACTCCAAGATCCAAAAGACCTAGAAAGGGATGATGTATATATGCTTGACGTCCAACATACAATATGTGTGAGAGAAATGATTTTAGAATCAGAGACTTACGATTCTTTAAATTCAAGGCTATAGTTTCAAAAGTCTCTTATTCTATCTGTAAAAGCATCTACCGAAGCCATTGCTAATATTTGCAAACAATAGAATGACATAAACAAAACTTGGATAGAAACCAAGTTTATTCATTTGTTGTTCAAAGCTAGATCAGTCTGGCAATTGCTAGGATGTCCTCAACATCCAGGATTGAAAAAAGAGACTAATAAGTAGAGGGTAATGTAGTTTAATTTTATTGCATTGGTTATTAAAATTTACCTTCATGATATATGAAGATAAAAAATATGTTTGTCCTTTGAATGTAGATCTTTAAGAATAAATTCCTTTTAATTTTCATTGGGTAAAAACTAGAGAGTTTATACGACAACTGCATTTAAATTCTATTTTTTTTATGATATATGGACAAAATAGACAAAAAACTTTGATTTTTTTATATTAGGTGGCATTTACTATTCACCTTTTAAGGATAATCATGATAACTTTCAGCCAAATTCAATAACAATATTAGCAACCAATTCATTCAGGGTTGTTAGGGAATGGCCAATGAAGAACTATCCATAATAGTTGATAAAGTTTAATCAGGGAATGTATCATTAACTGGTTTTGTTGATAGATATGTCATAGTAGAAACCTTTGAATCTTACTACCAGAGAATCAAAAGGAGCCACAAAAATTAGAGAAAAAGTTCTAAAATATTTGAAAAATAAACGTCTAGATAATATTACATTCACAACCTATGGTGAATATAATGTAATTGAAACACTAAAATGGAATGAATCAAATTGCCATCATTTTTCTGTATTATTGGGTGAAGAGAGAAAAGGAAAAATTAAATTTTATTCCCATCGAGGAGAAAATTTCACAAAGCGAAAAAAAATACCTTGAGGCGGAAGAATTTCTTCTTGTGAGTCTCAAGAAATATTAGACAACTATGTGATTTCAATGAAAGAAAATATACTAGCAAGGATGGAAGACATTGTTGAAATTTTTTTCACTCGTGTAAAAATGGGAAACTAAAAACTTTGTTTACAATGGAAGGCATTGATGAAATGGACCTAACTAGGGGGAATCATACAATTTTCATTGTGTTTTCAGTTGCAAAATTGATTAACTACATGTAATTTGCAAACTATGTGTGTTGTTACAGAATGTAACACCTCACATAGACTGTCATTCCATGTTCATCTTCAAAAGGAAACACAAAATCCGTGAAGGACCAATGCATTGCCTTGATGAAGGTGGGAATCAAAGTTTAGGTGAAATTTTATATTCAAGGAATAACAAGCTAAGTTGTAGTTACATGGAATTGAATGGGAGTTCATTATTAAGTTATAGGTACATTAAATCTCATTATTTCTTCATGTTTAAATACTATTAATCATGTGATTGAGTTGTTTATTTCATTATACAATCAATATCCATCATAAAAGATGAATGCAGAAAGAAGTATACAACTCAGTTACAAAAATTAATGTCATTTATTCATGAAGAAATTCAATGTTTCCCACACAAGTCATGGGATGTAACTCATAACTTCTGAAGTAGGAAGTACATGTGCATAAAGTTAAAAGTAAAAGAGTATAGAAGAAACCCATCATTGCCTTGGGTTTTCTCCTAGTCTTCTTTGTTCTGGTTCCAGCTCCATCTTCCATCTTTGTCATCCAGCAGCTACAGTGTACCTGAAAAATGAAAGAAAAAGACATCAGTCAAGAGCTCAGGGTTTAATTTGTACTCATGTACTGTCCAACTTCATGCAAATGGATTTCCAAATATCATAGGCATAAGGTACATCAAGTAATAGATACATGGAATTGATAAATTAGTATCTACAGTAGCACATATGATTCCCAAGAATCATGAAAAAATCAAAAAGAAAGAGAAAGAAAGTCACTATGGAACATAAGAGAGGCCAAAAAGCCTGATTATTTTCTAACTATTTTCTTAAGTGTGCAGGTACATGTTGCAATAAGAGAAATCAATGCATGTTTTAAAATTCTGTACTATCAAGCATAGATTACACTCAATGACCAAACATAATTCAGAGGACTAAAATTTCAGAAGACCTTAACTCATGCTTATTCAAATGTTCAAGGATGAAGTTAACAAAAAAAAATTCAAATTACCAAGTTGTAATGATCTTCAAAGTAACATTATCAAATGGAGAGATACTTCATTATAGTTTGGAATTCATTAATGATAACACAGTTCCAAGAAGCATACAAGATTACAAGGTCTAATGAACATCTCAAAATGTGAAGCAAAAAGATTATCCATACTCAAACAGGAATAGTCTTTCAGGAGCTATAAGGTAAATTTTTGAATTTCAAAATGACAAGAGATTTCAACTATCAAGATTCTAACATGTGCAGAACAGAAAGTACAATGATGAAAGGTTATCAAATCAATGTGAGCACCACTTCTATTAATATAAAAATTCAAGTGTAATGGACATCCACTTAACAGAAAATTAAAGAAGAAAAAAGTACAAAACTTGCTAGCTCAAACAGAAGAGAAGATACAACAAAAATTTCAAAATAGAATACATTTCAAAGATGGAATTGTTAAATCATAAGGCTACAATCATCTAGACTGTTTATAATTACAACAATGGTGCAAAGTAAAATTCAATAGAACAAAGATATTGATACTAACTTCATATGTAAGCAACATACTCTATTAGAAATAAAATGATCAGGTTGAAAATTTATGTTACAGTCATCGAATGAACATATCAAAATGACTATTATAACCAAATAGATCGAAGCTCAAAAGGGAGGGATACAAATCTTCAACAAATTTCCATCCATAAGGATCAAATCCATGTATCTCCAAACAAGTAAATCAGTTCATAACTAAAGAGCTACAATTTTGAGATATCCATATCAACTACCAAAAGAAAAGAGTATTTCAATCCATAGTAAAAAATTGGTAAGCCACTATATTCCATGACCTTATACTTACATTGAAGCTATGTTTCAAGTAAATCAGAAGAAAATTTATAAGGTCAAATTTATTAGAACATAAATCAGGAATAGAAATAAAGAGTCTTCAAGACAAGATGAACAGTTTTCAAAAGTACATAATTCATTTTATTGACAATCCATGCATTCCAGAGTATCAAGAAATATAAGGCAAATGGAAACAAAAAAAATACATGTGAGTTGTGTTTCTGTCACAGAAACTGAGTAAATATGGAGTGTTAAGGATCATGCTTTACAGATACTGACAAGGCAAGAAGGGAAACTAAGATTTATGAAAAATATGCATCTTCAAAGTTTTGTCAAAATTTTAAGGGCCAATCAAGGAAAAATAAGGTTTAGAATCACCATTTGGAAAGTAAACAAAGGATATACAAGTTACAACTCAATATATGTTTGTTTTAAAAGATCAATTTAAATGTAAAATTACAGAGTTTCATTGGAAAACAAAGTTCCAGATTATAATCATAATGATGAAAAGGAAAGAAGGTTAATAAATTCCTAATTTTGACAAGAATTCAAATCAAACAAAGAGATGTTAAGAATGTAGTTCATACAAGAACCAAAGTCAAGGAAATAATTTGAGCTCACACAAAAATGCTAATTTTAATATTTTACAACTTGTCATGCCATCAAGATAACGAATCATAAGGTGAATCCAAATACAGTTTCAAAGCTAAATGACCATGGAGGTGTACGACCATCCCAATGTAAGATTGAACTCTACAGAGATGTCAAAAATAATAGCATTCTCATAAGTAGTTATGTCATGGGATGAGTGTACATTTGTATGTATTAAATAACAATAAGTAACAACTCAATATCATAAAAACAAATCCATAATTCTTTACTATCAATAAAGAGGTTGCAATCAAAGCTCGAATAAAATGGAATAAGGAAACCACCCATCATCCTGAACAAATAAACCTAATGAAATAGCATATTTCAAACAAAGCATAATAAGGAAAATGGAAGTCAATTTTTGCTTATAATAGAATGGATTTTGAGAATACCTAATCAATATGTCAAGAAAAATAGAAGAAAATCTCAATGCAAAGTATAAGCAAGCAAAAATGCAGTTTTTCATACAAATAAGGCACAAACAAAGTCATGGTAATATCTACCTTTAAGTCAGATTCCAACATGAATCCAGGGTTTCCAAACACATATACAGATGAAATTGAGTCAACTAACAACATACCAAAACAATTAAAATAGATAATAATCACCCATTTGTCAAAATAGAGACTACAACTTTAAAGAAATGGGATAACAAATTTGGCCTTTATTTTTTCAAGAACATAGACTCACCCATATTTGTAGAGATCATAAAGAATAGATGATATAAACATGAACAAAATATCACAATTGTTTGATTAATTGGAGTTCAAGGACAAAATCATAAAATTTTCAAAATGATCAAAATTTGAGCAAGATTTAAGAAACAATCAGAATCAGGAAATTCGAAGGCAGTCACAATATGGAAAATCCTTCCAAGTAAAATCTTGAAACAAAATCTGAAGCATGTTTGAAACAACAAACTATTCAGTGGCTCAGACAACAATTAATGTAGCAAAAGCACGTCAATAAAATACGTTAAATAACCCATGGTCTTATGGGAATATTTCAAAGCTCTAGGAAAACTACAAAATGACCAAAAACCCTTCATTATTTGAAGAAACACCAGAATTAAATAGAAAACATTATTGAAAAGACAACATATCAAAAATTAAGCAAAGGACATATTGTTCAACAATTCTTTAGTAAAGTACAAAAACAAGTGGCCATGAATAAATGAATATCAATCTTTCAAAAATAGCTCTTGAAGAATTCTTAAGATTGAGAACATGGTGAATCAGCAAAATCTCAAGACTAGAAGGTACATGAACCTAGAATGATTTCAAAATCAATGTAGCCAGATACACAAATAGAGATTAAGTGAAATGATATAAAAGTTGACAGTGTCAAAAGCATAACAAATGACAAAGAAAAACCTATTAAAGTTCAAAGAAGAAATCATCTCAAGATCATAAAGAGAAAAGGATCACAAATTATAGATTTAAACAATGGAAGCTCAAAAGAAAAAACTAATGGAAGCCAAGATGGAGTTCAGAGCCCACAAATTTTAAGTAAGCCTTTGAAAATCAACAAAGAACCAAAAGCTTCATGCAGAAAGTCACCAGAAAGAAGATTTTGTAGAGTTTAAAGAGCTCGATAATGCATCCAAACTGATGGCTGAAAAAGATTACATAGAAGCTATCCTAAAATGGCTTAAGAATCAAATAGAAACCAAGTCTACAGCCTTTCACAAAAGGAAATGAGCTTCAGAATGACAGAACAATGGTGGAAAGAGACTAAAATTTTCCAAGGCTTCACCCACAACTTAAAAGAATGCATAATGGACAAATGATTGATTCAAGTTCTTTTACCCAACCCTAAGCTCAACCAAATTTTCCTAATAATCCACTTAAAGATTATCATCTAGATGAAAGAAAGAGTAACATACAAGATCAATGATCAAAGAATAACCACAAGATCAAACTACCTAGAAAGCAAGTCATCAAAGATCAATGATGGATATCAGACTCAACAGTTCACTCAAATAACAATGGATCATGATTAAAATCAATGACACAAAAATGTAAATCCAACTACCTCACCAGGAGTGTAAAATAATCAACAAGGATCCAAACTAGTACCAAGATCAAATCAGATCAAATACCAAATAAGAAAAAACAACCGTAATCAAAAGGTAAATTCCTTAGTCTTGACCCATGATCAAAGAATCAATGATTAAAATATGAACATTAGTACAAAGATCGATGTAACTTTTAAATATAAAATTGATAGTCTAGATGTAAACTCACATTTGATTCAAAAACTCAACCATAATTTTAAGAAGCATACGTGTCAAAGCCATAACAAAACCCTAACCACCATGGTTAGTAAGATCAACTGACAAGTCTTCCAAGGGTCAAGTCATTGTGGGGAGGGGCCTAATAATTAGCCCAAATATCTTAATTATTATTGCATTTGACCTTTCTAAGGTCCAAAACAATCAATGCCATGAAATAAACATATGTTCCGACCATGATCAAAAGGTGAAAGCTTTTGTATGCTTAAATTACCAAAAGGGGCCGAAAAAACATGATTATATGCAAAAATCAAATACAAAATTACATGTCGAATGATTAAGTCAAAGAGGCCCAATATATGTCTATGGGACCAAGGTAAATCAAAGGTGGTCAACATCTACTCATCAAACCTATGATTAGTGATTCAACATACAAATTTTCAAAAATCAAAGAAGAATCACATTACCTTAGACAAATCAAACTACCTCAACTTCTTCGAATGGTAAATTCAGGTACATGTCAATGTTTGCATAGCCAATGAAAGAAAAGTGTCTTTGCATCATGAGCCATGTGGTTCTGCATTTTCTTAAGAGGTATTTTGCAAATTTTCCTTATTATTAATCAAAGGAAATAAAGGTATTATTTATTCATGCAGGTGGTCCCCACATTGGTTGGGTGAATAATTCTTTCTGAAGCATTGAAATAAAGCAATTTTTATTTTACTTAGACATGATATTATTTTTACATGTGCATCCAAGGGGACATAATTGTAAAAGTTTCAAATTTATCATTGCAAGTGGATCGAATTGCAAGTGTCACATATGCATTAAATAGGAAAATAATATGCACTTGCATGCACATTAAGACTTGATTAACAAGAAAAATGGCTAAGATTAGCTAAATATTCACCCAAATTATTTATCTATTTAAAAATAGAACAATCAACTACACTTTAACTAAGTGTATTTTTGTAACTAAGGCTATTAATGCCTCATTGTAATCAACATGTCTATTTTTACCCCTTTATTTATTCATGATAAAAGGGTAAAATTAGCATGTATGGGCGAGTACAAACTTTAGTATATTTTTAGGAGGGGTTGGGTGAAGTATTTTTCCTATATATTGTGTGCACTAGCAAGGCACAAAAGAGGACTTTTTGGACATAGGAGTACTGAAGCATATTTCTGCAAAGTTTTGCCTTGAATGAGAACTAGTTTTGGCCTTTCCAATTATTTGCAGTGGTGTGTATCTTTCCATTAATTCTTGTGAATGTTAACTCCCTTATTAATCATCTTACCTTGCTACAAATTCTGGTATTTTCTGCATAGTTTTAGTGTGCATGTTTATCTTGTTGTGTTGTTGTGATTTATCCCTCAATACATAAGTGTTTTTCCTTAATATTCTACTAAAAACCATTGGTTCATGCATCTAAAATTCATTCTCAATTTTATTGTGCATATACTTAGTCAAATTCCTCAACAATTTTGGTGTATCACCCATTTCAATTTCAGTTACAGTCATATTTTTACCCTCAAAACCCCAAAAAATTAGTTTAGGATACATCAATAAGGAATTATCCTTGATACTAGAGAATCATCTCAATAATAGGTATACCCATAGACTTGAGGTGTTTCCATTATATCCATGAAAGTGAGAGATCAAGCAAGCCTAGAAACCTTGTTGTCATCTCTCAACCAAGGTGCACTTTCAAGAGATAACAAATACAAAATATTTTACTTGTTAATGTGAATATCCATTCCATCTTCTATGAAATTTATTAGCTATTCATTCAACTAATCGTTTTAATGACGATTTTTGATCACTATTTTTTGTAATTTATCTAGTGATATTTCTTTTGATGTAATAATGGAATTGCTAACAGTTATAAAAAACAATGTGCTAAATTGTATTATTATTGTTCTCATACCAATTACATGTTAAATTTTTGTAAGAAAACTAATAAGAAGATACAGGGGAAAAGGTTAAATAAAGTGGAGAATAAATTATCGATAGATGCTACATATTCTATGAAAACAATGTATGAAATTAAATTTTTTGTGTCTTATGTAAACAATAACTAGAGTGCACAACTGATGATCAATGTTAAGTCTGTTAGATTTAATCATCTGTGTTAGGACCCAAATTTGTTCTCATTTTCAGTCTGAGTAGCATCAGAGATATGGCATGAACCTTGAAGTCAAATAGATCATGATGTGTGTTGTTTTGTAGCTGGGGAGGTGATCTAACTAGCACTCAGATTTGTGGAGAGATGGATAGCACTTTGAAAGGATTTGATTTGACCCTCACTATTTTAGGTTGTGCCTTTCAACAAAGGTAAGAGAACCTACATTGTCAACCTCCCAAATTTTATGAAGGAGATGGAGATACATCCCTCAATACTATGCAAATAGTATGGAAAAGGCCTTGGGAAAATATGATCAACACTCCATTATCTAAAACTTTCAACAGAGTTGTCACTCCCCAGATTATGGAGATATGCTTTCAATGACAAGGCAAGAGGTTACTTGAGACATTATATGATCCTGATTTACCTTTTGCATTTTTGTAAATGGATTGTATTATTTTGTTGACACACAATGCAGATGTAGGGGTAGTGTGGGTAGGATTAGTTTGTTTTAGAATGAATTTTTTTGTGGGTTGCAATGACAAGATAAAATTGGGATATATCAGACCTTTGACAACCTCTACAATACTTGAACAACTATCAGATAAAATGCCTTCAAATAATCAGGATATTCTTTCAACCAGAAGAGGCATAAATGGAAGCCCAAGTTGCACTCTTCACACAATCTTTGAGAATTCACCACAAAATATTGAAGTAAAGAACTCAATTAAACCCACAAAATCCATGATCAAACCACGCCTAAGGTACCCATAAAGGCTTACAAGCAATCTTTGCAGTCAAGGAAGGTAAAGTGATTTTAAATTTGTTTATCTCTTTATCAGATGAAGGTTCTTCTGAACATGAGATTTGTAAATGCCACTAAAATATCAACAAGAAATGGATATTCTGTGTGATTTCTAAATACTTTCAATGCAAGATTACAACAAGAACAATGGAAACTATTTCCATAGGCATTTAAAAATGATAACATACATCATATTGCCCAAAAAAACATAGATTAACTTAAAAGCTTGTTAGATTCATCATCAGGGGAGAGTTTCATGAACAATCTCATAGCTGTGTGATGGCTATACACTTGTAACCAACTCACATACATGAAGATCCAACACAGAAGAAATTATCTAGCTTCTTTGGTGGGTTTTTCAGAAGATGAGCCTTTTCTCATAATTTGCTCTGCGATTTTCAACTCCCAACCCCCTTTTAATTTCTCCAAAATGCATTATATATCTCTTGCCACATTTGAGCCTTCTTTCCTCAAGAAAATAATATGCCATGGGATCAAGTTCTGTTACAACAATTCTTCATGATTCAATGAAAATGACATCAAACTGAAAAACATTCACAGTTTTCTAGGTGTGCCCAAAAGATTAAATCATTACAAATATCTAGATCATTATCCATCCTGGAGGCTTGTTTTTCATCATTGAGGCATGCAAACACCTTTTACTCATCATTTTCATCTTTTTACCTTTTAAAAATTTACCTCTGCAACTTTTGATTTTAAAATTCCACGTGTTTTCTCGGGCTGGGGAAAAAATTTACTTCAAAAACATCTCAAATCAAAAGAATTGAGCCATGAAAGTGATGCCAATGATCCTGGAAGGCCAAGATGACACAAAATCACTATAAATTTGATGAATTTTGATGCAAAAATTATGATTCCAAGCTTCCTGGAGCTCCCATGGTGGTCAAAACAAATGGATGCACAACAACCATTGATCTTATCCATCTTTTAATCCTGGCCCTCCACATGGAAGATGCAGAGCTTAAAAATAAGCTTGAGTTAACCCTTTTTAATTTTTGGATAAGGCTGGACACGTGGCAAAAAATAATTGGAAATTAATTCGGGCTTACTTTCTGTCTTTTCCACATTTTTGAAAAAATGGAAAATTTTGACTTTTTTCTCCACCCCTCCACCTTTGAATTTTGGAACTGACACGTGGCACATGGTGGGTCCCATTGGGATCACACTTCAATTCTACACATTTTGACCTTTTTTTGAAAATTGGAAAAATTTCACTTTTTGCCCCGCGGGCCCAGCACCTCCGATTTCTCCCTTGCAATGTGTCTCCTTGTGATTCGCTAGCGGGCCAGCGCTTAAAATTTTGATTTTGAACTCCTCTTTTTTGAAAAAGGGAAAAAATCCTCTTTTACCTCCACCAGGCCCAGTCGTCCTTCAACCCGCTTTCTCCTCTACAAACGTGTCTCCTTATGATTCGCTAGCGGGCCCGAGTCTCCCTTTCTTCCTCTAAACCTTTCCTTGCTTAAGTCTTTTTACGAAAAAGGGAAAAAATCCCCACCCTTGGACCGCACTTCCCTTCTGACCTGTTAGGACATGTGTCCTCTCCTGGATTTTTTACGGAGTTTCAGGCCAAACTTTTGATTTTAACTCCTTATTTTCAAAGGTTTAAAAACTTCAAAATCACCAAAACCTCCGTCGGCCCACCGACACGTGTTCTCGCTTGGATTGGAGTGGACATGTGTCATTTTTCATCTGATTCGACAACAGAAGAGCTAAAAAGCCATAAAATTTTCCTTCGGCCTGCTTATCCATTTTTCTTTTGGACACTTGTCCTCTTTTGGATTGGGGGAAAATTCAATATTTTGACTCTGCGGCTCAAAATTCCCTCCGATTCTTCAAGGGCATGTGTCCACCTGCGATTGGCCAATCAGTTTTCATGCCACGTAAAATTTTACTTTAACACCTTGAGCCAAAAAACCGTTTGCAAAATCCTCTGCCACCCGCATCCACCTTGGCCAATGAAAACCCGCACAGGTTTCCAATACCTTCTGAGGATGAATTTGACGGGAAAATGACGCCCGTCTGACCGTCAAAACGTAAAAAATTCCAGGGATGCCCTAGAATTCAATTTTTGTTCACCAAGGATGGCATGATTTTTTGATTCTGAATCAATTGAATAATGATTTTACAACATTTTTTACCTTTGGATTGGATTTTCATATACAAACAAGTATGAATTGGTGAATTTTGATTTTTCCATGATCTGGCAAAGGGAAAAATGACATAGCCCGTGAAATTGGAAAAACTAGGGCACATAAAAGGGTAAACTTGGATTATTCTTTCAAATTAGGGCAAAACAAAAAGTTTTTGAGCAACTTTAAAGCATTCAACTGGAGGGGAAGAATTTAAGACCATCAATTCAAAGGGTAAAACATTTTTGAGCACACACACACACACATATATATATATATATATATTTGAAAAATTAGGGCAACAACGTGCAAGCTAAAAAAATAGCACCAACATCAGCTCTTCCTTGGGGATGGGCACTCCCAGTGAGTGTCATAAGGACAAAACGTAGACCAAACATAAAAATATCCATTGGGAAGAGGAGTAAAGAGCTAAAATCACCAAAAACTAGCTGAGAACCTGACAAAAATTGCTGCCACACAACAAGGTAAACCAAAAAACTGACAAAACACCAAAAACAGAGCAAAAACCAAACACTATACACTGTAAAAGCTAGTGCATACCTCAAGTTTGGGGTTTAATCCAAGAAATGCTTCAGGTGCCTACAATTAACAGGTAGCTCCAACAATTCCCCATCTAAGTCCTTGAGAAAGAAGGTATGTTCACCAATTCTGATATCAATGGCATCATGGCCCATCCATAATGCATCAAATTTGCCATGCTTTCCCTTGTCTTCATGCCTACTATCCCACAACAAAACCAGATCTACAACATTGAAGGCTCTAGGAGTGACCTTCTTGTCAAACAATCTCTTTAGCTTCTCCCTAAATCTGACATGCCTTTGATGGGATGCTCTTCTCTCCTCATCAAGCTCAATAATCTGATTGATCCTTGACTCATATGGGCCAAGCTCTTGATCTTCCAACTGTTGGGAAAACTGAAATGAAGACAATTGCAGGTGATAAGGGCAGTAAATCATGAGTTCCATACACCAATTCAAATGGGCTTTTACCAGTAGCTCTTTTAGGAGTTATCCTATCAGCCCAAACCGTAAATTTCAATTGTTCACCCCATATCTTCTTGTTTTGCTCCAAAGTCCTTATAATGATCTTCAACAAATTCTTATTGTTGGAATCATCTTGTCCATTCCCTTGGGGGTTGTAGTTTGAAGAATAATTCAAATTTATTCCATATTTATTACACATTTCCATTAAAGGTTTGGCTCTAAAGCGCATGGCATTATCAACTACAATCTTGACTAGGACTCCAAATCTGCATATGATTTGATTCAACAAGAATTCCATAACTATTTGGTGTGTTGCTTTCTTGGTGGGGATTGCCTCTACCCACTTTGTAAAATAATCAGTGGCTACAAGGATCCACTTATGGCCAACACTAGAAGGATTTAAAAATCTCACCAATGAAGTCTATCCCCCATTGTTTGAAAGGAGTTTCAATTGATACAGGCTACAAAGGAAGGGAGCCTGAAGCTTTCACTATTCCAGAGACATGTTGGCTAACTATCACATTTTCTAACTAGCTGGGTTGCATCTTTGAAGAGATTAGGCCACCAATAACTAGCTCTCAAAATCTTATGTGTTGTTACTATTCCAGCAAAGTGTCCTCCACAAACTCACCCATGGAAATCAACAACTATCATGGGATCTTCATCTTCAGTTATGCATTTCAAGAGGACACCTTCAGGGTTTTTCCAAGCTAGCCCAAGGTCTATGATGATATATTTTTGAGAAGCCAGCTTGAGGGCTCTATTCTGATTTATTTATTTAAGTGACTAGGGTAGCACAAGTGTCTGAGGTAGAAGATCACATCTTTGTACCACTCAGAACATACCAACTTTACAAGCACATCTACCCTTTCTTCCTCTAGCTAACTCACTTCCACATTCTGTAAGTTGACTCTCTGTCATGAGCTTAGCAAGGCCCAAACCTCGTTACCAACTTTGTGGTTTGGATGTCCATATCATACTCCTATAGTTTTTTCACCCATCTACACCTTTTACTTGAGATCTCCATCTCTGATAAGATGTATTTTACCATGGTGTGGGGAACATAAGCAATAACTTTTGAACTCAATATATAAGGCCTGAAAATTTTTGTGTTTCTCTCACCAAGGAAAATGCTTGTTTCTCCATGATTGTATACTTCAACTCAGCTACTTGTAAAGCCTTACTAAAGAAGGCAATAGGCCTCTCGACCCCATTCTCATCCTTTTGTAGCAAAACAAATGCAATGGTATACTCAGAGGAAAAGGAGAATATTTGGAAAGGCCTCTTTATAGTTTGGGGCTATTAAAATAGATGCATGTTTAAGTGCATCCTTAATTCCTTCAAAAGCTTAAATGGCATAGCCTCCTCCCATTTGATAACTTGGTCCTTCTTTAGCATGCTTGTGATTGGAAGAGTCAACTCAACAAAGTTAGAAACAAACCTTCTAATAAAATTAATTTGACCAAAGAAATACTAGATGCCTTTCTTTGTTCTTGGGATAGGTACTTTGTTTATTACTTCCACTCTCTCAAGGATCTATCATAACACCATCTTTTGACACAATGTGACCAAGTCAGCTTGGCCTTTTGCACACCAAAATGACACTTATTTGGATTAAGAGAAATTCCATACTCCCTACATTTGATCAATATCTTCTCCAAGCGCTGCAAATGATCACCTCTCTACCTTGAAAACACAGTCACATCATCTTGGTAAACTGCAATAAAGTCATTGATGTAACCAGCAAAAGCAACATCCATTGCTCTTTGAAAAGTGGCACCAACATTCATCAAACCAAAGGGCATCCTAACAAAAATAATATGTTCCCCAAGGAGTAGTGAATGTTGTCTTAAGCCTTTCTGATTCTTTGACTACCACTTGATTGTATCATGAGAAACCATCCAATGTAGAAAGCAATTCAGACCTTGTCACAAACTGCAACATAATTTCCATATTTGGAAAGGGATAGTTTTCCTTCATGGATGCTTTTGTTTAGATTTCTAAAATCCACACAAAGTTCTAATGTCTCCATTCTTCTTTCTGAACTGGCACAAGGTTTACAACCCAAGATGAATATCTAGTGGGCTAAATAATACCTCCATTTCTCACTTCTTTAACTCCTCCTTCTTTAACTCCTCTTGCATTTTCATGGAGAGAAGTGGATTAATTGGCCTCTTACCTCTGCCTGAATGGCTTATCCTTGGCCTCAAGAGGGATCTCATGTTGAAACAAGTCTTCTCTATATGCTTTTAGCTCGGAATAGGACCAACCAAGGTAGTCTTGATAATTTTTCAAGAGTTGGGCATAGGACTGTTTTTCCTCTTTACTTAAATTTCTACCCAACCAAATCTTCCTTGGTTTACCATTAGTGCCCAAGTTATGCTCTTCCACATCCCTTGAGGTAGACATGTTTCTATTGATGATGCAATCAACATTTTTAAAATTAGACTCAAGAGCAACAAGGCCTCTAGGAATGGTGTTAGTTTTCAATTGGATAATATCTTTTTCCAAACAAAGTCTCTCTTCCTTTAGTCACACACACCATTGGTTCCCAATCAATATTCTAATTTTACAAAATCACCTTGATTTTGCAATAACCTTTGCACTTGAGAATCATCATCAAACACTTGCCAATATTTCACATTATCAGAGGACAGCTGGCCTAGTTAGCACTTCAATGTTGTATTCACAATAAGGTGAAATAGTGCAAACTCAAAATCTTGACCCCGACACTGCCAATTTTTCAGTCGGCAGCAGTCAAACTTCTATCATGGTGCATAATATTGAAGGAATCAAACATATCAACTAGATCCCAAACTACATGCTTATACTGCTTTATTCACTAATTTTTTATAGCATACAGTTTTCTTATTTGTTTGACAACTAACTCTAAATCTCCCTTTTGACAATGATGTCCTTGACACCATACTTCCATGCAATTCTCAGATCCAACAACAAGGCTTCATACTCACCAATGTTGTTAGTACATTCAAAATTAAGCTTGAAATAAAAAAAAATTCTTCCAATCTAGGAGAAATCAGAAATTACACCAGCACCATTTCTAAATTTGGAGCAAGCTCCATCAAATAGCAAGGTGCAATGAGAACATACCTACTTAAGACACTTTGACTGATCCATTTTGTGTTCTTTTCCATGTAGCAAAACCAATAAAATTATCAGCATCAACATCAACAAATAATACTTCATAGGAAGCATTATTTGGATCCTTAATTAGATGTAACATTTTCTTTTCTCCATAGAGCTTAACAAGGCTGTTTCCTCAATGGGAATAATATAAAAGGACATGTCCATTTGGACACTCCCTCCAACACTTGTAGCCCACTTTCTTGACAACAACATACCCCATTTGGACAGGGCAATCAATAATCACAACATCCAATTTTAAATTCTTTCCCTGTGATAAGATGCAAGACTGCACTACCAAACCTTTCACGCAACCAACAACCGACACTTCTCTTGAATCCGTGCAGTACACTTCCCATAGGCATCTGTCACTTTGATATCCAACTCATTCATGACTTCTAGAGGCATGACAATTACATGATGCACCGGAATCAAACATAGTAATTGTGAAGTAGCCTATCTTTTATGATCAAAGTTGTTAAGAATGGATCAACATTCTATTGGGAATCAACCAAAGATGTCCCCAAATATACCTCAGGTATCTCTCACAAGATCTTCTACTACTGGTGGTGTTTCAAGGTCAACAATGATCTGAGGTGGAGTCTCAACAACATTTACATTTCTACCTATATTAAACCTTCTCTTCTTTTAATCCCAAGTACTCAAATGCTCTCTTCTTATGCTCAGGAATTCTAAGCAACTCAATGATTGTAACACTCACTTTAATTTTATCTCAATACTTGGGCTATATCATAGGGGAATTGTTACTCTTTGACAAAACAACATTGTAAGGGATACAAGAAGATTCACTAGATAGCAGTGGTATTTCTTGGCAGCTTGGGCATGAGGAGGACTTGTAATTTTTGTTTGGGACATCATAATTTCTGACAGGTTCTTCTCTCATTTGAGCTTCTTTTGGAATTGGCTTTGAGCAAGGGTGTTTTAGGTTTGGCTTGGGGCCCAACGCACTTAACAACTTTTCTTCTAGTGTTATATTCTTTTTCTTGAGCTACAACAACATTCATCAATAATTGTTTATCTTCCTCCGAAGGGATACCACCATCATATTTCTGTAATCATCAATGCTCTTAGGCATTGAAGGTCATTGTTAGGAGTAAATGCCTAAACTACATCTACTTCCTGAGGGGGAGAAAGACTTGTACCTATTTGATGCAATCCCAAAAGTAACAAGTCCCACCTATTACTTTATAGATGTTGCTCCTCGTTGTGAAAGAATATGCAAATATCATCATCAGTTCCATCCTCATTATCAGCTTCATCAACTTATTGGTTCACTTCACATGGAGGATGAGGAAGAAAACATCTATCACACCAATCCATATCAACAAATTCATCAATTAACAGTAACCCTAGCAGTTACAGGGTCAAGAACCAATCTACTTTCACGTGCTTGGGTTTGTCTATTTCCCCCTCCCATAGGTCCTTTACATCTATCATCTTGTCTTTGATCACCCCATAGGATTGATTGCCAAATATCATCTTGTGCTTACTACCTAGGCTCAAAACCTTGTGAAGTTTGCCCATATTTCCTTCTCAGATCTTGCCAACTTGTATGAGATTTCTTTGACAAGCCCCTACCAAATTTTTCACAACCTCTTCTAAATCAGCACCTTTGCTAGCTTGATGTTTTTTAGGGTTTATAATTTTACACATCTCTCTTAAGAGGTTTCCCAATAGCCTTGATATTGTTTTCAATTTGAAGTGCCATGGTGAAAGATTGTCTTAGATTGGTTGGGTACCTTGTCTCTTAGGTAATAGGCTACCTTCTTATCAAATGCATCAGCATATTTCCTATTAAACAAGATTCTTCACAAGGCCTCAAACCAATAGGCAGCATTCTTAAAGTTTTTTTAAACCTTGTGTTGAAGTCATGGATTTGATTCATTAGGGTTATTCTTGATATTCTCAAACTCAGATAAAATAATATCTAGGATAAGTCTTGTTACCATATTGCAACCTAAATAAAATTTTTATTTCAGTCCATGAATCAATAGAATTATTATTTTAAGAGCCTTGTACCAATCCCTAGCATCCTATTCTAGTGTATGAATAAACAATTTGACATATTACATCCTTAAAATCTATCTCAAAATCTTCCATCATATTATCAAAAAGTTTGAGATGCTGATCACCAGTAATAACATTGTTACCCTGGAATTTTGGCAACCTATTTCTGACATCTTGTGGGATAACATTTAGGGTAACCATCCATTCCTCTAAAATGTATAGGACCAAAGGTGTTAACAAAAAATGGAGGTCTAGGCTGAGCAATATTAATTTGGTGGGGGTGAACTTGGAGGTGAAACAAGTTGGTGAGGAGTGAGAGGTACATTTATGAAGAATGGGAATGAAAACTTCCAAACAAAGATCTTCTTAAGGGTTCTTCCTCTTGATGATCTCTAGGAAATTTAGAAAATACAAGAGAAAATTTAGGAGCAAGCCTTTCAAATGCACAAGAAGGTCCTTCACCTTATGGGGAATTCAAATCAACAATTGAGGATTGTCTAAATAGATCCACTTGAAGAAGAATTGTAGTCCTCATAACAGGGTGCTCACTTTCAAACTCAACAATAGGGATATCCTTTCTTGCAGTCAAGTCTCCAACAACCTTCCACACCTTTCTTTTGTTTAGCTCTGAGCTTCTTGAATATGTAAACAACTTCTTAGCAGAGTCCTTGATGAAGAGAGATCTTCTTCCTTCCAGTTTTGCAGGGATTAGCAACACAAAAGTAAATGACAGAAAGGTAATACAACTAGTATTTTCAATATTAAATCAGCATGGAGTCACCACTAAGGACATTTCACCTTAGTTGTGCAAATGCACTAAAGTAATTATGTCCAATGTTTTCTAGTAATGAAAACTTTGCAAATCCTTATAAATTCAAGAATATTCTTCTTTTTAAATCAACAATCACAATGCAACCTAAGTGTATAAACTACTGGGAAATGAAAAAGGGCAGATTGAAACTTGAAACTTTTGCTTAAAACTTGCAGATTTGAAGCATAGAATGATATCTTAACAATGTAGCAGCTCAAATACTTGAATACACAAATGCTCAAACTCTTCAAACACTCCACAAACACCAAGAAATTCCAATAACTCCCTCAGTAATGGTGCCATAGAAGGTGTTGGTACCCAAATTTGTTCTCCTTTTCAATCTGAGCAGCATCAGAGATATGGCATGAAGCTTGAAGTCAGATAGATCATGATGTGTGTCGTTTTGTAGCCGAGGGAGGTGATCTAACTGGAACTCAGATTTGTGGAGAGATGGATAGCACTTTGAAAGGATTTTGATCTAACCCTCACTATTTTAGGTTGTGCCTTTCAACCAAGGTAACAGAACCTATATTGCAACCTCTATTTTATGTAGGAGGTGCAAAGATATCCTTATACTGTGCATATTGTATGGAGATGGCCTTGGGAAAACATGATCAATCTTCCATTATTCAAACTCAACAGAGATGTCACTACTAAATGATGGAAATGATTTCAAGACAAGGCTGAGGCTGCTAGAGACATGGTGTGATCCTGATTTTCCTTGTGCATTTTTGTAAATGGATTGTATCCTTTTGTTGACACACAATGTAGATGCAGAGTAGTATGGGTAGGATAGGTTGTTTAGAATGATTTTTTGGTGGGGTATTGATGATAAAAACTTGGGATATATCAAGATCTTTGACAACCTCTACAATACTTGAACAACTATCATATAAAATGCTTCAAATAATCAGGATATTCTTTCAACCAGAAGAGGCATAAATGGAAGCCTAGGTTGCATTCTTCACACAATATTTGAGAATTCACCACAAAATCTTGAAGTAAAGAACTCAATTAAACACAAAAATCCATTGATCAAACCACGCCTAAGGTACCCCCAAAGGCTTACAAGCAAATGTCTACAGTCAAGGAAGGTAAAGTGATTTTAAATTTGTTTATCTCTTTATCAAATGAAGGCTCTTCTGAACATGAGATTGCAAATACCACTAAAATATCAACAAATAAATGGAGATTCTGTGTGATTTCTAAAGATTTTCAATGCAATATTGCAACAAGAACAATGGAAACTATTTACAAGCATTTAAAAATGATAACAGACATCATATTGCCAAAAAGAAAAACACAGATTAACTTAAAAGCTTGTTAGATTCATCAGCAGGGGAGAGTTTCATGAACAATCTCAAAGCTGTGTGATGGCTATACACTTGTAACCAACTCACATACATGAAGATCCAACATAGAAGAAATTATCTTGGTTCTTTGGTGGGTTTTTCTAGAAGATGAGCCTTTTCTCAGAATTTTCTCATGATTTTCAACTCCCAACCTCCTTCACAATTTCTCCAAAATACATTATATATCTCTTGCCACATTGGATCCTTCTTTCTCAAGAAAAGAATATGCCATGGGATCAAGTTCTGTTACAATAATTCTTCATGATTCAATGAAAATGACATCAAACAGAAAAACATTCGCAGGTTGTCAGGTGTGCCCAAAAGATTAAATCATTACAAATATCTAGATCATTATCCATCCTGGAGGCATGTTTTTCATCATTGAGGCATGAAAACACTTTTTACTCATCATTTTTATCTTTTCACCTTTTAAAAACTAACTCTGCAACTTTTGATGTTGACATTCCACGTGTTTGCTCGAGCTGTGTTAAAAATTTACTTCTAAAACATCTCAAATACAATAATTAAGCCATGAAAGTGATGCCAATGATCCTGGAAGGCCATGACAAAACAAAATCACTATAAACTTGATGAATTTTGATGCAAAAATCATGATTCCAAGCTTCCTGGAGCTCCCATGGCGGTCAAAACAAACGGATGCACAACAACCGTCGATCTTATCCATCTTTTAATCCTGTCCCTCCACATGGAATATGCGAGCTTAAAAGTAAGCTTGAGTTACCCCTTTTAAATTTTTGAATAAGGCCGGACACGTGGCAAAAAATGATTGGAAATCAATTCGGGCTTACTTTTTGTCTTTTCCATATTTTTGAAAAAATGGAAAATTTTGACTTTTTTCTCTGCCTTTGAATTTTGGAACTGACACGTGGCACATGGTGGGTCCCATTGGGATCGAGCTTCAATTCTACGCAGTTTGACCTTTTTTAGTAAATTAGAAAATTTTCACTTTTTGCCCTGCAGGCCTGCACCTCCTATTTTTCCTTTGCCACGTGTCTCCTTGATATTCGCTAGTGAGCGAGCACTTAAATTTTTTATTTTGAACTCTTTTGTGAACAAGAGAAAAAATCCCCTTTTACCTCCGCTGGCCCGCCGACCTACCTTGTCCTCTTCCACGTGTCTCCTTGTGATTCGCTAGCGGGCCCAAGTCTCCCATTCTTCCTCTAAACCTTCCTTGTAAAGTTTTGAAAATTCAAAATTTCCACCATTGGCCCGTGCTCCCTTTTTACCTTTTAGGACATGTGTCCTCTGCTGGTTTGTTGCAGAGTTTTTGGCCAAAATTTCACTGTAAACCATTCAAATTTTAAAAACTTCAGAATCACCAAAACCTCCGCCGGCCCGCAGACCCGCTCGCAAATTGTGGACATGTGTCCTCGTCTGATTCGACACGGAACCTCGCCCCAAAATTTGCCTTTTATCCATTTTGCCAAAAAGGGAAAAAAATCCCCATTTCACTTTGTGGCCCGCACTTCCCTCTAATTCTTCATGGACACGTGTCCTCTTGCGATTGGTCGAGGGCTTTCGGGCCAAAAATTTACTAACTCCTTGAGCCAAAAAACCATAAAATCCTCCACCACCCGCATCCCCTCGGCCAATGAAAACCCACCACATTGCCAATACCTTCTGAGGATGAATTTGACGGGAAAATGACACCCGTCTAACTATCAAAATGTAAAAAATTCCAACGATGCCCTAGAATTCAATTCTTTTTTACCAAGGATCGCATGATTTTACAACATTTTCGACCTTGGGATTGGATTTTTCAAATACAAAGAAGTATGAATTGGTCAAATTTGATTTTTCCATGATCTAGCAAAGGGAAAAAAACGACATAGCCCATGAAATTGGAAAAACTAGGGCACAGAAAAGGGAAAACTTGGATTATTCTTTCAAATTAGGGCAAAACAACAAGTATGTGGGGACTTTAAAGCATCCAACTGGAGGGGAAGAATTTCAGATCATCAATTCGAAGGGTAAAATGTTTTTGAGCACATATAGATTTGAAAAATTAGGGCAACAAGGTGCAAGCTCAAAAAATAGCACCAACAAAGAAGAAATCACTATGGATTGGATGGAGAAACTGCCATAAGAATTGGAAACTACAAAAAAAACTGGCCTATAAGGAAACATCCATTATTTTCCTTCCAATGATCTTATGAGTTATGGTATGAGATGTTTAGTTTATATTGTTCCCAAAATTCTCTAATAATAGTGTTTTTTGGTGGAAATGTCACATTGTGTGCATTATTTGATTCCAATCTATGTTTTTTATTTTTGAGATACATGATCAAGATTTTTTTTTGAAACATTACTATTCTTATTTGAAGATTTTTTTGTTGCCAAAGACAACTTGAACAAGTAATTCTACTTAATGGATTTTAATCGATATAATCTACTCATAGATTCATTATTTATTCATGCAACCAAACAAATAAGGAAGTATGTGTTAGCTCCAATCAACTTAAAATTATAGGATCTAATGTAGATCCCTTTCATCTTGATGCTACACAACTAGCTTAACATGGTGATACACCTTCAATCATTTTATAAATATGTTTAATGAGATCTATTTTCAATTGCTAGGTTTTTTTTTTAATTTAAAAATAGTTTATTTTTTACAGTTATGATGACAGATGTGGAGAACATGGACTCATATGGAATGAATATACAATCAGATCTCGGTATGTTAGTCTTTTACATTTATAAACAAAACCGCTAATAATCCCCACAAATTCACAAGACATTGAATGTTTATGTAGACAACCGACAAATGAAGAAAGTAACCATGGAGGGTGCAAGGGTATCTATCACGAATTAGGATTCATAACCTGGTATGTTATACATGTTTAAACAAAACCATTTATAAGGACCAAGAATTTATAGGAAACGGTACCAACTAAATATAGAATATAAACTATTTCAAAATGAGTAAAACCAAATAATCTATTTTAAATGTACATGGTGGCATCTAAAGCTCCACAGTTTGTCATTGCAATTTCATAAATAATGGAAATTATTTTAGATGCTTGGCATACGGTAGATGATAAAGTTTAAGGAAAGTCATTTGTAACGTATACTAACAATTTACAAAATACCATAGATCTTAGCGGACTATGTGCATCCATGTTAGATATAATAGTCGCTAGACTAAATAACCATACTTTCAACAACATTCCACTAATACTTTCAACAACATCTCATTGATTCACTATTTCATACAAAATACTTACATAGAATTAACATTCATTTGTCTTCAATATCATCATAAACAAAATTGTATAAGGCTTGATCCCACTCATGGGTATGTAAAGCAGCACCTTCTTAGCCTCCTTAATGGTGGTCCAACGAAGTATAATCCAACCAATGATGGTAGAGAAAAGTGATCAATAATGCAGATAAATAGCTCATAATTGTTGTGTGTTAAAGGGTGGTTCAACAAATATAAGTGTATCCTATCAGTCGCTAAACTTCATTCAAAAGATAGAGAACATTTAATATTGTATTCATCATACTACAACTGTAGTGCCCACTTCCCTTTGACACCTTTTGATACTGATCATGAAATTGTTGACTATATTATGGGCATTGTTATAGTTTTGATTTAGTATGATGTTAGACGTTTGAGCATGGATTATTGTTGACCCTAATTCTTATATGATGCGTGATGATTATAAGAGACATTTTAGATATTGATGTTGATATACTGTTTGACATGGTTATATTTTTAAGACATGTAACATTTTGGATATATTGAGTATACCTAAGGAAAATTTAATTAAAATTGATGATGATATAGTTGTGGATGAAATTGTAAGTGATATTGTTGATTTTCTTGATGATTGTTGTGATTCACATATATATTGATGATCTTGAAATTATATTTATATTTATTTGGATGTTCTGATATGGCCACGAGGCCGAAGGAGGTATTTATATTTTGTAGGTTTAAAATATCACAACAAACATCGGGGGATTGGAGACCAACCACTTTCGAATTCTAGATGAATTCAACAAGGTCACCATGACAACTTTATTTGTTTGTGTATGTTTGTTTGTGTTAGGGATTCCCATGGGGGGATCACCTTTAAATATGACCAAGGGATTTTATGTATTTTTCTTTTATTTGGTTACTTTGTTAATGTTTTCATGTGTTTATTTTTTGGTGCTTTGACCCTTTCATTACTTATTAAATGGTGTGTTAATATTGTGAGTAATCATGTTGTTAAGTTAATTAATTAAAATATGTCATAAGAAACTAATTAATAGAGTTGTTGGCCTTGAATTAAAATGTTGTAAGAAATGTGTAAGAGATATGTAAGTTGATTTTGGAGTAAGAAACACTTCATTTTCTTTGAAATTCGAATTTTTCCTTGGAGGCTGGTTTTGGAGGCTTGTGGGACAAGTTAAATTGGTCCCATACCTCTTAAATCTATATACCAACCTTACCTATGGTTAGAAAGTTAAATTTAGCCTTTTATTATGCATTTTTGTAAGTCATGTTGTAGGTTTTAATTGCACTTTCTTCATGTTTTAATTTCAGTCCTTATGGGGTGTGGGCTTGTTTGAGTGTGTAAGTAAAACTGTCATATTATTGACCCACCTATTGATTATGCATTGGAGAATGAAGCTGAATTTTGTGTTGGGGTTAAGGATGTGTGATGTGGTATCCTACATGGATTCACATCATCCTCTTCTCTTCCCTCTTCTATTTATTGGAATTACTTATCTTGTTTTCGGGTTGCTTCAATTTTATTACTTCATTCTTTGGGAGAATTCTTTTGGGTTTTGAGAGCTCTTGCTTTTGGAGAGGATTGGAGATTGTTGCATGCTTATGGATTGTTTATCTTGGACTATTTTTCATTGGAAAGCTTGTTGTTTTGGAACCTTGGAACAAACTCCATCATGGAGAGGTAGGAGCTTGGCTCTTGAAATTCCCTCCTTTTATTTTATGCATATGTAAATGGTTGAATGTTTGAATGTGTTGTTTTATTTGTTGGGTGGTTGGGTAGATGGCTTAGGGATGGTGTTGGAGAAGACTATGGAGTACTCTTGAGGGAGGCATAAGTGTTTTGGGGAGGTAGAAGTGTGGAGGGAGTTGGGATTTGGGTTCCACCTTACAAATATATAAGCTCCATTTCAATTACTTGTTATGGGGTGCCATAAGAGGTTGGGGACACATAAGAAAATGTGAGGAATAAGGGGTACTTTTGGGAGGCATAAGGGCATGTTAGGGATTTTAAATATTTTATTTTGGCGGTTTGTTCTCAGGTGGTGATATCCATTTCCCCTTTGGGAGGCATAAGTAGCATCCCCCATAGTTTCTTGCTCCTTTGGCTTACATGATGAAGCCTGAGTTTTGTTTGTTATGTATTAATGTGGTTGCAAACTACATTCTATTTTGGAATCTGTTGTTGCCATGCATTGAAACACATCTCTTATTGAATTGTGGTTATGGCTCGGGGGCCAATGAAAAAGGATGGCTTCTCATTTCATTGGATGTCTTGATTGGGTGGAGAGCATTACCTTTCACTTGCCTTTGTTATGATCAAAATTGGAGAATGATGGATTTGCATATTGTTGTTTTGGAGAAAAGGAAAAGATAGTTTTGACAGTCCCTTGTGAGAGCTCTATTTGTAACACCTTTTTCCCACTAGAATTTGATGAAAATGTAATATATTTTGTGATGGGATGATGTTTTGTATTGGCTATGATAGCTGTAATTCCAAATATGAAAGAGATGTGCTTTCTATTCTGGTTTTGAATAAAAGAAAAAAAAAATTTGTATTATGTATGTTGTATTTCAAGGGACAAAAAAATAATGTTATAAGGATATCGTTTTGAATTAATAGATGATTGTAATGTATTCCTCAAAAGGCGTTATTAGGAATTGAAATCTGATTGTTGAATGTATTTTTAAATCTTTGTTGTAAGGATGAAAAAGTGAATACATATGAAGAGAATATATTACTATGTTTTTGAAGAAATGTATGATTTGATTGAAGGAAAGATAACTATTTAAAACTAGCATGGAATGAATTCAATGTTTTTATAGTGTGGCAAAAGAAATAGATTAATCTCTATTTTGAAATGTATAAACTTCATTTTTATTTCATTGTAAACTCTGCAAATTTTTATCGAAATGTACAGAATGACCCCTACAAAAATGAACAATAAAATGAAATATTTAATTGAACTTAATATGTTTAAAGCTCCCCCAAAGAAACTAAACCACTTAAGAAATGGTTAAGGATCTTTTCAAATCGAACAAAGGCAAAACTGCAGTCGTTTTGTTGTCAAAATTGAGAAATTTTGAATCGAACTTTAATCTAACAATTGACCCTTGCAATCCATCCTAAATTACTCTATGAGAAACCCTCCATGTCTGTTTGGCATGTTGGGAAAGGAAGGAGGTTGAATTGAACAAAATTTTATAAGTTGAAGTTACCAGTTTTCATTTTATAAGCCTGCAGAGCATTTTCTCAAAATTGACCCTTAAAATTTTATCAAAATTACATTATTAAGGTTTCTGTGTAAAGAGGAAGTTTAGAGATTTATGAAAAAGTACTCTTTTTCCAAAAACTGAGATCCCTATCAAAAGTTATGACCTTTTGAAGTTCGTAGAAGAGGAAAAGCCTCTTGTGTGCCCATGAGAAAATGAGTCTCTTCTGTGCCCATCTTGCATGCCCAGGAGAAAAAGGAGTCTCTTTCACCCCTGTCTTGCATGCCTGAGAGAAAAATATTTTCTTCCCGCGCCTCTCTTTTGCGCTCAGAAAAAAATTCCTCCCACGCCTCTCTTCCACGTGCCCCCCAAGATCATAATCTATCTGTGCTAGGGATGACTTTCACTCTCTTAGTGTTTTGTAGGATGATTTGATAACTGTTGAAATGAACTCTGAAATTTTTTTGGGAACACTTTTAAAAAAAAATTTCCTTAATTCTTCTAACTAAACTTAGGTTGTTCTTGGGTCTCGAGTGGTTGTTTTAGACAGGTGTTACAACCACGGAGACCACTATAATTTTTTAATTAATATTTCATTTGTACTAGCATGAAATCAATTATGAATTGATTAATATATATTTCAAATTCATCTTGCATTAAAAAAAACTAGTAGTGGGTCGATGCAAGCCAAGCCGCAAGCTTAGACGGTAAATGGTGGCCTCCTAAAGTGTTGATATTGAACTTATTATTTTACCAAGGAGACCAATTGGATTTTTCAATTATGTTTTCATTTACCATAGAAATAAATATATTATGAAATGATTAATGTTAATTTGAAATAGATCATGCATCAACAGATCAAAAAATAGGTAAGGATGATGCAAGCCAAGCCTCAAGATCAACCGATAAGTGGTAGTTGCAAGCTAAAATGTTGTTTATTTCAATTGGTTAGAATTGATATACAAGCTGATTAAAATAAATTTTAGTTACTTCCATGTAGTTATACACAATAATTGTTTACTTATTTTGGATTTGGAGAGCTTGTTATATGAGAAAAACTAAACATACTCTAGGGAGATGAAATTCAAGCTCAACAAGGAGACTATCAACCTGCAAGGTGACCTGAAAGAATTTATAAAATTATTATCACCGAAATTTGAATTGGGATTCTGGTCCAAAAAATCTCTCTTCTATTGATGTTAAAAAGGTGACAAAGGGCTTGGATAAAAAATTATCAACTAAATTGATTCCAGTACTCACTTGGGGAAAGAATCATTGTAATATAGTCGACAAGATTGTAATAAGAGAGATCTAGAAAAGGTTTGGAGTAGAAATAACGATTCCTTCAATTCTAAAGACATAGTGTGTATTACATTAGATGTAAAGGGAAACCCTCTTTAAAAAATTATGGTTGGGATGAAAAGTAGGGGAGAAAATTGTTCAAAAGATATGTGGTTGATGACTGATTTGTACAAAAAATTAGCACTAATAGTTTCTAAGGGATTGAATGCCATAGAGGGCATCAAACATTTGGAGTAATAAAATACTAAATAACTATTTATCATTTCAAAATGTTATTATGATGCTATTGCTTAACATTGTAAAGAAGATACATTTGTATGTTATTATGAAGGTACTGCTTAACTATTTCATATGCTAAGATTGTACACATCTAAGTTGAGAGTATTGATATTTTTACTGATTATAAGTTGAAAGTATGAATGTATAAGTTGTGTGTGTGAATTATCAAAACAATTTTATTGCGACAAAAATTTGAGCAGTTTTTATTAAGAAAATATGTTTTCCTAAATTAATTATGAGCATGCTTGAATACTATTTTTTCTTCCAAAATTAAAATTTTATACCACATTCGTATGAGATGAAATAACTACAATATAGTTTGTAAATATTTCTCACCCTGAAACATTACATTTGACTCAAAAACGTTATGTAAAAAAAAACACTCCTACTAGAATAAGAAATGAGAAACACCATTTAATTTTTGACCTAATTCACCACCCACAACCATTTGATTTTTGATATAACAATAAGAAAAGGGACATTCTTTCATTTCTGGATTAATTCATTTCCCTCAACCATTTTATTTTTTTTTCAATTGCATTTAAGAACACATGCAAGATGAAACTGATGATAATAGATATAAATAGTGTTTTCACATACTATCTACAAGGCTGATTCATCATACAAGAATTTAAAAGAGCTTGACAGAGTTAAGATCAAAACAAAATTTTATTTTCTCAAACCAAATGTGAAATAGCTATTACTATGTTGTAAAAAAAATTAAAATAGCACTATGGACATTGACGAGAAAGTCAAATGTTGATTACATAATGCCTTCATTCCTTCGAAACATTGGCTTAGAGTTTGGCATCTTGAAGTTCATATTTACATAGGAAGATTGCGTCGAGTCCAAACGCATCAATTATTAAGGTTCTGGAAATCCCAAATTATGTTTCAAAAATCATAACTCCATTTGGTGGTAGTTTAATGCATTATACCACTAGAAAACTGAAGTTTTTATAGACGAATCTTCAAAGAAAAGCAAGTTCAATGATGTGGGGAACTACATAATGTTTAAATTTTTTAACATAGATTGGAATTCAAAAGAAAAGTACTTGTTAGATGAGTTGTGGCCTTTGTTGTAACCATTGAAGGATATGGAATACATTTTGGGATGTTATTAGATCGAAAACCCAAGTATAGGGAGCTTATTTTTTGGAAAATTTCTATGATTTCTTTTGTTACTTTGGGACCCTATCTTTGGGAATAATGTTACAGTTAAATTTAGAAACTTCTTAAAATGTTTTACTATAATTTCACCTTTAATAAAGGAATTTTAATTTATTTCATATCTATATTTAAATATGAAAATATATGTGAGATGGTTTTAAAGTTAATTTTAATTAATTTCATATCCATAGTTAAATATGAAAATATATATGAAATGGTTTTATAGTTAATTACATTCTCCTAGTCTGGATCATCACCCTCTAATAGTTTCTACAAAATATTTTCAATAATTCTTTGGTGACACTGAGGTTCAATCAAAGCATACTAAATGAACCAAGAAGTTTCTCAGATGCCTCAAATGTCGTTTGCCTAGCGGAAACTAGACCACATGGCATTTAAATTATTCAAATATGCATAGTTTAATCTTAAAGGTATTTTTAAAATATTAAGAACCTTATTCAAAGAATAAAAAATTCATAACATCTATTAGACAATGTAAAACATAAATATTTTTAGTTTATTGTTTTGCAGATCAATGTTAGATTCCCTGAAGTCATTAAACAAATTTCCTAGATTCATTGCTTTAATCTGTAATATGATATATTAGAAACTGAAAGAAGTTATAATGGATTCCAATATTTTAATTTTTTGATTCCAATATTTTTATTTTCATATTGCAATATATGTGATTTTGGAGTAAAGTAAAATCTAATATATGAGGTTTTGGATTCCAATATATTTGATTTTGGATTCCAATATATGTGATTTTGGTTTCTAATATATGTGATTTTGGAGTATAGTAAGTCTAATATTTAACATTTTGGAATGCAAAACTAGTAGTATTGGATTCCAATATTACTTATATTTTTTAGTTGCTCCAACTGAAATACGTCCAAATTTAGTGAAACAAGTTTTCAATTATGATTTGAAAAATACCTTCGTTGTAATCAATTTGAAATTTTGCAACACATAATGTAATCAAAATGTAATACCAATAAGGATTGTATATATTATTTTATTAATATTGTGCTTCTATATATAAGGTTTTGTTATTCTGTTTAGGGTGTTGACAATGGGGTCATATTTGTTATATCCTCTAATTTTAGGTGAAGAGTATCCTCATAGCCATTTATACGTATTAGAATAACAAACTCTCCTACAATGCATAGTAGTATAATACGATTTTATGAGTCCCCAAACACTAACTTATTTGATATGATTGGGTTTATTTGAAATGAGTGATGGTGGAAAGAGCCAACATGGGTAAAGAGTAAATGGATAACTTTAAGACCCTCTTCCCCACATAAAGATTTCCATATAAGATTTATTAACTAAATTTGTTGGAGTCACAAGTACCTTTTTTTTTTTCCAATGGGGTTAGAGAGTGAAAATTATATACATATAATGAAGTTTTTGGGAAATAGATGTTATTACACACATATATAATGAAGTGATAATGGGAACTATGTGTTTCTATCAAAATTAACTTAACTATGAAAGAAAACTATGGTTTAGTTTATGGCCCCAAACTACTTTTTTTTTAGTACTTGCAAATTTGATGAGTGGAATGATCAATAATGAAGAGGAAAGATGCTTGTTAAGAAAGAGTGAAATAATTTTGAACCACCACACCGTGGAATATCGTGGGCAAGTTTGTTTGTTTGAAAAATATTGCACATATTGACATTGAAGCTTTTGAAAAATTGAACACATGAGGTTATTATAATAAGAGATGGAATGTGTTTGTGGCAAAATTCTTGTAGGGATATTTTGTCGTAGTTGGGAGCAATATTGGTTTTTTTTATCACATGTTTGCAAGATTTATGCTCTATTTATGAATGTGCCAACTAGTATTATTTTCAAATGAGTGTAGTTTAACTGACTATAATTATTGTAGCACATGTACACAATGGCTTTTTTGAAAAGGCCTTGGAGATTTGTAGTAAATGTGATTAAAATTTGAACGGGCGAACTCAACAATGTTCTTTGGTAGCACCTTACAACATTTCTTAGAATAAAAAAAATATTATTATGTTAAATGTTACAAACACTTTTATATAAACATATGTAAACTGTAAACTATTGATAATATTCATGAATTATTTAGTAAAATACTTTATTATATCGAAAAATAATTATAATATATCCATAAAATAATAAATTATATAATAAAATCCTTCTCAATATACTTTACAACCTTATATACAAATTTTGAATTTCAGTCTATTAATCTACTTTGTGTGTGTGTATTCAAAGTAGATTATTAGACTGAAACATAGAAAATTATTGATTTAATTTTAATTTAATTTAATTCAACGAACATATATACATGAATAACATAGAAAATTATTGATCGAATTTTAATTTAATTTAATGCAACGAACATTTGATAATTTTTTTTTGTAGCTCAACCACGAAAAGATTTTAAAAAGCGCTTGAAATTCCTTTTGAAATGAAAAAAACTGTTTAGAAAGTGATGAGTATCGAATACCGTTCATAATTTAAGGACGCCTTGCAATCTTAATATAAGGAATTTTATGTCCATCTTCAACTACTTATATATTGACTAACCAGTTGCTTCAATATTTTTTTAACGCGGTAACGACGTCGTGCAAACATGTTTATAACATTTTGAAAGTAAATATTGCACGTTATTATGGTTTAAAGATTTAAATAAGGATTTAAACAAATGTAACTTGGCTTCTCGCCTTATTCTTTAATTGACCAATACATTAGCAGCACATGGAGATGAAAAGGGTCAGCCAGTTGGAAATATCATTTTAGTTTGTACATATCCAATTTTGTTTTGGCAAAAGATAAGTGTAAATTTATGTTGCGTGTCATCATTTTATTAGTTTATTTATGGAAGATGCAATAGAATAATTAGAAGTATAATGGGTTTGAAATATCTATAAAAAAATGTAGGACTTGGGTTGGGCTGCTCAAAATTTTGTAGAAAAGTTTTATTTTGCTTGTATGTGTGGAGGTTTTGAGTTGTGGTCTAAATATGCTGTCGCAAATTTGAATTATTTCCATTGATTTACGAATATTCAAACCTACTTACCAACTAAATATTGGTCAAAAGTTGACTCGTGTTAGGATTTTACAAATGGGGACTGTAAATTTTATTGCTAGTTTTTAATATTATTTAATTAATTTCTATCTTAAATTTGTATTCTTTTATATTTTGATTTTTTGAAAGAGCAGAGGGTTCGGTTGAGCGATTGCCTGACTAAAGCTAGGCTTCCGTTTTGATTTGTTAAACCCTTCAAAGTGTACAGAATAAATTCGCGTAATAAATCTAATATACATATAAAAACGAATAATAATAATAATGTGAGTGTGTTTTTAATAAAATCTTTGACAAATCCCATTAAATACAAATCTCCCATCAAATAAACGTGATCCCTTATGGTATTGATTCACAATTCAATTTAATTCAATAATTTATACATTTATCATAACTAGCAATCACATGTGTACTATGCAATGTGAACGCCGAACGGTATATGCTATTTGATTCAGAAGGATAGTTATTACTTTTGTAGTTGATGTTGATAAGGGGTGTGATTGATTTTGTAAGTGTAGGAATATAGATGAAACATTACATTTAAAGGTTCTATCGTTACATTTCAAATTTGTTACAATTTAACAAGATGTTCAAAGATAGCATCATGTGGGATTGTTTATTAAATGTTACCCTTTAGGTGTCACCAAATATTATTTACCATATTTTGGTTGCAGAAGTGATCTTTCGCCTAATGCTATAAACTATTTTGGGTCAATTTTTTAGTTTTTTTAGAGTTGTAGAGATTTATATCACTAGGGTGTGATCAATTTATGGAGAAAGGTGAGTATGCAGGGAGTTATTCTTTACTTGATATCAATTAATTAATTAAATTAGAGTTTATGTTCACATCGTGATTGAACAAATGATTATGAGGTACAAAAAGAATTGTCAAAAGAATGATAGTAAGGTACCAAAAAAAACTATTGGAAGAGTATTTTTTTTATGTTTCAGGGGAAGAGAACAATCAATGGAGTGTGTTCCATAGTGGACATGGATTTGTAGCCAGCTTCCAGCTAATAAAAAAATCTTAATTCAAGTTAATATATATACCAAACCTGTCTTAAGTCATGTAAGAGTTCAATCCTACAACTAAGAAGAAATTTTAATATCAACTGCATTATTAGAACCTTAATCCCAGAGACAAAACTTATAAATATCAATTTGATAAAATCCTCCAGTAAATTAATAAGCTTCCTTAAGACAATTTATCCGGTATTAAAATAAGCTCTGAATTGTCAAACAACAAGAAAAAAAACTTGTTAAATCCTATATCAAGTATAACAATAAGAGCACGGTTTCGCTGATTTCTTACCACTTCGTGTCCCGAGATTGAAAATTAGTTGCATTATTAGAATCATAAGCACCAAAATGTATAAATATAGCATATAGGTCCAAAGTTTGCAATTCTGAGATTGATCAAATGTCATGTTGTTCCCTATTCTGTGTCCAATTTCCTTAAAGCAAATATGAAAAATAGGCCTCGAATCTTTAATTTGTCAATAAAACATTCTCACACATTTTGACAGTGGAAGAGGACATTTATCCACATTCATCAGACTCTTTTCAAAATTAAAGAGAGACCAGTCAATGTTAAAAAATATCTATAATGCAAAAGATTGGAAAATGAGGATTTTTAATATTTCTACAAGCACTTTCTGTCCATTTCCTAGGTGATACAATTTAGAAACCAGTCTGAAAATTTTAAATGTCAAAAGATGGGAACAGTAACCTTGACTCTACAATTACTAAATGTAATGCTTGGCAATTAAACAAGAGACAGTTGTGATTGTTTCAGCCGCTAGAAAACTTGTTTCATTGTAGGACTGATTGAAAGTGAATCCACAATACACATTACAGTGAGATGCAATGTATCTACTTAATCATCATGAGGTGCCCCATCCCATAACCCTGCAATGAAAAGGTATTTGGCTTGTCCTTTTCGACGCAACATACATGCCCAAACAACAATGTTGAATCCATTACCATAGCTAGAAAATGAAGGGTCAAGAAATTTCTTATTAGAAAGTAACTCCAGAAGCACAACTCCATAACTATACACATCAACCTTATCTGAGACACAAGATGTCATTGCATATTTTGGAGTAGCATACCCAAATGTTCCTGCAACATCAATTGTTGCATGATTTTATGAGGTCCCAAAAAGATTGGAAAGACCAAAGTCAGAAAGGTAGGAATTAAAATTGTTGTCAAGAAGAATATTCTTACAAACTGAAGCAAATAATTTGAGTCATTGTCCACATCTTTCCTTCCTGTCAGAAACTCCAACAGAACAATTTCGTGATTGTATACATCATATTTTTCATCAAGCCTTGTTGTTCTTGCATGTTCAGGGTCAATGCAAGAATCAAATTCATTCTATTTGTAAGATAGAAACCACAAATCTTAATGAATGGGAAAATTCATCATGTTACTATGGCATTTGTTTCCAGCCTTGTTTTCCTCCATTTATGGCAAAAATCCATCAACAAAACCTTATCATGTCAATATTGATCTCCATTTATAATAAATTTGGTGTTGATCTAAGTGCCTAAGTGAGGCACTTGAGTAATTTACTTGTGGATTCAGTGAACTGAGAAACATAAAAATATTCATAAAACAAGATAGAATTTTCTCAAAAGGCTTGCAATTTGGTACAAAAACCTTTTAAAATCCTCCCTTACATTTCCAATAACTCTAGCCTGCATTAAGAATCCTCTAAACATATCTAACAATAATCACAATAGACAACACCCATTACTTCCATATTCAATTTGAACCATATTCAGATATATGGCTTCAAAAATGAGTAAACAACTTCTCACTACCATCTACTCCTAATTGCATTTGTTAGAAAGGTTAGAAGACCTTATAGATTTTATGAATGTGAAGTACATAACTTTGGGGTATTATCTACTATGATTGAAGTACTTGAAAGTGAACAATGTGGCTCTTGAGCTGATTTATTCTTGCAATATTTGACCAAAAATTTGTCACAAATGTTTTGAAGTGATGTTTTCCTGCAATATTTTCCCAAAGCTGGCCATTCTTTGTCATATCATCAGATTTTGTCACATCAACTACTGTGATACTCATATTATTCCTAATTATACAAAGTTTCCCATTCAAGATCATTATCCCATATCTTGTTTCTGTCACACATATCAAATAGTGTTTTCACATCTTTCTCAAGTTCATCTTCTACTACATACCCACAATCTTCTTTCCCTCGTAATTGGTCTTGCCATGATTTAATGTAACGGTAGAAATTAAAAATGGAAGATAGGATTTATTGCACTATATTTGGTAATTGTGATAGTAACATTATGAATTAATATCTTGCACCCTCTCTAAGAAAGTATATAATAATTACAAGCTAAGTATTTTTTAGTCCAGAAATTTGGTTGGGAATCAACTCAAAGGTCCTATTCTAGAGAAAATTATTTCATGTGTTTCTCTTAATTATTTGTAAGTTAAATGGTGTTCAAATTTTTTTTTAGAGAATATGATGTCCTATAAGGTTTTCTATGTTTGATATTGGCTAACTTGGATATGTATGATGTTGTGTAACTATTGTGCATAATTATAGATTTTTACCATTCAAATCATCCAAAGGAATTTACAAAAGGCTCAACAAAAAAAATGGATCAAGGTGACATAACTAACATGGCTACACATGATTTCATATTGTATATATTATAAGACAACAATTTAGAAAGAAATATCTTATTATAATTTCTTTATTGACACATCTCTTTGTTACATTTAGGTTCTCTAAGATTGGTCCTACTGCACATGGACATGTCTCTTCACAAGTGCGATGGCATAGTGATAATCACATAAAATCTAAACAAGAAATATATAATTGGCTATCATGCTACAAGCATTGTTTATAGATGTGTTCTAAAGAATTGTAAGCAAATTGCTATAAAGAGTCTCTACAGTCACTACCCACAAAGATTGTGTGAATTTGAAACTGGGCTGGAAATAGTTGGAAGCATCAAGCATTGGAATCTTGTGAGTCTAAAGGGCCTGAACTATTTATAGTCTAAAATACAGCTGAATGTGGTGCATCAAAACATGTTCATGGGACTCTACCTCCTCATTAATACAACTCGCATGCATAAATTTTACACCTCAGTTTTTTTTAGTATTTAATTTAATTTTTTCTTTGAGTGATTGTTTAATAGAAAATAATGTCTTCTACTATCAACTGCTAAGATTAAATAGTGCAAAAATATCTTACCTGATTGCATCTCAATGTTTAATGAATTTTTAATCGAAGATTAGATCTACCTAAGATGGATTATTGGGGGGGTATAACCTAGATAGCATTTCCAAGCTGTATAATTGGCTCATATTTTCTCCCATGTACAGTGTGTAATGCTCGCTAAAACAACCCACTTGAGACCCAAGCACAACCTAGGATTAATTATGAAAATTATGGAATAATGTTTTTGTTTAAAAGAGTCTACAACCGGATTACAAGGCAATAAATGTCATTAACAAGTTCTAGAACAATTCTAATTCACTAGAACATACTTTTCCTTTATTAACAATTATTAAAGGTCATAAGGTCCAAATTTTAGGGTTAGAAGGTTCAATAAGGTTCAGAGGGTAATTCCTCACCATACCCACTCTCTAACCGGCTTAAAGGATCAACTTGATTTTTCACAAACTTAATGCATTCAAAAATTCCCTAAATTATTCCCATTAGATAGGAAATTTCATCACCTTTCCATTGATATAAATAAGTCCTCCTAACTCCTTATATTTTTCGAGTTATGGGCTGGCGGGCCTTGGGGTGAAAATTTTCCCCAAGAGCAGGCCTGCGGGCCCAGGAGTGAAAATTTGCCCCAAGGGCGAGTTAGCGGGCCGCGGGGAGACCTTTGGAAATTTTTCTATGCAGGAAAAAAAAACAACTTTGCACCCACGCACCCGCTGGTCCGCAAGTCTACTAGGGACACGTGGCACCTCCCAAGTCAGTGCAAGGAGAGTGGGGCGGCTGGAGACATTTTGAAAAATCTTCTCTCATGGGGTAAAAGCCAACTTTGTGCCCACACTCCCGTAAGTCCACAAGGGACACATAGCATCTCCTAAGCCAACATGGGGAAGGTAGCATTCACCCGCGCTTCTGCTAGCACCTCGCAATGCCATGTGGCGGCTCCTGATTGGCTGCAGGCCGTCGGGCGTGGGGGAAAATTAGGAATTTTTTCCCAAAATTTTCTGAAAACGTACAAAGGAAAAAATGGACCCGCTTCACCGCCGATGCCTTGTGACACCACGTGGCATCACCTGATTGGTTGTGGCCCAATGGGGCAGCGGGGAAAAGTTTTGAAAATATTCCCAAAATTTTCTGGGAGCGCTAATCTTAAAAAGTGGTCGGCCCCTTCGCCGACACCTCATAGTACCATGTGGCAGCCTATGATTGGCTTCGGGTCAGCGGGGAAAATTAGGAAAATTTTCCCAAAAAGTATTTGAAGTTTTAAGGGAAAAATTTGGGCCCGCGGGCCTACCAAGGAAATGTTTCCCCAATATTTTTTTTGACTCCAAGTGAAGGAAAAACTTCAGATGGCCATAACTTTTGATAGAGGGATTAGTTTTGGGAAAACGAGGACTTTCTAGAAATATCTCGACGTCCTCTGTACAAAGAGATAATTAATTTTTTATTTTGATAAATTTTAAGAGGTCAATTTTGTGAAAATGTTCTGGAGGCTTTTAGAGTGCAAACTGGTAAATTTTAACTTGTTACATTGTTAAATTTGTTCTTGTCCCTCTCTCAACATGTCAAATAGACATGGGAAATTTTTCTTAGGTGTATTTAAGAGATATTTCAAGATTCAATTTGACTGATTGATTTGTAATTTGAACATTTACATTTCTTGACAGCAACACGACTGCAAAATGGTTGAGCGTGATTTTGCTAAGTTTTTATAAGAATTTCCTGAAGTGTTAATATCTAGATGAATTCAATTAGATCTTATAATGCCAAAATTAATGTTCCATTTGTTATTCCTTTGTTGCAGATTTGGTCTGAGCATTTGGGATTAAATAATTGTCAATTGGAAAAAACACAACAGAGTTAAAATTTAAAAAAAATGTCTATTTGTCATTTTCTTCTTCCAAGTATTATAATGTGTTCCAAAACTAATCTAATGCATTCAGTTTATTAATTCAACTTATTCAAAAACTATAATACATCTCTGATTTCTAATATTTACACATTTCAAAGGAACAAATTATTACACTTCCTTTCAAACGGAGATTATAACTACATTTAAGAGATCAGATTCAATACCACAGGGTAATTTGAGGAAGGTAATACATCATTTATTGATTCCAAAAGAAAACTTTGTAACATCCTTCTTTTATTCTTTCCAAGAATCATATGTTATATACAGAATATAAAAATACATTTTCTTCTCACGTATTTCACTTTTCCACTTTCTAAACAGGGATTTCATAGTGCATGTTAAACACATATTTCCAATGGAAATAATATCATATGAACAAGGAAAACACTTCCATTATTTCAAATGAAAATCTTACAACCTCCTTTCCATTTGATTTAAAAATAAAACATACAAAACACGTGTCATTCTTTCACATTCTTTTCAAAACAGAATAAAGAGTATAACTCTTTTACATTTCAAATTTCCACTTTCATTGCCAATACAAAGTATCTTTCCATTACAATTAATAGACATATCATCCACTTCAAGTGGGAAAGGGGCTACAATAAGATTTCATTTCACAAGAGACTGTCAAACTGTCTATATCTCAGCTCTAGAACAACAACATGCAGATTTCTCATTCTTCCAATTTGATCACAACAAGAGTAGGGGAAAGGAAACACTCTCCACCTAACCAAGACATCCAATGAAGAGGAGAATCCATCCTTCTTCATTGGCCCCCGAGCCCCAACCAGAATGCAATAAAGGATGTGATCTAACTCATGGCGACAACAGGCTTCCACAACCACACAAGCAGCATAATCACAATACGAACACAATCCAAAACAGAATGTAGTTCTACAACTACATTAAAATATGACAAAAAATACTAAGGCTTCCTTAAGCAAGCCAAAGGAGCAAGAAATTATGGGGGATGTTGTTTATGCCTCCCAAAAGGGGAAATGGGTATCACCACCTGAGAAAAAACCACCAAAATATGTATATATATATATATATATATATATATATATATATATATATATATCATTTCAAATCCCTGACATGCCCTTATGCCTCCCCAAAGTACCCCTTATTCCTCACATTTCCTTATGCCTCCCCAACCTCTTATGACAGTAAAGAATTACAAGCTATTTATTTGTAAGGTGGAACCCAAATCCCAACTCCCTCCACTCTTATACCTTCCTAAAACACACTTATGCTTCCCACAAAATAAGCCCATAGTGTTCTCTTACACCATTCCTAGGCCATCTACCCAACAACCCACAAACATGCCAAAACATTCATACATTAGCACTTACATTCATAAAAGAAGAGCATTTCAAGAGTCAAGCTCCTACCTCTCCATGATGGAGTTTTTCCAAGTTCCAAAACAAGCTTTATCCCAATGCAAGCAATCCAAAAATATCCAAGCACAAGCATGCAACAATCTTCCAAAAAAACTTCCTCAAAGTAAGAGCTCCCAAAACAGTAAGGAATTTTGCCAAGAATAAAGTCTCCAAAAATGAAGCAACCCCAAAACAAGGCAAGCCATTCGAATTTTATAGAAGAGGGAAGGGAAGAGGATGAGGCAGATCCACGTAGGATGCCATATCACACATCTTCAACCCCAACCCAAAAATCAACTTCATTCTCCAATGCACAATAATTAGGTGGGTGAATAATATGACAGTTTACTTACACACTCAAATCCAACCCACACCCCAAAGGACTGAAATTAAATCATGTAAGAAAAGTGAAATTAAAACCTACAATTTTCCTTCTCAAAAAACATCACAAAAGTATAATCTCAACTCCCTAACTGTAGGTATGGTTGGTAATTAAATTTAAGAGGTATGGGACAAGTTTAACTTGTCCCACAAGCCTCCAAAATCAGCCTCTTAGGAAAATTTTGAATTTCCAAGAAAGTGGAGTGTTTCACTCTCAAAAGTTAACTTACACATCACTTGCACATCTTTAATCATGGCCAACAACTCTATTAATTACTTTCTTATGACATGTTTTAATTAACTAACTTAACAAAATGATTACTCACAATATTTACACACCATTTAATGAATAATGAAAGGGGTAAAAGCACCACAAAATAAACACATGCAAACATAAACAAAGGGACCAAAATACAAGGAATACATAAAACCCCTTGGTCACAATTAAAGGTGATCCCCCCACTGGGAATCCCTAACGCACACAAACACGCATAAATAAATACTAGTTACCATGGTGACCTTGTTGAATTCATCTAGAATTCTAATGTGGGTGGTCTTTAATCCCCCGATGTTTGTTGTGATATTTTAACCTGTAACACACAAATACCTCCTTCGGCCTCATGGCCATATCAGAACATCCAAAATAATATAAATATAATTCCCAAAATCATTTAGATGTATGAATCAAAACAACATCAAAGCAATTTAACAATATCATTTATGGTTTTATCAACAACTATATCATCATCCAATAATTTCCATTTCTAGGTCTACTCACAATATCCAAATATCACAAGTCCACACAACATCCATATTATAACTATTTCAAAAAGTATATCTTCATCAATATCCAAAATGTCTCTAATAATCATCATGCATCATAACTGAATCAAGTCAACAATAATCCATGATCTAACATCTAACATCATACTATAATAAGGTCCATAATCATGTAAATAATATAATCATCAGTATCATGATTAGTATCAAAAAGGTGTCAAAGGGAAGTGGGCACTACATAGTGCTCTGCTACAGGTTGGACAACCAAAATAATTTTTACATGAAAACTAAAATTTCTCTTTAATCATATGTGAATATTCATCATATACTTTTTTAGAGTGATCGCATCTCCCTTGGCTTTTACAAAATGGCCAACGCATTTTGCAAATTCCTTAAATTTTAACATTTTGTAAATGCCTTAATTAGACAAGTTCCCGCAATATTTCTTGACTCCCTTCATTAGACAAGTTACAAAAATCATTTTCACAGAGTATAAATCTATAGGGCCACCTCTTTCTTCTATCAATACAAGTTAGTAAGATAGAAGCATGGACGGTAAGAGAAAAACCTACTCAATTATACAATTGAAAAAAATCTAGATGGGAACTTGGAAGACAAGAAGCTTTTTTTTCCACCAAAATCACTAAAAAGCATAGTCCAATAGTAGGCATGTGTAATGTGCATAATAGGTTTAGTATTCTAATGATAAATAACTATATGTATATGGATAACATAGAACACATTGAAATAACTGATATGTCTAGATTCCTTTCCTTTGGTTATCATAGCAAACAACAAGATTAAATACGTTATGACTAAGACAAATAAAAACCATACTCATAGCTCCTCCATGTAGTTTGGTTGCTAATGCATGCCTGTTATGGTATCAATTTATCATATAGACCTAAAAAAGGAGACCTTTGCACCCTTAGAAGAGTTGTTCAATGGTTGTCACATGTCTACAAAACAATACAAGCAACCAATTAAACTATAATAGAAACTAAACATTAATATTTTCAAAATTAGTTTTGCCTAAACATAAACAATTAAATTGGTTTCCCAGTATATAGAAACCATGCCACCATAAATAATGTCTTTTCCCAAAAATTAAATTTTTGGAGCATACCATGATTTCCCCTGAAAATCCAAACCACAGCAATTTCCATGCATTGGTTTTGGAAGAAGGCCTAACACTAAAGTTCTAGTTGATGATTAAATATACTGCAACCTAGTACAAGATCTTAGGAGAAAAGTTAATTTCCATATAAACAATTGAAACAAAAGTAAATATTTAATACCCTTTACCAGACTTTCCTACTTTAGAAATGTAAATAGTGCAAAAATATGTAGTTTTTATCCTTTATGAATGAATAAATACAATAGATTTTTCTATCACCATTCCCTACCTATGACAAAAAAGGAGAGATTTCAGATACAACACCAACCCTCCTTCCAACAAGTTCAAAATATATGTTTACTGGATCAATTCTAAGCATTAACAAGGAAGCGATGTACTTTGCATATTTATAAGTACACTTACAAAATTAAGATAGTCATTGCACAACATGCAACTTTCAAATTAGATTCGAGATGACATCCTAACTACTCTACAAATCATCGTAAGTTTACATGATTCTCTTCTATTGTTTGTTAAGCAAATGGCTCAAAATAAATATGAATAGTGGTTGACCAGGGCACATACTTATTTAAAGCTTTTTGTGAATACCACACCCTATCCATGTGATATTAGTAAAATATGAACATCTTAAACTTGCCTACAATAATTTATACCTCAATCTGTAGTAAGACAACTTGAATCCAATGAATACAAAATTATTCCTTGTATGCCCTTAGGATAATGAAAATACAGAGGGGTATCCCCAACCTCAAACATCACATAAATGGTTCTTCAAACAGATGGGAAAAACTTTCTCAGTTTGAATGGAAGAACATAATATTCTTCACTTCTAGGGTCTGTTTTATATGAACGTGCCTTGTCCCACCAACTCCAACCCCTATCTTTCCTTGTTAAACTATCATTTATTTACAGACTTCTATCTAAAAATAATGCTATGATGCCAGCAACAGTTATTAGTGATGATAATAACAAGTTAAGATCAATTCAAATATCCCATTTTTTAGGTTCCCTCTCAGCTTTATGGAATTGTATGAACATTTGATCATTCTTCCTGTCATGTGATCCCTTGTTAGGATATCCCCTAATCTATATTCTTCCAAGTCATAATCCATGTATAAATTCCCCCATCCTACATTCATACTTACCAAGTAAATTTCTTAGCTCATGGTCACGATATTTTGTTAATAGAAGGGTACTGAATTTTCCCAGCCCTTGCTGCTAAAATTTTTACGTGGAACTAAATATGAAAGAAATAAAAAAACTTGTATTGAAGGAATCTCAGTAACAAAAAGAAGAGATTGCTAGTACAATCACTTAAGGACTTGCAACCCAAATGGAAAGAGCAAAGTTGAACTACCTGTCTTCTTACTTTATCAATAGGTGGAGATATATCAAGGTATAAGGGGCATGAGTGGTATGGGAAGAAGTCTTGCTTGATTGATTTACTTTAAACCATGCATATTATACAATTTTTTGCAAAATCAAAGAAATATTCTTATATTGTAGTGACATTTCATTTTCCAGGATGTCGATAAGGGGATGCAAATCTAAACCGATTCATGTTAACCTTCTTTATAGGAAACAATGGGCTTTTCCTTTAATTGATTGAATTGCCATGATTGCACATCAAGTGAGAATTGACTGAACCCATATTGACACAATGTAGTATTCAGCTACCTAATGGTGGATCTAGCAGTGGAATTTTTTTCACAATGGCTAAAATTTGAACCCACCGATTGAAGATATGCACTCAAATATGGCAGCCCTAAGCTCTTACCTGCATCAAAATTTCAAACGTAAATTATATTCAAGATCATAGAATAATGTGTCTTTGAAAATAAAAACTTCATAGATGCATAATATGAAAACAAATTCAATGCTAATGAAAGCACTCAAATAAAATAAACAAAGTGACATACAATCCTCATTTTTCAAGTTGTCTATGGACATGAAGGAACAACATCAATGAAATTAGTTCCTAAACATAAAACATTGCATTCTGTACAATCATGCAAGTAAAAGTCACTTGGCTACAAGTATGTGCTACGTGCATGCCACGTAATATACAAAACCTGAAAAATATAGTAGAAGAAGCATTTCATTTCACCTTGAACACCAGATTCAAATTTATTTACAACACTGTAAGTTCAAGGTTTATTTTGATGCTTAAATTTTTTGATATTTGTTGTTCACAACCTTTGAGAATACATCAAGCTATAATAGTTTAGGACCTCAACCTTTTGTAGTCCCAATCATAGCAGTTTCTAAAACCCTTTCATCCACCATCATTAGAGTCATTCAATATTAGGTTGTTTTTTAGGCCTAGGCTTTGATACCAAATGTAACACCCACATTTTACACAAACAAATACAATAGTGAAAATATCGAATTAATTTTTTTTTTACTTTCATTGCTGACTACATAACATCACAAGGGTTCCAAGAAGAGAAACTCAATAATTCATTAGATACTTACATAAGTCATCAAATCACATAGACACACAACAATGCCATATACATGTTAATGCCACACTTTCCCTAATGAATGGATGTTGAGAATGACCTAACCGCAAGAAAGGGACTCAAGGATTGGAAAACCCACAACACATCATTCCCATGATTACATCTTACTTATGGTTAACATTCCAAGAACATTATTGTGCATGGATAATTTTGTCCTTTTCCCACCTACAGGTTCTTAAAATAATTTCACATTAAACTTACAGTTCAACCATTTAGATTAGTTGTTTATCCTTTACAACAATCTCAATAAATTACATAATTAAAAAGAATATTTAAATCTAATAAAAAAAAATGGCAAAATATCCATAGTTAGTGCAAAAATCTGCATGTTAGTGCAACAACCAAATAAAATTTACAAAATATAAAAACATATCAATCAAGAAAATTGTTCGTTCTAGCATGAAAAAAGAAAGTGTTCAATTTACGAATAAAATACATGTAGAAAAATAACACATCACAATAACTATGTGGCCTTATACGGCCACTAAAGGAATACTCAATGAGTTACTAGCACTCAAACATCGAGCCTCAACTCATAAAATAACATATTAAATAATACAAATGCCATCATCTCTGTCAGAATCAACCCTCCACCACTTCCAGAAGGCTCAACATAGTAGTAACTACACTTAGGTTGAATCCATATGATAACCATATAGGGTGAGAGAAAGGAGTACAAGTTTTCATCTACTGAGCCTAAGGAGTTCGCAAAACACAATATGTATGCCACTCGTTGAGAAAGTGTGATACATACAAAATGAAACAAAAGTGGGTTTTCAGCCTATGTAAGACTCCAATTCCTATCTCAAACTTGGCTCGAGTGACTAGTCAACGGTACCCATTTCCTCACTCCAAACATACACCTTGTGCTGATTTCCCTTAGGTTCGGTTAGTGTAGGGTTCACAACATAACACACAAGTACATCACTAACACAAAGGTGATTCACACAAACTAACCATAGCATCTTAGGCATGGTATGTATATAGGGTATAACACAATCATTACTTTCACGGGTTAAGATACATCACATTACCTCATACTACACCCAAAGTGTAATCACTATATAATAGGGATCATATGCTCCCCATACGCCCCTAAATAATGCCATGAACCATCACATATTCCATAAATTATACGTATGAGGAACACAATGTCTAACATTACAACATTTAAACAATTATAATTACAACATGGTGACACACATGATTCATCATAACACGGTGATGACATCACAATACAATCCAATTCACTTTACACCAATTTTTTTGTGTGACACAACAACACACCTACATACCATAGAATAACAAGAAACCCCAACACACCGCAATCTGCAACAACATTATTTTCACACACACCAAGATGGCACATCACACGTGAAATCCTCATTGAATCCATGAAAAGGAGAGTGAATACTCTCGTCAACAATCACATTAACATGATAACAAATACACACTAAGTGACATGCACCACATGTGCTTCCATAAGGTCACAATTACAACGTTGCTCACATTACAACATATATCAAATTACACTTCCAATATTCACCACTACCATGCAAGATCATCACTACTCCAATCTGTCCAAGAGGTTTGAGAGCATGAATTTTCGTTCTAATACCAAATGTAACGCCCACATTTTACACACAAAAATACAACAGTAAAAAATAACGAATTAATTATTTTCTTTACTTTCATTACTCATTACATAACACCACAAGGGTTCCAAGAAGAGAAACTCAACAATGCATAAGACACTTACATAAGTCATCGACTCACATAGACACATGACAAAACCATATACATGTCAATGCCACACTTTCCCTAATGAATGGATGTTAATAATGACCCAACCACAAGAAAGGGACTTAAGGATTGGGAAACCCACAACACATTATTCCCATGATTATATCTTAGTTACGGTTAGCATTCCAAGAACATTATTTTACAAGGATAATTTTGTCCCTTTTCTAGCTATAGGTTGTTAAAATAATTTCACATTCAACTTCAGTTCGACCATTTAGATTATCTCTTTATCCCTTATAGCAATCTACATAACTTAAATAATTAATTGGCATATTTAAAATTGCATACAAAGTTCCTAATTCACTCATTCTTATGTTAAGATTATGTTTCTCAAACATTTATTCAATGTTTAAATTTTACCCTTACTACACAAGTGAATTTTACATGATGTCAAGAAAGAAATATATGATTTAAGAGGGGGGGGTTTAGATTCAAGATACCTATTTCCCAAAAACATTCTTTGATCACGATATCTGTATTTCCCTACCATAACTAAAATAGTTCAAAAACTTGTTGAATCCTTTCAACATTTCCACATCAATAAATTGTATTTAGATTTATATATATCTTTTTTTGTCTCTAAGTTTGATCTCACCAAGGTCAATTCATATTCTTTGTAACACATGAAATGTTTAATTGAGTTATAAGGACTCCAAGAGTGACATTGTTACTAACCTCAAATCTTGTTTCACTTTTGTATACTTTAGTCTTACATTACTTTAAGGTCTCATTATTAGCATCACTTTATAAAAAAAGAGTTACAAAAGTACATGTCTAACATCTTGAAGAAGTGCATGATTAGAAGCATTATAAACTACACATGAACCAAAAGTTATTTTTGTTCAAGATAAGATCCTAGGTTTCTACATTTCACTATTCTGCTTGTGAATTTTATTTTATTCTTAATGTCATAAAAGGGCATAACAAGGGATTATAGGACCAAGATTCTAGTTTCCTAGGTTCTCTAAGGTCAGCAACTTTTAAATCAATTTCATTAACAATGAGTTACTTACCATCAAGGTTTCTACCCAAAATTTAACCTTCTACACAACTGAGTTTTAGTTTAATTCCAATTTTCACTTAGGGCTCTATGCCCTACCATAGATCATATTAAGGTGTGAAAACATATTTACCCTATAAACCCTTCGTTAAAGATCAAGGTGATATATTGTCACAAGACAAAGTAACACATTTAGTTATGAGGAACTAGAGAGATAATTAACAAGAGTATAAGTCAAAGAACAGTTATTCACTAGGTCCATTTGTCACATCTGCATCCCACAAGGAATTCATTCGATAATGAAGAAAATTCCTAGATCTAACTTTGTAAAACTTGGTAGATGACTAGGATACTAGGGAGGTGTTAGTTCTACTCAATCCAAATAATTTTTTTCCATGTCGTTCCTAACCATCGGGTTCACGATGATAATGTTGAAGCTTACCGACCATGACGATAACACAAACTAGAGGTCTTATTTACCTAATCTATGAGGTTCCATCTAGCACAAAATTTTAAGTTCATTATATGGTTTCAATTTCTTCTATGCTAAGAAGGATAACACATGAAGACAAGTTATGCATGATTCTTATACTAGGGTTGATTGTTGTGGTTAGATTCCTTTATTATATTGTCAAGGTAAGAAACACAACACCAATTATTAAATCATCTATAGCACACTAGAAACACACTACAAGATATTAAATTCAAATTCATTTAACATATATATCCAACCCCCTTTTTTTCTTTCTTTTTTTAAATATACAGAAATCTAAAACAAAATGACACATGATAAAATGCACATTTCCAAAGGCATTCCTAAAAGTAGCATCTTATGCATATTACCAAATTTCAAATATAAACATTTCTGTTACATTACAACTATATTAGAAATATATACATTTTCCAATAAAATATATAAATTATAATAATAAGTAATGAATTATAGCATGTCTTTTTTCCATCTTACTTCCATCCTACAAAACCATGTGAGCATGATATCAACAATAAATTGATGGCATGGCATCCACCCTTATCTAGCATAGTTATCATTTTTAGTTTATCATTTACATAGTAACATTAGCAATTTGCATTCAAAATTGGATGGTTAGAGATACATATTTATTTCATTTCTGTTCACTTTATTTCTTAACCAAAGAGAGAGAAAGAAATAGGGAAGAGAGAGAAACACTATTTCACCAAAAGTTCAATTGCACACAAAAAATCACACAGTAGAGTTTCAAGAAAATAATTACAAGTGTCAACAAGTTTCCATGATGGTTTGGCAACTCGATAGGGGTCCTAAAACTTTCTTTTTGCGTTTTCCTGCTAGTTTCAAAAATGTTCAATAAAGGCTCGAAGGTGAGGGAACCACTTTCAAATGTTGTTCTCGTATGACCCAACACACCTTGGGTAAGTTTCTACGTGTCCTCCTATACACAAAGAATTCACAGGAACTGACGAAATTCAGAACTGGTGAACGTTTTATGATTGGTAGCTAGATTTCAGAGGCCATCAGTCGTAACTAGTCTAGTTGCAAATAATCAAAAGTTACCTCGAGGGTTTCAGAAAACCACATCAAAAGATAACGTTTGATGGACGAACATGCAATGAGAAATTTCCTAAAAATCCCATTATATATGGAGAATGTAATAGTGTTGACGAGACTGAGAACTGGTAAACAGGTTGCAAAAAGGTGATGATTTTTCTGGAGCCACCGGTCATAGCTGAGCCAGTCTAACCTAGTCAAACAACAACCTGGGGCCTACAAAACACCCTTTCCAAACTATCTAGAAGAGTGTTTTTCCCCAAACTAGAGGTTTACGAAGGTGGAAAGACATTTCATTTCTCAGAGTTTGAACGATGGATTAAAACAAAAGCCAACTTTTCGGTTTTGGAAGATTCCTAAAAGTGAAAAAGTAGAGCACCAAGGCTCTTAGAGGATTTGTGAAGAGAGCACAAATTGTCAAATGAGGTCAATCTATTGCTTGTTATGTCTCTCTACATAACAAAGAACACATGCGATGCTTGACATATCCTTTATGGGGCTCATAGTGTTGTTTTGCAAGCCTCTCACAATTGAATTTTCTATGTTTGCAAGGTAGACATAAGGGGTTGTTTTAGTTGGAGACTTTTCTAGATCTCACCAATACCAAAGGACTTGAACACATAAGTTTTAAACCTAGGGTGTACTATCGTATAAGGTTGTGGTTGAAGCCACAAATGATGATCAAACTACAAGTTGGTAAAGTAAAACAGAAGGAGGATTTTTGTTATATCGTGCTAATAGTTCGGTTACGAAGTTTCAAAAATTGTGTCTCAAGGAGGTGTTTAAGTTTATTATCAATTGCCAAGGGTTATTTAGGTTACCTAAGTTCCATATTTTGTTCTATTATTTTTTAAAATAATTTTATATAAAAATAATCAAATGTGAGAGATTCCAACGATTTAAATTTATTTCATTGCAAATGAAAACTTGATAGAAATAATTATGAAAGATATGGAGAGATGAACCATGCCTAGAAAAATATTAGCGTTCACCGCCAATGCGTTTGGTGATACACTTACTAGATTCACTTTGATTTCCAGATTCCCATTTCTTTTCAAAACTCCACTTTGGGTGCGGCTTGCCACCAACACAAACCATGAGATTACATCTCTTCGAAGCATCTAATTGAATAGTAATGAAGTTCCTTACCAAACACCCTTTCCTTGAAGCTCCCATTTTCACACATAAAGGGAGTGTGTTGGCAAAGGTTTTGGAGTCTCACTTTACACCTTCTAATGGCATTTGATTTAAGGTTTCAAAGGCCTTTTTAACGAACCCATTTTGTGCATATCCTTATGACATAGGTTGTAACACCTGCTAAAAACTCTCTCACGAGACTGAAGAACAACCTAGGGTTAGCTAGAAAAAATATGGAATTTTTTTTTTGAAAAACGTGCCCACATACAGGGTAAAAAAATAGAGTTGTCCCATTAATGTTTCTAGGTCAATTAAATCTAATAATAAATTTTTTCCCATTATAACAAAATATTTAAAACCCCACATTTAAACTTTAATACATTTAATTTAACTAAGCATGGTTATTTTCCCCCTAAGTATTATTTTAATAACAATTTAATCCACTATAGTTAAAATTTCCACTTTTAAATCTCAAGGGTAAAAGGGTCAATATAAATAAAAACTGAGAATTAATTAATCCCACAAGGTTTAATAACAATTGACAAGGTCCCCACTTGACATGGGGTTAGAATTAATAACCATACTCCTACCCCATAAAGTGACCCCTTAAAATTCAACCCATGTATTTGAAATTGAAAACATTTAAATTAAAAGACAATTTCCACTCACCCACTCTCTACCTACTTTTTGTAGGGATGAATTTCATCCCTTGGATAGATTCATTTAGGACCCTTGATGAAATAAAAGGGCACTAACCCTAATGCATGCTTAATAATGCTTCTGTTTCTTTTCATTTGGCTCATTTTTTCTATTTTTTTTGCAGGTTATTGGAGGAGGATGGGAAGCCATTGAAGGGAATTCCAAGCTTTTGAAGAGGCTTACAAGTTTTACTATTTTCTTATTTTTTTGTATACCCTCATTTAGGGTTTTAAATGTATTTATATATTTTATTTAGCTCATTTTTCTTTGATTTTCCCAAATGGGCTTATGGGTTTTGCCTATTTCATTGATATAGCTAAGATTTGATAAGTGTTTCCATTATAGGTAGAGGAATATATATACATACCTACATACATACATATATATATATATATATATATATATATATATATATGTATATATATGTATGTATGTGTATATATATATATGTATGTATATGTTTATTTTATTAAATTTTAGCTTATTTTAGACCCGAATTAAAAGTTTGAGCCCATATATATATATATATATATATATATATATATATATATATATATATATATATATATATATATATATATATATATATATATGTCGGGGTTAGGGTAAGGTTCGGCTTTTACAATCGACTGCAAAAGAAGAAATCTGTGGTCAATATTTGAATGAGTGCATAGACCATACAGAGGGACGTGGCCACCCCCATTTTTTTTTTGAAGTTTAAATAACATTTTGGGGGGTCACTGACCCCCACTCCCCCTCCATCTCCTTTCTCCCTACGCATAGGCTGCGGCCGTGGGTCTTTACACAAACTGCATTATTAAAATATTTTTACTTTAATAAAATTTCTATTATATGACACATATAGTACGTGGATATATATATATATATATTCATTTTTTATATTAATTATTTTGCTATAGCTAATAATAGCATACTTTTATTAATACAATATTATTAATATATATTAAAATTTATATATTTTAATATTAATAAGTCCATATCAAATATTTAATTATTAATAATATAGATAAAAAATATTATCCCTACTAACAAAATTAATAAAGGAATATAGTTAGCACTATTGACAAATAAATACTTGCACTTACTTTCTCCTTTAACAATTTGATAACACTTGTATATGGGGTAAAATAGATTTCATTTCATTTCCCTTACTAACTTGTCATGGATTTACAATGAATTTTAAATGAGGATAACATACTAAATTTTGAACTTAGATCACTTCATTGGCCTATTTCAAGACTAACTAAAACTTAAGTAATTTCCATCTATTTTGAATAAAGTTTAAAATATATTTCATCCACTACATGAAAATGAACCAATGCAACTTATTTCACTACATTCCTTTGAGTAATATAATGAACTTTAATATTTCTTCTTTCTCATCTTCAATAATACAATTACAACAATGAAGGTAAAATTTATTTTCCCACAATACAACTTTCAACTAAACTTTTACACATGATTTCCATTTTGATTCTTTTCTTTCCATACTGCAATTTTAAAGAGAAAGGAAAGTTTACAACTCTTCAATGAGATTCCTCTAAATAATATTATAACTTACAATACAACATTCCTTTAAATAAAACTCAATATTACAAGTCTTCCACCTTGAGTGGGAATAACAAGAAGGTTTTATTGCAAGAAAATATTTCTTAAGGACACCAACAATGCTCCATGTTTCACATCACCAACAAGAGAGCTCCACCATGATTTATTTGATCACAAAAAAATGGGGGGAGAGGAAACACTCTCCACCCAACCAAGAATTCCAATGAGGAGAAGAATCCATCCTCCTCATTGGCCCCCAAGCCCCAACCACATTGCAATGAAAAAATGGATTCAACTCATGGCAACAAAACAAGCTTCCACATCACAATACAAGATTTTTTTTTTACAACCATACCAAAACACAAACAATACAACCACAATTACAAGAAGGAAAGCAACAAAATTCACAAGGCTTCAACATGAAAAATCCAAAGGAGCAAGATCTAGGGGGAGGTCACTTATGCATCCCAATGGGAAATGGGTGCCCACCTAAAAACCCTCCAATACACATCTCGAAACCCATAAACACTCGTATACCTCCCTCAAGTACCTCTTATGTCTCCCACATTATCTTATTCCTCCCTACAATCTCTTATGCCTCCCTACTATCTCTTATGGCTCCCTCATAAAAATAGACCGAGTAAGAAATGCAAGCAATTTCTTGTCCAAGGTGGGGCGCCCAACCCAACTCCCTCCAAAATATGAAATGAACTCTTATGCCTCCCTAGATGTAAGATCCCCATAGCCCCCTCCTACACCACACTTAAGAAATCTACCAAAGCACCCAACAAACATACCAAAACACTCAAAAACATGCACATATGCACAATATAAAAGGAAAATATTTTACAAGAGTATAGCTCCTACCCTTCAATGGTAGAAATTGATCTAAGAGTTCCACACCAAGCTCCTTCAAGCCCAAGAAATCACCAAAATCTCCAAAAAATCCACAAGCATTCCAAAATCCTCTAACTCCCAAAAATGCAAGAGCACAAAGAAATGAAGTAACCTCCAAACAAGAAAAAGAACTTGAATAAATAGAAAAGGGAGAGAGGAGGGTGATGTAGCTCCATGTAGGATGCCATATCACTCATCCTCAACTCCACCTCTCAAGTCAAAAACTCAACCCCAATGCACCATAAATTGGTGGGTGAGAGGAATGAAAAGTTACTTACACACACAATCCAAGCCCACACCCCCTAAGGACAAACTTTAATTTCAAGAAGGAAAGTGCAATGATATTTTGCCTTTTTTTGTTCCCAAAACACATAATGGGGTCTATTTTTGACCCCCCCAACCCATAGGTAAGATTGGTATAGCAATTTAAGAGGTGTGGGACAAGTTTAATGTGTCCCACAAGCCTCCAAAATTGGCCCTTAAGGCCAAATCCTAATTTTCATGAAGGGGTAGAGTGTAGAACACTCAAGGTCACAAGCACTCAACTTACAACACATAAACCAAGAGCCATCAATTCTAATAAATGGATTTTTTTGACCCATTCTTAATTAATTTAGTAAAATAATTAATTTACTAATCTAGACATAAATCAAGTGATTAACAAAAGGGAAATACATCACTATAATATCATATCAAAAAATTAAATCAAGGAAACTAAATGAAATAATAACACATAACCCCTTGGTCACAATAGAAGGTGATCCCCCCATGGGGACCCCATAACAACAATTCAACACACACACACAACAAAAAACATATTTCCATGGTGACCCTTGTTGAATTCATCTAACATCCCAATGTGGTTAGTCTCTAATCCCCCCAATGTTTGTTGTGACATGTTTACCTGTAAAACACATAACAACTCTTTTGGCCTCATGGCCGCATCAAAACATCTAGAATAAATATACAATAACTCCACAATCATCTATATATGATTCAAAACATCATATAGGAAAGTAACGATATCATTTACCATTTCTAAAAACATCTCGATTCTACATTTCATCAATATCCATATGATCACAAGATTAGTCAATTGTTAAGGTCTACTCAAAATGATGAAAGTATCACGAGTCAAAAAATATATAACCATCTCAACAACATCTCATCATCAATATAATTTTTCTCTAATAATCCACATACAATACTAAGAATCAATACCAACAACAGTCCAGTATCTCTAACATCTCACATCATGCTAAGTCAAAAAGCTGTAATAATATCCATAAGTATAGTCGACAGTATCAAAATCAAAAGTAAAAGTGTCGAAGGGAAGTGGGAACTACAAAGGTACTCTAGTATTCAAGTATATATATTATTCTCTATTTAATAATAAAAAACAATCATTATATTTTGGGCCAATATCCCCACCTGGACATCCTTTGAATGCCCTTCTAGTTGGTTCAGAAAAAAAAGGGTGGCTCTGGGACTCTGTAAACTACTAAACTTCCATCAAATACACCATAAGCTAGCATGTCCGAACTCAAGTTCCCCCAAACAATTCCATAGTTACCATTGAACCCTTTCAACAATCAAAATATATTGCATGCCAACAAATGAATAGCCCGTTTCTTTGAACATTTGAAGATAATCTATCATTCTTATAGTAGAGCTAAAACTTTAACGCCACATGCTTCCGTAATCGAAACCATGCATATCCTGCAAATAAAAGAATTCTACGGGACTCCATTTCTTTTAGGTATTTTTTCACGCAATTCACGTGCTTGGATATGCTTTCGTATTTTGCATACATGTTTACCAAGGCCAAATTTTAACAAAAAAATTGATAATATTTCTCCATCTTTTACACTATGTTGGATGCCCATACCCTGCTCCATAAGTCTCATTTTTACATAGGCTGGGAGGAATGCTGGCAAACGCTATGAAGCATGGTTTTGCACCTGTCAGCAACATTTTCTTGAAAGTTTCTAATCCTTTTCAGCATATCAACTTTTTTCATATCTAGCGGCCATTGTAGTCCATGAGGTGACATTTTAGGCATAGTCAAACAATTCACAGCCAATCACATGCTTCCATATTTTGTATACATACCTGTAAGAGCACATACAAGTACAACATCTAAAAATATTCCTATATATGTTTTTTCTTTGATTGACGCTTATACCCTGTTCCAAGGATCACAATTTGACATGGGTTGGGAGTGCATGGCTGAGTAAACGGATCAGATTGGACACATGTTTGTTACATACGTGAAATAGTGCAACCATCTGTGAGGAAACCCCTTCCCCTCTACATTCTACCATCACTACAACTATCCAAACTATTAAATTTACAACGTTTCCTTGGGTTTCTACATGGTCCATACCTCTGGATATCAATATAAGTTTTTGGACTGCTAAGAAAGGGAAATGACAGGTCTGACAGTCCCTTGGGATACTCATGTGCCCTGTCAGGTTGACCATATGCTTCCCACTACTGAACGCAATCCTCCACCCAACTCTCAAACAAATCCCACCAAACTAACATCTCTTTTATTTATTTATTTTGATTTTTTTTTCTTTTCCATTTTTTTCTAATTGGGCACTACACACTAAGTAATAAATTTTCACTGCTACTTTTGGTTGCTAGCTCATAAAGAAGACATAATAATAATCGACAAAAACACTATCAAAGTTCAAAAGTGACCTTAGCTGAATAATGCGGATGTAAAAAATAAATATCTAAGTAAATTGACCGTATCAAAAAGTGTAGATGCCATGACCCTAAAAAATTAGTATACATCAAGCAACCTAATAAACTATAAACATATAGCATATCCTTTTGGAAAACCATTGGGAGTAGCACCCAAAGGGTGATAATTCTGGACATAAGTGACCATTCACTATTAGAATGGAACTCGCATCTCTAATCACCTCATCCCCAAGTGAAATTTGAGCAACATCTCTATCAAACCAAGAAATGTCATGCTATCTAGCGAGGGAACATTCCACACTATTTTACCCAAGAAAAAAGAATATTGCAGACAACAAATCAAGTGAGTGAATCCTATACAGATTTAGTATTTTCCAAAGAAAGGATTTTCAAGATATAGATCAAACAAATGCATCCCATACTATTTTACCAGAGAAAGAGGAGATTACCAACTGTAGATAGAGTGCATGCATGAAAAGAATGCTTATACAAGGAATGAATTTATTTGGGAAGTCAAAAATTATCTTTCCACCTTAGGTTTCTTCACATGTGATTGGGATTGAACAAAGTCTTGTTAGCTCTTATGGTGATGGAAAAAAAAAAACCATGTAAGGTACTCATGAGTGGATATTTGACACCATACACTCATTATTATTAACTTTACTTGACCTATCCTTGATCAAAATTTTTTTTAGTTTTGTATCATATACAATAGATCTAGGATTACATGCTTTTATGGATATTGTGCATCGAGGGTAAGTTGTTCCTTTACTGGACGGAATGGTTTCTCATGATCAGGATGCATAGTATTGAAAGCCACAAGGGATTTCAACCATATCCTAACTGAATTAGGAGGAAAACAGCACAAGTCAATCACAACTTACTACAAATATCTTCTGGTTAACCACACACGATTATAATGAAGAATTCATGAAATTGGTGACTCATGAGGAGATCAGTCATGTTATTTCTTTTTATAGGACATTTTCCTGAGTCTAGATGGTTTCCAAATCATATTTACAAAGATTTTTGGAGTTTCTCAAATCTAATTTGCTACAATAACATCTCCCAATGTCTGTCTGCAAAAATAATCAAATAAAAAATGATGCACAAGAGAAAGAGAATTTTATTATTGAACAAAAATTAAAAATGATTTTCATCTAACAAACAATGGAAAAATATCCCATACTCAATCAGATAGAAAAGGGCACATACTACCTTGCAAAGATGCCACAGATCTCATATCAACCTTCCGTTGCTTGCAAAAGGGTTTTTTATCAACCTAAGACACCCTCACCAAACAAAATCAATTCTTCACAAAAAAAAATTAAAGGCAGATAATCAAAAATAAATTAAAAAATACAAAACATAGATCTGGTGGGATGCAAAGATTACTTCGTGACAACTGTGAGATTATTGAAAAATAGCTTAAAAAATCCAAAACGTCCTTACGCCTGTCAAATTTAATGGCCTTGAAAAACGTCCAAACAACCATCTAATTTAACAGATTGGCTATGAACGATTGAAAGGGCCTTTCCCATTCGGGGGATGCCTTTGCCGTAATTACACATAATTTAAATTATCTAATAAAAAATTTACACATAATTTTATAGTAATTAAAAATGCATTAAATAGTTGATATGAAGCTCAAAGTAATATTATTATTAGCTTTGATAAGACATGTTTCTATATTATTCATTCACTACTATAAAATTTGGGATTGAAAATTTTGGAATATTTTAAAAAACTTTATTATAAAATATTTCATTCATTTACTTTTATTATAATAATCACACATTACTGTTAATACTAATTTTGAATTTTTTAATTCACCTCTTATTATCACACAACATATATTAGTAATTATAATGTGTTATATAATATTGACTTTCATAAAAAATTAATATAACATCCATAACCTTATATTTTTTAAAAACAGAATATACCCTAGTAAACACATCAAACAATGTAATATTGATTTTATTTACCAATAAATAAAAAATAAATAAACCATATTTTTCAAAAGTATTGTTTTTGTTTCCAATTTGATGAAAATTTTTACATTACTTTTTCCCAAGGTGACCTTGAGGGCTTACATTATACTGTTGTAAACACAATTTCTAACATTATTTGAAAAACTTTAATCAATAAAAATATTAGCATATGTCACGTAGTAAGAACTTTCTTATTATGTTGTAGTGCCCACATTTTCTAGCTTCAGTTTATTCGCAGACTCTATACTCGTATTTGATGATTGGACATGGATTATGGCACCTTGTTGATATTATGTTATGATATTTGATCATATGAGGATATGTATGATGATTTTGGCGAATGTAGCTCCAATTTAGTTTTGACTAGTATGATAGTTCATTTCAGTAGATGTTTTGAATACTAACATATTACAATGTTGTTGATCTTATTGGATATATGATGGACATATGGTTGTGTCATACATTTTGATGTCATGAATTATTTAGATATTTGTTGTTATCATATTATAGCATGGATGGATGTTGTTATATGTTACTGGGATGGCTAACACATGTTGAATTAATATGAAATGATGTATGTTTCTGGTTAACAATTTTTTACTGATATTGTGCTAGCATAGTTAGCATGATTATATTTTGATTTATTCACTGAGTAGTTAACGTATACATTTTATTACATAGATGCATTTAATGTTGGCAATGAGTGTGCATATTACAAGGAAAAAGAGAACGTGGGTTTCAGGGAGACTACTCGAGTGTGCACAAGTGGCGGAATGGACTGATTCTTAGTCATGTTAATTGTGTGAAGTCTTGTTTGGTTGCATGTCATTTTTGGGCACCATGAGTGATTCCTAAAGTGTAAAGGTGTAATTCTATAGATTTAATTTTTTTTAAATTTGTTTAGTGTTGTAGGAGCTAGTTTGGGGGACCTAATTGTCCCCACTTGTATTAAAGGTGTATTTGACTAGTTTAAGTTTGATTTATGAGGTTGGGGTCACATGATCACCCTTGGGTGGGCCCCATAACCTCATATTTTGTGCCCAAAGTGTCAAACCTGAAATTGGGTTATTATTGACATTTTTAGAGATCCCTTTTGGTTTGGGGGGGTTCTTTCAGCATAAAAATTAGCCATTGGACCCTACATATTAGGTAGGGGAGCTTAATTTCAAGAACATTTGTGTAAGAATGGTTGGGGGTTATGTATTGTGAAAATTTGCATCGGTTTGTTTTACTTTAGTTTTGGGTAATTTGGGGGAGTAATGCTAAAATGAAGCCTTATCTTTTCTTTCTTTTATTTTTAAAATATTGGCTTGGAGGGAAGAGTTGGGTGACACATGTCACCCCCTCATTTGTGAGGAAGATTACCTTGTTTTCTTCAAATACTCCATCATGTTAGAGGAAGAGGACTTTTTCTTTTCATTTGTGCTTCGAGTGCTTTTGAAGTTTGAGCTCTTTCTTAAAAAGGATTTAGAGAAGCTTAGAGATTGGAAAGCTTTTTGGAGGTAGGATCTTTGATCCTTCTTTGTTATTTTGCATGTTACATTTTAGTTGCATCTTGTTGTAAGTATGGTCTTGATTTGTTATCTGGTGTACACTTGCTTGGTTATTTCCTTTTATTTATTTCTCCATCCATAATATGGTTTTATGGATTTAGGAGTTTTTTAGTGGGGAAGAGGGAGGGATTTTCCCTTTTAAACACCATGGCTTGATGGGAAAGCCATGCTCATCTCTCTTTTATCCCTTCATATGGTTTGAACCCCCTTCTCACTCCTTGGAGAGGAAACCCAATAGGTTTGAAAATCATCCCAAGTAGGAATTTAAGCGAATGGGAGGAGTGCTAAGGAGGGGTGATTGTTATGGAAGGATAAAGAGAAATATGGAGATCTTACATGTGTGCATCCTATGGTTGGATCACACCCTTTGGTTATAATGGATGTCTCATCCACTCTTCCCCTTTTTGAGGATGAATTTGGTGTTCTCCTCCTTCTTTGGTTGTTATCATTGTGGATTTGGGTGCTTGAATTTAGTCTTTTATGGGATGTGTTTTTTATTACCCTCCTTTTTTTGTGCACATTTGTGGTAAGCTTTCTCTCTCTCCCATCGGGCTTGGGGGAGGCTAGCATGTCTTCCAACCTTTGGAAATACATGTAATGATTAATATAGGTTTGGTGGTAAATTCGATCCTTTCTCCTTGTGTATGAAGACTTTGTGAAGTATAAGATTTGGAGCTTAAAGATTGAAGATAGTTGGAGCATTCTTGGTTATATTGGCATTTTGTTTTTCCCCGGTTTTGGGAGAGTCCTACTTCTAAATCTCATGTGGATATTATTATACAAAGTTTTTTATTCCTTTTTAAGTTTCCCATGTTTGGGATATGGTTTGTAGCTTTGAAACCATCAAGTTTTGTAATATTATTGTGTATCTCCTTCAATCATGAAATGGAGCCTTGTAATGTCTTATCTTGTGCATTTTGGGCATCTTGTAACTTGTTTCATATGTTGTAATAAATTCAAGCTTAAGATTTCTTGTGATATATATCATTCTTGCATGGTAAATGTTGAAATAACTTCCTTATTTTAAAGGTAATGGAAGGATTAATTTATGTGGTTTAATCTCTTGAAAGATGGTTTTGTATGTTGATATTTTTGGTCTTCAAAGTGAAGATTTTTTTTCACTCTTGTTGTGGGAGTTTGGTATCATTATCTCTTTTTTTAAAAATATTGAAAAGGGTGTAGCTTTGCATTCTTGTAAGCTTGTGTGTTATATTAAAATGGGAAAATGGAAGAATGCATTTTAGTTACTTTGAAAACCATTACATTCACAATTCATTATATGGGTTGAATTTGTTTTAAAGGCTATTCGGTGTTAGCTTTTTTTTCTGCATGTATTTAGAAGTAAATGAAATGATATTAAATGAATGGTATAGCTTCAAAAATATTGTATCTGTTGTTTATTTTCCATTTAATTAATGGCAAAATGAAATGATACTAGGTGAATCGTATAGCTTCAAAAATATTTATTGTTTGTCTCTCCATGTATTTAACAGCAAAGTAGAAAGAAAAAATTGAGTTTTATTAAATTTAAAAAAAACAAAAAAAAACAAAATGTACAACCATTCTTAAAAAACCCTCCGATTGGGTTAAGAACAACCACTCAGACCCTTTATTTTCCTTGCATAATAATAATAAATAAATAAAATTAAAAAATATATAGCTTCTCAGGTAGCGTATGTGATGTTGTTTTAGTTTAAATTCACAAAATAATATTAATAAATAAAATATAAAGTTTTGGGGGGGGTTGTGCCTTGGCCTTAATCCCCTGGCCCAAAACCCCTAAATTTTGTTGCATAGCCGTTTGTTTCAAAGGGCCGCCTTTATTCTAATCAGGTTTATTCCTGCTCATGGTAGACAAGATTAATTTTAGGTAGGCCAACAGAGGCTTCAACCACCCCTGCCTTCAGACCAAAATGAAAATAAATAAAATAAAATAAAATGAAAATGAAAATATTTGTTCTTTTTTTTTAGCTCCGTAGTCCATGCAGAATACCATAAATAAATAAGTCTCCATGTGAATCTCATGGGAACCTGTAGACAACAAAGAATAAAATAATAATAAACCCAAAGAAAAAAACCTATCGATATCTCCAACAGCTCCACCGTCCATGGTCACCCTGGTAAGGGCTTTTCACGTTTCATATGGGAATGGAATCTATAACCAAAAACAATACACATATAAATTTTAACCTATATTTTTTTTTCTCCACCTGAGCCGCTGAATCCTGCAAAACAAATAATGAAAAGGGGTGAGAGAAAGCTAAAGATAAAGTGATATGTATGATCTTTATTAATGAAGTTTACGGTGTCCTTTATCTACGGTGTGAATTAGTTTAATCATAGGGTCTTTCTTAACCATAGGATATTACCTTTTTAGCATTTTTTTTCTTGTTTTTAATTTTCTTGTGGGATTATTTCCCCTCCCATCTAAATCCAAGTTCTAATTTAAATCAACAGAGGATAAAAAATTAATGCAAGGGCTTGAATTTAAAACCTAAGGTTGTTATATATACACTTTAGTCTTTTTGTGTTTTCTTTATTTTTTTAACTTAATATTGGGGTAGTAAGGTGGGTATTCTTCCCCGTAGTAATTTGAAATAAACATTAGTTAATGAAATTAAATAAATTCTTTTAAATTTCCTTTAAAATAATGTTGTGAGAGAAAAAAGGGTTCATGTCCATTTAGTCATTTAGGATAGAACTTTTTCTTTACGATTATTGATTCATGATAAACGTAACTAATCTGATGGCAATATTAACATTACAATTATGGTCGCAATACATCATTGTAGTAAGATGATATTTAAATAATTAAATAATAAGAATTTTAAACAAATAAAATCATTAAACAATTGTTAGGTGTGTCGGTTATCATACTAAAGTTCTTGTCCTCTTGAGCATTGTTGTGGAACAATTAACTGACAAGTTGTTACATACTTGAGGGAACCTTAATCCTACGGAAATAATAATACGATGTAGGGTATATCCTTTTGGAGTTACGAGGATTAAGGACAACCAATAATGAAATCTAAGCTTTCAAAATTTTGTTTAATATGAGTTTCTTTCTTATCGGCAGTGGAAAACATAATAGTCCTAGTGAGTCGCAATCACGAGAGAAATGATTAAGAGAAAAAAAATTATTTTAGATGGTTCAGTGCATTTAAGTAATTATGTGGGATTGACAAATAGTAAATTCATATTTAATTAGATTATTAAAAAAAAATTGTTCCGTTATTCTCTGGGTTTATTTAGTTGATGTTTTGGGTCATGAAAATAGTGGGCATAACATGCTGAGAGGCATCCTACACAAAGAAGAACTTAACCGCGAAGCATCTCAAAGGTATTATCATAGTTTGGTTGGTGATGTTGAAGGTAATTTTGGGGGAGGAAATTAAATACTAGTGGATTCCATGCTTGAAGCATAAGAAAATGTAGCTCATGATATAGTGGATGTTGATTTTACAAATAATGTAGAGAATGATGGTGTGTAAGAGGAGACACCATTGCACCGAGTAAAAAGAAGAAGAAGAATGAAAAAGATTTATTTACAAGAGGAGACAACAACATAACCTATAAGTATAAGAAAAATGCAAGATTCACATATGGAGAGAGAACAAAATATATATAATCCCAATAGAATTCTTGGGACAAATTTAAATACCATCCAGATGATTTTTCAACATGGTCTTGATAACATTGCTTCATGAAGCATGTGTTATATTTTTCAAGAATGCTACCTTGGAATAAATGTTTCTAGAACACCTAAAGGACATGTGTGTAATAGATTTCCACAAAATAAATCTTGTCACCGATTTTTAACATCAAACAATGTGAATCCTAGGCCACAACCTCCAGAACTTACAAATTTAACTCTAATTGAGGAAATGGATAGCATATGTCAACCCAATCGTACAAGTGAAACATGCAACTGGATGTTAATATAAATTTAAAGGGAAAACCATTACTTTTCCTCAAGAAGTAAAATAAATTCTTAATGTTTTTCCATATAGATTAAAAGATTTTTCAATGATTATTGTTTAGAGGAGAGATCAACGTGGAATAAATTTCAACTTTATAGACAACAGAGAGGGAGTATATAATGCATTAAAATATAAAATAGAACATGAAAAGTTGTATTCAAATGTTTAGATAGATGAAAATGTTGTAAATGGAATTCTACCTCATTTTTATGAAAAATGTATTCAACCAATTTAATTGTCCATTTATAGTTTGATTCTGATGTGAATGAAATTGTTTATGTAGGTATGGTCATGGAGATATATGAAGTAAATATGATTCTTCACACAACATTAATGGTCTCCAAACAACCCAATTCCCTGAAAAAAGATGAAATTAATCCATGCATTGGTAAATGTAGTCCCCACCTCTTTCAGTACTCTCATTTTGGTCACGTATGACTCATTGTATCTATATTATCATGATGGCATAGACATTATTGCTTATTTTGTTGTTTTCATGGGACATTATCACATGACAATATTCTTTGATAAGGATACTACTTCTTTAGTATACTATTTTGACATGACATTATTCATAATATCACATTTCCCCCTCCCTCTATATAGATATTAAACTATATGCTCTAAATATGGGGGGTCCATATAGATAGGATGCTAACTCTTGTTCACTGGTTGACGATGAGCCACACAATGCCATTGCTCATTATTATACATTATGTTATGATGATAATATCATGATTTATTATAGACATTTTTTTTTATATTTGATCCATATTTGATGTATGAAGATGATTATATCATTTCATTTAGTCGATGATTCATGATTTTGATATGGTACTAGTTTAGCATGGCTTGTATGGATGTCGATTTCAGTGCATATGATCATATCTTATTTTCTTATCATATTGGATATATATGAGGTTTGCATTGAGTATTCAGGTGACAAAAAATGAATCATGAGAACAACATGGGATTCAGGGGACACACCACATAGCTTAGCACAAAAAGGCATAATGGCCAAACCACTTCTTCTTCTTATCAATTCTAATATGACATCCCTTTTCTCTTGTTGCACCTTGTCGTGTTGGTTTGATCTTATTTGAAATTCTGAACCTAACCTTTCCCTCCATCATCGTGATGAATTTGTATGTCTTTTAGCTACTTGTTAGATCGTTATTTTCTTTTGGTTTAATGCTAGCATAAGTTAAATGTTACCCCTTTCCATGTGGTTCTAACATCTACTTTTGGTTTTGGGATGATGTGTTTGGTTAGATGGAATTAGGCAACCTAATCATTGATTAGGCGAGCCTAGATGCCCCACCTAAATGCCTCATTTTTCCCAAACTCGGATTTGGAAAAAATATGCCTTTTAGGAAGGGTGTATGGAAAGAAAGGGACCTTATTTTCATAGAAAAGGGGAAATAAACCCTATCACTATGAGTAGGTGGGCTCTTTCCAACGCAAATGGGGCTCTTTGGCTCATATTTCCACTCATCGTGTACACTTCATCTTATATGAACTTTAAATTTGAGGAATATAGGGGATTTTATGAAATTTTCTCATAATTGTTTGGGACTAATTTTTGAATTTTCCCTTATTTCCTTTTGGTGCAATTTTGTTGATACTTTATTGCTGTTGGTTTTGGCAGAGGTTGACATTTGTCATCTTCTCATTACTTTTGTTTATATGCTTCTTTTTTTCTAACCCCTTCCTTCCATGGAGATAAGGATATTTAGCTTGGAGAATTTTGTGAAAAAAGCATGGAATTTTGGTGAAGAATTAAGCTCTTATAGAACATAATCTTGGAATTTGGCTTGTAGAATGTAAGGTACAAACTTTTTAATTATTTTTTTACTCAATTTTACCTTACATTTTTGTGTGTGTTCAATTGTGGAAAATTCATTATGTGTTGTTTCATTTTTCTCAACCCACCCTTGAGGGGTATGGGTTTTGGGAGCTTGTATGGGAAGAGGCAAGAAGTTTCCTTCTCTCTATTTGAGAACCCTCCTACATTTTTTTTATAGGTCGGGATGGATTTCCATTTGGTTTGTAAATTCATATGTACCCTTAAGAAGGAAACTTACATCTTTGAAAAGCCTTCTTGGTGGAGTTTTGGAGAGATAACATGAGATTTGGAGTGATAAGGAGATGGTAAATGCATGGAGAGATAAGGTATTTTATTGCTATTTTGACATGGTTATATGGAACATGAAAATGGGATTCCCACCCACTTTTCCCAAACCTATAAGCGTGGAGCTTCTTAGCATGTTTTTCTAGGTTGCATCATTGTTTTGAATGGTTTTCTAATAGAGTTAAAATGGGTTGTGTGCATTCAAAACATTCTTACGTGCTAAGTGAAGTGTGTTTCATCTTTCCTGTGGGATTGGGGGGAGTCTATCATGTCACCTTAGATTCCTTGGTTGCATGTAATAATGCCAATTGGTTGGGTGGTCAACCAAGAACCTTTCTTGTGATTTGAAGAATCTTTTCATTTATTTTTAGGAGATAAGTGGATTGTTCCTGATGTTTCATATTTGGAGTTGCAATTTTATTATGTTTTTGAGCCAAAAAAAATGGAATGTTATATCCTCTTGTAAGGAGGGCTTGTTTGTACTTGCATTTAATTATATTATATTAGTATGAGATGGATATATTGTTCTGTTATAATTGATTAAATCATGTAATTTGAATGTTTGAAAACAAGTTGTAAAATATCTCCTTTGAAATATATGTTTGTGCATCCTCCTTTTGAAATGAAAGAAATATATTAAGGAAAGAAAATATTTTGTATATTCAGTTTGTTGTTTATCATTATGGGAAGTAAAAATAAGAGAGGTTGTTGTTAATTATCAAATTGTTATCTTATGCTTAAGCAATTCTTCTTATTCAAGTTGAATTCTAAATTTTTATTGTAATTGTGGTTTAATAAAAACAAAATATGACATCCTTTCTTTTAAACTGGGAACTATTTCTTTGTTGTGTATGTTATCTACTATAGTTATAATTTAAAAAAATAATCTCTTTTGTAGGATTTCTACTAGTCATTTGGTAGCTTGAATGTGTTTAGAAATCAAATATATCTCTGTTTTATAATGAATACCTCCCAAAAATCAAGTTAGTAAATTTATTATAGATCTACGGTAAATGTAAATGTATTTAAAATAATTCAAGTAGAGAACTTGTAAAAATCTGGTTGTTATCAGATGTAATATTTGACTTGTTCTTACATATATGTATGTATTTATGTCTTTAAACAAGTAAGATTAAATATTAAAAAAGAAAGGGATTTGTTTTTGGTAAGGTCTTATAAGGCCAAAATGGTGGAGTGTGGTTTTAATAAAAAAATATTATAAAGGGGGGGGAAGAGGATTGGATGGATCTCCCACCACACCCCCATCTTGTTTGAGCCCATATTGAGGGTTGTGGCACATGCCACAACCCAAGGCTATGACATGGGTCACAACCCTTACTCCACATCACCTTGTCATGAAACTAGGGCTACCCACCTTCCTTAGAGACCTGATGACCTACTCTTTTTTCCACTCTCACTCTTGGGCTCCTCTCTATTACAACTTCTTTAAACAATACATACATGCATGCATGCATGCATACATACATACATACATATACATTCAGATCCTAATATTTTCATAGACCTTTACATTTGATAAAAATGATGCTTCAACATAGAATAAAATAAATATTATTCCTCTGAAACTTTCCTTGAGTGTGGGATTCAAAATGAAAACAAACAATAAACCATTACTTTGTCATTCAAAAAAATAGTAGATCTTAGAAATCTTCCATTATTGGCCAAATGAGAATCTTGGCTTTAAAACTATGTTCACATAATCCATCTCCTTGAAACTCTTCATTCCTATAAATAAACAAAAGAAAATAAAATGCAAAGCAAAGGAAATTATGACATTTGGGTGAAGAGGATGAGAAAAAAAATTAATAATAAGTAATAGGTTTATTATTTGATTTTATCAAATTTACAATTTTAGGGGTTTTGATCTAAGGGTGGAGATTGCTTAGATCCTAGTGTTGAAATTTTATGTGCACAATGACTTAAGTCATTTTTGTGCACTTATAATTAATTCAAATTTAATTTTTCATTTTAGGGTAAAAGCCTTAGTGAATTTTAACAAGGAATCTATTATTTAATTAAATCCATTATATATTTTTTAATTATAGAATTAACTCAGAGGCATGGTTTTATTTAGTAAACAAAATTGGACCCATGATAATTTGATATTATTCTTTCCCTTCTTTAACTAACTTATAATATATATGTTAAATATATCAATTGTTCTCTTAAGTAATTATTAAATTTTTTGTTAATTTATCCTAAGCTCGTAATTTATACTCCATGTGATAAGTGGTATCGTTATTGGAGTTCTATTACCTTACCTCCATAACGATTGGTTATCATTGATGCTCATTAAAATAACTGTAAATTGTTAATTTGTGGAAGTGGCATTATGTCGACCCTCTACTCCTTGGTTTGAAATTGTGTTCGTTGTAATCATAGAATGAAATTTAATCTTTCCCCCTTATAATTCTCTAGTGCGGTTTGGGGCCTCCTCACCCTTCATTGCGACTTAGTTACATTGCTTGTGTTTTTGGGTAGCTTTATTCGTCGAAGAACTAATAAACGTACAAAAAAAAGTTACGACCTTTTTAAATTCATCTTAATTGTTTGAGATGTTTGGTCCTCGTTTTATCATTTTGGAACTTTCTTTGAGTGGGGTGTGAAAATAAGTAACCTTGATCCATATAAAGGTGCACTAATTGAATAGGTAGGGATAGGATAATCTCTTATCAATGAGTATGTCACACTAATATTACTTGATATGGCATTCCTTACTTTATTCTCGATGAAAAATGTAATTGGCTCGAACCACAGTTAAAATGAGTTCATTTCCATGATTTTGTAAAACACTTGTTTCGATATAGGGAACATCGGTTTGGATGACATCCTCTATTTAGATATTACATGATGAAAATGATCATAATACATCGTGGTTAAAATTCATCTACAATTTTTGTGAAGAAAATATTCTAAGATATTTCAATCACCATCAATGACTTATGTGAGCATATGTAAAGTATAGCCCATTCACATCTAGTTAATTGTTTGATGTGGTTTGGAACATCCTTAAGTGGTACAAGTTCCTATTGGGAAAAATGTTGTGGTGAATTGACTGAAATATTGCATCACATTAGATCACTAACCATTTTTTCACTTTGAGTACAACTGATATGTATTGGCTTGATCTATATGCATTAATGTCTGGAACACCACTAGATAATCCATAAGAAACCCAAATTTTGTGAAGTAAGAATATCATTTAATATCCTCATATAGTAGCACACTACATGCACCTGTGACATACACTTTTCTGAAAGGAGATAATGTAAAAAGGGATGAAAGTTGAAACCTATAGGTGTAGATCTATGAATGGAAACATAGAAGTTCACCACATGTGCATTGTTTTTTATGGTTAGAAGGGGCACCAAATATGGACAACCTTGATTGTGTTGATGACTTTTAATGTAAAAATTCTAAAAAATACTTCAATTCTATTGTCCATGCATGGATATCTTGGGAAGACATAGACCAATCAAACATATAGTTATGATATCAATTTTCATCAAGTATATAGTTTTTATAGAATTCTTACATTCTCAAAATATATGATATTTTCTTATATGTTGTGTTGGTATCCAAATTTTTTCTCCTTTTCAAGCTGAGAATCATCACATATTCAACATGAAGCTTAGAGACAAATAGATCATAATGTATGTCATTTTGTAGCTAGGGATGAGATCTAACTGGCACTTTGTCACTCAGATTTGTGGAGAGGTGGATAGCACCTTCAAGAGGATTTGACCTATCCTCACTGCTTTAGGCTGTACCTTTTGACCAGGGTGAGAGGACCCATAGTGTAAACTTTGTTTGATGAATGAGATGGAGATATCCTTCCTTTTCACAAATTTTGTGAAGAAAACCTTGGGAAGGTATGATCAATACTCCATAATTTAACTCTCAAGAGTTGTCACTTCTAAAAGATGGAGATACTTTGAAAACAAGGCTAAGATTATTAAATACATTATGAGATCCTGATTACTCTACATGTATTTTAGTAAATATATTTTGTTCCTTTGTGGACATACAGGGAAAACAAGGGTAGTTCATGATGGATTCGTGGTTTTTGAATAATTTTGGTGGGAGATTAAGAAGGATAAAGTTGATTATACAGATAGTTGAGAGAATTCACAAAAAATTGAAAGGTAAATGACAAAAATATTCAGAATAGCTAAAATATTCCTTCAACCAGAAGGTGTGCATCAATGGAGGCCTAGATTTGCACGGTTTCACACAATCTACAAGAATTTAACACAAAGGCTCGAGTTAAAGAATCAATAAAACATCAAAGACCCTTGGTTCCTCACACCTAAGATACACTCAAAGGATTATAAACAATCTTTATCAACAAATGGCAGTGAAGTGATTTTAAAATGTTTATCTCATTGCAGGATGAAGGATCTTCTTGAAATGAAATTGGAAATGCCACTAAACTACCACAGGGATGAGATCCTATGTGATTTGGAAGGACTTTAACACAAGATTGTAATAGGAAAAAGAAAAACTACTTGCAGACATTCTGAAACAAAGCAAACACAAATTGTTCCAATATTGACACAGATTAATTCAAAATTAAATAAATTCATCAGCAGGGGAAAGTTTCTTAGAATAGTCTCAGAGCTTGTCAATGGCTGTACACTCACAACCAACTTGACTTGATTGAAATTTAAAACATGGGATATTAACATGTTTCTCGAATTTGTCTCTCAGGAAGACGAGCTCCCTCAAATTTTATCTTAAGGATTCAACCCCTCAAACATTTGTAAGAGTATTCTCACTACATTTATACATTTCACTCACTCCCTCATCCCAAATTTTCCCCCCAAAAGGAAGAATATTTGAGGGACCTTTGCTTGTTACCAATTTTCCTCAGAAATCGACGTTTAACAAATTTACATCCGAAAGCTTCCAAGTGGGCCGATTATGAATTGATCACATTTATCAGGCCCTTGACTAATGACTAGGATGCCATGCCATAACCTTTTGGTAGTCCTTCTAATCATTATGATTCTGTCTTGCGAGAAATCCCCATTTTAATCATTTTTTGGAGGCTATGTACAGCTGGATCTGATAGGTAATCCTTTTAGCCCTCGAGGCAACACCTTTTTCATCTTTTGTGCCTGCAACCTCTATCATTTCATCATTTTCCCTCTCTTTCCCTTGCAACTTGGCCCTGCATGCATCTTCTTTGGTAAATCACGTATTTGCAAGTTCTCAAGTAATTCCAATTTCAAAATATCAACCTTAACAATTCTTGGACTCATAACTTAAGTTATAAATCCATTTAATGGCACTTTGCAGACAAAAATGACAAGTAATTTCATCGATAATGATGAAAAACAATGCATATTCGTATCTCCAGGTGTCTTGGAGAAAAAAAGGTGGAAAAACAAGTGAAATGCATAGCAACCGTTGATTCTACCCCTTTTCTACTTTATATTATAGCTCTCCATGTGTTTCCTTTGCGCAACTTCAAAGGAGAAGTACAGGGGAAAGTTTCCAAACAAGTGCGGGCCTTCCACATGCCCTCGGCCCAAGAAAAATTCCTTTTGGCCTTTGAAAAAGTCTTAGCAATAAAAGAGACAACGAAAGCCTTCACATGTCTCAATGGTGCATTTTGAGATGGTCCCCAAAAGCGGAGACCCAAACAAGCACGGGATCACCACATGTCTCAGTCTGGCAGAGTTGTTAAGAAATTTGAAGGATCAATAGAAGGTGCCATGTGTCTAGGGTCCGAGACAGTTTTTCTTGGCTGTTGAAAAGTCCAAGCAAGGGCAGAGTGAGCGGAAGCCTCCAAGTGTCCTCCTGGTACTTCATGAAAATAAAATTTAGGGGCTAATCCCCAAATAGGCGCAGTCCCTCCATGTGTCCTAGGCCTTAAAAAATTGCTTTGAAAAGTTTAATTATAGAGCAGGATTGGTGGAAGCCTCCACATGTCTCCCAGACGTAAATGTTAAGGTGGGACCCTGATGTTGATCCTCAAATGAGTGTTGGCCCTCCACGTGTCCATGTTCTGCCAAAGCTGTACTGACTACATGAAAAATTTGTCTAAGTCTAGGCAAGGCATTGAAAACCTCCACATGTCTCCCCAACGCAACTCCAAGGTCAAACCAAAAGCAGAATTTTCAGATAAGCATTCGCACTCCACGTGGAAAAATTTTGAGTTGAAGCGAGCCTTAGATTTTTCAAAGTGTCCCTCCAAGCTGCATCCAACTAGAACGGGCCACGTTTCGATAGATGCTAAGATGTAAATTTGACAGGGAAAAACACACTCATTAAACCATAAAATGCAGGAAAATCACCATTTGAGCCTGGAAATGAATCTTTCTTTCAAGAAAGAGAATTTGGATATGATATAAGGCCCAAATATGATCTTTCGAGCAGCATCCAGTCAGGTTTCCACAAATTTTGGGACAAAAAATGATAGTGAAAACAAAATGTGACTTCGGAAAAATGGAAGGAAGGGAAAAAACCTGATTTTATGCCCAAGTTACAGATCTTTCACATGGGGAGAGGAACGAAAAGAAAACTATGGATTTAAAGTGATCCTTGACCAAAGGAAGGGACTAGTCATGGAAACAAAATGGAGGAAAGAGTTTTTCATGCATCAATACAGGGAGATAGAAAACACGACAGAGGCAGAAAACTAAAGAATTTCAAGGACAAATGGGGTGAGATCAAATTGAGCACCAACACTATGAATTATAGGTCTACCCAAATTTTACACAACATCCATGTCTTAGAAATACAATACAAATTACACAAGTGGATATGGAATGCAACTACTAAGAGATTCTCAACTACGTATAACAACATACAATGTGTAGAGATGGTGCCTTCCTATGTAAGAAAAGAGGAAGAATGGTTTGTAGGTAAGATGTTCAAATATTCAAGTAAATAAATTTAAATAGAAAACATCTTCAGAAGAACTAATAATGGATTATTATATTTTATAGGTATAATGTACCATGGCCATTGAATTTCGAGGCATCAAATTTATATAAGGACTTGGAGAAACGAGATAAAAATTTTCAACCTGCAAGAAATCATGATAGAGTAAATTCAAAGAATCACTACACATTACAATTGTGGAGAGAAAATGTAGATTGGAAACTTTTTTTTCCCAAACATGTTATAATCAACTATATTACAAAGTATGCAACAAAAGAAGAAAAGAGTTCTGAAACATATCATCAAATGTTCATGTGGATTGCAAACATTGTAAACCCAAATGAAATGACAACAAGAGAATATAAGATAGTTCTAACCAAAATAACTATTGAAAGACACATTGGGGCACAAAAAACATGTCACATGTTGGTGGAGCTTCCATTGGTATAGGGCAGTAAATTATTTTTCAGTTTGAATGTTTCTCGTGAGATGTTCTAACCAGTAACTAATATTGATGAATATGACCATAAAAAACATGTAAAAGATTTCATTGATGAGTACAAGAATAGGCCATTTTTCATGGAAAGTGTATCACTTATTGATGTTGTTAAATCTTGGACATATAACCCAAGAAGAAAATGACATGAAAAATGGGAGATCATGAATTTGGCATCTTTTGTGAGAGCACTCCCAAGGTTTTCCCCCATCCCTTCACGTGAATCAAATAAGTGGGTTGATTTTTTTTGTCGTATTTATTATTTTACAATCAATTTCATGATATAAAAAGAGATATCAAAATTAATTTTGATTCAATAAAATCATATCGAGATTCATTCAATTATAATTCTTGACATGTAGAGAGAAGGACTATTATAGAAGAGGTTGATAATAGTATTTATTTTGAAGATGAAGTTAATCAAATTATTTAACAAAATACAATGGATGTAATGGGAAATAATATTTAGGCTTTATCGTGGTCAAATTTTATAAGTAACTAAAATAGATATGTTGGGAAGAAGAGATATTGATAGAAACGCACCATGGAATAATGAATATCAAAGTGAAGAATACACAAATAAAGTAATAAAATTCATAACCAACATGAAAAATAATGGGTTGGTTATAGATGATGAATTAGTCCCACGTATCAATTATGAAACCTTAGGTGTTAAACAAAAATAAACACTTGATTTAATAATGACACATTATCATCAACATCGAAATGTATTTCCAATATTCATGATATTTCAAGGAACAACAAGAACGTGAAAATCTTATGTGATTGGCACCATTCATCAAGAACTTTTAGATGCGTCATTCCTAGAATGTTCTCCTCTTCTATATTACTTCCACCAACATAAGATGCAATATTTAATATTAGTGTCTCAACGATCCATTCACAACATCAAAACCTGATTGAATATTTCACAGAATTAGAAGGAACAAGGCTCACAACTTTCCAAGAAGAGATTTGACAAATAATTTATATATATTGATTGATGAAATGAGCCTCATTGTACACAGTTTTATAGAAATCATAGACTCCCACCTTGGGTAAGCATTTCCTAAAAAAATAAACATCATTTTTAGTGGTGTGTCTATGATTCTGGTAGGATATTTAGGGAAAATGCCTCCTATTAGTTATAAACCACCATATGATAATAATAGATGTGCAAAACTATAATGAGAAGTATTCAAAAAAATTGTTACATTGGATAAGGTATTTAGACAAGAAGGAAAAATCCAAGAGAAAAATAATTTCGACAACTTGTCACAGATCTCAAAGATGAAAATCCAACATTTGATTATTAGAAATTATTAATGAGTAGAAAAACTATTAGATTAGACAAAGCTAGCAGTGAATATTTCAACAATAGCATTCGTTTGTTCGCTAGAAAGAGTAATGTGAATAACCACAACAAAATAAAATGGAATTTGTTGAAAAAACCTTTTTCATATAGCATTGCAAATGTAATTCCCATTCCTCTTTAAATCTATGTGAACCATGTTATCAATTCCAAATTGATTATAATCTCAAACCTTGATGTTGTATTCTAGTTAGCATACAATAAAATGTGTGGGAAATCATGATTACCATTGTGTTTTGGTTATTATTTTGATTGTATGTCATACTGTGGACCCTGATGGGGATTTAAGGATAAGACAATTAGCTGGAATTGTTTCCTTGGTATAAATTGATTTTGATATCATTACTCTTCGATATTTTTTTGTTATATTTAATCTAACACTATGATTGTACACATAGACATCATTGTGCATTGTACCTGTAAATATTAATAAACAAACAACATTAACACATTATGATATGGAAATTGAAGGATAAACATTACTGTACCCGAACTAATTAAATTTTGATAGACATTTAGTATGGAAGATGATGATGTGTCATCAATTTAGATATATCTTGATATTTCGAATTATTTTTGTATTGATTTTGTTACAATGTTCAAATTTATTATGTGATTTCTTTAATATTGGAGAATTGGTGAAATTGTGAACAAGTATTGTTTAAATTAGATTATTCAGTTGGTTTATGATCTTAGTTACAAACTGGTGTATGAGTAGAATCTAAATGTTGAAAATTGGAGTAATTATTGAATTACGTAGTATTAGCAATAGTAGTTATGATTTTTGATGTTGAAATTGATATTTAGACATAAGTGTCTTATTACTTCGACATCGTTAATATGGCCATGAGGCCAAAGGGGTATTGTGTGATTTTTACATGTAATTATATAACAACAATAAACTACGGGGGATAGGAGACCAACAACGAAGGAATGTGGGGTATCGACAACTGGTCACCATGGTAACTTGTGTAATGTTGTTGTTTTGTTATTTGTTGTTGGGAGGTTCCCATGGGGGGATGACCCCAATTGTGACCAAGGGGTTTGTGTGTAGTTATTTTCCTTTCTTTTATTTAATTTTGGCGTATGTGATTAAATTTGTGATGTAATTCCCTTTTATTATTAATTGGTTTATGTGTCTTAATTAAGTGAACTAATCATATTATTAAGATAATTTTGGATGTGACAAAAAGGATTCAATTATTAGAGTGGTTGGGTGTTTGTTTCTTGTTGTTATAGGTTGAGTGTATGTGATTTTGAGTGTTGTACACTCCACCCTACTTGGGAAATTCGGATTTGGCCTTAAGGGTCAATTTTGGAGGCTTGTGGGATAAGCTAAGTTTGTCCCACACCTCTTAAATTCTTATAGCAACCCTACCTATGGGTTGGGGGGTCAAAAATAAACCCCATTAGTTATTTTGGAAGGAAAAAGGTGAGTTTAATTGCACTTTCTTACATGTTTTTATTTATTTGTTCTTAAGAGTGTGGGTTGGAGTGGTGGGTGTAAGAGATTTGTCATACCTCTCAACAACCCATTTATTTTGCCTTGGGGTATGGGTTTGACTTTAGTAGTGTGGGATGGAGAAGGAATGATGTGGCATCCTATATGGACCCACATAACCCCCCTTGCCATCTTTTCTATTTATTAGAGTTTTTGGGAAGTATTGGGGGTTACTTACTCCTTTTTGGGGAATGTTTGTAATTTTGGGAGCTTGCTTGAGAATGGAGCTTGGAGTGGATGGTTTTTTCTTAGGATTTTGGAATGCTAGGAGCTTGTTGTGTAATGATACTCTTCATTTGTGACGTATATCTCCACCTTTGTTTTTACCTTGTTTTTTTTTGTTGTGCTCTTATGTGTAGATGTTGATTGTTACATTGGTTAGGATTGTTGGAAACAGAATTGACTCTTAGGTTGTGGGTGACTTGTATGTTGGAGTGAGTCTCCAGAAAGGGATAGTTCCCCTAGTGTAACACCTAAAGCTAACTTCTACTCTACTGCATGAAAAGGAAAAGGGAGAAGGAAAATTGAAAATAAAAAGGGGTGATGCACTAATTTTTTTGAGGATCTTCATACTTGTTTGAGCCACACAAATAGACCACAAGAACCATACACACCAAACACAACTTACAACTTATAAATGGATATGTTAATGCAAAAGTATTTCAGAGAAGGGTTTGAAGCTATGTCAGAATGGAGAAGGGAAATAAATGGCTCTAGAAAGATAATTTGATGAATTCCACAAATGAATCTTGAAAAACTTATTAAACACAATCTATGACATGCAAATTAACATATAAGTACATAAAGGCATGGAAATCAGATTACAAATAAAGAATAAAATGATATCACAAGATAAAATCATCTTAAAGACACAATATTGCACGATAAACATGTTGTAGGAAAGTAAAAATAAATCCTTTATTGATCCAAGAGGTAAAACCAATACAAAAGATCACTCGTGACCCTTACTCTTCCACTTAGAACATTAGATAGCTCCATGGTAATGAACAAAAAATGCAGAGATATCCTTTACAATGAATTTCATGGAGTTTTATAGAGAATTGAGATAGAGAAGGAGAGGAAAATATACTAGACATGCAAGTGTGAATCTAAAAAAATAGAGAAACATGTGATATTTGAATGTGGATGTTGCTCTTCTACTAAAAAATAAATGGTCATTCACGCTAAAAATAAGAAATCAATGCTCAAAAGAACAAAACATGTGAAAACATGCAAGTGAACACTCTTACTTTGCTAAAGAATATATATCCATTTTAAAAATAGGGAGAACCACACTCAGAAGGTGATTCTGCATGCCCAAAATAAAAATTGGTGCCCTCTTGCATGTTCTCTACTAATTTTAGCCTCCTGTGTATGATCTGAAAAAGATTTTATTGCATGAAAACTTGCTAATGTTAGCTTTTGAATGATTAAAATGGAGTCTTTCTTGCATGATTTTTATTAAATTTTGATCTTTGCATGCTCAAAATAGTAACTTGGGCAAAGAAAACAACTAAAAATAGCTCATTGGGACGTTTCTGGGATGTTTGGTCGGCCTGTTGGTGATTAGGGGAATAGGCAGAACAAGGGAACATTGCTCATGGGCTCTCAAACACTGAATTAACCACATTTCTCTTTTTTCCTCCAATCATCAACTCTACTGACTTGTTCCTTGTGTGTCTTAGTCAGTTGTTGCAAAGTTGCAGGGAGGGAAGGGAACTAAATAATTGTTCCAAGAGTTCTTGATGGAGTAGATATAGTCGATTTGTGCCCTTGTGCGAAGATGTGAGTGATCGAGGGAATGAAATAATGAGGGACCACTTCCCACTATTACCTTTGGGCCCGAATTTACAAATGGTTTTCCCTTTTCCTCTTCATCGGTGTTGTGAGGAATGCGGGGAACCGAAGGCGTCCACTTTGAAGAAGCTCCTGCTGGAAACTCAAATTCCAGTGACTCTATTTCCAGCTGAAATTTTCCGAGCCACCATTTTATTTTATTTTATATTTATTGAATTTTCTTTTTCTTTTTTAAAAACTCACAACATGGAAATTTCATGGGAACCATTACACATTTTTTTGGCATTTGAAAGACATATTTGAAGGTTTGACGTGTTAAAAGAGAGTGATTTGAGTGATGGGAATTTATTTTCTGCTTCAACTTTTGTTCACAATTCTGGATTTAATATGTTAGACATGTTCCATGTAGCAGGAAAACAAAGAAAAGTGTGTATACTTTGGATTGCCGTGAAGACAAAGTAGGCAGGAAATGAAACATGGGTCGTCCAATATGTAAAAGTAACAACAAACAGTGACTTGACTTCATTACAGCTGCATACGCCATTTATCCAACTGTTTATGAAATGACTTTTTGTGACACACAAATGGCAAACTCCACATATTTTGTTAAAAAGATCTAAAATATCTTCGTGCCCAAAGTTGCCAAAGTTTGCCCATTAAAACATTAAACAGAAAAGAAATTCCATCCTAGCAATAAACTCCAACCCTCCCAGCCCCTTTGCATGCATAGTTGTTTGAAGAAACATCAAAAGAATTTCACAGTTGTTCAATTGGCAAATATCAAACTTCACTGACCCTCCTTTCAAGCTGCCACCATAACATTCATAGTCTACATCTTGTCTCATTCATGCTACGTATGCATTAGACTGCATAAATAGCATCCACCGTACTTTGCAATAAATAGGAATGTTTGGATTTAAGTTTGTAGGAAATTTCTAGGTCATATTCATTAACTGTGGTTGTTGCAGTCTTTAATATAGTGGATCTTAAACCATCATTCAGAGCATATTCTCTTTCTATTACACCCTTCTTTTTTTAATTTCATCCTGCACCATTCCATAATTAGATTAGTACAATGTTGCTGAATGCTTCTTATTTTACTGATGAAATTATCTAGCTTTTCTAAATAGAGTTTGGCGATTTTTTCTGTAGAAAATGTTTATTTCAGAAGTATTGAGGAACATTGAATCTTTCACTTGGAAATATTGACAGAAATAGTGACTTTTAAATAATTGAGTTTTATGCTTGTCAACGAAGCTGGGTGGAAGACTGTCTACATTTTTAGATTGTTTCAATCAGTGTTTTACGAGCAATTACGCCTACATACTTCGCTCGAAATCTTTGCTAAGGTAAACGTTGATTTTGAGTTATTGTAGTTGGCTAAGTCTGAAACTGGAACTGTTTCTTGTTTAAGGAGTCGTTTGGAATCATATTTGCGGTGGATTTGAAGTTTTTGTATGAAACAAAATATTATATGGATGATATCCCTTTCACCCCCGACTGTTCTCATTTTAGTTTGTGAAAATACTTTAGATTTGCGTCGGATAGTCAAACTTTGTTTGTTCCCATTTATTTAGGCACAGTTCGAAAAATAGCGTTTAATTCATTAGACTTCCATTTTCATTTTCATCAGATATCCAACAGTTGTAACTTATTCTGTCTGAAATCCAATGTTAATCTGCATAGATTTGGCAACTTTATTGTTCTTGACTTTTTTCTGTTAAATTCATCATTTGGGCTATATAGAAAATGTTGAATCCTTTATTCTTTTTGGATTTTATCTATAATATTACATGTCAAATAGGGCCTGTATGAATTACTTGTCATCATTTTACTTCATAAATATGTGTTGCCTGTGTCCAAGATTGTTTATGAAATTGCAAGTAAGTTAGCATTCGAAATGAACTTCTTATGAATGCAGGAGTAAGGGTGATTTTTGTGAGTACAATACTTTTTGAAAGCTAAATTGCCTTTCTTTTGCCAGAAAGTTGTCAGAGGTTTTGTAAGTGCTGGGTGCATAGCATAAGATAAATTCTGTCTCAAGGAAACAATCTGCTTAAATAAGATAAATTATTTCTCAAGGAATGTATTAACTAAAATACTAATCCAAGGGTTAAGTTACAAATGATCATTGATAATCTTTATGTAAGATCTGTTAAAAACTACAATGAGCATGTCTGACATTTCCATAATTTTGCCAGAGAATTATGGATGAAAAAATTACAACCTGGAAGAGAGAACCCAACTTGATGTTGGAAACCCCATTTTGACAGCCCTTTGCTTTTCTGTTGCTGTATAAAGGATAGCATCATATATCTCTGTGTTAGTCACCAAGAAAAGCTCCAGTGGAACCCATTTTAGGACAGTCATAATAATTGCCTCTTCTCGTCTCTTGAAAGAACTGTGTGAACTATCCATACCTCCCATGCCATCACAACAATGTGCCATTAATTTTGGAATAGTTTTAGTTAGACTGTCCACAGGTAATTACTGTGAAGTAGAAAAAAGGGACTGCAATTTCTATTCAATATTGTATTTGACAACGGCTCTATATTAAAGTCTAAATCTACCTTAAATGGCTGTAAATGACATTGTAAAGTCTAAATCTGCCTTCACTTTAATGGCTAAAGATATTTTAAACCAAAAGTTTCAAAAAGTTTATCAGTATGTGAGAGATACTTTTCTAAATCTATATATTATGAAAATGCACAGATATTACAAATTTCCTGGAATTGGATAATCAGACGGTAATTGACAACCACCGCTATTGCAATTTCAATTTCATTGAGCCAATGTTTTTTGCAATACCACTTTGCCCTTAACGATAGATTGTTACTTGGTCAATCAAATATACAATTGGCCTCAATTTGTTTGCGTACTTGTGGGTATACATGATGGGGACTTATACTGCATGTTCTAGAGATACAATCTCCGAATAACCAAATGTTATAGATGAAATGTCTAGGATTTGGAGATGCAAGCTCAAGATGTCTTGTTATTATGTCCAACATAAATTATTCTGCAATATCTCTTTTTCCCACCTTCAATGCTACATAAATGATTGAAATCCGTGACATATATATGTATATGTATTTTTGTACTTGTCAGTAGAAGAAAAATTTATACTAAACAAAGTTGGTTGCTTTTTTCAGGTATTATGGCCACTCCAAATGGAAGTCCATCCATTATCACAATATCTGATGATACCTCTAGTGCCATTTTCGGGAGCCCTCTGATTGAACTGGTAGCTTCAAATGGGTCCCCTCAGTCATATGCAACCCAGGCAGCCACCAACGAAAGCTCAATACAAAGTGTCCAACCACCGCTTGCAACTTCTGTCCATTCTTTGGCTACTTCTGTTGCAACTACATGCTCAACCATTTCTGGTAGGATATCAGAGTCTCTCATCCCATCAGCAATGATTCTCGATAGTGATTTAACCACTGTCTTAGACATGATGCACAAGGTAGATGCAACGTACCTTAGGCTTGACACGTTGTACACTTTCCTTCGTTCGCTAAGCTATGATCAGTACTACTCTGGTGGCGAGGAACACTCCATTAGAGTTGCATTCAATGCTTATCTTGCGTCCCTATAATTTTAGCCCCTACCTCACCCCTACTATGAACTTTGCACTGCTCATACATATGCCCACCTCTTCTATTCTAACCCACAGTAACCTCTTTTTGAAGGGACTGCCTCGATAAACCTATACTTGCATAAATATGTTGTACTTGTTCCATTTTAATACCACCGTCAGAAGTTTTGTATACTTCCTATCATGAGAAATACATTATATTTGTTGTACATATGTTTCGTACTTTACTTTGAATGAGCATGAAAATTGTTGTGTTCTATGAACATCTTCCCCACTGTACATATCTTTACGTGCTTATTCTCTAAAAAAAAACCACTTAATGTGTACCATAACTTGGTTACCCCACTTTATGGTTTAGCGCATGCGCCCTCGTACTTTACGTTACCCCATTTGCTAATTCATTTCCTTGTTTTATTTTATTGTTTAGGAACCACCAGCATCACAGGCTCCATTGGCCCCAATGTTGTGCCTCCCCAACTGGCTGTACACATGCCAACAGCCCGCACTGATACTTTGGCACCAACTACTCATGAAGGACGCCCTGTAGACTGCATGCAACTCATGCCAATAAAATTGTTAAATCCTTACCAAAGCCTTTGGACTATTGAAGGCAGGGTCATCAAAAAAGGCTACCTAAACAACTATAGCACGGACAAATGCACAGGGCAGGTTTTTAGCTTCAACATTATCGAAAAAAGTAGTTCAGATATAGTGGTGACTTCTTTTGACCAAGCTGCAACTTCTTACTACAACCAAATACAACTAGGTAAAACATACACAATCAGAGGAGGCACCTTGCGGCCTGCAAAAAAAGATTACAACAACTCCACAACTCCTTGGGACATCATCCTAGACTTGGATTCCTCTGTAAAACTTAGTACAAATCAGTCCGTGGACATACCGCAATATCTTTTCCATTTCAAAACAATAGCAGAAATCAACTCCTCCCCCGCCAAATCCACCATTGACCTACTAGCTATTGCACTATCCATTACTGCCCCCTCCACTATAAGGAAAAGTGATAGTACTTTCAACCACAAATGCACAGTCCTACTTAGTGATAACTCGACACTATGTATTGAGGCAACGTTATGGGGTGCTTTCAGTGACAATGAGGGAAAACTTCTGAGTGAACTATGTGCTACACAGACATCGGTCAGACCAGTTGTTGCAATTAAGAGAGCAAAAATTACATCTTTCAAAGGAACAACATTAGCCACAGGACCTAATACACAAATCTTCATAGATCCTGATATAACTGAGGCTCATGCACTACGTGCATGGTTTACTTCACTCGACTCTACTATTGCATACCCTTCAGTGAGTATTGGAAAAATTGAGGAAACCGATATCGCAGGCATAAAATCCTCCTCACAACTAGGTAAAACACTCACCTTCTCCACCGCAGCAACAATTATACACATGAATATGTCCTCATTTAGCTATCCAGCATGCACATCAATTGTTAACAACCAACAATGCAAGAAAAAACTTGATCTAACTGCAAACTCCTCTTGGTATTGCCAAAAATGCAAGCATGATGTCTCTCATTGTGACTACAAATATGCATTACACTTCATCATTGAGGATGGCACAACAACAACATGGGTAACTACTTTTGATGAGGTTGCTACATCAATCATGGGTATATCAGCACAAGAGCTACAACTTCTTGCACCAACACCCGACAAGTTTTGGCCTGTTGTTAAGCCAATTCTATTCCACCGCTACATGTTCACAATAACCACAAAGCTAGAGGTCTACAGGTCAGAAGAGAAAGCCCAGTGCACTGTTGTCGCTGCAGTTAAGGACATGACTTTCAACATGCAGGAATCCCCACTAGATGCATTCCTCGCATCCCCTTAACTATCTATTGATGAAAAAGATCCTGCACTATCTCAGAAAACATATTATACTGTACCCACACAATGTTAGGAACTTACAAATACATACTTACCATACCACCTACTCCACATATAAGTTTTTGCATTCGTAAGTTATATAACCTTTAATATTGATGCATGTTGTTGGTTTTCATAGTAAGTTGCGACAGTTCACCATATGCATTTGTGCTCAAGTTTTCCTATATTTATATATCACTCTTGATTCTTAATATGTCTTTATAATACAACATATTCGGGTGGAGGGGGACATTTCCCTCTCACCCCGTCGTCTGAGGATGTCTTGCATGTTAAAAAGGTCACTTTATACCAGCAATGCAAACACTGTCGACATTATTAAACAAAAAAATGATGTTTAGACATACATTGTTACACTTCACGTCAATAAAAAAAAGTACTTCTACTTTTTGCATGCATTAACTACCTTCTATACCTAATTACTGTTACCTGTTTCCCTCATTTTTTGCGCAGGCCTGACACGAACTGAGAAAAATGCAAAGGCTCGGTTGAGGTATGCAGCCAACAAAAACAACCTAAATGAGCATCGTCGCCATATAGCTTGCATGAAACGACAAAAGCTGAACACACAGGCGCCAGTCTATATAGCCAACCATGTCAACCTACTCGAAGATCACACACCAAATACACATTCACTCCAAGATACCCAGTGCCAATTCCGTCAAAGATTAGATCACCTCCCACCTCCAAACACATGTTCATGTTGTAATGAATTATATGTTGGGCTACATACAAGGGTTTACAAAGGTGCCAATACCTGTCGCAGATGCATTGTTGAAAAAGATGATCGTCGCTTCTCAAGTTGGAATAACATGGACCCAGGCCCGCAACCTAAGGTTTTATCTTCACTTACACAAGTTGAGGAAATGTTGATAGCAAGGGTCAACCCAATATTGCAGGTGACTCACGTTGTAGGTGGTCAATACAAATATAGGGGCCACACCATATGCTTCCCCCAAGATGTTTCATCCATAACTAAACACTTGCCTCGGCGTGTCGAAGACTTGGACATCTTAATCATCCGAAGAATCGGAGCAACAAATAAAGCTTACGAATGCTTTGTAAGTAGATCTCGTGTTTTGGCTGCATTGCAATTCAAAATAGCTCATGACCCTTACTACAAGGATGTTGTCCTAGACCACACTGCATTGCATTCCCTACCACCTCACAGTACTGATATATCTACTTCCCTACCACACTTCAATTCAACTATCCCAGACAATGCTGAAGCAGAATCAGAAGCAGACCTTCTCCCAAGTTCCCCACCAAATACCCATGAGCGGCAACCATCATCTTTTGTGTCCTCCCTCCCTCCAGCCACTTCGGAGGTTGACCAAATAACAAATTTCATCAAAGGCAGAAAACAAACTCCGCTACAGTCAATTGAGTGGCCACACATTGGTTCAACTGCAGTTAACGAATACAACACTGAGGGTTTGCTCTCTATGGCTTTTCCAACATTGTTCCCTACAGGGATTGCATTGTTCCACCAAGCACGGATCAAAAGGGTTCACATGCATGAATACGCATTGCACCTAATACGTTACCATGATAACAGATTTGGAAGCCATCCACGCTTTCGCTACTTCATTCTCAACATTATGTTGCGCCACAGAAGCCAATCAACATCTGTTGTTTTCACAAAAAAAATATAGGGGACAACTTGCCTACCACGGTTTCGATGTTACGCCAGCAACTTGCACACTACCCGGACGCCCACATTGCAGAACAACTAATGCGCTTTGGGTCCAATTTGTGAGGAACTAAATCATTTTGGTGCAAGCGCAGGCATGAACTCACAGATATGATAACCCAACTAGAAATCCCTACGCTTTTCTTCACTTTAAGTGCAGCAGATACTAAATGGCCAGATTTACACAAAGCAATGCCAGGAACCCCGACGCCACCCACAACAACTAGCCAGCAATGGAGAAACATGAACTTGAACATGCACCCCCATATCGTCTCTGCATACATGGAAAAAAGATTTACAATATTTTGCGAGGAGGTGCTTCAAAAAAAACTGCATTGCACCGACTACTGGTACAGGTGAGGTCACTACCACTTAGATTTTAATACAATACCACCCCTGCCCCATTTACTAAGCTGGATCTTCTTTGTGCAAAATACAGGTACGAATGGCAACACCGAGGCTCGGCTCATATCCACGGGTTTATATGGCTTCCAAATGCACCAAACATGGAGATCCTAAACTGGGACAACCCCCGTGAACTTGATGCGGCAAAGACTTACTTCGACCAATTAGTAACTGCATGGAATCCAAGGGGCCCTGAGAGTGGAAAACCTGGGATACATCGTTTCGCAGGAAGATGACCCGTGCTTGTTAGACACATATGGGATACTTACAGACAACCCTGTAGCTGACTATGAAAACTTGTTGAACCATGTGCAACGCCACACAAAATGTAGTGAGGCAACCTGCTTGCAGAAAAAAAATGGGACACTTCAATGTAGATATAAAGCCCCTTGGCCACTCCAAGAGTATTCAAGTTTGGGCATAGATGAAACAGGCAAAAAAAAGTACACCCCTGCACGCAATGACGCACGGGTCAACATACACAACGCAGACATGCTAGCTCTATGGCGAGCCAACGTTGACTGTCAGCCCGTTGTGTCACAACATGCGGTCTTACAATACATTGCAAAATATGTAGCCAAGGCAGAGAAGAAATCAGAGAGCTACCATCACATGTTGACACGGATATCTAATGAAGTTAGCGTCGATCACCCTGCAAAGGCGGCCTACAGCAAATTCCTCTCAGAAACTATTGTTGACCGGGACATTGGTGCACAAGAAACATGCCACATGTTACAAAAACTCCCCCTCTCCAGTTGTAGTCGAACATTTATTACCCTATCCGTCGGTAAGCAGGTATTCAAACGTGTCCTCACAGACCTAGGAAACACATTCCAATTCCCTTCATTCGTAGATGCATACATAAAATGCCCTTCACAATTAGAGAACACCTCCCTCTTTGAGGCTGCTCGTTCCTGGTCCTACAACAGCCAAAGGAAAGTTACTCAATGGCTACAAAGAAGAACCCCTGCTGTTGTCCGCGTATTCCCCCGATACAGTGATGTCCCCACCCCAGATGCGATACACTATGAGGATTTTTGCTGGACAGAGCTTCTGCTTTATAAACCCTTTCGACATATCCAAACAGACATTGGCATCTCTACATCTGAAATAACTAACCAATGGGGAAAATTGAAAAACTCGTACGTCCCTTTACATGTTCATAGAGCCACTACTCTAGAAGAAACTGCAACTGGGACAAGTAGTGACGACAATAACTCGCAGGGATCTAATCCGCTGCATGCAAAACTATTTGAATGGGAGCATATATCACGCATGCACCCAACACTCAATACAACAATTGATGACGTAGACATGATAGGCCTTCGTGACTTTGACATTAACCACGATTGGAAGGTTCATTCAATCCCTGTTACCTTACAAAAAAGTGCACCTAAATTCATAGACCTAGCCCGCACTGAAAATTCACCACCACTTGTTACTCCACCTACCCAATTAGACGCTCTGCAACTATCATCAAAACAACACCTTGCATACTCAATTATACTTTCCCATGCAACTCAACAAGGGAAACACCCACCATTGAAGATGATCATTCAGGGAACCGCTGGTACAGGAAAATCATACCTCATACAACGCATAAGAAATGGGCTTGAAAATATGACTGGAAAATTTAAATCTTCCCTCCTTGTACTAGCCCCAACAGGTATTGCTGCATTCAATATAAAATCATCTACTATACATTCTTCCCTCCGAATACCCATATCCGACATGAAACCTCTTGAAGGCCAAGCCCTAGCAATCTTCCAAGAGCGTATGAGTGCCGTAAATTACATACTCATAGATGAAATGAGCTTTATAGGTCCTACAATGTTACACAACATCAACAAAAGACTTCATGAGGCATTCCCCCAACATAGTAACCACGCATTCGGTAACTGTTCAATGATTTTGGTGGGTGACTTAGGCCAGCTCCCTCCGGTCAACGATGTACCATTATATGCAGGCAACAAAATAGGAAGCTCCCTTTGGCATGCTTTTGATACCGTGATCACCTTGGACACAAACTTTAGGCAACAAGGATTAAACCCGACACAACTTGAATTCAAGAGAAATGTTGACCAACATCAGAAATGCAGAAGCAACCGTTAAGGATTGGTCTCTTCTCATGTCACATACAAAGTCGTGCATGTCTACCTCAGAGCAATCCATCTTCACGACTGAGAAGCACCTATTTGCAACAAAGGACCTAGCAAGCAAGCACAATAAACAAATGCTAAAATCCTTACACGTACCAATTGCAATGAGCATCGCAGAACAAAGCAAACATAACTCTGAATCAAACATCAACGACACTCAACTAGACCCAGTAGTTTTCCTATGCACCAAACAAGAGGTCATGTTGACATCTAACTTATGGGTTAGCTCAGGATTGGTTAATGGTGCACTCGGGCAAGTGACAGATGTCGTGTACAACCCAGAAACACAACCACCAGACTTGCCATCCTTTGTTGTTGTCAACTTCAAACACTACCAAGGGCCCCCATGGGACATACTCAACCCAACCCACTTGCCCCTACCTCCTGTCACACGTGGAAATCGTCGCCAAATCCCACTAAAAATGTCTTGGGGCCTCACCATCCACAAATCACAAGGCCTAACTCTTGACAAGGCCACAGTAGACATCGAAAATGTTGACCGTCAAGGACTAACATTCACAGCAATGTCAAGAGTTCGTGCCATCAAAGATCTACAAATCCTACCAGCTTTTACGTTTGAACGCTACGCAAGAATGAGATATACAAAGAACGTAAAAGCACGCAAGGAAGAGGAGAAAAGACTTTGCAACACAGAATTGGCACACGGCGTACAAGGCATGTGCACACTCCTTCCCCCATCATGCTCACAATAGTGTACCAGGATCTTGGATCCAACCTACGTACTTAAAAAAGGTGTAATCAATGAACTGACTACCAGCAACCAAATCCAAAATATTTGAATCAAAAGTGTCAAAAAACTAATGGTTTTTAAACCTTCTTCAACAATGTGGACCAAAGTGCAAGAGTGGGTATGGTGTCAGTGCCAGTGCTAGCATGATGGCTACTCGGTTCCAAGGTATTAGTGCAATGATTACCGCATTCAAAACAAAAAAAAAAAACCAAGACAATGATCCTGATAATGATAATGATTTGTTTTCGTTAGTACCGTCATGAATGGTGATGTAGCCATTAGTAATCTCCGACATTAAATAAGTTAAGTGTTGGACATATATATACGCAAACCCCACTTGTAATGCAATACAGATACAATTCACCTTCACTTTGTATCCAAACTATATTGTATACAAAAAATTCAATCCCTCTCCGGCGTAACTTGCAACTCATTTGCAATTGTCTGTATATACAATAGGTTTATTATATTTATCTTAAAAAAGGGGAAATAAAGAAAAGAAATGTAAAATGTATTTATAAATATGTAGAAATCTTATAGTAACCCAAATGGATTTTTGTTACACCTTGGTTACCCAAGAAACTTGCAAGTAAACTGTCATATAAAAATAAATGTGGAAAGGGAAGAAATACCCACAACCCGATTTGGGTAGTTTCTTTAGAAATGAGATGCAAATAATAACAAAATATGGCATTTTGAGGATAAGCAAACCCTAGGGGAGGGATGCTAAAACTATCACTCTTCTTCTGAGTATCCATCCAAGGGTTTGAGCTTCCTTTCGTGGCTTCATCCTCTTGCCTTCTTCCTTAACCTACAACACAAAACAAGAGAAAATGAGAGATTAGATTTAGAAATTGAATATATGGTGGAGGATGCACCCTACATCACTTAAGTGATGGGGTATATAAGTGGGATTTTTTTTATTAAAAGATGTGTGTGTAATGTCAAATGGGGCCTAAGGTGTTAGACCATGTTGTGTACCCTTGACACCTTAGGTATTAAACCGTGTTAATCTGATTTATTTTAAAATATATATGAGATTATTAATCTTACCTAATAAAATGTTAAATTTAATTTGAGGCCATTCAATAAATAGAATTAATAAAATGGATTAATATTGAATTAAGCAACGAAACTTAATAGGAAAAAACCAAATCGAAATATTTTAATAGGGTTGGGCCAATGGTAACTAACTATTATTTTAGTCCCAACTGCCATTTAATAGTTTCAAATTTTGTAACATGGATTTAATTAAAATCCTAGCTAAGGCCTTGGAACCTTGCAAAAAAAAATTATTCCATAATTTTTCTTGTTTGCTTTCAAGTTTCTCGAGGATTTATGTAGGAAAAATGTGAGCGTTATAGCAAATATAATAGGTACCACAAACACACGGAAATGAGACCTCCAAATGATGAAATTAATGTTGAGTTATTAAATGCTAATGATGCAAGGGTCATGTTAACATATATATTTTTGTATATAAGAAGGATCTATAAATAGAGCTCGAGGATATATTCAAAGCATAATATACAAACTTGGTAATGGTCCACCATAACCACCAACATATGTAATAGTTGAATTTGATAATTACTTTAGAATACCAATTGCAAATAACATGCTACATACAATCTGGCCAATTAGACCAATATAAAGGGGACGCACACACCATTTACCCTTACGGTTGGCTTGGGAAATGTCAATACATTAATCACAAGTTTTGACTCTTTCCAATCTTCTACACTTGTTATTGAACAAAGGGAAACAACATGGTTAACATTTGTGGCCATCTCTAGAGTAAAGTCATTAAAAGGTCAAAGAATATTTCCTCCATTTACATATGACCATTATGAAAAGATAAGGAAAGAAAAACTACTTTCAAAGCGAAAGGATAAGGAAGATAGACTAAAGTCCTTTAAAGATAAATAATGCAATCTATGAAATACACGATTCATTCTATGATTTTCTCATTTAATGTGATTTACATTTCACATTTTGATTCATACGAAATAATGCTTTATTTTTCAGAAGAAAGAATAACGCCCTTAGAGGATAAATAATGTCATCTATGTAACACATGTTTCATTCTATAATTTTGTCATTTAATATGATGTACATTTCACATTTTGATTCATATAAAATAATGCCTTATTTTTCTTCTCATCTTATGTACAATGCAATGTCCAAGGATGTTATGTCAAAAAAGTCCAAAATAAATGCTTGGAAAATGATACCTCTCAACATTTTTTACATAAATTTAACTAATATAATATGCTAGTATAATGTGTTGTCCATATGTCCCCTCTGAAAAATTATAAAACAAACTTTATTTCTTTCAAATTCTCTATGCACAGGCCCACAGAAATAACCCGTTGCAAAAACAAACTGAACTCTATTGTCACTTTCATTCTGCTCAAATGGGAGTGCATTCTTTTGCAAAAGCCAAAAGAACTCAACACGCTTCGGATACGTATTATTTATATATATAAATCAAACAACTTCACTTCTTCCTTGCGCGTCAATGCTCAATATTCTCTCTCAGAACTCCATTAAATGCTGTGAGTTGCCAGGATAAGAAATTTACTGCTTCATATCCTCCAGTTTATTTGTTTGCTTCAGAAAATGAACACACCTAAGGAAGTAATGAAGGGATAAAAGTCCGGGCAATTTAAAGGCGTCCGTTTGCGAAAATGGGGAAAATGGGTGTCGAAAGTGAGAATGCCCAAACGCAGAGACAAAATTTGGCTGGGGTCTTTCCACACCGTAGAGCAAGCCGCCCGCGCTTACGACGCCGCCGTCTATTGTCTTCGCGGATCCAGTGCCAAATTGAATTTTCCCAACTGTATACCCGTCATTCCGTCTGCGTCTTCACTTTCCCGTCATCAGATTCAGCTTGTTGCTACCAGATATGCCCTCCTCCAAATCCCTTCCATCACCATCGACAATACAAATAATAGTAGTTCCGTTAATGAGGAAGCACCGTCGCCGTCGAGTTCGTCGTTTCTGTCAGAAGTGGAGGCGTCAAGTGACAGGCAAGCGATCTCCTCATCGTCGTCGTCGGAGGAGCAGGTGGAGTTTGCGTCGTTCTGGGAGTGGGAATCGTTGTTCGGTTCAGAGTTGGGAGATTCAAACGACAATCACATATCCGATGGGGATAAATTCCCGTTCCCGTCAGTGAATACGTCGCCGTTAGAGTGAGAGAGAGACATGGACATAGAATTGGACGTGGAGTCCACGTTGTTCGACCCCTTCCAATTATGGAGTTTTTAAATTTTTTGATTTGGATAAACAAGACAAAAAGTTGAGGTTTCCGGTTGTTGTTGCAACTCGCGACGCACAAACGGGTCCACGTTGGCATATGTCACCTAAAATAAATCATCTAGTACTCTATGCAATGGAACGAGCAATTGGAAAATTAAAAGATTTTATAAACATATTGAGGTTGTGGTGGTCAACTAATTTATTCTTCACAAATAAATGGGGTGAGTCTTTGAAGCACTTAATTTATCGCAGAGAGCGGAAGGAATCCATTCATGACATCAGAAGGTCCCAAACGACGATGCATGGAACTAGGTTACAAATGTTGAGAAGTAACATGCAGAATGAAGCCTATGCCTGGGTCGATCCGTGCTAACGAAAAATTATTTGTACAATGAGATGGAAGTATGAAACCCCCTCCAAAAGTTAACACCATAAGAGTGGCTTGCATACAAAGGAATATCCAAGACAGGGGGATGTTGGCCTAAGTCAGCAACGAGGATGATTGATCTGACATTGAATTGCTATGTCTTTAAGTTGAGAAATCTTCATAGAGTCGGATGTTGATCTTAGCCAACAATTAGGGAAGAGGGGCTAGTAGTGATACACCTTGAGTTAAGGGGTCCACAAAATCAATTGTTTATTATGTGGGGTAGCAATTTTTTCACTAATATGTAGTTAAAATGTCTTATACTAGCAATCGCATGTGCACAATGCAATGTGAACGCCAAATGGTATATGTTATTTGATTTTAGAGGGATAGTTATTAGTTTTGTAGTTGATGTTGATAAGGGGTGCGATTGATTTTGTAAGTGTAGGAATATAGATGAAGCATTACATTTAAATGTTCTATCTCTACATTTGAAATTTGTTACAAATTTGTATATATACATTTGTAAATTTTATATCATGAGTGGTAGTGTTTTGTAAACTATTTTATTTGAACTAAACAGGAATACATGAAAACTTCCGTACATTTGCAAATTTTATATCATGAGTGGTAGTCTTTTGTGGCCAAGTATGTTTGGCACTAAACATGAATACATTTATACATTTGATACTACTTTGGATACAAGAAGTTTGAGTAAGGTAGTAGTGGAGGTGCTATCAAAGTAGAGGCTAGTATTTACAATGAGTTGATTTTGTTGAGTGATATTAGTCTCGAATGCTTTGGTTAATGATGAATTGACTTGGGAAGTCTATATGGAGTAGCCATGTGGATATGCAAAAGAGAGCAGAAAGCATCTAATGTGCTGCCTCAAAGAGGTGTTGTATAGATTGAAGTGTGCTCCCATAACCTGGTATGCTATGATTGATGACTATTTCTTGTAGAATGGGTTTCAAAAGTCTTCAAAAAATTCAAATGTGTTCTTTTTAAAAATTTATGTTAAAAAATAATGATAAACAATAGGCCTTGTTGAGGCCAAATGCGAGACTCGCAAGTCTTGACGCGAGACTCGTGACATGAGACTCGCTGAGTCTGCCAAATTTTCCCCAAGCATTTGCACAATGTTTCATAAATTTTTGTGGATGCGAAATTGAGGGCATGTATTTCTGGATGCCTAGAGAATTTCTTCCTTGAGTTTTAATTCAAGGAAGAACAGAGCAACAACAACCACTTTTTCAGCTCACAACCCAAGGAAATACATTCATAAATACTTGATCAAATTTAAAGCCAGATGCAATACACCACAATGGTTGTTCACATATTGAATACTACTCCTGAAAATGAAGCATCCTTGCAATCAGAATCTTGTAGATCATGGTGGCTCTCAGGAAGCAGTGGGGACTTGTTGTCACTCTTTTCAGATGCTGCAAGAGTGTCTGAAGTCATCAATTATGTTGTGATGGATGTCCGCACCGTGTTCTTATTAATTTTTTATTTTTTGGGGTCAATAAAGGTACCCACAAATGGGATTACGTAAATGACTCAACTGTGGTAAAACAAGGGCATTCACAGAAGTACCTAAAACAATGGCTGAAACTATAACAGTTGAGATGAGTTTGGGTAATGTAGGATCAAAAAATGCAGTGGCAGCATCTCCACTAGCAAGTAAGACTAATGCAGGAATAATAAGAGATATCCCAAAGGAATCTGAACTGCCAAATTTGAAGGGAGCTGGTAATAGCTGAAATTCCAGACCAGTTATGTGATTTGTTATTATTTATGATTATAATTGGACATTGTAACATTTGGAGTTTGAAGAATGTACTAGTTCTAAGTTTGATCAATGAATATCACGACAAAATGCATTGAATTATTAATATGTTATTTGGCTATTTCACTTATTTAATAATTTGTTTACTCTATTCATGTATAAGGCTAAATTTTTGCTTATTTGGCTACATTTTTAAATATTCATAACATATTATATCTATATATATATACCCAAGCCTGTACCCGGGCCTCCCAAAAAGTGTTTAGTCATACCAGCATACCCGTACGCATACCCCATACCGGCTACCTAGGCTTCTACTACTAAATTAAACCTTGGCCATGATACTGGATAACTTTTTATAGATTCTCAAGAGAAAAGTTTCATCTATGAGCATAGACAATGTTAAAACTCTAAATATTTGTGAGCTGATCTAGATAACTTTTTATAGATTCTCAATGGAAGGCCTCATCTATGAGCATAGAATGTTAAACTCTAAATATATAAGCTTACAACGCCTAATCACATATTACATCAGCCTTGTGAAGATTTCCTTTGTAGGCAAGAAACCCTTTCGTAACTACTCAAAACTGCCAATAACCTCACAATAATTGTCTAAGGTATGATGTGATGCAACGATTATTTAATAACTTGTAAGCTACCACTTAGAAAAAATATGAATAGGTTTAAAATAACCACAAAAAACTTCACTCTAGATGCACCTGAGAATAAGATTTTGACTATGTTTTTAAGATGAGTATCAAGTAGAAAAGAGTTAATGCTTGTACTACACAACTCATCATTTCTTTGAAAAAAATGGTCTAAAGAGTAACATGATGTAGCAAGTATCTTCTAACTTGTGACATGCATTCCATCCTTGAAAAAGAAGTGAACTCAAAAAAACCAAAAACTTCACTCATTATACCAAAAACAATTGCTCTCCAATGCACCAAATGATAAGATTTTAACTATGGGTTTAAGACAAATATGCAATAAGAGTTTATAGGCCAGCTTTATGTACATCACCAGTAAGATGTTATTAGAATCTCACTAAGGAAAACACAATAAATTGTTATAAAATATATATAACAACAACAATAGTCCATGGTGGTAACAGAGCATATCACCATATCTTATCTTGTAGCCTCTGCAAATGAAAGTTGCTTGCTCTCAATAGAAGTGTAGAAATGAAGAGCATTTAGAATCTTGACTCTGAGTAAAGCTGCCTCTGAAGTTAATTTGGAAAATTGTCCTTTCCTTCTAATACAAAATCATCTATGCATTTCCCTCCAAAATCATTTTTCTGATTTCCATGACAGTCCTCTGAGTGCATTAATGCATTGTTAAATGGAATATCATTCTGTCCCATTTGCATATTGAGAAGAGGAGCCTTCATTGATGTAAGCGACTTTTATCATTCATTAATCCAGATGATTGGAAGGTAGAACATTATGACAACATTGTATTTCCAGCATTTTGAGTCATGGAAGAATGCAATCTGCATATGATGTTTTACAATTCCTATCTTCAAATGTCTTAGGCTAATAGGAACAATCTACCTAGTATAATGCATAGAAAGAACAAACTTTGAACATGAAAACGACAAATATACCTTGAATAATTCGCTAAAAGTTTTGGAGCTTGGCTTGAAACCATGCATCAATTGCATTGGTTTAAATGTTTTCAAAGCCTCTTAACAAACCCATTTGTGCATATCCTACAATCTATTGCAGTACATGAAATCACATCTCTTTGAGACATTTTGTTCAAACAGTTGATGTGCCTTATAATGCTTCCACATTTTGCATACATATCTACCAGGGCACTTGCAAATGCAACATCTGACAAGAAACCCCTTTCAATTATAGTTTTGATGGATGTCCATGCTCGTACCGCCAAAGATGCATCTCGGAGACTGGTACTCATTGATGTTCGTCTTGGAGATAGGTGCTCAACAGTACTCGTCTCGGAGACTAGCATTTCAATTTAAAAAAAAATATTTTGTACTCTTGACCCTACATATGATTAGATATCAAAGATAACATATCAACATAATTAAATTGATTTTCCTTTTTCGACATCAAATATGTGTTACTTATCAATTATTATATTAATGTTGGAACATAATTACTCTTCCTTTTTGACATCAAATATCTTTACTTAAATTATTATATAATGTTTTTCTTTGGCTATACTAGGCTGTATAATATTGTTCTCTAATATATATATATATATATTCTGTCTTTGAGTACGCAACTCCTATTTTTCTGAAAAATGGCCTACTTGTCCCCATCTCCACATACGTGAACCTCTACTAGTCTCCTTATAAGTATGATTACTTCATAAACGAAAAGAATTCCTCAAGACATGACATTTATAATTTCAAGGGCAAATGTGAAAAGACATTTATGGTTGATTCAAGTTAAAGTAAAAAGTTTGTTCAACATGGAAAATGGATCGACTTAGAATTTCTTAGTATTTTATGAGACATGATTTCAAAATGTTTGGTATATCAAACGATACACCTTTTATTAGGTTGTCTTCTTGAGAGGATTTAATAAAACCTTTCCAACAGAAGTGGAAGCTTACTTTCAATCAATTACAACCACAGATGAACATCTTACAATTGCAAGCTGCGGGTATGAAAATATGTACATTCATTTTATGGATTTAAGGACAAAGGATGCACAATTATTTGAAGTGGTAGGCCCTAAACATGAAACTCAGTTACCATTTCATGTCCTTGTAAATTGTCTAATCCATTTAAAAATAGGGTAATCATGAAGATTTCATGTCCCACCCATGCATGTGATCCGGGGCCTAGGAGGTACTCATTGGATAGACACAAAACTCTGATGCTTTAAATGTACTATGGTGGAAGCATATATGCATTGATAAAGGCCAAAAGATATACTCATGGTGCTATGAGAGGAAAAGAAACATATAGAACCATACGCACCATGCTAGAACTGCAAGTTGTGTGATCAAATATTATGCAATACTTTTGTACAATGATCCGAGAGGTCTGATGTGTTTCAAGATGTCCAAACTCTGCTGTACTTCCTATTCTATCTCTACCTATTTAAGGAATGGAAGAATACACTAATATACAAGTGTGAAAGATGAAGGGATGATTGACTTGTTGCTAAAGTGGTAACCGTTCACTTCGTGAATGCTTAGAATTGTTTTTTCCAGGAATGCTGCTGCAAAAAACATTGATGACACTGTCGGAGCTGTGCGACATCAACGAGGAGTTAGTACTTTGTAACATGAACACACATGCATGGGATGGTCTTGAAGATGATGGTGAAGAGGGCACATGGCATGGAGTACATCCGTTATATCACAAGTTGATCATAGGCTTGGATCCTCTTGGATCAATCGCCTTCTTTGAAGAAAAATGGTCCTCACGTACAGTTGTGGAAAAGGATGCGAAAAAATGTTGGCAACATTCACATCTGTAAACCATTTTCCTTGGGATGGAATTTCACTTGGCTTGCCGATCTGAAAGAAAGGGATCTCTTACTGCCTCGTCCTTTTGACCAAGGCGACAATTATTTTATCCAATTCCATTTGAGTACTGTAATCAAGATTGATCTCTGTTTGTTGATAAAAGGAATGAGAAACAGATCGTACCAGGACACAAAGAACTCAGATGCTAATCAAACACCAAGCTCAATAAGAGGAAAACAATCTGCCAGAATAACTTTAATAAAACCTCCTGCTTGAATTCCAATCAGTCGAGCAGCCCCCAAATACTCTCCATCCTTCCCATCGCATAAGGATGGTACATCACTCATGCCCCTTTTCTCACAGTCGTGTCGTCTAGCAGGACATCGTCTTTCAATGTTGATTTGGAATCAGAGGGAAAAAGTGGATACAACCTCATCGACTCACACAAACTGGCTTGTAGATAATTCATCACTTTCAACTTGTCTTAATAGAAACATGAAACTGGTTGTGCCTTCATTTCCTCTCTAGCAGAAATAACACATGTAATCTCCAGTTCAATTAGTCGTCGACATGGGGATGATAAGATAAGAGCCAGAAAAACCAGGTGAGTGTGACATAAGTGGTGTCTCTACCCGCGACGATATAACTAACGATAATATCTCTCACAAAATTGTCATACGAACCTTTTTTTGTAACAGGAATAACACTGTCGTGAAGTGATAAAAATCTGGACAAAAGATCTTAATGCGTTGATGTGCGGGAGTCGAGGGAAATTTCTTTTTTCTTTTCTAGATAAACTCTTCTGCGAACTTGTGAATTACTCGGATTGCTTCCCGTAAGCACTTCTCGGAACCAACCACGTTTAACATGTGGGTCACCTTCCACAGGATCGGCACCGAAGCGAAGATCCTTTGAACATTCAAATCCGTAGCACTATCAAAGGCCTCCATGAACTGTGAAATATCGAGGCACCCGAGGTCCATGCAGAAGGCCACCTTACAAATATTATCGGAAGAGAATCTCTTGAGCACGTCCTGCATACCCAGCCGACTCTTTCCTGCAGCATATTTTGAGGAGAGGGAGCAGGCGGTGCGCGCTCTCTGCGTCAACATTGTCCACTATGAAATCGCACCCGAACCTATATTAAGGTATTCGATCTGAAAGTTGTTGTGTAATCCACGATGGGCATTCCTTCGTATTGTGTGTCAACATACGCTGCGAAGGGGAGCGTTGATTTTACAATGAAAGTCAGCCACATGAGTTCGCATTCCCCTTTGGTAGACGCCGTTCGGCATAATAAGTCGTATCAATGGCCTTAAATAAATCTCGGTCGTCCATATATATGTCTAAGTGGAAATGTTTTTGGATCGAAGGTGAGACAACAATAACATGGTGGTTAACATTGGTTTAAGGGTGTCAATGTGTCAAAGGGGGAGGGGTCGGGTCGGCCGTGGCCACCCGCCTCTTCCTGTTTCACACCTACGGAATGGCCAATTTTTTTAGTTTTTTAAAATCTCTTTTTATTATTTAATATAGTGTTGATAATATATATAATATATAGTATATAATATATTATATATTTTATATAGTATTTAATATATTTTGAATAGTATTTAATGTAGTTTTGAATATATATTATTATTATTTTTTATTTTTATTTTTTGATAAATGTATATTATAATATATATTTTGTAATTAATTAGTTTATAATAATAAATATTTTTTAATATGAGATTGCATTAAATATAGATTTTTTAATATATATATATAATTTATAATAGAATTTTTAATATATAGTGTGATTAAGATAGAAATTATAAAGTGGAGTATAGATAACAAATATTATTTAAGCGGGAATAATTTGAGTTTTGGAATATTTGCGGGGTATATAGCTATTTAATTTCTATCATGTTATTTCCAACTATCCTTTCATGTCTTCATCTAGCATGCCAAATTGTACGCCATCCAATAGATGACCTTGAAGTCATAATAAAGTAAAATTCAATCAAAAAATAATGTCACTCTCATAATCAACCATTGGATAAGCGTAATTATCAATTATTGCTCATTCATTTGTTTCCAAATTTCAATTCATTTCTTCATCTTACCTGCCAAATTAAGTGACATCCAATATATGGCCTACAAGCCGTAAAAAAAAAAAGAAAAATTAAAAAATATAATGTCTCTCACATGATTGAATTTTGGACAAGCTTATTTAAAAATGATTGTCTGTTCATCGCCTCCATCCTTAGTGCAAACAAGATCGAAATTTCTATCTCGTTATTTCTAACTATCATTTCATTTCTTCATCTAGAATGCCAAATTGAACGCCATCCAATAGATAGTCTTGAAGCCATAACAAGAGTAAAATTTAATCAACAAATAATTACATTCCCATAATCAACTGTTGGACAAACTTAATTATCAATGATTGTTCATTCATTTTTTTACTGCATCCCTAATGCGAAGGAGATCACAATTACAAATTGGAGCACAAATAGAATATATTATTTTGGTGGGAACAATATGATCTGTGGAATAAGTGTATGACATATAGGTATTTAATTTCCATCACATTATTTCCAACTGTCCACTCGTGAATTCCTCCTACTTGAAAAATTAAATGTCATCTAATAGATGACCTTAAATCCATGATTAGAAAAATTCAAATGATAGGTAATATTACTCACATGATCCACTATTGGACGAGCTTAGTCAACAATGATTATTTGTTTATCACTCACATCCCTACAACAAATGAGATGGAAAATCTAAAGTGGAGCATATATTGTAAATATTATTTTGGAGGGAACACTCTGAGCCGTGAAATAGGTGTTGAACATGTACGCCTTTAATTTCCATTTTTTCCCTAATTTTCCATTCATGTCTCTGAATTTCCTATGAAATTAAACACCATTACTCGTATCCCTTGTGAGAATGATATTGCAATTGTAACGTAGAGCACAGATAACAGTTACTATTTGGGAGGGGACAATCTAAGTTGTGTAATAAGTGTGGGGAAAATTTTTATTTAATTTCCATCCTGTTATTTCCAATTTTCCATCCATGTCTTCGTCTTACATACTGAATTAAATGTCATCCAATAGATAACCTTCAAGCCCTAAGAACTAAATTTTAATAGACATATAATGTAGCTCATATAGGATTTTTATTGTAAAAAAATTCAACTATATGATTTGGTAGTATTATTCAAGAATCCTAACATTTTGAGATATATTTCAAATATTTTCCCTCACTAATTTACACAACAACCCCTTCTTCCATTTTCCTACTGCCAAAAAAATATCATGTGGTCGTAGGAGAGTACAGTTTCACATTTCTTTCCCAATTTGCTTTCCCCACCCTAACTCTTCTCCTCCATCAACCCCCTCTTCTCCACCTATTTTTCTCTCCCAAAAAAACTCTCCCTAATGTTTAACATCATCATTGCATCTCCTTTGATGTTTCATCATAAATTTCATGGGATGATAGTTTCCCTACTTCAACTAAAAGAAGGCCTGGGCTGCAGCTCGAACCTTTAATTACAATCCTCTACGTATAATCTCTCTATCAACTCTACATGTTTTGCATCAAAAACGAATCATGATTTCATTAATTAGTTGTAATTTTACTATCTAAAAGCACAATTTGAATAATCTTAAGTAATTTAAATAGTTAGAAAAACCCTCTTTTCTTTGACACAAATCATGGAAATCAATGATAGTGGTTTCAATCAGTACATGGTCATCTATCAAATACATCTGCACCATCCACATGTGGATTCAAATGTAAGAAATAACTCACAACATGGAAGGGCAAGAGGTGGTTATGAACCTTGTTGTCTCTGACAATGTCCATCGACAACGAGTGTCTACATTGATGACCATGGTGTATACATAGCGTATGAGAAAACCCCACACAGGATAGCTTTTCTTACCGACTGTGTTTTATAAACCAGTTTTTTAGCATTGTATAATTGATTGTATTGTAAAGGTTTGATTGGTCTTTGTGAATCTGGTGTGAGTATTATCATACATAAAATAAAATTTAATCTAGTGATTATTTATGGCGTACAATGTTTTATTCAACCATGGGGAACAAGATTTCCATTTTAAATAATCGCTTCCAAAAAAATAAAAGTTTGTCCATGGTTTATCCCTTTCAAGTGGCTAAAAAATTTCAATTGTTTATATACAATTTTTTCATCATCCTTTCGCATAGAAATAAGTTTTAAATTTTCACAAATAACATATATATTTATCTGGGAATATTTTAAAAATTATTTGTTTTTCTTATTCAAATTTTTACCGATCATATATTATTAAACTCACAAAAAATTGGCCTACATGCCATCAATTTCTAGCACTAATGGGGAAGTTGCTAATGTCGTAGCTAAACACACTTATGAAACATCTATGTTATAGAGATATATGGTAATACGTCTCCATCCATGCCCCATCCACCCTTCCATACTTATGACTTAGAAGAGCTATAATATTTATTTTTGTTTATTTATTGGTCCATATTATAGCAATATAATGTGTTTTTTATTTTAAGGTATTTCTATGTTCAATATAAATATTTTTGTGTCATTTCTATGCTTATCTTACTCAAACAAATATTAGTATAGCTGCAGTAATCTGGGAAGTAGGTTATATCAACTACTTCCCTCTAATTACTCAAGCTTTTAATAGAAAAGAGGTCCTATAAATTTCTATAAGAGGATACCAATGTTCATAGTTCCCTTTAGGTTTTCTCCTTATCTAGCGAAGTAAATGTCATCCTATCAAAATCGTTTATCTACATTTCACTCATATGAATAGCATTAGAAGTGCTCAATTATTGATTCTTTTTCGGAGGTCATCTACTTCCTGTAACTACTCAAGCTTTAGACTGAAAAGGGGGTGAAAAATTTAGATACATGAATCGGGCATTATGATTGAGTCTTGAATGTAGAATCTATTTAATTTTCCTCCTTCCTATTTTTTCCCCTGGATGCCCAAATTGTAATCATGTGAATAGTGTGAATTAGATCAAAATTGCAAATTGAACTGAAATGATTAGTATGAGTGTGTTTAACTATTCAGATTTGTTGCCTCATCATCTTGCACACCACCCACTATCTACTTCAAATGGTTGAGAACATATCATGTGCTTATAGGTGTAATGCCCAAATTTTCTAGCCTCAGTTATTTGCTGACTTGTTAACCCATAGTTATGATTTGACAAGGATTTTGACATAGTTTGTACATTATGTTATGTTTGTTGGCCTTCATGGACATGTATGGTGATTTGGGCATGTAGCATCAATTTAGCTTTGATTAGTATGATCAGCACATTTTATTAGATGTTGTGGATACTAACATATTGTTATGTATTTGGGCCTAATTGATATATGATGAATACATAGTTTAGTCACACGTCTTGACGATATAGTTTATTCGATTATTGATGAGAACACATGATATCATAGATATATTATTTTATATGAAATGTGATGGCTAACCCATGGTGAATTGGTGTGAAATTATGCATGTTTTCTTAATTACGACTCCATGTGGATGTTGTGATATTATAGATTTCATTTTTAGACTTAATCGTTTACTGAGTAGTTGATTTACACTTGTATTGGGAAGATGTGTTTGTTACGATTTTCTGTCACACTAAAAGCTTGAACTTGTAATGGAAAGGGATCTCAATGTGTTAACCAGTTGCTACGCCAACACACCCCCACACGATGGAGCCAGATGAAACCATGTGAGCCTTGAGCTCACCAAGTATTCACCAAATTAGGCCCAATGAAATTAGGAGGAAATGAAAGTAGGACTTCCTGGGAGGTCATCCATCCTAGTACTACTCCAGGTCGAGCACGCTTAACTACTTGGTATCAAAGTCACACAACTTGCTATCACACCAGAAGTTTGATAACCAGATCATAGGAATGATAACCATAAAAGAAACGCTAACCAGACCATACTAAGCCAAGAACATAGATGTTAATCAAACACCGCGATCTATAAGATGAAATCAATTCACTAGAATAACTTTACATAAAACCTTTGCAAACAAATGAGAAAAAATATAATATATTATTATGGAACTCAAGGAAATAAAATGAGAATGGGCCTTTCTTATATATGAAAGGAATAACAATCTAAGAACCAGTCAAGTTCGTAGATCAAGCCATAAATCAAGGAAATAACTAGTCATCAAAGAATTAGTTAACACCGTAGATTTAGGAGAGAACTAGACATCAAGGATCTAGTCAATACCATGGATCAAGGAAAGAACTATACCTAACAAGTAGATAATATCTCCTAATATCTAAATAAGATAAAAGAAATATCCACACACATAAATGGGTGAGGATAAATACAATAAAGGTAAATACAGTACCTACATGAACATGAGATAAGGTTAATACCTACTCTAACACCCCCACTCAAGTGAAGCGAGGGGCCAAAATAGAAGTGGAATGTCCACAGTATGAGTCCTGACAACCAGTCCTGATGAGGTACTCATGTATAATAACTGAGAAAAAGGTACACTACAAGGTATCCAAAACCGAGTAACAACAATGTAAAGAGAGTAAAAATCTTCCGCAAGGCATCCCAAGAAGCTTGGCTCAAAAACATTGTATAATGCTGAAGAAGTTTGGTGTGCACTATAGTCTTAATTCTCTTCTCGATCACAAAAATAAAAAACAACTGACATTGGGCTTCACCAAAATAGCTCCATATAAGGACAATGTCAATAGAGTGATGTCGAAAGTGTAAGAAAAATCACCAAACACAATTCGATCAACTATTGCAAATAGGTGTGTCATGAGATAAGAACAATAACCAAAGCAACAAGGCAAGGACACAAAATCCAGAGTGTCATGATCTAAGAAAATCCATGGTAACAAGGCAAGGAAACAAAACCCGAAGAAGAAGGATCAATACCACACCCTCCCATACTGCTGGAGTGATGCCATAGATCTGTATGAGTTTCCAAAAATCAACAACCTGAACACTGACAAAATAACACTCGGCTTCACCAGAATAGCTCCCACATAAGAGAGATTGTCAACATGCCAAAAGTGTCAAAAATATAGATACAAAATCTCTCAACAAACAAGAGAGATACACTACACCTGCTAAAGAAAAATGCTCAAAACATGAAGCATTACAATGAAGAAGGTATAGAAAGTGGAGCAGCAAGCCAAATGGTGGAGGAGACGTGCTTGTAGAGTCTTCTCAATAAATTCCTATGTCACCAACATGAGTGATCAAATATCCACCCCAAATCAACACAAATGGATGAAGAAGATTCCTTCATATGACTTGGTGTAAAATGCACAATGGGTGCATGTAAAGGAACATCAGAATGTGTGTCAGGTTGATAATGTCTGACAGCTGAAATCTCAAGTTTCTCAAGACTGAGTAAAGGTGCAGAACTCTTCTGTTGCTCATGATCCTTAGAAAGAGTCGAGCAAACAAAAATAGGAGCTCTATAAATGTGTGATCACAATGAAGTATCTTCTCGAAAAATAATGTCATGGCGAGAATTCCACTTAACATGTGGAATAGGGAAAATAATACCCAGTGAATGTCGGCCAATACCTCTGCCATTGAAACCCATAGAATGGAGAATTTGAGAAATGAATGTTGTGGTATTCTTCTCAAATAAATCCATGCATATAAGAAGAAGTAGGATATACAACATGTGTTATTGTAATAGGCACAGGTGCAGAAGAGCAAGTAACAAGCCTCATAGGCTTGGAAGCATCAAGAACCGTAAAAACTCAAAGATTGACTGCTCAATGTCAGTGGGTCACTGCAAGAGGACTAGGAGCATGGACATGGCATCCATAATATGATGCCGATGTTGTAGGCTAGAAAGTGTTTGATGTAGGGAGTGTATTAGTGTATGCTTATCATGAATGAGTGATTGTAGAAGATAATTTCACTTCTAAATTTCTCCACAAATTTGACAATATCCTCTTAAAGTCCAGACACTTCATAGAAAAGAATATAATTCTCAGAATCCATGATAGATACAAGAATGTAACTCCTAAAAATGAAGATGTCAGGCTCAACCGAAATTATGTCCACAATTGATTACAACACTCCTCCATATTTGACACTCCTATAATGAGTGCATGTTACAATATGACACTTTACAATTATAGTGCAATTCTAGAAATAAATATTTCCAATGGAAAGAGCACGAAAAAATAATCACTTTTATAACAACGAAACTCAAAACCAAGTTACCGATCAAAAGATACAAAATTTTCAATGTTATACTCTGCTATTTATTTTAGTTGCCACTAAAACAAAAAAAATGCTCTTGCCTTCACCACACAAATAAAATGAAATGGGGTTAGAGTTAAACACCTACTATTAGGAATCACAAGCTTTAGCCCTCATTTGAACATACCATATCACTAGGGGCTAAGGATTTCAATGGGTGTTACTTTTCTGGGGGTGTGACACTTTTTTCGAGAAAGTCTCATCCAACTTCTCCTTCTGGTAAAAATTATTATTTTGAAAATTACCTTCACTGCCCAGAGTAGCAGTCTGCAGATTTTCCCGAAATAGAAAAAAAGGGCAAATTCACCAGTGGAACCTTGCAAGAAGAGGAAAGAAATGTCTTTCCACATGTTTCACGCCAATCTAGAATATTGCGGCATAGCAGAAAAAAACCCAGTGTGGATCTCGAATAACTGTAAAAAACCCAAAAATTGATTTTCTAGGTTTACCTCCAGAAATGGTCAAGTTAACAGTCAATATTAGGGTTTTCTAGCCTTTTGTATCCAATGGAAGCCTCTGTTTTCTATAAAACCACACGCAACAACAAAATATGAACAAATCCCAAATATATGAATATACAAAGAATTTATTTGCAAAAAAAAACTTACAGATGGATGTCAACAAAAATCTCCTTCTCTAATACCATAAAAGGAACGATAACTAAATCATACCAAGCCAAGAACATAGATGCTAATCAAACACCATGATCTATAGGATGAAAGAAATTCACCAAAATAACTTTACATAAAACCTTTGCAAACAAATGAGCATCAATATAATATATTATTATGGAACTCAATGAAAAACAATGAGAATGGACTTTACTTATATAGGTAAGGAATAACAATCTAAGCATTAGTCAATGTCATAGATCAAGCCATAAATGAAGGAAATAACTAGTCATAAAAGAACTAGTTAAGACCATAGATTTAGGAGAGAACTAGACATCAAGGATCTAGTCAATATCATAGATCAAGGAAAGAACTATACCTAACAACTAGATAATATCTCCTAATATCTAAATAAAATAAAATAAATATCTGCACACATAAGTGGGTAAGGATAAATACAATAAAGGTAAATAAAGTACCTACGTGAACATGAGCTAAGGTAAATATCTACTATAACATTGTTTAATGTGTGCATTGAGTGTGCAGGTTACAGGACACAGGAGAACGTGGGTTTCACGGTGGCTACACAAATTGTGCACAAGCGGCCCACGGGGCTAATTCATAACCATGTTAGCTATATGAGGCCTTCCTGTTTGGTTCTATTAATTGGGCACCATGATGAACCTTATTTTTAATAGTGTATGTCATGTAAAATTAATTGCGATTAGGTTGTTTATTTTGCTAAGTAAACTAGGTTTGGGGACTTAACGGTCCCCACTTTCATTAAGTTTTTCATTTGGGAAAGTTTGTGTTAATTTGAGAGAATTAGGGTCACATGTGCACCCTTGAGTGGGACCCATATCCTCTACACTTTTGCCCAAACGTTACAAACCCGAAATTGGGCTATTTATGGCATTTTAAGTGACCCCTTTTAATTTTGGTAGTTCACTTAGCATGAAAATAAGCCCTTGGACCGTACCTATTAGGTAGGGGGCTCAATTTCAAGGCATGGAGGGAGTTTTCCTCCCATTTAGCCTCTCTTTTCTCACCTTCCATCTAAGATGGATTAGAATGTGTGTGTTAAAAAGTTACACAAACTTGTCTTATTTTTGTTTTGTGCAATTTGAGAGAAGAGTGTTTAAAAGTTAGTTTATCTTTTCTCCATTTTATTTTAGGAATCATTAACTTCGAGGGAAGAGAGGGGTGACACATGTCACCCTCTCATTTGTGAGAGAATTTATTTTGTTTTCATCAAATACTCCCTCATGGGAGAGAAAGAGAACTTCTTCTTTTTTTGGCTTTTGTTTCGGTGCTTTGAAAATTTTGGGAAGATGGAGTTTTTCTTGGACAAGGGATTGGGAAAATATTAGAGATTTTGAGAGCTTGTGGAGGTAGGCTCCTTGAAATCCTAGAAATTTGGTTATTGATTTAAAGGAAAATTACTTATAGTGAAAATCCACTAAATACTTGCATAGTAAAAGTTGGTTGAAAGAAAAATCCATTTTAGTAGCTTCCTTCAATTTTAACAAAGATCACATTTCTCTTAAAATGTGAATAGAAAATGTACAAGGTTTATTTTGTATGTATTTAGAATGAATGCATTTGAAAAATCATTTGTTGATATATAGTTCATTTGTTCAATGCAAATCTTCCCTTTTATCTGCAAAACAAAACAAATTTACAATTTATATTAGTGTACATAGGTATAAAGAGATTATTTAATTCTCTAACTGAGATAAAACTAAATGCAGAAATTACATATTTTACAAATTAAGATATGCAAAGATAAAATTCCATTTATTAATAGATTATTTAATACATAAAAAAGTATATAATAATATATATGTTATATAGTGGGTAGATTTGAGGGTGGGGTCACAGGTTTGAAGTAGGACTCGGCCCCTCCCCACAATCCTTATTTTTTATTTGCTTTAAAATCTAAACAAAGATTGGTTATTATTATTTTTAATTTTATATATATATATATATATATATATATATATATATATATATATATTTATATATATAATTAAAAAATATAACAATAACCGATCTTTGTTTAGGTTTTAAAGTAAATAAAAACAAAGATTGTGGGGAGGGGCCGAGCCCTCTTAAACCTGTGACCCCACCCTCCAATCTGCCCACTCCCCTAAACACCTTTCCCCGCACCCCTCTGCAGACCCCTACACCCTTACCTCTACAATAACCCAAAACCTCCCCAACACTGCCGCCCCACTTATGCAAATCCGCGGCCAATAATTCAATTTTCTACCCTAACAGAAATAAATTTTGTGAATTTCTTAATGTGGGATCCCTAAAATTTGGTTATTCATAACACTACTTATACATACATACATACATACATATATGCTTATAGGAAACTTTTCCTTCATTAAAAAAAGGTAGTGGGGGGCGGGGGGGGTAATATACACACCCAACCAAAGGAGATATCTGGTAAATAAAATATAAAATGAATTAATAATGGTATTATTCCTTAAAAACCCAAGATTCCATATCTCCATAACTCCTCCTCCACCTGCATAAGAAGAAACAAAAATAAAACCAAATGAGAAGAAAAGAAAAAGAAAGAAAACATAAAGATGGATTAGGGAATTTTTAGGGAAACATGAAATCAAGAGCAAAGATTAGATTGATCTTGGGGCCCACATTAAACCCTACACAAATTTTAAATCATGGGTTTTTATGGGAATGAGAAATAAAATAAAAGAAGGGTGTGTGGGATCAAATAAAACAAAGAGGAGAAAACTAATTATATTAAAAGGGGTGTGTACACTTGCTATTATGCCCCTAGCAAACATGTAGTAGGAATAAATATTTAATTTGGGACTATAAAAGTAGTTATTGAATTTGGGTAAATCAAATTAGTATAGGATATATATTAACGAAATCGGATAAGTATAAGTTTAGTAATTGTATTTGTTCACTTCAAAAAAAAAATTACCCAAATTTTGAAATACTATTTGGTATGGTTTGCCATGTCCTGAGGTGGGGCACTACATTTGGTATCAGAGCGAGGTTAGCACACGTGGACACTCTGGGTAACATATTTAACTAGTTATTAATGCTTTAATAACATTGAACGAAAAATAATTAAAATGTTTTCGCTAAACCGTTCCATAGGTCAAATCATCTCTCGATTAACCGCATGGGAAAAAAAATTCTGCTAACACAACAGGTGGTACACAAATTTTCATCAATTAATTTGTTTTAAAAAATTGGTAAAACTTAAGAAAAGGTATATTAAAAATAGCATGTAAAATGACTCCTTGGCTTCCCTAGTGGTGACCGATTTGGATGATCTTGTTCTCTAGTAACATGGGAAGTCATAGCAGCTTTTAAACCCAAATTATAAGGTCGTTTGATCATGTAATTGAAAGTAGTTTGAGCTTAGTTGATCGCATTGTTGTTTGGGACAACAACTTAAATTTAAGAAAACTCGTTTCGATTTTGACCTCTAGTTTAGGGAGCTTTAGTAGGAAATTAAAATCTACGACCTCTAACATTTAATATTTCTACATGTCCATTGGTTTCAGTAGTTATATTCAATAAAAAGAAACGAATTTGTTTTCCAAGTTTGTTTAGGAGGCCTCTAGCCGTTTTGGTACAAAACACAAACTTGTCAATAACATTATTTAGCTCCGGAAATTAGATCATAACTAGAGTTTTGGTTATTAGTTTTTCATTTTCTAAGTTGTATAAGATTCTCTATATTTAGGAGAATAGATGTGAGTTGATAGAACTCATTTTTGAGTTGCTATCCCTTATTTTAAAGAACCATTTTGTAGCCAATTTGACTAAAAATTTGTTCAAATGTAATAGCGAAATGTTTATAGTTAGCTCCAAGAAGAGGCTTCCTGTTCCAGATTTATTCACTATTTTTGAGATTTGTATGTCTTGGTTAACTTTATATATAATAGAAAATTGGTTGGAAGACTGTTTTTTTTCATTTGAGTATTAGGTACTGTTAGTGCAAAATCACAGCACCCGTGGATGTTGATCAGATTTCTAGGCTGATCATACTAACATCCAGTGTGATTGCATAACATTGAATCCTTTCTCCAAGTGTGGGACTTGAAGAGTGAAAAAGGAATCTCCAGAGAAGGCTGGTTCCTATTCCTCTGTTCAGATGCACACAAAATATGCAGAGGGTTTTCTTTTAAAACCTAAACTAATCTGCCAAGGAGACAAGGTAAAAAAAATGCATAAAAATAAATCTAAACTAATGGAGGTGATGCACCGAGGAATGAAGAACACTTATTTTTCCAATAAACACAGACCACTTGAATGTGATATAAAATCATGCACAGATGACAGAAACTGCAGTAAAAGACCAGGAGGATGCAAAAATGAACACAGAGAGGGTTGAGAATCATCCACAGACATGTATTACTTGCTCCAAAGATTGATACAATACACTGCAGAATGCCAAGAGGCAGAGTAGTATTACAGTTCAAATGAGAGGTTCGAACTCCACAAATTCGCCTGAGGAGAAAAGGGAGAGGCAAAACAAAAAAAATGTTTGACCTGAAAAGAAGCTTCCCTTTTACAATATATAGAAAGAATGAGAGAGGAAAGAGAGGAGGGAAAGCCAAATCCACCCCAACCACCTCTAGGTTGCATTAAATTCATCCATCATGGTAGAAGCGACGGATCCTGGCAAAGCGGCGGGTTGCCTAACAGAAGCGGCGAACTGTCTGCTGCATTAAATTTGTTTGTTGAAGCATTACTTCTGCTTGTTATTTCATGCCAGAGGTGTTTCTCAATTTTCTCCCTCCAGGCTGAACCAAAATGCAAGATTGACCCTGGAAACGTGTAGAGAATTTCAACAGCTTTCCGTTGATATCAAGAACGTGCAAATCCGAGCTCTGGATCGAAAGATATGTCGATCTGAAGATTTAGGGCACGGAACAGGTGAAAACGGATTTTGAAATATTTTCCCACGCATTGCCACCTGGACGACACGTGGCATGCTCTGATTCGCTGGATAATTCTTTCTTCTTCTACTTTTTGGCGGGCTGTCTCTTGAAATTTGACCTTTTTGATGATTTTAAAACATTTTCCACTTTTTTCCCCCGCTCCCCCCCGCCACTTGGAAGATACGTGGCATGATCTGGTTGGAGGACAGGGCACGGGGCTTCCTTTACTTTTAGCCTTTTTTGGGGAACCCGGCCAAATTCTCTAACTTCCCCCCGAGCTCCGCACTTTACTGCTCTATTGGACACGTGTCCAATTCCTATTGGCTCGGGCCAGCGCTTCAAACCTTGCCCCTTTGACTTTTTAACCTTTCTCCTTGAGACACGTGGCATCTTTTGGTTGGTTCTCGGGCCTGCCGGGTCTTCCGCGTACTTCGCGTCCATCTGTCCCGGATGTCCCATTTTATTTTGGACCCTTTGTGACAATTTCGGCCGACTCGGCCGGTTCGCGTACTTCTGGCCCGATTGTCCCAAATGAATTTGGGTCGCCTGGAGGCTTTTCGGCCGATCCGCGCCTTGACGTCCCAAATGTCCCAGTTGCTCCCTTTAGCAGGACTTAGCCAATTTTTACACTTTTTCCTGGATCAACCTATTTGCCTTTCTGCAACTTTTTCCGCATTTTCAGAGCTTGCTCCTTCCTTCTGCCTCGGCCAGAGGAGTTAGAAAAATATCTGAGAGAACCTCGGAAACATGATGTTTGCTCTGAATTAACCAATGTGCCTGGGACTTGGATATTCTGATGCATGTTATCAAATTTACCCTGGGGGGTGAATTTTGGATAACAGGTACTTGTTTGGTAGGCCCCTTTTGATAGCCATTTTTGCTAGGTCGTAGAACAAGAGAACTAGGTCTAGTTATAATGTTAGACTTCGTAGGGAACCTTTGGAGGGTGAAAGCTCTTATAATATCATTATATTTTTGTCTTACGTGGTTTAATATTACAACATTGACAAATATTACGATTTGAGGCATTTTTGAATGCTAGCGGCCTTGGTTCAGGTAGGTTAGTTTCAGACATCAAAAAGGTCTAGTTGTTGGTTTTGGAAATAAGAAGTAGGTCAATATAAGAAAGTAGAATTGTTAACTTGGTCTAAGGAATAGGTTTAAGGTGTTTGGTTAGCTGATTCCTTTTCTAGTGATCCATTGTTTCTAGGGAATCTCAACCACCAAGTTAGAGGCACAACTTTTAAACCTAAAAAAATCCTATTGGTATGAGTGTAAAATAAATAATTGTATCTTGTATAGAACTAACCCAATATGATAAAATAGTCTTCCACATCTTGAAATATCATTATTAGGAAATTGGAATAAATTCTACTCCTCTTGTTCATGTTTCTAATCTTAATTTTATAACCCTTTTTATAAGGAAATTTACCAAATGACCTTATGATCTTGTTGTTTCCCTTTCAAAAGTGTAATTTTAAATTAAGTATAAATGGATGAAAATGTTTGCTAATGTAAACTCCACTAACTTGTCTCAAAACAATAAATGATAAGGGGAAATTAAATCTAGTGTCTCTTATTATACTATGGTGTTTCTTGAAGTGATATTTCATAGTTAGTTATCCTCTTCACGTAACGTAAGAAAACATTGTGTTATTATAAAAAAAATCTAGTTTTCTCAACTTCAAATTCTCATCAAAGCTCTCGGTATAAAATTTAGTGTTAGCTTCGGTAATCATATAGCTATTTGAATCCTTCTTGAGCTCAATAAACCTATTTTCATACTATAACCACTTACTAATTTTGTTTGAAACGTAAGTTGGTTAATACCTTTTACCTTAGTAAGTACATGTGTAATTATAAACCTCCTCAAATTGATTAAAATGTTTTGAGTTAATCATGTTTATAACACTAATTGTTACATGTAGAAATCATGAAATCGCCCTCTTTCTAACCTTAACTCGTGGACTTAGAAGATCAATGACTATGCAAATATATATATATATATTTATATATATATATATATATATATATAATAATAACAACGATCTCTCTCTCTCTCTCTACAAGAATAAAAAAGTATAAGTTAGTGTCGATTACTCCCCTGGTTGGTAGTTACCATTTATTGACGTTAGTGTTGACCTTGAAAATGTAAGTAATTTGGTCCATTAATGGTGAATGTAATTGTTTTGTAATCCACAAACACACACACACACACACACACACACACACACACACACACACACACACACACACACACACATATATATATAAGCACAATTGTGTACATACACCTTATAAACAACAACAGAAATGTGTAATTATATGCAATTTGCAAAAAAATTATCGAATGTGATTAAACAGCCTTGGTTGGACAACAATGTTATCCTTCAAAAGCTAAAATTAAGGTGATGATAAAATATTGCTTCAAATGGAATAAATAATGTTTTTTAATATTAGTTACGTGACTATGGATTACACGCTAAATGGTTGTTTCTTATGTAAGTAACTTAGGCATTGTGTTGTCTTCCTAATTTCTCGGTGAGAAAGCAATACGAATAAATGAATGATTTTAATGGTCTCACAAATTAGATATGCCTTTGGTTCTTTGAATCTTAGGAGACACTTAGTTCTTGACTAAGTTCAAATTAACGAGACATGCTTGTTATGACCAACAACAACATGATATGACACAATACCTCTTGAGGTCATATCCCTGATCTCTTCTAGAAAACTCGAGGAGGAAGTCTAATTTTAGGAGAGGGAGATGTAGTTCCCACATTTTCTAGCCTCAGTTATGTTGGTGCTCAATTTAATCTCGCCCTGTTCGTTCAGAAATGTCTCATTCCACATGGTTTGAAGTTTTCTTTGTCTCCCTGTATTCATGCATGAAAGCTCTTTCCTTCATTTGGTTTGCCATGATCAGTCCTTTCCTTTGGTCAAGGATCACATTGAGTCCAGATATTGTTTTCCATTTCTTTGTCCATGAGGAAGAATTTGTAATTTGGGCATGAATTCAGGGTTTCCCCTGCCTTCTATTTTTCCACAGTCATGTTTTCCCTGTAAATTTTTATCCCAACATCCGTGGAAATGTGGTCCATTTCTGATTGGATGTGGCCTGACGGGTTTTTTGGTGAAACTTGTCACCTTTTTCACATTTGTAAAAATATCAAATTGGCCCCGCGGCCCCGATAGTTATCTAATTGGTTATTCAAAAAACATGAAGCGACAGGGAAAAATCTCTTACTTTGACCCTGAAGAAGGACATGTGGCATTTTTTCAAGTTACAAGGTGGGAGGCAAATCGGTCGTTTTTTTCCTTTTTGTAAGCATTTTGATCCACAAATTTTTTGCCTTTTTATACAAAGTGGAGAAGAGGGGACCAAAGTTATGAAATAATCTGCAACTCTGCTGGGGCCCACATCAAAAGTTAGAAGTGGAGAGGTGGGTCCGTCGAGGAATTTTGTAGACTCTTAGGCCCACTTCAACTCAAAGCTTGTCCATGTGGAGGGCTGGTACTCATTTGAGGATCTGCCTCTAGGTCTTACCTTAGAAGTTCTACCAAGGAGACACAGTTAGAGGATTTCACTGGCTCCTGCCTATACTTAAATTTTCTTCTCGGTAGCAACTTTCTAAGACCATGGGACACATAGAGGGCCCACGCTTCTATTTGGGACGTGCCCCTTTCTATTGGATCTTCCCATACTTATTTACTTTTCAACGGTCTGAAGAAAATTTCTTGGACCCTAGGCACGTGGCATCTTCTGCTAGTCCTTAAACTCTTTCAACAACTTTGCTGGTCTGAGACACGTGGTGAACCTGTGCTTGTTTGAGGTCTTCATTTTTTGGGAACCATTTCAAAAGTAACACTGAAGAGACACATGGAGGCTTCCACTAGCTCCTCTTTGTAATGAGGCTTTTTCAAAGGCCAAGGTAACTTTCTTGGGCCTAGGCACAGGTGGAGAGCCTGCGCTCCTTTGAGGTGACGCCTCTAAACTTCAGGTTTTAAGTTGCGCCAAAAAACAAACACATGGAAGTTTCAGCTAGGCCTTCCCATACTCAAAATTTTCAGCAACAAATGCAATTCTCTAGGGTCGTGAACACGTGGAAGGCCCACGCTCATTTGGGAATCTACCTCTGGACTTCACCTTTGTAATTGCGCCAAGGAAACACGTGGATGCTTCTTTTCACTCCTCTTTGCACTTGACCAACTCAGACTCACAACACATGAATGTGGTATAATCAATGCAAGGAAACTCATTTCTGAGAGGCACGAATATAGTAATCCATGCAATGTCATTCATTTCTCAAGGTGTATTCTCAAGGGTGAAAATGATTTCTTTTCAAATCCAGCTATACAGAGCCACCTGAAAATGATTAAAAAATGGATTTCTCGCAGGACAGAATAAAAGAATCATTAGAAGAAATGTCAAAAGGCTATGGCATGGCATCTCCGTCATGGTTGAGGGTCTAAGAAACGTGATTGGTTCATGATTTGTCCACCTGGCAGCTTTGGGTGTAAATTTTTTAAACATCACTTTCTGATAAAAATTGGTAACAAGAAAAGGATTCCTTGAATATTCTTATTTTTGGGGGGGGAAATTTGGGATGAGTGAGCTAGTGAATTATATAAATGCAATGAGGATACTCTTATAAATGGTCGGGGGTTTAATTCTTACAAGAAAATTTGAGAAAGCCCATCTTCCTGAGAGACCATACAAGAAACTTCTTAATCTCTTTGGTTTTAGATTTGATCGCATCAAGATGTTTGCAAGTGTACAGCCATTGAAAATCTCAGAGATTGTTCGAGAAACTTTCCCCTGCTCATAAATCTAATAGATCTCGAATTAATCTGTGTCTAACTTGGGTAAAATTGTGTCTATTTTTATTTCAGAATGTCTTTCAAATGGTTTTGATGTTTCTGTTGCAATCTTATGTTAAAATCCCTCCGAACCACACAAGATATCATCCATATGTTAGTATTTTGGCATTTACAATTTCATTATGAGAAGAGGTTTCATCTGGTAATGAAATAAACAATTTAAAATCATTTTACTTCCACTTTGTTGATAAATATTGTTTGTAAGCCTATGAGTGTATCTTAGGCGTGAGTAACCAGGGGTATTTGATGTTTAATTGAGTCTTTAGCTCGAGGCTTCATGTTAAATTCTTGAAAATTGTGTGAAACCGTGTAGATCCGGGGCTCCATTGATGCACACCTTCTGGTTGAAGGAATATTTTTGCTATTTTGAAGCTTTCTGTTGTTAAGTTTTCCAATTTTTGTAAAGGTTTTCAAAGATCTGGTGAAATCAATTTCATCTTGCTTAATCCCCCACCAAAAATTTCAAATAACCATAATTACTACCTGAAGTACCCCTGTTTGTGCTATGTATCCAAAAATGAACAAATTCTACTGCCAAAATATACAAAAGCAAGCAGGTTTTAAGTTTCTTTAGTAACCTAAACCTAGTTAAGAAAATATCTCCATTCTTTAGAAGTGACAACTCGTGAGAGTTAAATTGTGGTGTATTGATCATATTTTCTCAAGGTTCCCCTAAAAAATTACGCAAAGAAGGATCTCTTCATTATTTTCACCAACAAAGGTTACAAAACGGATCCTCTCACCCTGGTCAAAAGGCATGACCTAAAGTAGTGAGGATAGATCAAATCCTTAATGAAGGTGCTATCCATTTCTCCAACGCCCGAGTGACAAAGAGCCAGCTGAATCCCTTCCCCGGCTACAAAACGACTTATGATTTTTTTTGCTTCTGAGTATCTTGTGAAATTTGTGATGTTGCTTGGTTTCCAAGGGAGAATTAATTTGGATATCAACGCCAGAATGACACCGTTACCATGGAATTATTAACATATTTAGGGACTATCTGAACTCCAGGACCTATTTGTGCAGCAACAACACCTGAATGGTGTCGTTGCTAGGGATTATTTGAACATTGGGACCTATTTGTGTAGAAACAACACCTGAATGACGTCGTTTCCAGGGATCTTCAAAGGCATTCTTATATTTTTCCCTGGTAATGTTTCGTACATGATCTAAGTGTAAATACGTTGTTTAAACGTCATCCTGTGTTGAGATTTTTAAGAATTATGTGAAGTTACAAGTTATGTGTCCAATATTTCAAGTTTATAGTGGTTATTTCACTTAATTTATATCATCAGTGATGAATACTCGGTAAAGGAAGGTCAAATCTACAAATATTTGCAGGAATTAAGTGTTGATAGATATTTGACAAGTCATTTAAAGTGCATTTGCACAACTAACGTGAAAATACTTAGTGGCGAATCCATGTTGATTTAAATTTTGATAAATACCAGTGCCTTAACCCATATTAAGTGAAATCTGTCACTAATCTTTGCAAAGATGGAAGGAAGAAGATCTTTATTCACTAAAGACCCTACCAGAATGTTGTTTCCAGAACTGGGAAAGACAAATTCATAAGGAAAAAGAGTCTAGAAAATAGTTGGGAATCAGGAATCAAGAAAAGAGCTATCCATTGTGAAAATTGATCAACCTGTGGTTAAGGATTACAATTCTTCTTCAAGTGATTCTGAATTAGGTAATTTTCATATAGATTTGAATTCTCCAACTGGAGAGGGCCCTTCATTTGTGTCTGATAAGTGTGCTTCTTAGTCTATCCCTGTATCTTTGAAAGTTGATAGGTTTTTCCACAAAACAGAGTCTTTAGAGGACATTCATCTTGAAAATAATACTCCTGTGTTCTAAAGACCCCTTGTCCCTCATCATTTTGTTTCTCCTGTAAGATCACCCCCTCAAAGAAATATGGCCCAACCTCCACCTAGACCTCCATTTGTTTTCAACACTTTTGGACCTATAGATTTCAAAGGTATGAATGGATATCCAAATGTAGTGCCACAAGATGTTAGAAATACACTGCCTAAATTTCAAGGGAATAATGCTATCATTGGCAATCAACATTTAAATTTTTTTGTCAATATGATGGAAGACTTTTAGATTGAATTTGAGGATGTGTATATAAAATTATTTATTCATACTCTTGAGGAGGATGCATGTGACTGGTATAAGTCTTTGCTAGATAAATCAATAGATTAATGGAAAGAAATGAAAAATACTTTTAGATTGCAATATGGGCATAAGACAGATCCCAGTTTTATTTTTGTCTAAATTTGAAAATATTAAGAAGAATCCTAATGAATCTATCCATGACTTCAATACTCGGTTCAATAAGACCTGAATAGGCTACCTATAATCTAGAGGCCAAGCAATGTATCCTGTCTGATAAAATATTCTGATGCTTTTGACAAAAAGGCTGCCTATTATTTAAGGGACAAAATCCCTACAAAATTTGAGGAAATCCTTCACCATGGCTTTGCGGATTGAAAATAATATCAAATCAGTTGGTAAGCCTCCTAAGAGGGAAGGTATCAAGCTGATAAATCCATAGAAGCCTCAGTCAAGTAAGTTTTTGGATCTAGAAGATGTTGTAAAAACTTTGGCCGGAGTTGTTAAAGAAATATCTTACAAACTGGCTAGAGAAGAGAAAGGGATTGGACAAGGTTTGCAAGGTCAGCACAAGCCACAAGGTCAAGAAATATTTGGAAATCATCCCATAGGTGATCATAGATCAGATGACAAGGATAAGGGCCCGTGGGATCAGGAAATAGACAGCCCCAACCACGGGAAAACAAATTGGTTCCTGATCCTTTAGTTTCTAGAGTTTCTACTATTGAAGAGGTCCTTGATATGGATTGGTGTGATAGATGTTTCTTGCCCCATTCCCCATGCGATGAAGATAAAGAGGTTGAGGAGGCTGATGATGATGAGACATATGATGATGCATGCATGATGGATTTTTCTACAAGTTCACTGTAGGGAGAAACCTCAATTGAGCTAATAAATGCCTTGAACTGTTGAAAGATTTTGGGACTGCATCCATCGGGTATTACCTCTTCCTCCCACTAATACTTTTGAAATTGATACGGTATAAGCTTTTGAAATTCCCAATAATGATTTTGAATACTTAAGGGCTTTGATGATTAAAAATCATGATGGAGGAATTCCTTCATAAGAGGAAAGGTAATTGTTAATGAATGCAGTAGTTGCCCAAGAAAAAGAATATAATACTAGGAGTAAGGTTTCCAAAGGGGTAGGGCCGTAGGCCAAACCAAAAAATCCAGTTCTTACCAGTATCCCTCAGGAAACCCCTTAAAAAGATGCATCTGGAAAAGGATTTTTCACTCCAAATAAAAATTGTGTTCCTCCCCATGCTCAGACTGTGAAAAATCTCGTGCCATCAAATGAATTTGTAAACCTTCCTCCTAATAATTCCTTACCCAAATATGTTCCTTGTGACATAGCCTGAATCTTGAGTCAAATCAAGATTATTGTTCCTATTGTAGAATTTCTTAGAATCCCTGAACATAAGAAGAGCCCATGTTTGAGTATTTGGGGCTTAAGGAAGAAAAGGTCACCCAGGGTAAAAATGTAAACAAAGTAGAGGTTCCTCATGCCATTGTAGAGTTAGAAAAACCACAAGCATTGGAGGAATTGGGTGAACCACCTGAGGTTTATTTGGGAACTTATCTGGTTGAGTCTCAGCTGAATGTGGATCCATTTTTCACTACTCTGATTATTAAAGATATGCTATTACATAACTACATGTTTGATTCAGGAGCCACATGTAATGTAATGCCTCTTGAGGTCATTAATGAGTTAAATATTAAAGTAACACTAAATTATAGGAAATGTACTACTATGGATTCAAGAGAGGTGCCAGTGGTTCGATGTGTCAAGGGTTTAGTAGTTCAATTGGCAGCATATCCAAGAAAGTACTTAAATTTGAATGTAGTAATTGTGGATTGTCCTGCTAAGTGGGGAATGTTATCCAAAATTCACCCCTCAAGGTAATTTTGATAACATGCATCAAATTCTTTAGTCCCAAGCAATTATATTGATCTAAGGCAAAAAATCATGTTTTTGGTGTCCCCTCGGCTTCTTTCTAACTCTCCTATCCAAGAAGAAAACCCATCAAGTTTTAAAAATGTGAAAAAATTGCAAAAAACCAAGCTTGGGGCCGAAAAAATGAAGAAAATAAGCTAAGTCCTAGTCCGCAGAGCAGTTGGGACAGTTGGGATGACGGGGCGCGAACTGGCCGAAAATCCGCCAGGCAGTCCACGCAGTAGTTGGAGCAGCTGGGACAAAAGTACGCGCGGGACGCAAAAGGCCGAACCGGCTGAAAAAGGGAAAAAATTTCCTAAGTCTTTGTTTCACACAGTTGGGACAAAGGTACGCGAAAGATGTGGATCAGCCGGTTTGGCGCAAGTCAGTCCATTTCAGGCGGTTCGGAGAAATTTGTCCCAGGCAGTCCGGGGACAGTTGGGACAAAAGTGCATGGAGGACGCGAACCGGCCGGTTCGGCTGAAACAGAGCACTTTCATACTGGGACATCCGGGCCAAAGGGATGCGTGGGACGCGGAAAGCCGAAGCAGCCGAAGGCAAAGAAGAAAAGTCAACGTTTGACCCGTGAAACTTCAAACGGCCATAACTTTTGACTCCGAGCTCCGATTTTCACAAAATTAGACTTTCTGGAATGATCACGACGTCCTCTACGTCAGTTAATGCTCATTCTCATCAAATGATAGAAAACGCCTGCCAGACCCAAAATAGTTGCCCGCACTCAGAAGGCCATAACTTTTGCATTTCTCAACAAAATTGCACAAAATTGGTACCGTTGGAATCATGGCTCCGAGCCCGACGCAAAACAATAAAGAAATTCCAGATTTAGTGAGAGATCGATGGATATTTTTGTAAAACGTGGCCGAGTTCATAACAGTGTTTCATTTGGTGGTTGGGGGTGCAATTAAGAGGCATGGTCATCATTCTTTCTTTGCTGCAGCACCTAGGACAGTATGGGGATCCTTTTGCAAGTAATATATAATCATTTTACTCCATTTAATTCCTCTTACAAGTGGTTGAAGGACAGATTTCGGGATTTCCATTTTCCCTTCTCTTTCCCTTCTCATTTTTCTATAAATTAGAGTGTTGGGCTCATTGTAAATGGGGGGAGTTTTTAGATAGAAAAGCTCTGTCAAAATTTCTTTGTGAAGCCAATGTGCTGCAGGCCCTTGTGGTGGACTCCTTACATGGTGATCCAAGCCCTTATCTTGTAATAGATTGAACTGCACGCATATCATGAAGTAATAAAATATCAGTTTGTGGATATATCTTTCCCTGCTGTGTTTTCTTGCATTCTTCTTGCCCCTTTAATCTTTCTACAAGAATATTGTGTCTATTATTATGTTCTTGCAGGGATTCATTATCATTGTGTATGCTTGGAATATTGTTGTGAATGCATTTTGCTAGATTATGGAGAACTGTCATCACCTCTTTTAGTGTGCACTTTGCCTCTGTATTTCACACATTTGGAGACTACTCTCACACCCTCCTTTTCTGGTGTATCACCGCTTTAGTGTAGGCTTTCATTTTATGCATTCTCTCTCTCTGGTCCCTTGGAAATTTAGATTAGAATAGTTAGTTTCCCCTGCATTAGAGTAGACTGTGGCAGGTAGTTTAGGAGTAAGAACTAGCTTTCTCTAGAGGTCTATCTCAAGTAGCAAGTCCCACAACTTGGAGATAGTACCCATGTTATCCAATCACACCGTGATTTCAATTATATGCACTTGTATAAACACAGGGGTGCTGTGATTCGGTGATAACAGGGAATGTTATTATCTAGAAAGTGGGCAGCTAGTGTTGGTGGAAGTGTGAAAATGGGCATATGCCACCATACCAATTGAGGGCAGCCTTGTGAAGTTACATGGTGAAAATAAAATGTTATATCTCATTGAGGACCTTGACAATGATTCTTATGAAGTATTTCATGCAGACATTGATGTTGATAACTTTGTGAGCTACGATGTTTTCAAGGAGTATGAACTGGATCAATGCGGATATCCTGAGTAGGTTGATTTTCCTGGGAATTTTATGTTTGAAGCATCCTCAAGAGATGTTGAAAAAATTGACCTGGGCACAAAGGATAAGCCGAAGAAAATGTGGTCAAATAGCAACTTGGATGGAAAAGAGAAAAAATCATATGAACAATTGTTAAAGACGTATCAAAACTGCTTAGCATGGTCATATCCAGAAGCGAAGGCACTATAAAATTTTCCTTGATTGTTTTCTTTGAATCAAGGCATTCATTATTGTATAGTGTACAGTCTTTTGTTTTTGCTTTGTTTTCATGTTTTTATGTTTCGGTTTTTCCTAGTCCCTGGTGACCAATTTTTGTTGGTTTCTTAGTTTGTCTTGGGGAATTTTGTTATTGTCTTTCTGATCTGCAAGCTTATTTTTGACTTTGTTTCCAAATGGATTTTTGGCACATTGTCTATTTTTCTTGCGGCACTCACAGGGAGTTCCCATCCTCAATTTGGAGTCGATGTTGGTGCTCAATTTAATCTTGCCCTATTCATTTAAAAACGTCTCAGTCCACATGGTTTGAAGTTTTCTCTATCTCCCTGTATTGATGTGTGAAATCCATTTCCTTCATTTGGTTTCCATGATCAATCCTTTCCTTTGGTTGAGGATCACATTGAGTCCAGATATTGTGTTTCATTTCTCTGTCCATGAGGAAGAATCTGTAATTTAGGCGTGAATTCAGGGTTTCCCCTGCCTTCTATTTTTCCATAGTCATGTTTTCCCTATCAATTTTTGTCCCAACATCTGTGGAAACGTGGTCCTTTCTGATTGGATGCATCCTGATGGGTTTTTTTGGTGAAACTTGTCACTTTTTTCATATTTGTAAAATATACCAAACTGGCCCCTGCGGCCCCGATAGTATCTAATTGGTTATTCAAAAAACATGAAGCGGTAGGGAAAAAGTCTTAATTTGACCTTGAAGAAGGACATGTGGTAGTTTTTAAAGTTACAATTGGGGAGGAGGGTCACTGGAGCATTTTGTAATTTTTTGCCTTTTGTATGAAGGAGCAAAGTTATGAAATAATCCGCAACTCCGTTGGGGCCCACATCAAAAGTTAGAAGTAGAGAGGTGGGTCTCTGAGGAATTTTGAGACTCTCAGGCCCACTTCAACTCAAATCTTGTCCATGTGGAGGGCCGATGCGCATTTGAGGACCCGCCTCTAGGTCTTACCTTAGTGGTTGCACCAAGGAGAGACATAGAGGATTCCACTAGCTCCTCTCTATACTTACACTTCTCAAGAAACTTTCTAAGGCCTGGGACATGTAAAGGGCCTGCACCTGTTTGGGACCTACCCCTATACTTTAATTTTGAAATATCATTGAGGGGACACATGGAGGTTTCCGTTGGATCTTCATGTTAGTGCAGAATCACAACACCCCCAAATGGCCTGATTGCACAACATGGGACAATCCCTCAAGCTATGGGACTTGCAGAAACAAGAGATGGATCTCCGTAGAAAGCTAGTTCTTTCTTCCTAATCTACCTACAACAAGCTACTCTAGTACAAACAGAATTTAACCAATCCTAGTATAACCATTCCAAGGAGAAAGAGAGAGAGAAATAGAGGGTGCAAGATCCTACACTAAGCGGTGATACACCAGAAAAGGAAGTGGCAGGATACTTTGTTGAGGGAGAATGAAATAGGGAAAAGGGGAAAAAGGGAGGTTAGACAGAAGTGACACAGACCTAGATCCAAATCTGCCATCGAAAAATCCACAAAGTAAGACATCTTACACCTACAAACGTGAAATACAAACACAAGGAGAAAAGATGAGACAAAAAGGTATAGAGAAACAACAAAGCAATGCCAATGGTTGAAAGACACCACGAAATAATATTTTATTGCTCTATAAGGTGCACAAACTATTACATGCGGTGTTAAGAGGTAAAAATATGCTCTCCAGGTGTAGGAGAAGGCCTACAGCTCAAATGGAGTCGAGAAACAACTTTGACAGAGTTTCCCCACACACAGAATGTCTCTCCCTTCTCAGAGGATAAGTGTTACAATATATAGGTGATGAAAACCAGAAAGAGAGGAGAAACTCGTCTATGTTCCTAAAATACAACCACCAACCATCAATGCCCTCCACGAATCCACCCACAATCTGTCGAGTCCTCCGCTCTATGTTTGTTTCATGTGTTGAAGAAGGAAGAATGACGGATCGAATCGAATCAGATATGGTAGTTGAAGCAATTGAATTTTACATTAATATCTTGATATACATTTTCCCATTTTTCACCCACCTAACCTCGTAAAATTCAAAGTTTCAAGCTCGCATGGCGTACACAAGGTCTAGACCTTTCCAACGGTGCCAAATATGTTAAATTTCAGGAAGTGGATCGAAAGATATGTCCATTTGAATATTTTGAGTCATTTCTATCCAAAAATGGTGAAAACCAGTTAGAAGAACGTGTCTACAGGCTTGAAACTCACTTTGTGCCTTTTGGCACCAAAAATACAAAATGCAAAAATTACCCCGTAGCCCTACAATTCATTTTGTGAAAAAACCATCTTTGGGCTTGTCAGTTTGCATTTTCCATTTAGGTGAATAGTCTCTCCCAAGCCCACCGGCGCGCACACAATTGAGGATTGACATGTGGCTCCTTGGGCATCAACGAAGGTGCGGCTCATTTTTTCACTTTATGCCTTCTCTAGGTAAAAAGTTCAAATTACCTCCAATGACTCGCCTACCCACCTTGACTTTTCAACATGGCCACGTGGCGACCCTATGGTCATTTGGGGATCACTTTTAGATTTACCTTTTGAAGATGTGCTGAAGAGACACATGGTGCCTTCCACGGCTTGCTCTATTCCTTTATATTTTACCTGAGTCCCTTTTTCTCGGTGGGGCCATAAGTCTGAACCTTGACACGTGGAAGCGTCGCACTTGTTTGGAAACCCATTCCAAATTTTAATTTTGAATTAGCGTCATGCTGAAACTTGGTTCCTTCCTCTGGCCTACCTCTGCTTTGACTATTCAACACTGACTTTGTCCCTTTTTAGACATGGAACATGTGGAACCCTGACACTTGTTTGAGTCTCCGCTTTGGGATTTATTTTTCAAGTTTCTTCAAGTCGACACTTGGAACCTTCCAGCGAGTCAAAGAATTTTCAACGGCTGGTGAAAATTTTGGGGCTCTGGAAACATGGAGGCCTGGTGCTTGTTTGAGTCTCCATTTTGGGTCGTGCCTTTAAATTTGTGCTGATGCAACATGTTTCGTCATCTGCTAGCTCTCTATACTTATTTTTTTGGGCCCGATCTGTCCCATTTTTTCACTTAGACTAGGTGGCAAGCCCACGCTCATGTGGGAACCTGCTCAGGATTTTACCTTTAAAGTTGCACCGGTGCGACACATGGAGGCTTGGCACTTGTTTGAGTCTCCGCTTTTGGATTTACTTTTGAACGTGCATCGTTGAGACACTTGGAAGCTTCCGTTAGTTCTTCCATACTTAACCAATTTTAGGCTTACTCTAAATCATTTGTAAAGCCCAAAGACTTTGAACCTCTGGTTTTCTTTGAAAATGTTTTCTTCCTTAGCCGACCCCTGCTTCTCCATTTTGGAGTCCCTCTAAAACCTGTTTGTTATATTTGAAACATGGGCTCATGCGATGAAAGTGACCCCTTAGATTTCTTCCATGCGGGGTCGTTTTGATCATTTACAGACCATACAACTTGGATTCGGGATCGATTTTTTTATTTGAAACATGCCTCACATAATAGAGCTCCATCCCTTAGATTTTTATATTCATGGTCGTGTTTGATACGATTTTTTCAGGGGAAAAATTGAGATAACACTTCCCATACTTAGAATTTTCAACAGCCGAAGAAACTTTCTCGGACCCTAGGCACATGGCACTTTCCACTGATCCTTAAAATCTTTCAACAACTTTGCTGGACTGAGACACGTGGTGAACCCACACTTGTTTTAGGTCCTCTGATTTTGGGCACCATATCGAAAGAGAATCGAAGAGACACGTGGAGGCTTTCATTGGCTCCTCTTTGTACTGAGACTTTGGCTTCTTTGAGGTCCCACCTCTAAACTTCATCTTTTTATTTGTGCCAAACAAACACGTGGAAGATTCTGCTGGGCCTTCCCATACTTTGACTTTTCAATAACCGATGTAATTCTCTAGGTTCCTGAACATGTGGAAGGCCCGCGCTCATTTGGGAACCTCCCTCTAGACTTCACCTTTTCAGTTGCGCCAAGAAACACATGGAGGCTTCTGCTGACTCTTCTTTGCACCTCACCAAATCAGACTCACGGCGCAAGAATGTGGTATAATCCATGTGAGGACACTCATTTATGAGAGGTATGAATATAGGCATCCATGCGAGGGCACTCATTTTTGAGAGGCACAAATGCAGGCATCCATGTGAGAGAACTCATTTCTCAAGGGGTATTCTCGAGGGTGAAAAGGGATTACTTGTCAGATCCAACTATATATAGCCACCTGAAAATGATTATAAAGGGGATTTCTCACATGAAAGAATAAAGGAATGATTAGAAGGACTGTCAAAATCCTATGGCATTGCATCCCAATCATGGTTTAGGGTCTGAAAAACGTGATCAATTCATGATTTGTCCACTTGGCAACTTTGGGTGTAAATTTGTTAAACACAACTTTCTGAGAAAAATTTGTAACAAGTAAAGGACTCCTCGAATATTCTTCTTTTTGGGGGGAAAATTTGGGATGAGTGAGCGAGTGAATTGTATAAATGAAATGAGGATACTCTTGCAAATGGTTGGGGGATTAATTCTTATGACGAAAATTTGAGAAATCCCATCTTCATGAGAGACCATTTAAGAAACCTGTTAATCTCTTATGTTTTAGATTTGATCGTGTCAAGATGGTTACAAGTGTACAACCATTGACAAGCTCAGAGATTATTCAAGAAAGTTTCCCCTACTGATAAATCTAATAGATCTCGAATTAATTTTTGTTGATCTTGGGCAAAATTATGTCTTCTTTTATTTCAGAATGTCTTTCAAATGGTTTTGATGTTTCTGTTGCAATCTTATGTTAAAATCCCTTCAAATCACACAATATCTCGTCCATGTGTTAGTATTTTGGCATTTTCAATTTTATTATGAGAAGATCTTTCATCTGGTAATGAAATAAACAATTTAAAATCATTTTTCTTCCACTCTGTTGATAAATATTGTTTGTAAGCCTATGAGTGTATCTTAGGCATGAGGAATCAGGGGTCTTTAATGTTTATATGAGTCTTTAGCTCAAGTCTTTGTGTTGAATTCTTGAAGATTGTGTGAAACCATGCAGATATGGGGCTCCATTAATGCACACCTTCTGGTTGAAGTAGGGTTCATTTTAAGATACCTCTTAGAAATCGAAGGTGGAAAATATCTAGTGAATATCCTCGGAACTTGTTTTGCGCGGGAAGGAAATTTTTTTGGGGGTCGAGCAACAAAATTTTCTCCTAATTTTTAAGTGGTGTGACAGAAGGCTACATATACACGACAAGAGATATGATGTCGATAGTACCCTCGTTAAGGCACGTCAATAAGATGGTTGACGTGTGTCAATGAGGTTAATCAACATGCGTCAACAATGTTGTTGACGTGCGTCCAATGAGGTTCATTGACGTGTGACAACAAATCTATTGTCGTGCATCTGTAGCCTCCGCCATCTAGTCACATGACAACAAAATCTCTGTGTCACGCGTCAACAAAAGCTCTGTCATGCATCTACTTCCTCCGCACTCCTGTTACATGTCAACAAACTCTCCTTGTCGTGTGTTAACAAACTCTCCATGTTACACGTCAACAATTTCTCCATGTCATGCGTCAATAAACTCTCACTGTCGCTCATCAATAAACTCTTTGTTGCGTGTCTTCAACCTCTATGCTCCTATCACACGTTTGTAGCCTCTACCCTTCAGTCGCACATTTACTGTACTTGATAATACATATGCCTCCAGGTGGTATGAGTTATCTATTTGTGTTCTACCTGGTGAATAATGTAGGATTATGTAGGGGATACTTTCAAGGGTAGGTGAAGCTGACCCCTAAAGAAAATTAAACTATAATTTTTAGGCAAACAGGTCACTGACCTGCGCCAGAAAATTAAACTTTTTAAATTTTTCAAAAATGGAATATTCACCATATTACGCATATTCACCACTAAAAATTATCCTTGGGTTGAAGGAATATTTTGGCTATTCTGATGCTTTCTATTGTTAAGTTTTCCAATTGTTGTAAAGGTTCTCAAAGATTTGGTGAAATCAACTTCATCTTTCTTAATCCCCTACCAAAAATTTCAAATAGCCATGAATCCTACCGAAAGTACCCCTTTTTGTGTTGTGTATCCTTAAATGAAAAAATTCTATTGCCAAAATATACAGAAGTAAGTAGGTTTCAAGTTTCTTTAGTAACCTGAACCTGGCTCAGAAAATGTCTCCATTCTTTAGAAGTGATAGCTCGTGAGAGTTAAATTGTTGCGTATTGATCATATTTTCTCAAGGTTCCCCTAAAAATTACACAAATAAGGATATCTTCATGTCCTTCACCAACAGAGGTTACAAAACGGGTTCTCTCACCCTGGTCAAAAGTTACGACGTAAAGTAGTGAGGATAGATAAAATCCTTAATGAAGGTGTTATCCATTTCTCCAACACCCGAGTGACAAAGAGCCAGCTAAATCCCTTCCCCGACTACAAAATGAATTATGATTTGTCTTTCTTTGAGTATCTTGTTAAATCTATGATGCTTCTTGGCTTCCAAAGGAGAATCGATTTGGATACCAACAAGTTATCTGCTGACTTCTTAACCCATAGTTATGATTTGACATGGATTTTGACAAATTTTGGGCATTATGTTATGTTAGTTGACCTTCATGGACATGTATGGTGATTTGGGCGCATAGCGTCAATTTACATTTGATTAGTATGATTGGCACATTTTATTAGATGTTGTGGATACTAACATATTGTTTATTTGATTAATTTTTAGTACATAGTTTATTGGCACGTCTTGATGATATAGTTTATTTTATTATTGATAAGAACACATGATAGCATCGATATATGTCATTTATATGAAATGTGATGGATAACCCAAGGTTAATTGATGTGAAATGGTGCATGTTTTCTTAATTATGACGCCATGTGGATGTTGTGATATTATAGATTGCATGTTTAGACTTGAACGTTTACTGAATAGTTTATTTACACTTGTATTGGGCAGATGCGTTTAATGCATCTATTGAGTGTGTAGGTTTCATGACACAAGAGAATGTGGGTTTCAGGGTGTCTACACAAATTGTGCACAAGTGGTCCATGGGGATATGTCCTAACCATGTTAATTGTATGAGGCCTTATTGTTTGGTTGTATTATTTGGGCACCATGATTGAACCTTATTTGTAATGGTGTATGTCATGTAAAATTAATTGTGATTAGGTTTTTTAGTTTTTTAAGTAAACTAGGTTTGGGGTCTTAATGGTCCCCACTTGCGTTAAGTTTTGCATCTGGGAAAGTGTGTGTTAATTTAAGATAATTAGGGTCACATATACACCCTTGAGTGGGCCCCACATCCTCTACACTTGTGCCCAAATTTTCAAAACCCGAAATTAGGCTATTTTTGGGATTTTAAGTGACCCCTTTTAGTTTTAGGATTTCACTCAGCATGAAAATCAGCCCTTGGACCCTACCTATTAGGTATGGGGGGCTTAATTTCAAGGCATGGAGGGATTTTCCCTCCCATTTAGCCTATCTTTAGTCACCATCCATGTAATATGGATTAGAATGTGTGTGTGTTAAAAAATTTCACAAACTTGTCTTATTTTATTTTTGGGCAATTTGAGAAAAGGGCGTTTAAAAGTGAGTTTCTCTTTTCTCCATATTATTTTGGGAATATTTTACCTGGAGGGAAGAGAGGGGTGACACATGTCACCCCCTCATTTGTGAGATAATTTATTTTGGTTTCTTCAAATTCTCCCTCATGGGGGAGAAAGAGAACTTTTTTTTGGCTTTTATTTTGGTGCTTGGAGACTTTTGCGAAGATGGATTTTTGCTTGGACAAGGGATTGGGAAAAGCTTAGAGTTTTGGAGATCTTGTGGAGGTAGGATCCTTGATCTTATGTTATGTAATTTAGCATGTTATATTTAGTTTTTCTTATGGTTGAAATGTTATTTTGTTGCATGTGTTGAATGGTTTAATTTTTGGGTTATTTGTTATTTTCTCCATCCATCATATGGCTGGATGGATTTTGGAGCTTTATGGGGGAAGAGAGAGGGATTTTCCCTCTTAAACCTCATTAGTTGATGGTAAATCCATGTTGGTTCTTTTATTTCCCCTTATATGGTTTGAGGTGGGGAAGGTGGTTCAGATGGTTTGAACCCTTCCTTCCCCATCCTTGGAGAGGAAACCCAATGGGTTTGAAAATCCTCCCAAGGAATATTTTAGGCGAATGGGTAGAGTAATAAGGTGAGATTGTTATCTTGGAGGGATAAGGAGTATTTTTTGAATAATCTTGTAAGTTTGCATCCTAAGGTTGGACCACACTCTTTGCAATTTTGGATGTCTCATCCACTCTTACCCATTGTTGAGGATGAATATGGTTTTCTCCTATTTTCTTTTGGTTGGTAAGTGTTGTGTTTCTTTAATGTATGTATTGGTCTTGTATGTGAATGTGTTGTTCTTTATGTCTCCCTAAATATTGTGCACAATTGTGGAAGATAGCTCTCTCTCCCATGAGCTTGGGGGAGGCTAGCAATGTCTTTCATCCTTTGCAAATGCATGTAATGATGCCTATAGGTTGGGTGGTAAAACACGCCTTTCTCTATATGTGGATTCTTTGGTGAAGAGCACAAAATTGGAGCTCAAGTTTGGAAGGTGGTTGGAGTTTCTCATTGTTTTCTCCAACTTTGTGAACACGACTCTCATTGTAATCATGTGTAGTGGTTTGGTTGGATGTTCTATGCTCTTGAAAAGTTCCCATTTTGAGGTTGGGATTAATTTGTAAATTAGTGTTGCATTAGTTGTGTATCCTCCTTCAACTTTGGAATGAAGCCTTGAAAAATTTCCTTTTGTGCATCTTGAGTATTTTGGAAAAAATGTGTCACTTGTGAGATTAAGCTTCATGTGGATGTCAAACTATTTTTTATGGTAAATGTTGTAAGAATCTTAAACTTTATAAAGTAGTACAAGATGTTGGTGAAGATTTATTCCCTGCTAGGATATTTTTTTTAAGGATGGAAGTCTCACTTTGCAAATAAAAGTGGATTGCTAGTATATGTTGTTGTTAGGAAAATTATGTGTTTTTTACATTTCTTGGTAGAATGGAAAAGAATTAAGGAGAAAAAGATTCAATACAATCTTGATTTAATTTTATTTTCTTTGTGCAATCCTAGAAATTTGGTTATTAATTTAAAGGATAATTACTTCTAGTGGAAATCCACTAAATACTTGCATAATAAAAGTTTGTTGAAAGAAATTTTCGTTTTAGTGGGTTCCTTCAATTTTTAAAAAACATCACATTTCTCTTAGAATTTGAATAGACACTGTACAAGGTTTCTTTTGTATGTATTTAAAATGAATGCATTTGAAAAATCATTTGTTGATCTATAGTTCATTTGTTCAATGCAAATCTTCCCTTTTATCTGTAAAACAAAACAATTTTACATTTTATATTAGTGTACATAGGTGTAAAAAAATTATCTAATTCTCTAACAGAGATAGAACTCAATACATAAATTACATATTTTACAAATTAAGAGATGCAAAGATAAAAGTCCATATATTAATTGATTATTTAATACAAAAAAAGTATATATATAGCTATAGTATTAGTATATATATATATATATATATATACTAATACTATAGCTATATTTTATAATGCTAATTTACAAAGATTAACATACATACATACATACATATATTATTAAAAAAATTTATTAAAATTTTATAAAATAATAATAACTAGAATTTGTTTAGGTTTTAAAGTAAATAAAAACAAGGATTATGGGGAGGGGGTGAGCCCTCCCTCAAACTTGCGACCCCACCCTCCAATCTGCTGACTCCCCCAAACTCCTTACCCCACACCCCTTCCTCCACGCAACCACTTTACACCCCTCCATAGACCCCTACATCCTCACCTCTACCATAATCCCAAGCCTCCCCAACACTGCCACCCCTCCTATGCAAATCCAAAGACAACAATTCAATCTGCCACCCTAACACAAATAAATTCTGCGGATTTCTTAATGCAGGATCCCTAAAATTTTGTTTGTTGTAACACTATTTATTATATATGTATGTTAATAGGCAACTTTTCCTTCATAAAAAAAGTGGGGGTAATATATACAACCAACCAGAGGAGATATCTGCTAAATAAAATATACAACAAATTAATAATGGTATTATTCGTTAAAAACCCAAGCATCCATATCTCCATAGCTCCTCCTCCACCTTCACAAGAAGAAAAAAAATAAAACCAAATGAGAAGAGGAAAAGAAAAAGAAAGAAAACATCAAGATGGATTAGGAATTTTTTAGGGAAACATGAAATCAAGGGCCAAGATTAGATTGATCCTAGCGCCCACATAAAACCCCACACAACTTTTAAGTCCTGGGTTTTGATGTGAATTAGAAATAAAATAAAATAAGGGTGCGTGGGGGCAGATAAAATAAAGAGTGAAAAATTAATTAAAGTAAAACGGGTGTGTACACTTGCTATTATTACCCTAGCAAACATGTAGTAGGAATAAATAATTAATTTGAGAGTAGACAAGTAATTATTGAATTTGGGTAAATCAAATTAGTATAGGATAAATATTAACGGAATCAGATAAGTATAAATTTAGCAATAGTATTTGTTCACTTCAAAATAAAATTTAGCCTAATTTTTAACTACTATTTGGTATGGTTTTCCATGTCCCGAGGCGGGGCATTACAATAGGAGAGAAATTTATCATATTTTTTCCATGTCAAATTTCCCCCACCGTTGCACTTATCCTCCCTCAAACCAATCTTAATCACCCATCTCCTCTCCTATTAATTCATTCCATCAAATTTCACTTCTTTGATCCACCCCCTTCGACATTTCCATCAAACATTTCATGTGCAATTACTAGTTTTAGTTACTTGATGCATGATGACATAATTTTTTCCCATGTAATTTTAAAGTTTCAAATATTTATTTTATAATTTGAAAAATTAAAAATCAAAATTCAATTATCTTATCTTTTATTGGTTGTTTAATTTTTTTTTGTAATTTAATAAATATGAATTTTCTTACTCTTACATTTTTTTTTTGTTGAGGTTATCTAGGGAAAGGCCCCTAGCCCTTTGTGGCATTACCAACCCACACCGGTTGTGGAACTATCTAAGGATGGAAGTTTAAGCTCTCGGCTAGCCCACAGATTAAACCATATTATCGTGGTGCTCCATCACCATGGTATACAAACTGTTGGTAGTAAGACACCTTAACACGATGCCAATATTTGAACCTTGAAGCCCCCAATTATTAGGAGACCCAAAAACCGTTACACCACTACCCGTTGGATTTTCTTACTCTTACATTGAGAATCATAGTCAATTAAATATTAAGTAATTCTGAATTATATATTGATTGTCTCATGACTAATTTTTTTATAATTGACATTAAAGCATCTCCATACCTATTTATCAAATGAAATTATATTCCAAAAAACAAAAATACCTGTATTATATTTTAAACAAATTTACGATTAAACATGTTTACTTATAATTGCAATATCTTCTTTACAATTTTTTTCAAAATTACAACACACAATATTTACAAAGATGATATGATAGAAGTTTCTTATAATGAGATTGATATTTGCCAAATTTCTTACAACAATTTATTGTTTATTCAACATGTAATATATACAAATTTTTTCGAATTGTAGTTTATTCAATTAGATTTTGTGAGTGCCACTTTCTAAACACAGTGCTAGTTTTTTATCCGATATAATTTAGCTGAATTGAAATTTATATATTGCCTACAGTTTTGCATTTAACCGATTGTTAATAATATTTTAACAAATATATGAAAACAATTTTAAAATTAATTGCATAATTAATTACATCTTTTCTTTCCGAATAAAAAATTGAGTTGTAAATTCAAAAGTATAATCCAATACAAACGTTCTTTGTGTCTTGCGATTATACTGCTAGCTGATGTATATAAGCTTTCCATCAAAGCTAAACAATATATATGATGGATGATGGAGCACTTCTAAGATTCGTAGAAACTTATTTTCAATAACCTCAATCCTCAAACTCTCTTTCCAAAATGATTGAAGTGGAATGTTTCTTCATTATGAAACTTATATTCCTACATTAGGAATGTAAAAGAATTTCTTAAGCAAGATTTGAAAGATGATAAGTGAACCACATTCTAGAAATTGTCTTTAAAATTTAATTGAAACTTTTTTTTTTATTTAATCATTGCATATAATACAAAATGATATATTTACTTAGACCATTTGCAAAATAGATAACACGGTCTTCATATTTTTTTTCCTCGATCAATTAAATCTTTAGAGGCCTGGCTTAGAACTCAGTGTATCTAAACTCTATATTTCTGTAACTCTAAAAATTCTCAGAAATATATTCAAACACTAAATACAAATAGCAAACATCTATGTATATTGTAAACACATTTTAATATAAATCCTATTATGAAAAGGTGTTATGATTCACTTTGTTGAACTTATGTTGGATGCACCATAGTGAGAATTTAGAAAGAGGTCGTGCCATAGTAGCCATAAGTAAAGAATCAGATTTAACGCTTCTCAATGATTATTATACCCTAAAATTCACATTCTTATATAGCCATTAAAATCATATAAAAAATATTAGGGAAATTTGATATTTAAGGCATGTCATTACTTGTCTTGTGAGATAAAACAATATAGCCTTTCAGAAAGTGCTTTAGGATTGATAACGATGGATTTTTCAAGCCTTCCAAATCACACATAATTATTGCCATTTGTCCAACATTAAACATTTTTCTTGGTTTGTTGGTAGACATATTTCCTTTAATTACAAGCTTCCAAATGAAAATCAAATATTTCCTTCGAACATATCATTTTTATATATGTATAAATTACAGGTGGGTTTTTTTTTCTATAACATCGATAATTCAAAACAATCTTTAACATTGAGGTATACACTTTTGTATACAATTCATCTAAAAAAGAAAAAATCATCACTATATTTAAATATATGCATGCTACTAATTTTAAGTTGAAACAAATTTTACTCGATGAATGAATTTTAACTATATGTTAATGCATTATGTAGTATTTATTTTATGAGTGTGTTTCATTTTTCTTGTTTTCATTATTTTTAATTACATTTATTTTATTTTAAGTATCTATTTTAATTCATATTTAGATGCAAATTAAATACACTAACATCTTCCCTTAAATTGCATTTTGTAAAGGAGAAGACAAAGTAAGTTATACTAACCTTGGTAATCTAAAGTGAATAATTGTGATGTGTGCACTTAGGCCTTCTCTTAAGATCTTGTAAGAGAAATAAATCAAGGCAAAACCTCAAATATGAGTCTTGAAAAATAGTCCATGTTAGGTACATATGTATAATAAGTACAAGCAACATACTTCTTGAAGTAGCGACTAGAGAAACTGTAAAACTATACAAAAATCTCACCACCAAGTAATATAAATGTACATGAAATTGATGACTATAAGTAGCACATAACTACACACTATAATTGAAACTAAAAAGATGTAAGTGCATATAAATTATCAATGTATCAAAATTCTATGGAAAAAATGTATGGAAATTAACTTTAGATCAAAACTGCATAGAAATGATCATTGTTTTAAAACTCAGAGGTGTATAGGTATGAAAATGACAACTCAATCACAACTTGGCGGTTGTATGGTCACATACATATCCATTTACATCCCCCCATAACATTGAATTCAATGAGATAGGATAGTATGTGAGTATTTCTCACAGAAAAAATATAAATCATATGTTGACCACATAGATCGTAAGAGATCCAAAAGAAAAATGAGCGGTGAAAAATATTAACACTACTTGTTTGATGACACATGCACAAAAGTAGATGATCCAACTATAGTAAATATTTTGAAGGTATCACAAGCATCATTTAGTGCTAAGAGAGACATGAAGGACATATTCCATACAAAATTATTCCTAGCACAAACAAACACCAAATAGGACTGTATAATAGATAAGGCCATCGAAGAAAATGATCACAAGATTAGCTCAAAGATTGAACACAACCCAGAATAATAAATTTATTGTATTGAATATGATAATAAAAATTCCTGACACAATGGTATAAGACATTAAAAAATATAGTATTATGTGCAAGTGTGTCACAATGGATCATACTTCAAGTCTCATTGACTATGTGTTGAAGAATCCAAATAGTATCGAGGCCCTTATGGACAGCAAACCATCCTTTCTAAATAATGGGTGTCAAGCCACTATGGCTGCCATGTGAAGTAGAAAATGGTAATGAATATTAGGATCTCTTTGAAACTATATGGTTTAATCACAAAATTGCTTTCCAATATGTTGACAATCCACCTCATATATATAACTATAGAAAAAATACATATGACGCAAAAAACTTAAACACTAAACAAGATATCCCATAGATTGAGGCATGAGTGGAATAAATCTAGTACATGTGTGGTCTAAAATAACTACACACCAAGTTGGTAAAATAATCACATCATGACATAACCATCAGTGTATGTATTTAAGAACATACAATCCTTAATATGAGTTTTAAAAAATGTCATAATGGGTATTTGTGATGCCCACTAAAACCAACCCACTTGAGACCCAAGAACAACCTAGGATTAGTTAGGAAAATTATGGAATAATTTTTTTTGTTTAAAAGAGTGTCCAATCAGGTTACAAGACAACAATTGTCACTAGCAAGTTCTAGCTCAATTCTAATCCACTAGAATATACTTTTCTTTTATTAACAATTATTCGAGATCACAAGGTCCCAAAATTTAGGGTTAGAAAGTTCAATTAGGGTCAGAGGGTAATTCCTCACCATACCCACTCTCTAACAGGCTTTAAAGATTCAACTTGATTTTTGTCAAAATTAATGCATTCAAAATTTCTCTAAATCATTTCCATTGGATAGGAAATTTCCTCACCTTTCTAGTGATATGAAGAAGTCCCCTTAACTCATATTTTTCAATTTATGGGCCGGCGGGCCTTGGGATGAAAATTTTCCCCAAGAGTAGACCTGCGGGCCCAGGGGAAAAAATTTGCCCCAGGGGAGGGTCTGCAGGTCGTGGGGAGGAATATTTCCCCATAGGCGAGTCTATGAGCCACGAGGATAAATATTTCCCCATGAACGGGTTTGTGGGCTGCGGGGAGAAATTTTTCCCGGAGGAGGAGTCGGGTTGGCAGGGCCACAAGAGATGTTTGGGAAATTTCCCTAGTGGGGCGAAAAACCACCCTTGCACCGGCGCTCCCGCGAGTCCGCAAGTCCACAAGGGAAACATGGCACCTCTTAAACCAACACAGGGAAAGTAGGGCAGCGGGGTTAGAAGAATTTTAAAGCCCCAAAGGGTGAAAAGGGGTAGAATTCACCCGCGCCTCCGCTGACGCCTCGCGATGCCACGTGGTAGCTCCTGATTGGCTGCAGGGGGCGGCGCTGAAAAATTAGAAAATTTTGCCAAAAATTTTTTGAAAACGCAAAAGGCAGAAAGGAATCCACTCCTCCGTCGATGCATCATGACGCCACGTGGTAGCTCTTGCTTGGCTATGGGCCGGCGGGGAAAATTTAGAAAATTTTCCCATAATTTTTCTTAAGCACTAAGTTAAAAAGGGATCCACCCCTCCGCCAACACCTCGTGGTGCCACATGACAGCCTCTGATTGGCTACGGGTCAATGGAGAAAATTAGGAAAAATTTCCCAAAAAATTTTCGAAACGCTAAGGGAAAATTTGAGCCCGTTGGTCTACCAAGGAAATTTTTCCCAATTTTTTTTTTTGACAGAATTTTTTTTTTTACAGAAAATGAAGAAAACTTAAGAAGGCCATAAATTTTGATAGAGATCTCGGTTTTTGGAAAATGGGGACTTTCTAGAAATATCTTGATGTCCTCTTTACTCAAAAATCATTAAATTTTTATTTTGATAAAGTTTAAGGACACAATTTCAAGAAAACGATTTGCATGCTTTTACATTGCAAACTAGTAAATTTTAACTTATAATATTTATTCAATTTGATCTTCTTGCTCTCTCAACATGTCAAATTGACATGGAGAATTGTTCATATATTGATTTAAGAAGGATTTCAAGATTCAATTTGTCTAATTGATTTGCAATTTAAAAATTTACATCTCTTGACAACAAAACGACTGTAAGAGGGTTGAGCTTGTTTTCTGCAAGGTTTGAAGGATCTTTCCTTAAGCTCTTTTGTCCAATTTCATTCATTTATAACCTATCATGTTCAATTTTAATGTTTCATTGTTATTTCTTGATTGTAGGTTCCGTTTGTTTGTTTTTGGTAAAATTTGCATAGTTTAACGTGAAACAGAAATGGAAATAAAAAAATTAACTCAAAGGTTCTTATTTTACTTGCCTTATAAATAAATTTATTTCATTCTAGTTTTAGATATATTTCATTCCTTCAATAAAATGATAAATAAAAGAATGCACCTTTTAATCTTTTCAAATCATTTACTTCACAAAATAGAGTGTTACAATTCCTTAATACACATTTCTTTCTTTCAAAAAGAGATTACAACTCACATTTAGATGATTAAATTCAATACAATAATGCAATTTGAGGAAGGTTATGTCGTCCTTTATTAATTCCAAAAGACAACTTTACAACTTCCTTCTTTCATTCCTCAATTTCATCATACATGACACAATTTCTTGCTTTCAAAAGAACAGAACAGAGTATGTCTCTTTCACATTTCAATTTACACTTTCATAACTAATACAACATCTTTCCATTACAAACACATATACAATTTCATCCACTTCAAGTGGGAAAGGTTACAATAAGATTTCATTTCACAAGGTACTGTCAAAATTTCTTTTCTCAGGTCCAGAACAACAACATGCATATTTCTCATTCTTCCAAATTGTGATAACAATAAGAGTAGGGGAAAGGAAACACTCTCCACTCAACCAAGACATCCAATGAAGAGGAGAATCCATCCTTCTTCATTGGCCCCCGAGCCCCAACCACAATGCAATAAAAGATGTGATCCAACTCATGGCAACAACAGTCTTCCACAAACACACAAGTAGCATTTTCACAATAAAAATATATTCCAAAACAGAATGTAGTTTACAACTACATTAAAGCATGAAAAACATTACTGAGGCTTCATCAAGTAAGCCAAAGTAGCAAAAAACTATGGGGGATTATTCTTATGCCTCCCAAAAGGGGAAATGGGTATCACCACCTGCATTACAAACCGCCAAAATATAGTATATCAAAACCCTGACATTCCTTATGCCTCCCCCGAGTACCTATTATTCCTCACATTTCCTTATGCCTCCCCAACCTCTTATGGCACCCCATAACGAGTAAAGAAATGCAAGCTATTTCTTTGTAAGGTGGAACCCAAATCCCAACTCCCTCCACCCTTATACGTCCCTAAAACACACTTGTATCCATCCCACAAAATAAACCCCATAGTCTTCTCCTACACCATTCCTAGGCCATCTACCAAACAGCCCACAAACATGCCAAAACATTCACAACAGTAACAATTTCATAAACAAAAAAGAAGTATTTCAAGAACCAAGCTCCTACCTCTCCATGATGGAGTTGTTCCAAGTTCCAAAGTAGTAAGATTTATCCAAATGCAAACAATCCAAATCAGCCAAGCACAAGCATGCAACAATCTTCCAAAAACTTCTTCAAAGCAAGAGCTCCTAAAATAGCAAGGAATTCACCTAAGAATGAACTCTCCAAAAAGAAGTAACCCCAAAACAAGGCAAGGAATTTGAATTTAATAGAAGAGGAAAGGGAAGAGGAAGAGGTGGGTCCATATCACACATCCTCAACCCAAACCCCAAATGTCAACTTCATTCTCTAATGCATAATAAATAGGTGGGTGAATAATATGACAGTTTACTTACATATCTCAAATCCAACCCAAACCCCAAAGGAATGAAATTAAACCATGTAAGAAAAGTGTAATTAAAACCTGTAATTTGTCTTTTAAAAATACATAAAGAAGGTCTAAATTCAACTCTCCAACCATAGCTATGGTTGGTAAATAAATTTAAGAGGTATGGGAAAAGTTTAACTTGTCCCACAAGCCTCCAAAATCAGCCTCCAAGGACAAATTCTAATTTCCAAGAAAGTGGAGTGTTTCACACTCAAAAGTCAACTCACACATCAATTACATATCACTTACACATCACTTACACATTACTTACACATTACTTATAACACTTTAAACCATGGCCAACAACTCTCATTAATTACCTTCTTATGACATATTTGGTTTATTTATTTTAACAATATGATTACTCACAATATTTACACACCATTTAATAATTAATGAAAGGGTAAAAGCACCACAAAATAAACACATGCAAACATGAAAAAAGGGACCAATAAAATAAATACATAAAACCCCTTGGTCACATTTAAAGGTGATCCCCCCCATGGGAATCCCTAACACACACAAACACGCACAAACAAATACTAGTTGCCATGGTGACCTTGTTGAATTCATCTAGAATTTCAATGTGGTTGGTCTCCAATCCCCTGATGTTTGTTGTGATATTTTAACCTACAAACACAAATACCTCCTTTGGCCTCATGGCCATATCACAACATCCAAAATAATATAAATATAATTCCCAAAATCATCTAGATATATGAATCACAACAACATCAAATCAATCTAACAATATCATTTATAGTTTTATCAACAACTATATCATCATCCAATAATTTCCATTTCTAGGTCTACTCACAATATCCAAATATCACATGTCTGAACAACATCCATAATATAACCATGTCAAACAGTATATCATCATCAACATATAAAATGTCTCTAGATAATCATCATGCATCATAACTAAATCAAGTCAACAATAATCCATGATCTAACATCTAACATCATACTATAATAAAGTCCATAATCATGTCCATAATATAATCAGTAGTATCATGATTAGTATCAAAAAGGTGTCAAAGGGAAGTGGGCACTACATCCCCCTCCCCTTAGACTCAACTTCCTCCTGGAAGTCACTAGAATAAATGTGCAAACTGAACTCGTAGCAAAAGTAGCATCCTCCCATGTAGCTATAGTCTCATCATATATGTCCCATTGCACCTAGACCTGATCAACCTCTCTACCTCAAAGGCCCAGGGTCCTATGATCTAGGATGCAAATGGGCTCCACCATCACCTGCCCCTGATCATGTAACTACAATGATGTCCAATCTACCACATGAGAAGGATCGGAAACATATCTCCTAAGAATTGAAACATGAAACACATCATGTACACGAGACAAGCTAGGTGGCAATGCTAGAAGGTAGGCCAAAGGGCTGATATGCTCCAAGATCTCAAAAGGACCCACAAATCTAGGAGCTAACTTAGAACCTTTTCCATAATGGATAGGGCTCTTATGTGATCTGACATGAAGGAACACCTTCATGCCCACATCAAAACTATGGTTAGTCCTATGCTGATCTACATACTTCTTCTACCTGTCTTGTGCCTCCTGTAGTCTCTGTCTAATCAAAACCACCTGCTACTCCATGTCCTGCAACAAAACTGGTCCAAGAGAAACCCTGTCCTCTATCCTATCCTAAGTTAAGAGGTGTCATGCACTCTCTACTATACAAAGCCTGAAAAGGATCCATGCCTATAGAACTCTGAAAACTATTATTGTAGGAAAACTCCACCAAGTACATGTACTCCTCCCATCTAGACTTATGATCCATCATGTACATCCTGAGCATGTCCTCTAAAATCTGATTCACCTGCTCAGTCTGTCCATCTGTCTCAGGGTGATATGTTGTGCTGAAATTGATCTTCGTCCCGAGGGCATACTGCATGGTAGTCCAAAAATGGGAAGTATACAAAGGATCGTGGTCACAAATAATCTTCCATGGAATCCCATGCAACCTGACAATCTCATCCAAATATACCCGTGCCACTGCACTAGCTGTATAAGTGGTCTTCATTGGAGAAAAGTGAGCCACTTTTGTCAATTTATCAACCGTGACCATGATGGCGTCGTGGTGATATCTCGACATCGGTAGCCCAATAATGAAGTCCATGGAAATGGTGTCCCATTTCCACTCCGGTATAGCATGAGGAAAGAGAAGGCCATCTGGATGCTGATGCTCGGCCTTTACTTTCTGGCACTCTAAACATCATGACACAAACTGGGCCACGTCTCTACAAAGTCCTCTCCAGTGATACAACTGTCTCAAGGTAGTGTGCATCTTCTTCACCCCAAGGATGGGCTGAATAGGGTGCATGATGTGCCTCTGCCAAGATGTCCTACCTCAAGCCTCCATCTCTGGGAACATAAATCCAACCTCTATGCCTGAGAAGACCATCTGCCTCTAGCAAAAAACCATCAAACTTCCCCTCGAGGGGTCTCTGAGACTCGATCTCTACTCGAACTACAATGTAGAAGCTATCAAGAGGAAGCTACTGAAGAATCCTTCTCCTCAAATCTGTGCTCACTGAGGTGGCCATAGCCACATGTCTCCATCTACTAAGAGCATCTACCACCACATTCTCCTTCCCCTTCACATGCTCTATCTCCATATCATACTCACAAAACAACTCCATCCAACGCCGCTAATGAGCATTGAGATTGGGCTGTGTGAAGAGGTGGTGAAGACTTAGGTGATCTGTCCTGAGTGTGAATCTACTGACCAAGTAGAAAGTGCCTCTATCAGAACCAAATCATGCACAACTTCTGCAAGCTCAAGATCATGAGTCATATAATTAAGCTCATAATCTTTGAGTTTGCAAGACTCAAAAGCCACTACTCTGCCCTCCTGCATCAACACACCTCCAAGCCCTACTAAGGAAGCATCCGTGCAAATGAAAAACTCACCCTGTGGATCTGGCACTGCAAGAATAATGTTGTAGTGAGACATTCCTTCAGTGTACTGAAGGATTGCTCACACCTGTCTGACCAAACAAACTTCTTCCCTTTCCTCTGAAGGGAAGTGATGGGGTGTGCAATTTGAGAGAAGTCCTAAACAAATCTCCATGTAGTAACCTGCTAATCCCATGAAGCTGCACACCTCAGTCATAGTAGTGGGTGTTGGCCAATCCATGATAGCTCTAATCTTGGAAGGATCGACATGCGATACCTTCCCTAGAAATGATATGACCCAAATACTGCACCTCCGTCTGAAATAATGCACACTTCTCCAAGTTCCCGTAAAGTTGCTACTCACGAAGACACTGAAGAACCTGGTGAAGGTGCCCCTCATGATCCTCACGCGTTTGTGAGTAAATCAAAATTTCATCAAGGAAGATGAGCACGAAGTGATCTAAGAAGGTCCTAAATACCCCATTCATCAAACTCATAAACACTGCGGGGGCATTAGTCAAACCAAAAGGCACCACTGTGAACTCATAGTGGCCATATCTCATACGGAAGGCGGTCTTATGAATATCTGCCTCCAAAATCCTCAACCTGATGGTAGCCTGACTTAAGGTCTATCTTAGAGAAATTTGTGGCTCCCTTCATCTGATCAAACAAATCATCAATGCATGGAAGGGGATAATGATTCTTGATTGTTACCTTATTCAGCTGGCGGTAATCAATACACAACCACAAGGATCCATCCTTCTTCTTCACAAAAATCACCGGTGCACCCCAAGGGGATACACTAGGATGGATAAGGTCTTTCTCTAGGAGGCCCTCCAGCTGTAACTTGAGCTCGCAGAGTTCTGGGGTGGTCATCTGATAATGTGCTCGTGAGATAGGCTCTGCTCTTAGAACCAGATATCTATATGAAAATAAATCTCACGTGGGGGTGGTAACCCCGGTAGCTCCCCTAGAAAGACATCTGCAAACTCTCTCAAAATGGGATGATCATCTAGTGATGGTCCACTAGACCCATCCTCTGATCTATCACTAACTGTAACAGCATACATCTGACAACCCCGTCACACACACTGCTTAAGATGCATAACAGAGATGGTGTGAATAGAAACGGGTCTCCTGACCCCTGAAAATCACCGAACTCAACTCCCAAATCATCTACACAAGATATAATCTTGTGGTAACAATCCACTCTTGGCCCTATGTGTAGATAACCAATCCATACCCAAGATGACTCCATATGAGCCCAAAGGAAGGATACATAGATCCGAGGTAGTGGTGAAAGGTCCCAAATCCACCACACACTCCTTAACTAAGGATTCTATAGAGATCTTGGCTCCTTGAGAAGCCATCTCAACATCCCAACTATGACCCTGCCTAACTGCCACTAGCCTGCATCTCTCTACTAAAGATGGTGCAAATGAAAGAATCAGAAGAACCAAAATAAAACAAAATGGAGGTAGGAATGCCACCAATGCTACCTGTAGTCTCAATAATTGTACTCTGATGCTCTTCCTTGGTGGTTCTTGACCACTGTGCATACATCCTATGAATGTGCCCCATATCACCAATAGTAGGCTCTGAGATATTGTGTCTTACCCTTATTATTAGGGTTCTATGGGTAGTCTCTCCAAAAATTTCCAGTAACACCACACCCAAAACAACTGTCTGATCCTCTCCCCTGATGTAGCAGGTCTGGATGGTACTCTGGAGGTCTGTGGTGTGGATCCTGATGATCCAGCTATGGTCTGTTGAGGTCTCTAGTTGGCAAGCTCCTGCTGAGTGAGCTCTCTAGGCACCCTGTGTCATGATGGGACCCCTAGAGGAGGCCCCATACTTTGACCTCTCTGTGCATCAAACCTCTATGGAGGTCTATAAGGTGGGTGGGACTGCTACTGCTACTGATTACTGTGGTCTAAAAGATGACTATGTTGAACCCTGTCCACCATGAGGAAGAGGTACTGACCCCCTCGATATCTTTGTCCTACATCTGTTGTATGCAGCTCTCCAGACTCCAGGTCTCTAGCCTGCTGGGTCTTTCCCCGAGTCTCCTCTACTATATAGGCCTTCTCGATGGCCTCAGCTAATGGTCTATGGATAATGGATCCACACTACACCTCCAATGTCTAGATTCAGGCCCCGGATGAACCTATGGATCCACACCTGCTCATCCTACATGTAATCAACATACTGGAGTAGATCAAGAAATCTACTCTCATACTTAGCCACTGTAAGAGATGCCTGTCAGAGGTCATGGAACTCATCTATCCACTATTGTATGAACCTCTGTGACAAATATCTGCTCCTGAAATGCTCCTCAAAGAGCTCCTAGGTAACTGTCTCAAAATCAACATGGAGCTTCTTCTCCTCTGTCTACCACCAGACACCAGCTCCATCCCTCAGTAGATGGATATGCAACATGAGCTTTCATGTTAAGCTAGAACAAGGACAGAGCTTGAAGCACCCTGCTCAAGCTCACCAACCAGGCCTCTAGTTTATCCTGAAATCCACCTATGTCACTAGAATAATGTGATGGTTGAAGCTTCAGGATCTCCCTGATGTGATCTGCAGCTGTGGTCTGACGGCCTCTAGGCCTCTCTGTATGCTCATCCCTAAGCCTAGGGCTCCGAGACCTCTCTCTATGTCCTAAAACTAAATAGTCACCCTATCCCCTCTGTGGTGACTCTGCTCTGGCTGACTCTGCATGGAAGTTCTCTCCTCCATGCTCCTCACTTGGGTCGAGGAGATACATGACCCTCAATGGAAGTGACTCTATCATGTCTGGTTGCATGTCCTCCTACTGATCCTCCATGTAGAGTGGCATTAACATCCTGAAGAGTCTCCAAAATTTGTGGTAGGATGGCTGCTACAACATGATCTGGTGGTGGTAAGTCTAGGTCTATGTGAAAAGACCCCTCATCCCATCTGTGCCTCCTGCACAGACCAAGGTGAGAGTTAGTTCATCTTTCTAAGTTTTATTCAGTTTCCATGTTTACTAAAATATGTAATTTATAAACTAAGTTGTTTTCTAGATTTAAAAGTGTGCTAGGTTTAAGGTTCATGTCTCAAGTTTTCTAGTGTGCCCAATGGCCCAAGATTTTGAACCACTGCTTCTGATACCAAGTGTGATGCCCACTAAAAACAACCCACTTGAGACCCAAGAACAACCTAGGATTAGTTAGGAAAATTATGGAATAATTTTTTTTTTTTAAAAGAGTCTACAACCAGGTTACAAGACAACAGTTGTCACTAACAAGTTCTAGATCAATTCTAATCCACTAGAATATAATTTTCTTTTATTAACAATTATTAGAGGTCACAAGGTCCCAAAATTTAGGGTTAGAAAGTTCAATTAGGTTCAGAGGGTAATTCCTCACCATACCCACTCTCTAACAGGATTTAAAGATTCAACTTGATTTTTCTCAAAATTAATGCATTCAAAATTTCCCTAAATCATTTCCATTGGATAAAAAATTTCCTCACCTTTCCATTGATATAAAGAAGTCCTCCTAACTCCTCATATTTCTCAAGTTATGGGTCGGACGGGCCTTAGGGTGAAAATTTTCCCCAAGAGTGGGCCTGCGGGCCTAGGGGAGAAAATTTTCCCCAGGGGCCAGGCCGCAAGGAGGAATATGCGGGCCTGCGGGGAGAAATATTTCCCCATGGGGGGGTCTGCGGGACGTGGGGAGAAATTTTTCTCAGAGGAGCAGTCGGGTTGGGGGCCACGGGAGACATTTTGGAAATTTCCCACATGGGGTGAAAAGCCACCTTTGCACTGGCACTCCCGCGAGTCCGCAAGTCCTACAAGGGACACGTGGCACCTCTTAAGCCAATGCGGGGAAAGTGAGGTGGTGGGGATAGAAGAATTTTAATGCCCCAAAGGGAAAAAAGGGTAAAATTCACCCGCCTCCAATGCCTCAAAATGCCACATGGCAGCTCTTGATTGGCTGCGGGCTCAGCGGGTGGCAAGAAAAAGTAGAAAATTTTCTGAAAAAATTCTGAAGTGCTAAATTAAAAAGGGAACCCACTCCTCCGCCGATGCCTTGTGGTGCCATGTGGCAGCCTCCTATTGGCTACAGGCTGCGGGCGGTGGGGAAAATTAGGAAAATTTTCCCAAAATTTTTCTGAAGCGCTAAGTTTAAAAAGGGATCCACCCCTTCCACCAACGCCTCGTGGTGCCATGTGGCAGCCTCTGATTAGTTGTAGGCTGTGGGGCATGGTGGAAAATTAGGAAAATTTTCCCAAAAATTTTCTGAAGCGCTAAGGGAAAATTAGGGCCCACAGGTCCGCCAAGGAAATTTTTCCCAATTTTTTTTTTTTACAGTTAGAATTATTTTTTTTGACGCCAAATGAAGAAAAACTTAAGAAGGCCATAAATTTTGATAGAGAGCTTAGTTTTGGGAAAACAAGGACTTTTTGGAAATCTCTCGACGTCCTCTTTACTCAGGAATCATTAAATTTTTATTTTGATAAAGTTTATGGGAGTCAATTTCAAGAAAATGATCTGCAGGATTTTACAGTGCAAACTGGTAAATTTTAACTTATAAGATTTGTTCAATTTGATCTTCTTCCTCTCTCAACATGTCAAATAGACATGGAGAATTTTTCTTAGATGGATTTAAGAAGGATTTCAAGATTCAATTTGTCTGATTGATTTGCAATTTGAAAATTTACATCTCTTGACAGCAAAACGACTGTAAGAGGGTTGAGCCCATTTTTTGCAAGGTTTTGAAGGAATTTCCTTAAGTATTTTTGTCCAATTGCATTCATTTATAACATACTCATGTTCAATTTTAATGTTTCATTAGTTATTTCTTGATTGCAGGTTCAGTCTATTCATTTCTGGTAAAAGTTGCAGAGTTTAACGTGAAGCAGAAATGGAAAGACAAAATTAACTCAAAGGTTCTTATTTTACTTTCCTTACAAATGAATTCATTTCATGCTAGTTTCAAATAGGTTTCATTCCTTCAATCAACTGATAAATCTAAGAATGCAACTTTTATTTCTTTTCAAATCACATACTTCACAAAAAAGAGTATTACATTTCCTTCATACGCATTTCTTTCTTTCAAATAGAGATTACAACTCACATTTAGATGATTAAATTCAATACAATGATGCAATTTGAGGAAGGTTATGCAATCCTTTATTAATTCCAAAAGACAACTTTACAACTTCCTTCTTTCATTCCTCAATTTCATCATACAGGACACAATTTCTTGCTTTCAAAAGAACAGAACAGAGTATGTCTCTTTCACATTTCAATTTACACTTTCATAACCAATACAACATCTTTCCATTACAAAACATATACAAGTTCATCCACTTCAAGTGGGAAAGGTTACAATAAGATTTCATTTCACAAGGGACTGTCAAACTATCTTTTCTCAGCTCCAGAACAACAACATGCATATTTCTCATTCTTCCAAATTGTGATCACAACAAGAGTAGGGGAAAGGAAACGCTCTCCACCCAACCAAGACATCCAATGAAGAGGAGAATCCATCCTTCTTCATTGGCCCCCGAGCCCCAACCATAATGCAATAAAAGATGTGATCCAACTCATGGCAACAACAGCTTCCACAAACACACAAGCAGCATTTTCACAATAAAAACATAGTCCAAAACAGAATGTAGTTTACAACTACATTAAAGCATGACAAACATTACTGAGGCTTCATCAAGCAAGCCAAAGGAGCAAGAAACTATGGGGGATGCTTCTTATGCCTCCCAAAAGGGGAAATGGGTATCACCACCTGAATTACAAACTGCCAAAATATAGTATATCAAAACCCTGACATTCCTTATGCCTCCCCCAAGTACCCCTTATTCCTCACATTTCCTTATGCCTCCCCAACCTCTTATGGCACCCCATAATGAGTAAAGAAATTCAAGCTATTTCTTTGTAAGGTGGAACCCAAATCCCAACTCCCTCCACCCTTATACCTCCCTAAAACACACTTGTGCCTCCCACAAAATAAACCCCATAGTCTTCTCCTACACCATTCCTAGGCCATCTACCCAACAGCCCACAAACATGCCAAAACATTCACAACAGTAACATTTACATAAACAAAAAGAAGAGTATTTCAAGAGACCAAGCTCCTACCTCTCCATGATGGAGTTGTCCCAAGTTCCAAAACATCATTTGTTTCCAATGCAAACAATCCAAAAATACACCAAACAACAAGCATGCAACAATCTTCCAAAAACTTCTCCAAAAGAAAGAGTTCCCAAAACAACAAGGAATTCACCCAAGAATGAAGTATCCAAAAGTGAACTAACCCCAAAACAAGGCAAGGAATTCGAATTTTATAGAAGAGGGAAGAGAAGAGGATGACGTGGATCCATGTAGGATGCCACATCACACATCCTCAACCCCAACCCCAAAATTCAACTTCATTCTCCAATGCATAATAAATAGGTGGGTGAATAATATGACAATTTACTTACATACTCAAATCTAACCCACACCCCAAAGGACTGAAATTAAACCATGTAAGAAAAGTGCAATTAAAACCTACAATTTATCTTCTCAAAAAGCATAATAAAATTCTAAATTCAACTCTCCAACCATAAGTATGGTTGGTAAATAAATTTAAGAGGTATGGGACAAGTTTAACTTGTCCCACAAGCCTCCAAAATCAGCCTCCAAGGAAAAATTCAAATTTCCAAGAAGGTGGAGTGTTTCACACTCAAAAGTCAACTTACATCACTTACACATCACTTACAACACTTTATTTCAAGGGCCAACATTACTCTATTAATTACTTTCTTCATGGCCAACAACTCTCATTAATTACCTTCATATGACATATTTGGTTTATTTATTTTAACAATATGATTACTCACAATATTTACACATCCATTTAATAATTAATGAAAGGGTAAAAGCACCACAAAATAAACACATGCAAACATAAAAAAAAGGAGACCAAATAAAAGAAATACATAAAACCCCTTGGTCACATTTAAAGGTGATCCCCCCCATGGGAATCCCTAACACACAAACACACACAAACAAATACTAGTTACCATGGTGACCTTGTTGAATTCATCTAGAATTCCAATGTGGTTGGTCTCTAATCCCGCGATGTTTGTTGTGATATTTTAACTTGCAAAACACAAATACCTCCTTTGGCCTCATGGCCATATCAGAACATCCAAAATAATATAAATATAATTCCTAAAATCATCTAGATATATGAATCACAACAACATCAAAGCAATCTAACAATATCATTTACAGTTTTATCAACAACTATATCATCATCCAATAATTTCCATTTCTAGGTCTACTCACAATATCCAAATATCACATGTCTGAACAACATCCATAATATAACCATGTCAAATAGTATATCATCATCAACATATATTATGTCTCTAATAATCATTATGCATCATAACTGAATCAAGTCAACAATAATCCATGATCTAACATCTATTAATAAGTGTAGAAATTAAATACAATATAAAAATTATATTACCTTACGTAAAATCACAACTATAACTACACAAATGAACTACTCTAAAACATACGCACTTTCAAAAATGTTCCAGCAAAAATTTATTCCATATGTAAAGGTTATCATAAATTTAGGCATGACCTACATAAATTTTGTTTGATCAAATCATGAATAATGAAAATAGAATCCTAGTATGTAAAATCCAAATATAACAATGTGAATCTTCTAAAAATGGGCACTTTAACCAAGAATTAACTAAAGCAAACCATTTTATAACCAAGATATGTCCTATTGAAGTTAAGTTTGCAAAAAATGGGAAATGGACCAAATCATGAGTAGTCATTTAAAAATGTGTCCAAATATATAAAAACATGTCCAAAACCTACAATAAATACCCCTACTAAAAAAGCACCATAGATCCATTTTGATGAAACAAATGTAAAAGATGAATTGAATCTATAACATTTCAAATGTTATGGAGTAGCTAAAAACTCTCTATGAAGCTTTAAAAGTCAAAAACAACAAGGCCCCTTTGATGCAAATTTGAAAAACAAAATCACATAACCATCCATGTAAAAAAGTGAATCTCAGGAAATATATGATACCTTGTTAGAAATTATGGATGATTCGTACGATTGTTGCAATAACCTTCAGACTCCCATCAATAGTTGCATGTGAATCGATATGAAACATAAAATCAATATAACCACATATGATAAAGTTAGAATAAGTACCAAAATATTAAGGATTGATGTGAGGGAGGTTCATTATCCCTCTTCATAGAAATATTACAATTAATATATCTTCCACAATAATTTCCACACACACTATCTCTATGCTCTTATAAAGAAAAGCTAAGAGGCTAGGGTTAGGATTTGGAATGTAGTTGCTTGTTAAAAAACGTATTAGAGAAGACTATTAAGAGAAGAAGAAAATAAAGTTAATAAATTTATTAATAATCTATTCTATTAATAGATATCGGAGGTCAAAAGTTATGGCCGTTTGAAGTTTCACGGGTCAAACGTTGACTTTTCTTCTTTGCCTTTCGGCCGCTTCGGCTTTTCGCGTCCCACACTTACTTTTCGTCTGGATGTCCCAAACTGCCTTGGATGAATGTCTCATGTTTCGGCCGAATCGGCCGGTTCGCGTCCTCCACGTACTTTTGGCCCGGATGTCCCAAACTTGACAATTTTTTCTCTCGGCCGGTTCGGATTTTCACGTCCCTCGCGTACCTTTGGCCCGGCTGTCCCAAACTATCCTTTGGCTTTTCAGTCGGTTTGCGTCCCACGCGTACCTTTGGCCCGGCTATCCCAAACTACGCGAAAATAGCACTTAATCGATTTTTTCCACTTTTTGCGTCCCCGACGTCTCAACTGCTACGTAGACCACCTAGCGGCTTTTTCGGCCGATTCGTGGTCCGGCGTCCCAACTGTCCCAAGGACCGCCTAGGACAAGACTTAGCCGATTTTCTCTGTATTTGGCACCAAGCTTGTCTTTTGCAATTTTTTCACATTTTTAAAACTTGCTGGGTTTTCTTCTTGGACAGGAGAGTTAGAAAGGAAGCCGATGGGACCCCAGAAACACGATTTTTTTTGCCTTGAATCAATATAATTGCTTGAGACTAAAGAATTTGATACATGTTATCAAAATTACCTTGAGGGGGTGAATTTTGGATAACAATATCTTCCACAATAAATTTCCACACACACTATCTCTATGCTCTTATAAAGAAAAGCTAAGAGGCTAGGGTTAGGATTTGGAATGTAGTTGCTTGTTAAAAAACGTATTAGAGAAGACTATTAAGAGAAGAAGAAAATAAAGTTAATAAATTTATTAATAATCTATTCTATTAATAGATATGGATAAGTATGTACGAATGGGTGAATTATCCATGTATTAAATTACAAATAATATTGCAAGTGCATCTTAACATCTTACAATACTATATGGAAATTAAATATATTAACACCATTATAACTCAAAAAGGCATACACGAACGGATGTATCATGTATGCAATTGTTTACATTGTAATTAAATTCCAGAATTTGTTATGGGATACAAAACAATAATAAGGCTATAAGGGCAAGTAACACTTAGACTATGTTGATCTAATTAACTTCCAACATCAATTATAGATAACTAGAATAATGCATTCAAACTTCAAATGAATGAAATAGTTGATAAATGATAAGAAACTAGTTAAATATATGATATTCGATATATAAATTACCTATTTAGAATGATTTTGGAGTGATCTTGGAGTATAAGGATGTTTAACGGGAATATATGGAGCTATAGATTCTACAAAAAGCTTCTATAACGTGAAAATCTGTAGTTTCAGGATTATACACAATATTTATGCCCTAAGCAGTAATTGTATAGTCAAGTTAGACAAGTATTGTATGGTTTCAGAATGGGAGATAGTTGGGATCTTAAATTTTTTGGTTCTTTTCTTATCTATAAATTGTGTTTCATTTTATATCACTCTTATTTTGAAAAACCTCATATGAGATATGATGACCTAACAAAAAATAGAATCCCTAGCATCCTAGAAAACTCTTCATTGAAGAATTAGCAAATGAAAAGAGAAAAAATGTGCATAAATTTGAGGTTAGATCACCCTTGGTGGTTAGATTCCCAATTATTTGACCCAACCTAGTACTACAATACATATCCCATACTATGGAAATCAAGCCTCATGTAGTTATCCTAAGTTTTTTTTCAAGTGTGTATAGCTAATAAACACTATAAAGATTCTGTTGTGCCTATTCACACACAGATAAATGGATAACTATGTAGTATGTAATATACTCAGTTTAGTAGTAGTGAGATATGGTATGTCACATATATGTGGGGTAAGTGCACGAAGTTGGTGGACAATTCCGTGGACATAAAAACATGAAATTCAAGAACCGTGATCGCGGTTCCTAAATTTTAGGTTCGGCAATTACCGAACCTAAAACCGATTGATCACAGTTATAAACTCTGAGACTCTGAGACAAAAATTAGCAGTCCCACGACTCCTTATTTTCCCCATTTTTCATTTCAAACCGTGATTTCTCCTAGACATTTTTCACTCGAGCTTTGAATACCACCTCAAAATTGCTCATCGGACTTCTGGATCGTGATAGATTCAACCATGCCGCCAAGACGAGGAGGTAAGCCCCCGATTTTAATCATTTTTTTTGCATTTTAGGTTTTTTTTTGCATTTTCATGGGTTTTTTGAAATGTTTGTTTATGTATACAATTTTCTTGTTTTATCAGTTGGTCGGCAAGCTCGAAATCATGCAAACCATCAAAACATTCCTCAAAACCCACCGAACATTCCTCAAAACCCTCCGAACATTCCTCAAAACCCTCCTCCAAACATAGATCCACCTCCTGTGGCTCCTTCTGTCCCCACTGAGCCAGCAGGAACACAAGATAATATCATTGGAAGAATCTGAGAAAATAAAATTGTCATTGAGAACCTAATTCAGACTATAAGACAAAATCATGCCACAAATCCATCCTGCATGACTTTAGCCAATACATTGCAAACATTGATTGGTGAAGTCGAGTCCGCAACCAACCAAATACATAGATGGAATACCTTTAGAGGTGACTGTAGGCGGTGGTATGCGGATAAACTATCCCATGTGGCCGTAAAAGACAAAAAAATTGGAAAAGACCTCATTTGTGCATTATTTACCGACCCTAGAACCAATGCCCCCCCCTGCAGTTACTTGCAAACGGTTCCCAATCCATTGGTGCCATGATGACCGAATCAAAAAAAATTTTTGGGACCGATGGTGGATGGTTTTTGATTATCCACCATGCAACAACAATGAGGTTCCTCTTTATTTTTTGAAGAAATTATATTGCGAGTTCATGCTCAATGAGGTCCCAAATTATTTTGACTTTTCTAACTTTTTTGGTCGAGGAGGTGGCTCTGCACAGAGTAGACCTGGTGCACGCATAGGTCAACCTAGGATCCCCCATGCCCCAAAACCCCCACTGCCTTCAGTTATCCCTCCTACAGTGAAGGAGGTTGTGGAGATTGATACATTGCATGCATTGAGGGAGCTCACTGACACTCTGACCCAGCATAGTGACCAGATTGCATCTGGTGATGTTGGTGGAGGCGCCAGTTCTAGCGCACCACACCACTGTGGATCATGTGGTGCCGTATGCACTGCGGGAAGAGACATCATTTGTTGGTTCACAGGATTTCTTTTCTATAGATGAGATGCTGGGGAATGTTTTTGGAACTGGTGCCACTGATATTGGTCTTTCACAGGTAAATTTCAAATAAATATATATATATATATATATATACAATAGTTTAATTCACATGTTTGAGATTTTAATATATATGTATTTGATTGTACGTCATGTACATACATGTAAAAAACTAATTTTTTATTTTATTTTAAATAGCAAGAGCTGGTGAAGGAAACATCGGCGTCGACATGCTAGCTACTGCAGCTGGGCGTGTTTCAAACGTAAGTTTCAAGTTGTACAAACTTACATTTTTAATTTCATTTGATTGCACTAGATTATTATTATAATGTTTCACGTGTATGTTGTACATATTAATATGTTTGTCTTTTATACACAGGAGCCTGGCGGGTCATCATCTGCTCTGGGAACTGAGGCTACTGGCACGCCTCACATGAGTTTTACGCAGGTTAGTAAATCTCTTTACACTTTGTTTCTAATTACTGGAAGTTCACGTGGATTGTACATGCTTTGGACCTCTGTTATGTGGTGCACAGTCATGTAGATTTTAATATTGATTTGTACATGTTTTTTGTATAGCTTATGACTGCTAGAGAGACTCCTCCATATATGCAGACTGTGGAGGCTACTGTAGATACTGCCATAGCATCTGCAGATCCACTAACTGAGGTACAATTTTTCAAATTTGTTAAATTTTGGAGGTTCATTATTTCTTATTACTTAAATCTACAATATCAAATTTTGTATGTATGTGAAATATTTAATTTGAAAATTAATTATTTGTATGTAGCTTACCCCTCGTGAGTCTATTGTTGTCCCTGCGATGCGTCAACAACAAATTGATAGGGATCATGACATTGCGGTAAGATTTCACATGCATTTTAACTAAATTGTACAAGTTTCTAAATTTTGAATGTATTTTAAAATTTTGGGTGTTAAAAACTTGTTGTTTATGAATGTGCAGGTTAGGTTGCAGGCATGCTTAGAGACACCTAGGACCACACAGATGAAATCCGTAGTGGCATCTCCCTCCACTACATCCCCAAGTCGTGGATGTGCTACTTCTAGCAGGGCGAAGAGAGGGAAGATGTTTCATGAGTAGATTCATAGTCCACCTGGATGTACATAGATATATATATGGGCCATCTGGTCCTAGTGAACATGTTTCTTCATATAGTCCATTGTATATATATAGCCTTTTGCGACCACATGTGGTCCTATATACATTATGACACACTTAGTTCGAGATGTACACATACATTATGAACTTACATATATTTTCAGAGACGTGCGTCTGGAGCACACTTTGTTTGATTCTTATATATCCATGTGTGTTGGTTTTCATAACGATAAATCTGAACTATATGTTTGATTTGATTTCATTGCATGTATGATATCCTTCTATGTATGTTTTCATAACCATTTAAATTAGTTCTAGATATGTATGTTTGATTTAAAATTAAAAAACCATGTCCCGGAGCACTACATGGTACAATTGTTAAGCAAACCTATTCCATTAAGCAAAACCATGCTAGGTGAACTACAAAAGGGCAAAATTTACGTACAATTACTTTTTTTTTAAAGCTAACATTCAATCTGTTGCATATCAACTAATGCGAACATTGATAGAAATAAGTGAGGTAGAGTTCATCTTGAACTATATATGAATATTTAACGTTACTTATGGTGCAACATTGAAGATTTTACAATTTTCCCGATTTTCAAGTTTTACAATTTTCATATTTCTAGAATTGAAGATTACACAGAGGTTTCAAATTTTTTTCTTTGTTATCAAAACTTATTATTTTTAGTAAGGCTCATATGCCAATTTAATAATAAATATTTAATCATGTCTTCTTGTATTTGGATTGAGATGAAATTTTTTCATTAGATTAGGTATTTTCATATGGTTTCCTGCTTCAAATTTCAAGTGTTTTCGATCTCCAGAATTGCAAGGATCTAAAAAGGCAAGTTTTTTCTCTGAAATTTTAAATGGGATGCTATAAAAAATTAGGGTACCAATGGAAAATATTTTTAGATCATCTTCAAGGAGTTCATGAGTAGAAGTTACGGGCAAAATTGCAGGGGAAATGGAGCAAAAATGAAGGAGATATGAGCAAAAATGTGATTTTTGCAATAGGGTTTCTTGAAAATTTAGTAGCATAACTAAATACTAGCAGCAATGAAGGAAAAGGAAATATTAAAAAGGGATTAAAAAAATGGCTAAGTGTATGTTTATACTCACCTCTTAACATTAACCTAGCTAACTCACCTTCTAACTCATCCTTGACCATTCTGGATTAACCCGGGTTACATGGCATGACAGGGTAGGGTTACAAGCCTTAAGTGACAAAGGGACTTAAAGGGGTGATAATGTGTGAAGGGGTTAAGTATTCATGAGAGGGGGCAACATAATCAAGTTGGGGTGCTGAGGAATTGAATACCTAGTGAGAATGTTACAAGCCTTAAGTGACGAAAGGGAGAGATTTCATGTGGTGGTGCATTCTGATGTCCCAAGTTGAAAAGGGTAAAAATTTGACAGTAAGCCCTTATTAGTATTCTTAGGTTCCACCCATCACATGAAGAATCCTCCTCTAATGAAGAATCAACTCATGTCTTCCTCCAGCGGAAGATCTTGAATGATGAGGCTTTTCCATAGACCATCTTGTTGAATCTGGAAACTACAAATGAAACTTTCTCATCTTCCAAGATGTTCACATGCTCCAATGTGTTGAGTCAATTCTCAGGAATGGCATTGATATTTCCACATTGACTAAAATATTTTTCATTTAACTCTTCATAGGATTCTAGAGATATAACCTATGATCTCTACAAGGGCTTCTAAAGTATTGACTATTGAAGGAAAGGGTCACAAATATTTTCCTGAACCAATTCTTAAAATTTGAATCCTGAAGATTCTTCATGTGGAATTATTCTCCCTGAGAGGAGTACCAAGCTCATGCATTCTTGTGCCAAGATCTTCCAAAATTTTTGATACATTCTCCTCATGGGATTCAAAATCAGAAATGGCTTCTTTTAGAGCATCAAACCTCTAGGTGATGGTATGGGACAAAATGTCATACAAGTTCTCTGAGTCAGATGAAAACACACCTGAGCTCACCAAGGAATGAGAATCAAAATTATTCATCTCACTCGCAAATGGGAGATTATTTTCCCAATGGAATTTCTCTTTCTTGATCTCAACTCTATTCCTATTGATTTTCAAAAATATGACCAAGAACAATCTAAACAAAGAGATAATCTCAGGAAATAGATCATGTTCCCTTTTTCAAGGATCATGCTCACCCAATGGTCACATGTCCTTCTTTGCAGTATGAATGCTTGATCTTGCTTGATGGACTGGGGGGTTGAAGTTTCAGATGGGAGACATTGCTTCAATTTGAGGCAGAGATGATTAATCTCATGCAATCAATGATGGCACTTATGAATAAAAGGTCCTCACACATGTGTTCCCTTAATTGTTTGATGATTTACTTATACTCCTAATTCTGTGTAGTGATCTGTGATGAAGAATCCTATTACAATGCAAAAATAATGAGCATGTAAGCACATAGTTGGGGCAGCAGAGGATGGAGAGAGATCACCACAACAACATAGCTCAAGAGAGCAAAGCAAGGACAGTGATGAAGCACCTAAGAGGACAGAGGCAAGTCCAAAGAGAACAAGAGAGATGGAAGGTAAACAAGTGACATTGAATGTTTTGAGTCCTAGGAAATGAATGGAGGTGAGGAGTGAGAAGTCATGCCTCAAGACATCGTGGCACCGAACTGACTACGCCACATGTCCTGGGTGGCCAGGTGAATGCTAGAGGAGGTGGTGTTTTGGTGCGCGACAAGGTCGTTGCTTCCGGGCTACTTCGTTCGGGCGTAGTCCCTTAAGAGCCCTGAGACCAAAATATCGTTCAACTTCGATGGGTGACTACTCGACTCCCTGGCACCTAGAGATGCCTCATCTGATCCGACACCTTCAGCGTAGGGACCCTCTACAATAGCCTCTCTTAGTTTTTTCCTTCTCATTTCGGTGCTCTCGCTGCCCTATTGTTTGCAAACGCGCGAAATAGTGTAGTTGGAGCCAGTGTAAGGTTGTCAAATGCTATATTTTGCAAACGGTGGGTCGTGGCACCGAACCAACTTGTTGACATGTCTGGGTGGCCAGGTGAATGCTAGAGGAGGTGGTGTTTTGGTGTGCGACAAGGTCGTTGCTTCCGGGCTACTTCATTCGGGCGTAGTCCCTTAAGAGCCCTGAGACCAAAATATCGTTCAACTCGACGGGTGACTACTCAGACTCCATGGCACCTAGAGATGCCTCATCTGATCTAAAACCTCGGCATAGGGACCCTCTACAATAGCCTCTCTCAGTTTTTTCCTTCTCATATCGGTGCTCTCGCTGCCCTATTGTTTGCAAACGCGTGAAATAGTGCAGTTGGAGCCAATGTAAGGTTGTCAAACGCTATATTTTGCAAACGGTGGGTCGTGGCACCAAAAATGACTATGCTGACATGTCTAGGTGGCTAGGTGAATGCTAGAGGAGGTGGTGTTTTGGTGCACGACAAGGTCGTTGCTTCTGGGCTACTTCGTTCGGGCGTAGTCCCTTAAGAGCCCTGAGACCAAAATATCATTCAACTTCGACGGGTGACTACTCGGACTCCTGTGGCACCTAGAGACACCTTGTCTGATCTGACACCTCAACATAGGGACCCTCTACTAAAAGCCTCTCTCGGTTTTTTCCTTCTCATATCGGTGCTCTCGCTGCCCTATTGTTTGCAAACACGTGAAATAGTGTAGTTGGAGCCAGTGTAAGGTTGTCAAATGCTATATTTTACAAATGGTGGGTCATGGCACCAAACCGACTACGTCCGACACATCCAGGTGGCCAGGTGAACACTAGAGGAGGTGGTGTTTTGGTGCGCGACAAGGTCGTTGCTTCTGGGCTACTTCGTTCGGGCGTAGTCCCTTAAGAGCCCTGAGACCAAAATATTGTTCAACTTCGACGGGTGACTACTCGGACTCCATGGCACCTAGAGATGCCTCGTCTAATCTGAAACCTTGGTGTAGGGACCCTCTACAATAGCCTCTCTCGGTTTTTTCCTTCTCATTTCAGTGCTCTCGCTACCCTATTGTTTGCAAACGCGTGAAATAGTGCAGTTTGAGCCAGTGTAAGGTTGTCAAATGCTATATTTTACAAACGGTGGGTCGTGGCACCAAACTGACTGGGCCAACATGTCTGAGGTGGCTAGGTGAACACTAGAAGGAGGTGGTTTTTTCGGTGCGCGACAAGGTCGTTGCTTCCGGGCTACTTCGTTCGGGCATAGTCCCTTAAGAGCACTGAGACCAAAATATCGTTCAACTTCGACGGGTGACTACTTGGACTCCGTGGCACCTAGAGATGCCTCGTCTGATCCAACAATTGGTGTAGGGACCCTCTAAAAAAGCCTCTCTCTCTTTTTTTCCTTCTCATTTCGGTGCTCTTGCTGCCCTATTGTTTGCAAACAGTGAAATAGTGCAGTTGGAGCCAGTGTAAGGTTGTCAAATGCTATATTTTGCAAACGGTGGGTCCTATGGCACCGAACCGAATGCACCAGCATGTCTGGGTGGATAGGTGAATGTCTAGAGGAGGTGGTGTTTTGGTGCGTGACAAGGTCGTTGCTTCTGGGCTACTTCGTTCAAGCGTAGTCCCTTAAGAGCCCTAAGACCAAAATATCATTCAACTTCAACAGGTGACTACTCAGACTCCATGGCACTAGAGATGCCTTGATCTAATCCAAAACCTTGATGTAGGGACCCTCTGCAATAGCCTCTCTCAGTTTTTTCCTTCTCATTTCGGTGCTCTCGTTGCCCTATTGTTTGTAAATGCGTGAAATAGTGCAGTTTGAGCCAGTGTAAGGTTGTCAAACTATATTTTGCAAACGGTGGTTCGTGGCACCAAACCGACTACACCGACACATCTAGGGTGGCCAGGTGAACACTAGAGGAGGTGGTGTTTTGGTGCACGACAAGGTCATTGCTTCCGGGCTACTTCGTTCGAGCGTAGTCCCTTAAGAGCCCTGAGACCAAAATATCATTCAACTTGACGGGTGACTAATCAGACTCCATGGAACCTAGAGATGCCTTTTCTAATCTGAACACCTCGGTGTAGGGACCCTCTACAATAGCCTCTCTCAGTTTTTTCCTTCTCATTTGGTGCTCTTGCTGCCCTATAGTTTGCAAACGCACGAAATAGTGTAGTTGGAGCCAGTGTAAGGTTGTCAAACACTATATTTTGCAAACGTGGGTCATGGCACCAAACCGACTACGCTGACAGACATCTAGGTGGCTAGGTTAACACTAGAGGAGGCCATGTTTTGTGATGACAAGGTCGTTGCTTCCGGGCTACTTCGTTTGGGTGTAGTCCCTTAAGAGCCCTGAGACCAAAATATCGTTCAACTTCGAACGGGTGACTACTCGGACTCCGTGGCACCTAGAAGATGCCTCGTCTAATCTGACACCTCATATGTAGGGACCCTCTACAAAATCCTCTCTTCAGTTTTTTCCTTCTCATTTAGGTGCTCTCGCTGCCCTATTGTTTGCAAATGCGTGAAATAGTGCAGTTGAGCCAGTGTAAGGTTGTCAAATGCTATATTTTGCAAACGGTGACCAACGTGGCAAAAACCAACTACTGCTGACATGTCCAGGTGGCTAGGTGAACACTAGAGGAGGTGGTGTTTTGGTGCGCCGACAAGGTCGTTGCTTCCGGGCTACTTCGTTCGGGCGTAGTCCCTTAAGAGCATTGAGACCAAAATATCGTTTAACTTCGACGGGTGACTACTCAGACTCCGTGGCACCTAGAGACACCTCATCTGATCCAAAACCTCAGTGTAGGGACCCTCTACAATAGCCTCTCTCAGTTTTTTTCCTTCTCATTCGGTACTCTCACTGCCCTATTGTTTGCAAACGCGTGAAATAGTGTAGTTTGAGCCAGTGTAAGGTTGTCAAACACTATATTTTGTAAACGGTGGTTGTGGCACTGAACCGACTACACCGACACATCTGGGTGGCCAGGTGAATGCTAGAGGAGGTGGTTTTTTGGTGCGCGACAAGGTCGTTGCTTCCGGGCTACTTCGTTCGGGCGTAGTCCCTTAAGAGCCCTGAGACCAAAATATCGTTCAAATTCGACAAGTGACTACTCAGACTCCATGGCACCTAGAGATGCCTCATCTGATCCAACACCTCAGCCTAGGGACCCTCTACAAAAACCTCTCTTGGTTTTTTCCTTCTCATTTCGGTGCTCTCGCTGCCCTATTGTTTGCAAATGCATGAAATAGTGTAGTTGGAGCCAGTGTAAGGTTGTCAAATGCTATATTTTGCAAACAGTGGGTCATGGCACTGAACCGACTACACCATCACATGTCTGGGTGGCTAGGTGAATGCTAGAGAAGGTGGTGTTTTAGTGCGCGACAAGGTCGTTGCTTCTGGGCTACTTCGTTTGGGCATAGTCCCTTAAGAGCCCTGAGACCAAAATATCATTCAACTTCGACGGGTGACTACTCAGACTCCGTGGCACCTAGAAATGCCTTGTCTAATCTAACACCTTGGTGTAGGGACCCTCTACAATATCCTCTCTTGGTTTTTTCCTTCTCATTTCGGTGCTCTCGCTGCCCTACTGTTTGCAAATGAGTGAAATAGTGCAGTTTGAGCCAGTGTAAGGTTGTCAAACGCTATATTTTACAAACGGTGGGTCAGGAACTGGCACCTAACCGACATGTCTGGGTGGTCAGGTGAATGCTAGAGGAGGTGGTGTTTTGGTGCACGACAAGTCGTTGCTTCCAGGCTACTTCATTCGGGCGTAGTCCCTTAAGAGCCCTGAGACCAAAATATCGTTCAACTTCGACGGGTGACTACTCGGACTCTATGGCACCTAGAGATGCCTCATCTTATCAAAACCTCAGTGTAGGGACCCTCTACAATAGCCTCTCTAGTTTTTTCCTTCTCATTTCGGTGCTCTCGTTGCCCTATTGTTTGCAAACGCGTGAAATAGTGCAGTTGGAGCCAGTGTAAGGTTGTCAAATGCTATATTTTGTAAACGGTGGGTCGTGGCACCGAAATTGATTACATCAACACATCTGGGTGGCTAGGTGAATGCTAGAGGAGGTGGTGTTTTGGTGCGCGACAAGGTCGTTGCTTCGGGCTACTTCGTTCGGGCGTAGTCCCTTAAGAGCCCTGAGACCAAAATATCGTTCAACTTCGACGGGTGACTACTCAGACTCATGGCACCTAGAGACACCTCGTCTGATCAAAACCTTGGTGTAGGGACCCTCTACAATATCCTCTCTCAGTTTTTTCCTTCTCATTTCAGGTGCTCTCGCTGCCCTATTGTTTGCAAACGCGTGAAATAGTGCAGTTTGAGCCAGTGTAAGGTTGTCAAACGCTATATTTTACAAACGGTGGGTCATGGCACAAACCGACTACACCGACATGTGGGTGGATAGGTAAATACTAGAGGAGGTGTTTTTGGTGCACAACAAGGTCAAGCTACTTCGTTCGGGTGTAGTCCCTTGCTGAGACCAGAATATCGTTGCAACTTCGACGGGTGACTACTTGGACTCCATGGCAGTAGAATCGTCTAGATCCAACACCTTGGTAGGGACCCTCTACAAAATCCTCTCTCAGTTTTTTCCTTCTCATTTCGGTGCTCTCGCTGCCCTATTGTTTGCAAACGCACGAAATTGCAGTTAGAGCCAGTGTAAGGTTGTCAAACGCTATATTTTGCAAACGGTGGGACGTGGCACCAAACCAATTGGTCTGGGTGGCTAGGTGAACACTAGAGGAGGTGGTTTTTCAGTGTGCGTCGTTGCTTCCGGGCTACTTCGTTCGGGCGTAGTCCCTTAAGAGCCCTGAGACCAAAATATCGTTCAACTTCGACGGGTGACTACTCAGACTCTGTGGCACCTAGAGACACCTCGTTGATCTGAACCTCAGTGTAGGGACCCTCTACAATAGGCTCTCTCAGTTTTTTCCTTCTCATTTCAGTGCTCTCGCTGCCCTATTGTTTGCAAACACGTGAAATAGTGTAGTTTGAGCCAGTGTAAGGTTGTCAAACGCTATATTTTACAAATGGTGGGTTCGTGGCACCGAACCGACTACGCCGACACATCTGGGTGGCCAGGTGAATGCTAGAGGAGGTGGTGTTTTGTGTGTGACAAGGTTTTTGCTTCCGGGCTACTTCGTTCGGGCGTAGTCCCTTAAGAGCCCTGAGACCAAAATATCATTCAACTTCGACGGGTGACTACTCAGACTCCGTGGCACCTAGAGATGCCTTGTCTAATCTAACACCTTGGTGTAGGGACCCTCTACAATATCCTCTCTCAGTTTTTTCCTTCTCATTTCGGTGCTCTCGCTGCCCTATTGTTTGCAAACGCGTGAAATAGTGCAGTTTGAGCCAGTGTAAGGTTGTCAAACGCTATATTTTACAAACGGTGGGTCATGGCACTGAACTGACTTCGCCAGCACATCTGAGTGGCTAGGTGAACACTAGAGGAGGTGGTGTTTTGGTGCACGACAAGGTCGTTGCTTCCGGGCTACTTCGTTCGGGCGTAGTCCCTTAAGAGCCCTGAGACCAAAATATCGTTCAACTTTCGACGGGTGACTACTCAGACTCCGTGGCACCTAGAGATGCCTCATCTAATCCAAAACCTAGTGTAGGGACCCTCTACAATAGCCTCTCTCAGTTTTTTCCTTCTCATTTCGGTGCTCTCGCTGCCCTATTGTTTGCAAACGTGTGAAATAGTGCAGTTTGAGCCAGTGTAAGGTTGTCAAACGCTATATTTTGCAAACGGTGGGTCATGGCACCAAATTGACTGTGCCGACACATCTAGGTGGCCAGGTGAATGCTAGAGGAGGTGGTGTTTTGGTGCGCGACAAGGTCGTTGCTTCCGGGCTACTTCATTCGGGCGTAGTCCCTTAAGAGCCCTGAGACCAAAATATCGTTCAACTTCGACGGGTGACTACTCAGACTCCTTGGCACCTAGAGATGCATCTCGTCTGATCTGACACCTCGGCATAGGGACCCTCTACAAAAGCCTCTCTCATTTTTTTCCTTCTCATTTCGGTGCTCTCGCTGCCCTATTGTTTGCAAACGCGCGAAATAGTGCAGTTGGAGCCAGTGTAAGGTTGTCAAACGCTATATTTTGCAAACGGTGGGTCATGGCACCAAACCGACTACGCCGACACGTCCGGGTGGCCAGGTGAACACTAGAGGAGGTGGTGTTTTGGTGTGTGACAAGGTCATTGCTTCCGGGCTACTTCGTTCGGGCGTAGTCCCTTAAGAGCCCTGAGACCAAAATATCGTTCAACTTCGACGGGTGACTACTCAGACTTCGTGGCACCTAGAGATGCCTCGTCTAATCTGAAACCTCGGTGTAGGGACCCTCTACAATATCCTCTCTCAGTTTTTTCCTTCTCATTTCAGTGCTCTCGCTGCCCTATTGTTTGCAAACACACAAAATAGTGCAGTTTGAGCCAGTGTAAGGTTGTCAAACGCTATATTTTGCAAACGGTGGGTCGTGGCACCGAACCGACTACGCCGACACGTCTGGGTGGCCAGGTGAACACTAGAGGAGGTGGTGTTTTGGTGTGTGACAAGGTCGTTGCTTCCGGGCTACTTCGTTCGGGCGTAGTCCCTTAAGAGCCCTGAGACCAAAATATCGTTCAACTTCGACGGGTGACTACTCGAACTCTGTGGCACCTAGAGACGTCTCGTCTGATCTGACACCTCAGTGTAGGGACCCTCTACAATATCCTCTCTCAATTTTTCCTTCCTAGATCGGTGCACACGCGTAGGTATGGTCTTGTAAACACTTGGGGAGGAGTCGTTTTCAAAATTTACAACATTTTCAAAATTTACAACTTTTTCAAAATTTACAACTTTTTCAAAATTTACAAATTTTCAAAATTTACAACTTTTTCAAAATTTACAACTTTTTCAAAATTTACAACTTTTTCAAAACAAGTTTTTCAAAATTTACAACTTTTTCAAAATTTACAACATTTTCAAAATTTACAACTTTTTCAAAATTTATAACTTTTTCAAAATTTACAACTTTTTCAAACAATGAAAGCTTCTCTTAGCTTCAAGAATTTAAAATTCTCTACTAACAGTGCCAACCACGTGAAGGTGGAAGCTTTTCTGGCACCACTAACCTAAACATAAAAGTGTTAGTCAAAGAAATTTAAGTTTCAAATCAAAACCATATACTATCTATATATACAAAATACACAAATTTAAAATAAAATATATTCAAACTTAAATCTAGATCTTTAAACTAACAAATTTATATATATATCAAAGAAATTATATATACCAGACATGAGCATTGTAAATTCATTCCAATGAACCATCAGGATCGGATCTACTCTGAATAGCAGACAAGATTGCTTCATGATCTGACTCTCGAACCTTCCAAAGAATCTTGTTATTAGGCCTTCCTCGATATCTATACAGCTGAATATTTGTCACTAGAACTAGATGTGAATATAAGAGTATTTTCCTGTGTGTCTCAAAGTCTTCAAACACCCAAACAGAGGAGTTTTTTAATGGATACCGTCGAAGCCAAGTTCCAGTAACTACCACTGACCCTATAGGATACTCAATATCTTCGCCATCTATAATAGGAGAAGTCAACTTCTTTCTTTCCTCGATGCAACGACATAAGAAATAGTCTGTTCCTTCTTCATTGTCTTCTGTCGCAATTACTGCAAACACATGTCCTACAAAAAAACAAAGGTTGAACAACTCAAATTTAAATTACATATTAAAATTTCAATGGACATAACTCAATACAAAAATTAAATAAATAACCATAAATACCTTGTCGCACCAAAATTGAAATTTCGTCAAAGTCCTTGGATGTTGCAACTTCATCTGCAGAAACAAGTCGTAATGCTTGTGGAGGTTGATAACTAGGAAGTGGAGTTAGAGGCCTACAAATCCATCCATCCACCCATTCTTGTGAATCACACTCAGCAGTGACAAATTCGATACAAGATGCACAAAAACATGTCAACTTTCTTGTCCATACGGCCCACGAAGTAGCGTCTGAGCTACAAAATGAGTGCATATCACTGGACCCAGTGAGTGTCATACAATCCTCGTAGTTAGCAATTTGTTGTTCCTCTATCAACCAAAAATATCTGTGAACTGTGGAATTTTCTTGAGAACCTCGGGCCATGTTGTCAGTACACCATTCCACTATGCTCTTTGCATCTTTTAATTTAGCACCATCTTTGTACTTCAACTCTTCTCTTGCAAGAGCTCTTTTCACACATGCCCCTGCACCGTCATGCTCTCCTTTTCCATGTCCAGCCTCAGTGAAACTCCAAATATGTTGCACACCCATCTTGACGTGCATTCTTCTCATCCAATAAAACATTCGTGCATTCTTAAACTGAGACGTGTAATTATCTGACCATATATAATGTTGTTTGAAGTGGATGTCCCTATCAGACAAGTTTCCATAAAATAACTGGAAACACCCTTGCACAAATTCAGTAGAATGAGTATGATCATCACTGATATAAAAGTGGTACTCTCTTAAAAAAAATTGATCATTCTTTGTACTGTCAGGAGAATGTAGAAATGTTATATGCACAAAAATGGCAACTTGTACTGAGTTGTAATATTGTGATTGAACCTCCATTTGTGGTTGCAATGTGTAATTCTCTGCAAAATCAACCACTGAAACAATAGTACCAATAGGAAATGTGTCTTTACATAGCTTGAACTGTTCATCCAACCATCGAGCTCTATGTGTATGCCTAGCATACTCATAAACAATTTCATCCTTAAATTTTCTCAAAAATTAGAAAATAGGCATTTGTTCTGTAACTAGCTCACACCGTTTAGACTCTTTTCCATCTTTCAACTGGTATGCAACTGATTTATATTTATCAAACTCAACTAAATTATGTCCTATTGTACCTTCAATTTGCTCATGGATGTAACTTTTCAATTTAGGTAATCCGCCGCATGTACTACAACTTCCATCTAAACAATCCTGACTATAAAAAAATTGTCCAACTTCTTTTTCACAAAATATAGTAGGAATGAAATCCCTGGAAGATATTGGTGGAACTTGAACACCACATTCTGATAACATAGTTTCAGAATGAAAATTAGAATGAATATGTAAAAATTTAGCATAATGCATCGCAAATTCAACATGTTGCCTACAACAACAAGTGGTGCAAGCGTGGTTGATTTTCACATAGAATGGTTTCAACATTTCAAAAAAACGTTGACTAATTTTAATTTCCAGATTCTCTTGTTCAAACTTATGAAAAAATTGAGTTTGAGTCATATCTAAGAAATGCTTTGGATGTGGTTCACGATTAGTAGAACCAACTCTCTGTTTTATAACATCTCTTGTATTAGGTGAAACTCTAGTGTTATCATGCCAAAATTTAATAACAACTTCTCTTATAGCATCAGAATTATTTTTGTCCTTACGCGGTGCTCTAGCAGAAAATACCCAAAAATCGGCATTATTGAGTGATTGAAGGATATTACGTCTTTCAATTGCTTTCATTAGAGTTTTTCGATTAACTTGCAACATTCGACTTGTTTGCGTAATCAAACGTTGTTTTTTTATTGATTCACTTACAACACTAGTAGCAAGTACACGACGCACAATATTACTATCCCTAGTGCGTCTCTTGACACCAACAGTGTGATATGCATCATGAAGGTTTTCAACAATTGTAGAGGTTTGACCACGTATATTAGATGTTGTCAATCCTAAGGTGTTTAATGTAGGTCTCATTTTAATCAATTTCATCAAACTAACCAACAACTGACATCTTTGGGAATCATTTAAAATTTCAAAATGATTATCCCAAATTTCAGTGGCTTTTCTTCTGATTTGTCATTCATAAAGTTTGTCAGACATTGGTTTCAAAAAAAATTCATCAATTTCAATAAAAAAATTAGGTTTCTTACGTAAAATCCTAGGAGGTGTTTTTTGTCAAATTTTTCCTTGTCTACAGTTTCAACATGAATTTCCTTATTCACATTTTCATTGTCTCCTTCAATTTTAACATTTGCTACATCATGAGTATTTAATTCTTCTTCAACATTGACAGTAAAAACATCTTCATCACGAGTATTTAATTCAACTTCAACATTGACAGTAGAAACATTACCTGGTTCTTCATTGCTTACAATAGTTGGGGTTGAAGATGAACCTCTTCTTGATTCATGAAGTTTCCGCATTCGCTCAGCATTTTGAATTTTGTTGGCCTCTAATTCGTTTGGTGTTTTTTTACTTAATGACTTCCTTTTTGACTTCGTTTCTTGTCTCCCATGATGTTTTGCTTCCGGTGATAAGAAAAATGTGCAGAAAAAGACAGAATTTCACAGTAATTCGTATGGTAAGGTCAGAGAGTAAAAATCACATGGTAATTTAGACATTGGGATGTGTGTAAATATGATTTATGAACCGCGAATGTGCTTTATAAACTGCGATCGCGGTTTATAAAGCACGCTCACGGTTTGTGTTAAAAAAACTGCGATCGCGCTTTATAAACCATGATCATGGATCTATCTGCTGAACCTAAGCCTTGGGAAATCTTTGTTTTTCCCCAACCAAAGCTATGGAAGGTCATTATGAAGTGTAAAAGGTCAAAAAACCTCAAATCTGCTCTTCCAAAGACTTGAACCATGCTAAAAAACTGAAAAAATTTCACAAAAATGGTGCCATCGCGTAGGGGAGACTATTAGCTTCGTAGAAATATTGATTTTAAAGTGAATAGAATAAGATAAATATCATTTTATAATTTTTTACTAACAATAGGTCTTTAAGACATTTTTTCTTGGGAATGTTCATGTCTACGTTTAAGACTGTAACTTTTGTTTCACTTATCAAAATGTGATAAAACTTATACCATCATAAGCATGGAAAAATTCTATACACGTTAAAAAATATATATTTGATTTCGATATTTTTTGGTATAGTTATCGCGGGAAAACGGAAAGCGCTCCGTTTTCTAAATATTTTCAGACCACTTTCACGGAAAAAATCATAAAAAAAGGAAATATTGCTCAAAAAAATACAAAATAAAATCCATCCCAAGATAGACAACTACATCTAATGTTTCACCAAAGGAAAAAAAAATAAACAAGATTTGGTCATCCAAAATGCGGGCAAACGGACTACAATCTTATAAGTTTTTAAAAAAAAAAAACTAAGTCATATAATTTTAAGTGTTTAATATAGCTAAACTTGTCCATTTCTTTCAAATATTAGTATTTTAGAAACTAGATTCTGAATGCTACGATTCATATTTCTATAAATGTTTCTAATTTTGAGTGCACGTATAGCTAATAATCCCTACAAGTTGAGATTTTGTTGTTTTTTCCAATATGACGTCCACGGATGACCCTATATTTGTCCATCAACTTCCTGCACTTACCCTATGACCTAACCCTTGAATTGACTAAACCATTATCGAATGCTAGGAATATGTTTTATCTTTACTAGATCTTTTATATCTTCATTCTTGTAGATGGTCATAGCTAGAATCCTTGATCTAATTGAATGCTTCAGACTTGTAGTAGCAACTACTCTAGCCAATTTGAAATTGATTTAGGAACCATTTGAGTTCTCTATGAATCATGTTTTTAATAGGATCTTGGAATAATGTTGGGTGAGTTATTAAGTTATAATTTCTTATAAAGTCTTTCGTAGGTGAGATATCATGATAAGGACAAACATAGGAAGATGAAACAACCCAAATAATGATTTTACATTGAAATAAAAGCCAGTGATTGAGAAGGGGTAGGACCATATGTGTTGTCCAAGACTATACCCCACATCATGGCCCTTCTAAACAATTTTAAGTAGGAAAGAGAAATCTAAACTAAATGTTCCACCATGATTATCAAATGTTTTGTGATGCTTTCATTGAAAAATATTTCTAGAAATTATAAAAAATCATAGTGTAAATACAATAAGTTTTAGAACGAAAAGAGAGATGAGGAGATTAGATTCCAAATTTGAGCATTTATCTTGACAAGGATACAAGGAAAATCTTGGCATTGCATAACAACAAGTTATCAAATTTGAGTGTCTACATTTACCCCCTTTTAACTGTGTAATTCATAGTTACATGCTTAAAGGAAAAACATACTTCAATGTGCATACACAATTTGCCTTCACTTCAAGGGAATTTGTGACATGTTGGTGTTGGCATGCTCCATGATGAAACATGTAACATAGAGTATAGTCAAATTCTATGATATAAAATCAAATTTTACTTAAATTATAGATAGCATACGTAAATTTGAACATTGGGAAAAATATGCAAATGAAATCTAAAACATTAAAATAATACACTTGTATGTTTTGAAGAGGGAGGAATTCTCATTTTTTCTATTCCTTATAGAGTTTGATGTTTCTTTAGAGATTTCAATTGATTGGGGTTGATCAGTCCCCAATGTCATTTTATTGGATATAATAGATATATGAGTAAGGATTATACTACGAATAATCCATGTCTTTTGATTCTTCCCCATTTTGAGAATGTGAAGAGAAAGGATAAAATATCATTTTACAAAGCTCCCATTGTTACTTCGATGATTTCCTTATTTTGAGAATCTAGTGAGAGATGAGGGAAGATCAATCGATACAGATTACAATATTGCTTTTATAGTTTTTTCTAAACCCGCATAAATCACCATTGTAGAAATATATATGCCAATTCTATTCCATGTTGAAAAAAAGAGACTTTCAAGGAATTACCACTTTCTTGCCCCCAAAAGAAGATATTATGGTTGAAATGATTCTTTATAATTATGAAAAGGGAGAGATGGAGGCCCACTAAACTACACCCATTTTGTAATTATATCTAAAACAAAATTATGAAGAAGGAATACAATACTACTAAACTATGTCATTTGTATCTATACTTGTGTAATAATCATGTAAACCTTTGATAGAATCTATGGAAACTGTAAATTCTAATGAATCTAGCCTTTCTACGGGAACATATGGAGATGTCAATATTGTACCATGGTCCTAAATCTACTATAAAATTATTAACATGTTTGAATTATGTTGCATTTCATAATCTATGACCTTTCTTGAGGATTTGAGACCTATGAAAATATGTCTATTTATTTTATGATTTTTATGCAATTATAGAAATATCCTTAAATAGCCATAAGGAGTGCTTATTATTAAGAGAAATGATTAGTGGCCGCTTAAGTAATTCTTTTTTAAATATTCAAAGGGTGTTTAGAACCTACACGATTATAATACTTTTATTACTAAACTATTTAATTTCCTCTATTGGAGCGTAAGGATTCCAATAGGGTAAATGATATTAAATTAATATATATATTTAAATAACAATTAAAATATTCCTCTTGTTTTTGTCCTTAGACCCACATGGAGAGAATGGGTTAAGGTCTTTAGAAATTAACCTTCAAAAACGGACATGACAATAGTTTTTGAAGGATAATTTATTTTCACTAAATGTATTTTCATCCTCTGCAAGTGCTCCTTCTACCTCCATGATGAAATATACCACACTATGGCCTTATCGATATCATCTTATTTCTTCTAGATCCCTCTATCACCTCAATTATAAGGAGATGGTACAAGGAATTCCTCCACTCTCCTAATCCTTCTTATAAATAGTGGTTGACAACATATTTTGGGCCTTTTTCTTTAGCTTTTGCACTTTTATTGGCCTTATAAACCTTACAGATCTACCAAAACTTAACGGATTTATCTTTTATGGCCTTAGACACTAACTCCCAGTTAAGACAGAAGTTCCCAGGCACTCCTGACCATCATGAGTGGTCTTGACCTTATTTATGTTCTTACTCTTTTGGGTCTATTTTACTTCTTGGTCACCTTTTAAAACTTTGGGTCGGTATTTCAGCTATCAATTACGAAATTCAAACAATGGAATCATATATATACTTAGTTATTTCTCTCAAATAAGGGGCCAAACACTATAAGCATTGTCTATCATCACCTAATCTTGCATCCAAGGAAAAAGAGAATTAAAAGGACATATCTATCACTTTCATACAAGTGAGAAGGGTTTCATTATTTGATATACATATCATAGGAGGCGAGTTCCTTATATGCCATCACACACATTCTACATACTTGGTACATTCAAGATCTAGCCTGTTATCATTGTGTAACTTTCATAAGAGAAATCTAGGGTATCATTACATACACAAGCATGGAGAAATAAATGGATTATGAGATGTAGTTTAGTGCTTAGTCATAATTTCACTCTCTAGGTGACCGTTGGGGCCAGTCCAACTCCCCATTTTGTATCTTCTTTATTAGGTTTGATGTAGTTTATGGGCATGTGGAATTAGATATCTATTTTCTAGGTTACAGGTATGACCAATAACATTACAATTAAATTTATGTAGATCATATCACTCATACAACCATTCAAACAAGTAATTTAATCAAAACAATCCAATTCAGTCCTTTAAGCTTGCAAACTGGCTCATTTCTCAAGACTAAAAATCCTTCAAACATGTAATTTTTAGCCCTATCACTCAAATTATCTTGTGAAATTCTTGAAATATGTTGGCTAACCCTCTTATCATGCCAAAAAAATTGTTATATTAGATGAAATCAGAAGGGATGATCAAATTATCTTCCTTTTACTAAAACTACCTATCTAGCTTCTTAAGAGCAATGCTTCTGGTAAGTTGGTGGTTAAATCCATCTAATAGTAACTAAAACAAGATAAAAAACACATATGAGCACCCATTATTATCCTTAAGGTGTTTCTTAAATATTTTGGCTCAATTCTTAATGCAAATGTCTTTTCTCCACTATCCCTCTCCTAGGCCTAGATCTCCTCTAGTAGCCCTTCTCTAGGAGTTTTCAAGTCTAAATTTTGATATAAGGACTCAAATAACAAAAAAATCACCTTCATGTATAGCCAATTTAGGATTTTCATTAGGGGTGCAAAGTCTCCTAGTGACTAACTTTGCAAATATTCTTCCAACTCCAATGTCCTAGCTCTCTAATTAGGTCTCTAATGTATTATACAGGTCTGGATCATAACTATCATCTTTTCCCATCATTTGAAATATTATCAATGCAATAATCTTCTTTAATCTTGTTTAGGAATCAATGAATATGGTTTCTTAAAGATTTCAACCCTTGAAATTGAATTTAAGACCTTCAACTTTTTTGTTTCTACAAACCCCTAGGAAGGGTTTCTCACCAAGCCTCGTAAGAGTAAAATTTGCAATAAAATGACTAAAACACATTTTCAAATCTTTAAAATTCTCATTTAGGTATGTTTATACCTAATGAAGCTTATGGGTTTGACATTAGAACTCCTTGCATCCAAAAAGTATGAAAATAATGTGAAACCTAATTATTCTACCCCCTTATAAACAAGGGTTTCCTTGATTTCTCAAGTATTTATTCAACCCACAATCAAAATTATCCCTTCCAAAAATATCTTAAGGTGTATTGAGTTCTGTGCACATTTTATGTTCCCTTTAATATCTAAATATTCAACTTTTAGCTTGATCTTACTCAAAAAATTGGCATTCTTGAATCAAATTGGCTCTTCCTATTGTTAGTAATATGTTCCTTTAATAAGATGACTCACATTAATCTCTTTATCCATTAAACATTTATTGCACAAGTACTTGATCAACATTGTATGCTTTCATGGAAAAAAAAGGGTTTTCTTTAAATTCTCCTTCTTTCATTTGAATGAAATCATCATAATAATAATGAAGCAATTACAAAATTTATCGTTTATACCTCCTTTACTTGAGTATCAGCATAACTAATAGTCATGGTCATAAGTGTTGTAAGAAAGGAGCTAAAACAAGCTTTATGAGCTACATGACCAATCAAAATAACATGAAAAGAATCGTAAGAATCCAAAATTATTCTAACATCCCCTAAATGTTCTTATTATTACCTCTAATACCCCTACCATGATGTTAGAAAGCCAAAATTGGCTCAACTAATTCAAAAATTCAAATTACTCAATAAGGCGGGAAAATGCAAAATTTGAATTTTTGACAACTTGAGCACAATATAACAACATGAAATGAATCCTATAGACTTATAAAGAGTCTTAACTCACCTAGCAATTCAATATTTTTCATGACATGCCTAAATAAATGCTAGGAGTGATGCTCTTGCATTGTACTCCCAAGGGAAAGAGAATGTTTCCCCATGAACTCTTTGTTAAGCTTATCTTCTCCTTCTTCCTTTTCTTCTAGTTTAAAATGAGCTTGTGAAGGTGGAATTTGAATGAGCACCATGTTTGATTTGTCTTCTTTTTTTGTATCATACTTCTCACAAGCTTTTTAGCCTTTAAAGTAACCATTTTTTAAAGTAAGATGATGGTTCTAGGGTTGTGTATGATCATCTTCATCTTGTATATGAGGTAATACATATAATTCAAGTTCATATAATATGGTCCTTCATGCTTCTTAAATCTTAAATTGTCCATGTTATCTTCCTTTTTTAGTTCATGTTTCATCTCGTCCTTGAGATTAAAATGTACTAGCTTTTTCTTGAAATAATCACTCTCATTTGATTGACCCTTCACTATTTCAACTGTCAAACCTATATGCACAACATTTATAGAAATATTAGATAAAAAATATTAATTACATTATCATCCTTGATCACCACTTCCTTCTCATGCCTACTTCCTTCTAGATCATGTAACCTTTTGTCTTCTTGAATTTTTTTGAAAAATATTTCATGATTGTTTTTATCTCTTTCAAACTAGTTTCTCTATGAATTCATCATGCTCTAATTTATTCTCACTCTTATTTAGTTTTTGTGATCCTAAGATCTCACCATTGTATTTTCTCCCAATGTGATCTCCACATACACTTACTTTATCCCCCTTTCTCACTTTCCTTTGCAAGTTATCTTGATATTCTTCTTCACCACGTAGCCACTTCCATAACTTATTTATTGTACCTATTATAGTTCCCATAATTCCATCTTATTTACCAAATGTACCTCTGGTAGTTTCATGGCTATCTTCATTCCTCTTCTGAAAATATGTTTTTATTTCCATCAACATCAATCTAGGATGGTTTTCAATACATGCTTGATTGTCTTTTAGTGGGTTCAAGGTGCGTTCGAATCCATTCTTTAAAAAATATATAGGTGTTATCCCATCCATCATGAATATCCTTTCTGTCAAACTTTCATGGCCTTCTTATCAAGAGATGAAAAAAATGCATAGGAAACACATCACATTGAATTTTATCTTGATATCTACCAATCTAAAAACTAACAAAACACTTCTCACTAACCAGCACTTGATGGTTTATTTGGACACAATATACCTTGCATGGTTTAAGATCTTTCATTCTTCTCAAATTCAACTTTTCAAACATTTCAGAAGAAACTAGATTATTGGTGCTACCATTATCAATGATAAGTTTACAAAAAATTCCTCTTGTTTTGCACATGGTCCTAAATAGTGTTCTTCTTTGGGATGGTTCTTAAGTTTTCTTGATTTCATTCAAAATATCCTTCTCATCATCAGTGATTCTCTTGTCTCTTGTTCTTCCACAAGTGATGGTGATGTCAAACTTTCTTCTTATTTGGCATGTGAAATTTGATATCTAAATTCACTCACCCTACTACAACTTGCTTCAGGATTCTTTGGACACTCAAAATACCTATGACCATAAAAAATTGTTATATTTGAAACACCTACCTGTAAACTTGCCTCTTCCTCTTCCAAAACTACCTCTTCCTTTATATGAATAACCACCTCTATCATATCCGCCTCTAGGTCTACATTTTTTGTGAGCTACTTGCCTCTTCCTCATGATTTTTTTATTGTTGTCAAATGTTTGACTATTTTCCTCTACCTCTTATTCATCTTCCTCTACCTCTGAAGTATTGTATTTGTTTTATAGCCAATTTCTCTTCTACTTTCAAGGCTACATGGTGTGCCTCTTCCATTGTTCTCAAGCTAAAAAAAATCATTTCATCGTGTATGTTAATTTGTAATATATTCACATATCTAGCTACATTTTCTTCATCCCCTTATATATTTAATGATCTCATTGCTAACTTATAAAACTCATCAGTGTAATCAGCTACATTCATTTCCCTTTGTCTCAATTTTTGTAATTTCTTAAACAAGTTAGTTTGATAGACTAAAGGAATAAACTTGCCTTTTATCTTAGCGACCATTCTTTCACATGACCTGATCTTGTAGTTTCCTCTACTCATTTTTTCCTCTTATACAAAATCCCACCAAATAGTAGCATTCCCTATTAGTTTGGTACAAGAAAACTTCAACTTCTTGTCCTCAGTTATGCCCTTAAAATCAAAATACTTTTCCATTTTAGCAATCCAATCTATCATCTCTTCTAGAATCAAGCTTACACCATAATTTGGTACCTTCCTCTGTGGTTTAGTACCTACTCCCATGACTTCTTTTAGGATCCTCACATTTTTTTCCCTCTTCCTCTGGTATTGTTTCTTCTACCACCTCTTCTCTGTCACTTTCTTCATCTAAAACAATACCTCTTCTTTGAGAAAATTATAATGCTCCCAACATGTCCTGTATGTTTCTAAAAACATCAACCCATTCATTATCCCTAGGCTACCTTCTTTGACCTCCTTTGGTCACTCTTCTAGGTGGCATTCTAATGATCTTCTCTTCTTCTTGTAGGTTTCATCTTCACTTCTTATTTCTCTTCTCTTTCTTACTTTATTTTCAATATATCTCTTAAACCTCACTTGGATACCAAAGGATGTAGAACATATCACTTATACAACCATTCAAACAAGTTAGCTGATCAAAACATCTCAAATCAGTCCTTTAAGATCTGCAAAATGGCTCTTATCTCAAGACTAGAAATCCATCAAACATGCACTTTGTAGCCCTAACACCCAAATTATCTTATGAAATGATTGAAATATATTTTCTAACCTATTTTCATGCAAAAATAATCCTTGTATTAGATGAAATCACAAGGAATGATAAAATTTCTCCCTTTTACTAAATGTGCTTTTCTAGCTTTTTAAGAACAATACTTCTGGTGAGTTGGTAGCTAGAAAAATATATTAGCAACCAGAAAATACCAAAAACACTTTTGAGAACCCATTATTCTCCTTGAGGTGTGTGTTAAATATTTATGCTCAATTCTAAATACAAGTTCCTTTTCTCCACTATCCCTCTCTTAGGCCTAACTCTCCTCTAGTATCCCTTCTCTGAGAGTTTTTAGGTCTAAAGTTTGATATAAGGACTCAAATAACAAACAAATCATCTTTATGGATACCCATTTGGGAGTTTCATCAGGGTGCAGAGTTTCATAGTGACTTACTTTGTAAATAGTCTTCCAACTCCACTATTCTAGCTCTCTAATTAGGTCTCTAATGTATTATACAGGTCTAGATCATAACTGTTAGCTTTTCTCACCATTTGAAAGCTTATCAATGAAAAAATATTCTTAAATATTGTTAAGGTATCAATGAATATGGTTTCCTAAATATTTCAACCCTTAAAATTGAATTTAATACCTTCAACTTGTTTTCTTCTACAAACCTTAGGTACGGTTTCTCACCAACCCTAGTAAGGGTAAAATTTGCAAAAAAATGAGCAAAAACAAATCAAATCTTGAAAATTATCCCTTATTTTTTTATTTACCTGATGAAGCTTATAGATTTTATAATGGAGCTCCTTGTACCCAAAAATTATGAAAAAAAATCTGAAACCTAACTGTCCTACCCCCTAAAAACAAGGGCTTACTAGATTTTTCAAGTATTTCTTCAACCCACAACCAAAATTCTCCCTTCCAAAAATATCTTAATGTTTATTGAGGTCTATGTACATTGTATGCTCCCTTCAATATCACAATCTTCAAATTTTAGATTGATCTTACTCTCCAAAATGGCAGTCTTGAATCAAATTGTCTCTTCCTACAATCACTAATTTGATCCTTTAAGAAGATTAATCATATTAATCTATTTATCCATTAAACATTTCGTACACAAGTATTTGTTCAAAAATGTATGCTTTCATGAAAACAAAAAAAACTCAAGTTTTTCTTGAAATTATCCTTCCTTCATTCCAATGAAATCATCATGTTACAAAATTGATCATTTATACCTCCTTTACTCAATTTTCCTCATAACTAACAGTCATGGTCATAAGAGGAGGGTCACAAACTGTAAGAAAGGAGCTAAAACAAGCTTAATGAGATACATGACCAATCAAAAAAACATGAAAATACTCCATAATGATTCTAACATCCCCTAAACATTTTTATTATTACCTCTAAGACCCCTATCACAATGCTAGAAAGCTAAAATTGGCTCGACCAATTAAAAATTTTAAAATGATAAAAAAATGCGAGAAAATGCAAAATTTGAATTTTTGACCACTTGAGCACAATATAACAACATGAAATGAATCATATGGACTTCTAAAGACTATTAACCCACCTAGAAAGTTAAAAAATTTCATGACATGCCTAAATAGACTCTAGGAGTGATGTTCCTACATAAGAAACTAGATAAACATCGAAGCTCCTCTAGCCTAAAAAATACCATAACTTGAGCATCTGAGTAGTAATTAGCACCCAAAATACTCACTAGCAGTTAGGCATTCTTGTACTCCTATTGGAACTTCAAGAATAGTCCCAGAACCCTTGGTGAGCCTTAACAACACTGTTTCCAGTTTGTTCCAGTAGCTACTCATTTCAGACCACTCCCAGACCACATGAAATCAAATAAGTCATCTTCCCTCTATAATTTTCTTAGGTTTTCATATCTTTGAATGATTATTATTTGTCCATTAATGTATATTATTATTTTTATATCATTTAATAGTATGTTACTCTAAATTAAAGGTTTAATTCAATTTAGATTAAATCATTTGGTGAACCCAATTGATCAAGCCCTACCTTCTAAGCATGCATATGATTTTTTCTCCTCCTTCTGAATTTATAAACCAATCCTCTTATCCATCATATGCACCCACTAGGGTTTCTAGCACATGTTTCAGATCTGGTGATTTTATGCAAGTCTGTACCCAACACCCTCCCCACTTCAAACCTCTAATGACCGACCCGACTATCAATGTTGTCACTACTTGGTGCAATAGGTAACCCATGGATCCACGCATCTCTATTCCACCACCTATTACCTCTATAGTTCCTACTAACACCTCTAAAGGTTATGATATCATTGAGCAACTAAAGAATACACTAGCTAAAATATCTCTTTATGATCTTGTACACAATTCACCAGATTGTCTTCATACATTAGAGGTTGCCTTACGTTCCATTCACATTGCCAATGAAAATTCCCTCGTTTCCTTCACCCATCTTGTTCAATCCCTTAAAAACATACCACATACCATATCATTCATTAATGAATACATCTCTCCTACTACCACTGGTGATTCTTTATTACCTTTTCTTATTACATCTATTATTGGTTACCATTATATCAAGTGCATATTAATTGACAATGGATCCAATGTAAATATATGTTCTCTCTCATTACTCACGCAGTTGTGAATTCCTCATAGTCCGATCACCAAATCCTCTACACTTGTTCATGGATATGATTCTACTACCCTAGCATGCATTGACACCATTACCTTAACTTTACAAATTGGGCTGCAAACCCTTCCCACTTTGTTCTATATCATCAATACATCATTTCAATTCAATTGCTTAATCAATAGACCACGGATCCATGTTATGCATTTTGTTCCTTCTACAGTTCATCAATGTGTTAAATTCTTACATGTTGGATATGATCATACCATTTCCTCCAACCGCGACCCATTCAATTTTTATCGAATAGACCTAATAACTGCCATGCTTATACCCCCACTTGATCCAATTACATACCATAATATCCATACATACGATGTCAGTGAATCTAGTACTCTCATTACTTCTTCTACCTCCACCCCTTTCATCCCTACACACACCACTGATCTCATGTCCCCTACCATACCTCCCTCTATCACTTCCACTATTACACCCTCTACTCCTCCATCCACCACCCCTCCTCTTAATATCCTTGATAGTTCTACCCAGCACGATAATATCAACACCGATGATTTCGATGTTGAGTTTGATGTCATAGAAATTACTGATGAAAATGTCTGAAACCTTAACTTTACTCCTATAGACATAGATTAATCCTATTGTAGACACCTAAATTCTACTTTTGCAATCTTATTGCCAAAATGCACACAAATCACTCTTGTTCTTTCCAATTCCATTGTAATTAGTGATCTTTGCTAATCAACTAACATATCTTATAACTTTAGCCAGTTAAAAATGCTTTGTTGATTGCGTAACCACTTTCGCATTCAGGGTGCCACTTTATGGTGAATTATAAGTCAAAATCCTCTTTAAAATAGAAAATTAGCTTTTATTAGCTAATTAGGCCTATTTTCCCTTGTTTTGGTCATATATAACCTAGTATTGACTCAAACCCCTCTTCCAACCACTCAAAATCAGCCCATTCACCTCAACAACATTGTAGCAAGCTTCAAAATCTTGTCCTAGCCTCCTAGTTGACCCTAAGCGGTTGATTAAGGCTCCACACCTCTTAATCACTTGGTAATTCACTAATTGTGATTATCAAGGCCTAATCATGATTAGCAATTCTAATCAAATTTGGTGATTTTAGTCCCACATGCACCAAAATACAAGTTTCTCCCAAATGTAAAACTATAAAAATGGTGCACCTCATTCCTTTATAATTTACACCATGATTTGATTTGCATCTCATATAATAAATAAGATATATAGCCAAGTTCAATCCTTTCTTAAAGCCTTCAATGGGGTTAGTAGATGGATATCCAAAATGACCAAGTAGTCATTGGGAGAGGCCATTTCACCTTGTTTGGAGTACCAACCATAACCATTTGATTTCCCCATTAGGTTTATTTAGGCCCATATTAGGTAATTCAAAGATATTAGTAGGCATGATTAGTTAGATTTTGTATTGTTTTCATACTAGTTAGACATTCTTTTAAGCTTCTAGCTTAATGTTACATTCCTAGACGTATAACCTTGGCTAGATGGATGGGAATGGTGTTAGCTTTCCTTGTTTAGTCATGTAATTTTATTTATAAAGTTTAGGTTGCTTTCATTTGGCACGCTCAGTGGGACAATACCCCATTTCATTCACTTTTTGAAGCTTTTTATTTTAGTTTCAAAGTTTTTCATTTTAAGTTTATAGATTAGTTCAAAATTTCCTAGATTAATTTCAAGTGTTCTAGTTTAAATTTGAAACTTTCTAGATTACTTTCAAGTTTTTTAGATTACTTTCTCAAGATTTTTAGATTAATTTCCAATTTTTAGAGTAATTTTCAAAGTTTTATAGATTAATTTCCATTTTTGAAAGTTGTTTCAACTAGATTAGTGGTATAAGCTATGTTTTTTTATGTTTCTTGTAGGATTCAAGGACGTAAATCCCTGTCAAAATTGCTAAAATAATACCAAATATTTGACCTTTTTGAATAAATTCTTGTCAAAACTTAAATTTTGGCCACTTTCAATGAAGGGGTGTGTAGGCGTTAAACCAGGAGCCTAGGCATTGAAGCAGGAGCACACACGTTGATAAGGGCACATAGGCGTTGAAATAGGAGCACAGGTGTTGAAGGGGGGGAACACATTAACAAGGGAGCACAGAAATTGAAATAGGCATGCACCTTCTTCTCTAGAAGTGCACACATTAGCTCATATTTTTCAACTATCAATAATTTTTACAAGGGGGAGCACACACGCTGATAGGGGAGCACAGGCATTGAAACAAGTGTGTGCCCTCTTCTCTAGAAGCACACATGTTAGCTCATTTTTTCAGCTATCAGTAATTTTTACAACAGGAAGTGCAGGCATTGACAGAGGTGCACAGGCATTGAAATAGGTACACACACGCTAACAAGGGCACGTAGGTGTGTCTGTATAAATTTTTCCTGTAAACTCAAAATTTCTATTTTTGGTTTTTAGGATTTTTGTTACTTTTTAGAGGTTTTTAGATGCCTTTTTTGTCGATTTCATAGATTTAGAGTAAGTTTTCTTATAAAATAACTTAGGGTTTAAAGGAATTAATCTTGTTTCCATGCTTTGTATGAGTTTGGGATAAGGTGTGTACGCTTTTCTCTTACACTTCATGTGATCTAGAGAATCAAAAGCAATCTTAAATCTTCTTTTGCTATCATTAGAGTAAGTAGGAAACTTTGTTAATCATCTTTTAGTTTAAATTCTTTTTCACTTACTAAGTAACCAAGGCTAGAATTTTTATTTGCTCTTCCCTTACACCTAGTGTGATCTTGGGAATCAAAAGCAATTTTTTTATTTTCATTAAAAAACACTTGGATGAATTGGGAATAAACCTTGTTTTTGCAAAAATTGATAGTAGTTAATTGATTTACAAGAATTTTTCATGGTTATTTTCTTATGATATTGTGAATCTATTTTGAAACTACTAACCATTTTTGTGAAGGACCTAATGCTAGTTAAAGAAAGGGGGACCTACAAAAAATTTATAACTACACGTGTGATTATAGGTTGTCAAAATGAGTACGACAAAAACCACATTAAGTCTAAAAGATAAAAAATACACCACAATCATCACATTGTATTTGTAGGTTTCGATTAAGAGTTACAACTCGTCTACTCAAGTAGGACATAACCCCTTTGGCATAATCCTTAAGCTACAACAATGGGGGTGGTCCTAGGAACCCTAAAGTAGTTCATGTAAGAGGGAACCTTGTGAATGAAATAGGAATGTGCTCCACACTACCGACTTGTCTAGTGCACCTTGGTGAGATTAGCGTCAAAGATATTTGTATCACAACCCCAGTGAAAGTATAACTGAACGCACTTCAGTGATCATTATACTGAAGGGGGTAAAGTAAAGCCAAGATACTCCCAAATTATTCAGTGTGAATTTTTGGGTAAATCAAGCTCGCTCTAGATATCTTGTGACACCTAGAGAGAGAACCACCTAGGAAGATTGTCAGCCTGGAGCCATTGTTTTTGTCTTAGATAGTATACTTGAGAGCTCTCACAAAGTGACAACTTTTTTAGATTCAAATTCTTGTTTTTTGAACAAGGGAAAGAATCTCTTAAATTTGAAACCATGTGGCATTTCATCATGGAATCTAATTAGTGTTATTTTTTCATAGTTTTTCACTTGTCTTAAGACAAGGTGAAACTTTGCCAAAATAACACCAAGTTTATTTCAACACCACTTGGTCTACACCCTTATTTTCTTGTTGCCCATTTTTTGGACAAAAGGAAATAACATATATGGATAACGTTAGATATCGTGTGTCTACCACTTTTTTATTCTACTTGAGTGACTAGGTTGTAATGTCAGAAATTTTTGTCCCTCATGTCCCAAGTTACTTCAAGCTTCATGTTCCCCAATTCCCCGCATCACCCACATCAGCTGAATTAGGTCTTCATGTCTCATCTAGTCCCAGGTTCTGACGGGCCTTTTGTTTGCCGATCAACTGATTTTCCTGCAAGTTCTTGTTTGTTAGATTTCTCATTCTTTTTCAGCCCATCTGTCCCAAGTTTTCCCAGGCTTCCTATTCCCTGATTCCCTGATTCCCCGCATCATCTGCAACAGTCGAATCAGATCTTCATGTCCTTCACATTTCTATGTCTGTGGACCGCTCGTGCTCTTTTGGCCCGCATCACCCACATCAACTGAATCAACTTCTCGCATCCCATATGTCCCAACATCCCATGGACCATTTGGGCCAATTTTTCCACTTTTCTTTCATTTCACCTTTTTGAGTCGGTGCAAGGAGTATTTAATGCGCATTTATGATCTTCTCTCTCCTGAACGGCTATTTAAAGGGACTACCATATATGCATTTGTCACATTGCTTGCTTTTTTTCCGCGTTCTTGTAATTGAGTCATTTGCTCATCTTCTTGCATCCCTTTGCATTTTTATCAAGATTTGTTCTTTGAAGTTCGTTCCTCTTTACACTGTAAAAATGAAGATCAAGTTTCAAGGGCATGAGAATTTGTCACCTCTGGAGACCTCTGTACCTAATATTGGGAATAGTGAAGTTCGGTACTTGGATTTCGATGATTTCTAGGGTAGGTTAACAAGTGACAACCCCCCTCCCATGGCCCAAATGATTAATGACAGTGGAATCACATATGGTACTAGCTTTCCCATCTTTTTGTAGTGTGTCGACACCATGCTCTCCTGTGGAGCTCATTTTAATCCAAATACCAATTAGGTTGTTAATGTGCATGGATAATTGATTGCAAAACTAGATGATGCCACCATCATCACTTCCCTACGCATTTCAGAGATGGAAGACTCCATTGTTCTCACTCTCACTCAAGTTCAAGGTCTATTTGATAAGGATGGTGAGAAATACAAGGCACGAGTGGCTAATTCATGACTGAAGTTCCCTGAGAAGGGAGCGTCCCAACTCTCTAAAGCATTGTTCAGGGTTGATTTCAATGAAGAGTTATCATATTTCATCATCTTGCTCACCCGTATTATGGGGATACCCTCTACCAATGACTTCCATTTTTGGATGTGCCCTTTCATAAGTATTATTTACGAAGGTAAACAAAACATAAACTGGGCTGAGATCATCTGTATGAACCTGACTGAAAAATTGACAAATGTTCAGCAAACTAAGAAGTTCTACATGACTTCTTATCTCATGTACACCCTAGCAGCATCTTGGGAGTGGTTTGGCTTCACTTACATTGAGAAAAAGAAGGATGATCCCATATACACATATTGCCCTCAATTTACCCTTAAGGACAGTAATCATAATTTCATAAGGGTAAATGATGCTTTCACCATCTACATTGTGAGACTTTTGGAGGGTGACCCTTCCAGGAGATTTTCTAATGAGGCTATGGATCTGATAGCCAAGTATTAGGCTTTCTTCATCCAGTTCAGAAGTTCTCATACATTAGGTTGGCATTTTTTGAAAGTACACCTCTCAAGCTTCCCATGTTCTACAATGATAAAATGGATCTAGTTGAGGTGTGTAGATAGCTGGAAAAACTCCATAGAACCTGCAGAGAAAAAAAGATCACAGGTCTTCCTTTCCCTATCTCCTTGGGGAATTATACATGCAAGATAGCCCTAGATGCCCAAAATATAGAACGGGCTATTACTCCTCTTATTGTTCATTTCTTTAGGTCCAAGACTTCTTTTGATCTAACTAAATTCATTGATCAAAATCTGAGAATAACCTATCATCATCATCCTGACACTGAGGATTATTGGGCCGAAAATCTGATAAATTTTTAAAGTGTAAAAGGACTTAAAGCTATCAATACAGAAGATTTCCCTTCTTGTTTTTATCTGTGTTTATTTATTCTCTCTTACCTATCTAAGGTTGTTGAATCATTAATCTATTTTGTATTAAGAATCTTTTTATTCTTATGGATGTCATCTCTGGAACTTTGGGTCTATAAGATAAAATCTAGTGGTTTTAATATGAATGATTTTGTTCTATGTATTGTCCTTACTCGGCATTTATAAGGAACTATTTTTCTATATATACTTCCTGAAACTGCTATTCTACCTTTTCCCTCCCTTAGTTCTTATGTTCTTTTGTATTGATAATATATCTTGGCATTAAAACACTTTCATGATATCATAATTCCTGATCAAAGTTAGAAGTTGTAAATTTGTAAATAGTTGTGCCATTTGCTTTCAATAAGGGAACCGCTCCCATGAAAAGAGGAGGGACTTTCTGTCCCCTAACTATTGCTTTCATTAAAGTCCTAATTTGATAACCAACAGTTTTTGGCAACTCCGTTGGAGATTCATTTTAATGAATTACAGTTTCAAATACAAATTTCTTGATCATTTATAATCTAGAGACTCTAAGATTAACTTGTGGAAGAAGGGCTCTTGGAATTGAAGATTCACAATTTCAACTCCTGGAGCAGCAAGGATTTCCCCTTCCTTCAACAAGGAGATATAGAAGGAATCGTTCTACAAGCACACCACCTGTTGAAGACAAAGCTTATGGGAGTGGTGTTCCTCAAGAACAACCCATCCCTAATCTTCATGCTTTGGTTCCTGCTGGTGTTTCAGCTCCACTTCAAGAAATTTTTGCAAGGATTGTAGTTCCATTACCTTGGGGAAAATGAGTTGGGCCTCTTGCCCTTCCTCAACCTTTGCATGAGTTACCCAGAGGTAACAGAAAGAAATTTCCCAAGTTCAGAGGAGATGGCAAGGTACATCCTGATGAACACATTCCAGCCTTCATAGTTTCATGTGGAGTCCTTGGGGTTAAGCTTGAGGATGTCTCTATGAGGATTTTTGTGGAGACTTTGTAGGACAATGCAGCAGATTGGTTTTATCATCTCCCCGCTGGGGCCATCACTAATTGGACTACCATGAGAACTATATTTGAGAACCATTTTAAACCTACTAAAGATGTGCATGCTTTTCTAGCCCAGAGATCTTAAATTAAGAATGAACCACATGAGCCCATGAGAGAATTTGTGGAAAATTTCAATAATTCTGATTAACAAGATACCACAAGACACTTAGCCTATGGATCAAATTTAAAAATGTTTCTTCCTAAATGCTCAATTTCCTAAAGTAAGCTCTGCACTAAGAAGAGCCAATCTTGCAACTTTGAGATGTTGATTAGAGATTAGCCGTTAGTGTTGAAGATGACCTGATAATGTCTAGTAAATTGAAAAGAGATCCTTTCAAATCTAAAGCTTCTTCTTCCTCTTCCTCTACTCCTGGAGCTAATGCATATCAATCAGTACAGAAGCTTGATAATGACCTCATTTCCATCAAGAAACAATTGGCTCAACATGCTCCTTATCAAGATGTTTTGAGGAGAAATTTTCAACCTAGAAATCATTTGCCTTCTTCTCAAACAAGGTTGGCAATCGAAGGACCACCCATCAAGGTCCTTGTTAATGCAACTTGTGAAGTTGAAGAACCTGATGATGAAGAAGTTAATGAAGATTTTTAAGATCCTGAAGAAGAGGCTGATGAAGAACCAGAAGAACTTGATGGGTCTTGAGTTAATTTCCTCACCACTGAGGGTGTTGATGAGGAAGATGATTATGATGAAGTAGTGGCAGAGATGAACAATGAGTCATATGTTGTTATGACTTGGGAGCAGACAAATAAGAAAGAAAAAGTGATGTAGCCTGCTAAGAAGTCCAAGGAGCGTCCCATGACTATTCCAGTGATTTTAAGAAGAGTATCTCCTATTCCCACTACATCCATACAAAAGGTGAGTTCTGCTAATTCTTCTACTCCTGCTTCTAAAACTTCTTCTTCTCTAGTTCCAAAACCCGATAAGCCTAGGATTCCTAGTGATGATAGCCCATCCACCTCTGGATATTTTGATATCATTGATCAACTCAAGAAAACAAAAATCTATATTTCTGAAGTTGATTTTTATCAGACTCTTCCAAAAAGCTTTTCCAAAATGGTCAACTTTGTCAATTCTCATTCCAAAACTTCATCAAATACTTCTAAATCTATTTTTCCCACTCCCTCGTCCATATCCCAATCAAATCTTGTGGCTACATTCACCTCACCAAATGTAAAAATCGAACCATTCTATGTAACCCTCCTCAAAGCTTACCATAAGCTCAACAACTGTGTCATAGACTCAGGAGCATCGGATAATGTCATTCTTGCCAAAGTGGCTCATGCTTTGGGTCTTACCCTAACACACACTTATGGTTCTTACTATTCCATGGAGAGTATGGAGGTGCCTTTGTTTGGAATAATTAAGGATGGGGTGAGTGCACCAAGTTGAGGGGCCAAAAAGCAGACAAGAATCCGAAAAAAAGAAAGACGTGTATTCATGTTGTTAAAATGCACTCGCATTTTAATTTCTTTGGCTTGGGAATCACCAAAGTATAATGTGTATGTGTTACATAACGCATACGTGTTATGCTTATTATAAATAAATAAACATGCCTGAGCCTCTATCATTTTTCCTCCCTCAAACATGAGTTTCAGAGCTTAACCATGCCCTCACATTTTTTCATTTAGCTAGATCTCAAGCTCAAAGGATCATTTCTAGATTGACGGGAAGATCTGAATTGACGATGGTGCCACAGAGAAGAGGTAAGCATAATTATTTTCTCAAAATTGCATTGAAATATGATAATTATAGATTAAAATTTAAATTGAAGTACATATTTTTTATGTTGTTACAGTTAGTGGTCAAGGGAATCAACAACAACCAAACCTTGTTATTCCTTACATCCCTGCATGACACTCCCATAGTTGCTCAACATCCCTCGGGTATTCGAGAAGATTTAGTCAGCCGAAATAGTTGAAAACAAAATTAAAATTGAGGATTCAATAAAAACAATGAGGGATGCACAATCTACAAACCCCCATTACACCTCTCTTGCAAACACATTGGAGGCATTACTTGTTCAAATTGACGTGAGCAATGGGGAAAAATAATCATTGGACAACTTACAGAAAGGGAACTGTAGGGTTTATTATTCCAATAAATTGTCATATGTGGATGTAAAGAAATTTTTTTTTTTCAAAAGATACTCATATGCGCCTTATTCACAGACCCTTGCACTAATTTTCCTATTCAGTTTACATGTAAACAATTTCCCATCCATTTGATGCAATAATAATTTGATTAAAAATAAGTTTTTGGATTGGTGGTGGATGGTGTTTGATTTTCCACATTATAATAACAATGAGGTGCCAATATACTTTCTGAGGAAACTCTATTGCGAGTTTATCCTCAATGAGATCTCGAAATTATTTTGATTTCCTAGATTTCCAGGGCCAAGGAAATGGATCTACACAGGATCGACTAGGTGCACAACGTGCACCTATCCAGCAGGGGAGATTCCCCGCATAGAAGCCCCCTCACCCTGAGATTGTCCCTCAATCAGTGAAGGAGATAGTAGAGATTGATACACTCCACACACTTCAGGGGCTATTTACGACCATTGTTCGACATACGATGGAGATTTATGAGCCAGATGCTCATGAAGCTACATAGAGTATTCCCTCAGGGATTACTAGCATGAGGCCACATTTTGTCCTCGTCATTTGTTAGCATATGTTTGGGGCCTGAGGAGGATGATACTTTCATGCGTACTGATATTGGTGCACCTAGTGCTAGGGGAATGAACATGATAATGTCCCTATGTCAGATGTCCTTTTGAGTGATACATTTGGATTACATACATTGGCATCACCCTCGTAGGTAAATTTGTTATGTTTTTTAATGTGTTTATACAAAATTTTTGGAGTACCTGATTTACTTATACCTGTTAAATTTTTGAAATAATTATATTTGTACATGTACAAGCATTGATATTACAATTCGTGTGAGAGGCACATATTCTTCCCAACCATAGGTGGCGAGCACCATGCATACACATACATTCACAGAGGTAATTTAGAATGGTAATTATGTAAAATTTTAACATACATGTGTGTTTATATATATATATAATAGTTTTGAAGTCAAATATATGTATGTTCTTGTATGTCCATATAACTCACGTTATATACATGTTTGATAAAGATGTTGACTTCACTAGACAGCCCACCATCTCCATGAAAAGTAGATAAAGGTGTTGCTGTTGTAATTTCATCTGCTGCATAGTAACTCACCGAGGTATTCAAACAACACGTAATTTTTGTTAAATTTCTTGTGTAATTCATATTATGTTAAATTACATGTTAGTAATGTCTTTCATTGTAGAATTATTAAATTATGTTAATAATGTCCTTCATTATGTGTATGCAGGAGTTACCTGCGATAGGTAGCGTAACCCTGTTCATTTGATTCACAGGCTGTGGCGGGGTAAAAACAATATTTCTATATTGATAAAATTAGTTAAAATATTGTCATTATGTAGATAAATGTACTTAGCTCTGTTTTTCGCTAATTCTAGATGTTATATTTTTTTGATCTTATGTGTATGTAGGGAACTTCAACCACCTCCATTTTGACTTCAAGGGCACAAAATCCACCATCTCATTGTCTTCATACCCCCGTTTGTACTGCAGGAGCTCCCGAGGACTCATCTGAGCGTGAGATGTAAATTCAGTGTGATCGAAAACTTACGGTAAGTTTGTGTATTTATGTAAATAATTTCATTCTATCATGGTCTTAAATACATGTTGAAAACATATATAAATTAATTTTTGACAAAAAAACATTGTTTGCATTTATAGGATCATCTACAGGCGAGTATTTAACAAAAGAGGTCTCGAAGCATGGGCTCGGATGATCCAAAGTCATCTCATGGATCTTCATATTCGTCTAAGGGAGGGCCTTCTTTGAGAAAGGCGAAGAGAGGGATAGATTTTCATGAGTAATAAATATTTATGTCTTACACATGACATTGTTTTTGTATGCCTATGTGCATGGCATTTTATGTAACACCTATATGGAATTTGAACTTGATGGTATATGACCTATTTGGGAATTTATTTATTTATTATGCACATTAAAATACTATTTGGAAATTGATAATTTTGTATGAGACCTTACATTTCTGAGATTATTTTCGTATGAATCTTAATATGATGTGCACTTGACAATATTTAAGACATTATGGATTATTTTTTCATTTATTGGTGATGTACATGTACTAGCATTTTCAATGTATAATATGCATCAAACTTTGGAAATCAATATTTATATAATGTATGTATATAAAGAGTTACCTAATCTAAGTAATTATTCATTCAATTTATCAATGTGTATATGCATATTTACCTTACTTGCGCTTCTTCTTTGTCATGGTCTCTTTGTAATAGTTCCTATCTTATCATGCACTTACTACATTCTTCTATGCTTTGTATTCTTCTCCCCTGTTAAAACACCTGACAGTCGTCACAATTTTATGCCTTTCATCTGTTGATTTTTTGAGAATGTCTCTCCATATACATTACTCTAATGTTTGAGAATGTCTCCAGATGCAATGACATTCCGATTCAGACACTCAATGATTCTTGATTGTCTAATCCTATCCAATTCATGTTATTACCTTTAAATCTGTAGGCATTTCAAGTTATTTGGAAATCACATCACACCCTTCACTAGGCTTGATGACTATCCCTATCCTTTTTAAGGTGTTTTTGAAAGAATCCATGGGTTTATCATAACATAAATTATCAATGAATGGAAGGTCACTAAGCTCGTAGGCCAGCTGACTCCCATCCAGAACTAAACAAGAAATATTTACTAGGTGATTGATAACTCCCATGTTGTTCTTACAAATACCCCTATCAAATTCATTCTTAAGCCAATCTATTCATTTAGGGCTCTTAAACGACTATGCCCAAACTACCCCAAAAGATGATGAGGGTAGGGAACCAAGAAAAATTTCTCCACTAGCGTTTACCAGGTCACCCTGACATGTTGGCATAGTTGGTTCGGTCCCATGAGCTTCTATTTGCAAACTACAACCTCTGGCAGCCCTACACTGAGTGAGACTGCATTATTTCATGCATTTGCAAATAATAGCACAATGAGACAACCAGATGGAGATAGAGAAAACCACAAGGGATTTCGTAGACGGTCCCTGATGTGGAGGTGTTCAGATCTGAAGAGACATCTCTAGGTGTCATGGAGTCAGAGAAATCACCTATCAAAGATATGACGTGTTTGGGCCTCATGGCTCTTAAGCAACTACGCCCAGACGAGGTATTCCTGAAAGCCGAAAGCATGGGGAGTGTAGGGACCCAAAAAATAATCCTTCAGTATAATTCACCAAGCCATTTGGATGTGTTAGCATAGTTGGTTTGGTCACACGAGCTTCCGTTTGCAAACTACAGCATCTGACAGCCCTACACTGACTTAGACTGCACTATTTCTTGTGTTTGCAAACAATAGCATAGTGAGAGAACCGGAAGGATACGATTAAATCCATGAAAGGGTTTCATAGAGGGGACATGGATCTATTTGATCTGATGAGATGTCTCTAGGTGCCATGAAGTCTGAGAAATCACCCGGAGAAAATATGGCATGTTTGGGTCATGGCTCTTAAGGGGACTATGCCCCGGACGGGGGAAACCCGAAAGCACACAGACATAGGGAACCAAAACAAATGCTCCACTACCATTCACAAGACATTTGACATGTTGGTCTAGATGGTTCGGTCCCACATGCTACCGTTTGCAAACTACAGCATCTAGTAGCCTTACACTGACTCAGATTGTACTATTTCACCCGTTTGAAGCATATAGGACAGCAAGAGAACCGATATGGATATGGAAAAATACATGAGAGGATTTCATAGTGGGCCCAATGTGTAGCTCTCAAATCTAACAAGACATCTCTAGGTGCCACGAAGTCTGAGAAATCACCCGTCGAAGATATAAGGTGTTTTGGTCTCAGGGCTCTTAAGAGACTACGCCCGAACAAGGTAGCCCGAAAGCACGGGGAGTGTAGGGAACCAAAAAAAATCCTCCACTAGCATTCACCAAGCCATTTCAACATGTTGGCTCAGATGGTTTGGTCCCACATGCTACCGTTTGCAAACTACAACATCTAGCAGCCTTACACTGACTTAGACTGCACTATTTCTCATGTTTTCAAACAATAGCACAGTGAGAGAACCAGATGGAGACGAAGAAAACCATGATAGGTTTTTGTAGAGGACCCCAACATGGACCTATTTGATCTGACGAGACATCTCTAGGTGCCACAGAGTCTGAGAAATCACCCATCAAAGATATGGCATGTTTGGACCTCATGGCTCTTAAGTGACTACGCCCGGATGGGGTATCCCGAAACCATGGGGAGCATAGGGAACCAAAAAAAATCCTCCACTAGCATTCACCTAGCCACCCTGACATGTTGTTGTAGCTGGTTCGGTCCCACGAGCTTCCTTTCGTAAGCTACACCCTCTGACAACCCTAGACTGGCTCAAACTGCACTATTTTACGCGTTTTCAAACAATAGAACAGCAAGAGAACTGGATGGATACGGAGAAAACCGTGAGATAATTTTGTATTGGGCCCCGAAATGGAGCTATTGGATCTTAGGATACATCTCTAGGTGCCACGGAGTCTGAGAAATCACCCATCGAAGATATGGAGTGTTTGGGCCTCAAGGATTTTAAAAGACTACACCCAGATGGGGTAGCCCGAACGCACAGGGAGCATAGAGAACTAAAAAAAATCCTCCATTAGTGTTCACCAAGCCATTTGGATGTGTTTTCCTAGACGGTTCAGTCCCACACGCTACCGTTTACAAACTAGAGCATCTAGCAGACTTATACTAACTCAGACTGCACTATTTCTGTGTTTGCAAACAATAGCACAATGAGAGAACCGGAAGTAGACTGGAGAAAACCATGAGAGGTTTTCATAGAGATCCCCAACATAGATCTATCAGATCTGACAAGATGTCTCTAGGTGCCACAGAGTCTGAGAAATCACCCGTCGAAGATATGGCGTGTTTGGGCCTCAGGGCTCTTAAGTGACTACGGTCAGATGGGGTAGCCCGAAAGCATGGGGAGCGTAGAGAACCAAAAAAAATCCTCCACTAGTGTTCACTTGGCCACCCTGATGTTTTGACGTAGTTGGTTCGGTCCCATGAGCTTCCGTTTGCAAACTACACCATCTGGCAGCCCTACACTAACTCAAACTGCACTATTTCGCGCGTTTACAAACAATAGGACAACGAGAGAACCGGATGGAGATGGAAAAAACTGCGAGAGGATTTTGTAGTGGGCCCCAACATGTGAGCTTTCAGATCTGATGATATGTCTCTAGGTGCCACGGATTTCGATAAATCACCCGTCAAAGATATGGTGTGTTTGGGCCTCAGGGCTCTTAAGCGACTACATCCGGACGGGGTACCTCGAAAGCACGGGGAGCGTAGGGAACCAAAAAATAATACTCCACTAGTGTTCACCTAAACCATTTGAACATGTTGGCCTAGAAAATTTGGTCCCACATGCTACCGTTTGCAAACTACAGCATCTAGCAGCCTTACATTGACTCAGACTACACTATTTCTTATGTTTGCAAACAATAGCACAACGAGAGAACCGGATGGAGATGGAGAAAACCGAGAGAGGATTTCATAGAGAGCCCCAACATGGAGCTGTTGAATTTTATGAGACATCTCTAGGTACCACGGAGTCCGAGAAATCACTCGTCGAAGATATGGCATGTTTGGGCCTCGTGGCTCTTAAGCAACTGCACCCGGACGGGGTACCCCGAAAGCACGAGGATCATAGGGAACCAAAACGAATGCTCCACTACATTCACCTAGCCACCCTAATGTGTTGGCGTAGTTGGTTTGGTCCCATGAACTTCTGTTTGCAAACTACACCATCTAGCAGCCCTGCAATGACTCAAACTGCACTATTTCACACGTTTACAAACAATAGCACAACGAGAGAACCAGATCGAGATGGAGAAAACTGCGAGAGGCTTTCATAGTGGGCTTTAACATGGATATCTCAGATCTGATGAGACATCTCTAGGTGCCACAAATTCTAATAAATCACACGTTGAAGATATGTCATGATTAGGCCTCAGGGCTCTTAAGCAATAAGCTCAATTATCAATACTTCATTGCAATTTTTCTTTCCAGTATGCTACTTTTGGAACTACCTGGTTTGATTTGTGAAGTTGAAGTAGAGGGGATTAATAAAAATAATCAACTTGGCATGCTTTCCTTAAGATTATCCATGATTCTATCGACAACATCACATAGATCTTCCATTCCAGTTAAGTTGTGATCCTTCCACGCTTCCCATTTTTCCTTTTCTTCCACTCGTATCTTCTCTATAAGTTCTTCCAAATGTTTTTGGGTAATAAAATTGAATCTTTATGAATTTCAGGAGGCATTTCTTCTTGAATCATAGTGACATCTTTGCCTAATAGTTTTTCTTCACGATGTTCATTGTCATCTAAAGTTGAAGAATGAATATTTATATGGCCTTGAGCTTCTTTTTGGGCATAAACAACCTTTTGTAATGTCCAAAAAAATTCAGGCTCTTCATTCTCTGTTTGATTAAAGATATTCATTCTTTCAAAATGAACAGTTGGAACATTGGTGGTCTCCCTAAAAAAACTAATTTCATAGTCTACATAGTTGCATCCTATGGAAAAATCATTGAACATTGGTGGTTCCCTACACTCTGCGTGCTTTCGGGCTACCCCGTCTGGGCGTAGTCGCTTAAGAGCCATGAGGCCCAAACACCCCATATCTTCGACGAGTGATTTCTCAAACTCTGTAGCACCTAGAGATGTCTCGTCAGATCTAAAAGCTCCATGTCGGGGCCCACTACGAAATCCTCTCAAAATTTGTTCTGTCTCCATCTGGTTCTCTTGCTGTCCTATTGTTTGTAAACGTGCGAAATAGTGTAGTTTGAGTCAGTGTAGGGCTGTCAGAGGGTGTAGTTTGCAAACGGAAACTTGTGGGACTGAACCAACTATGCCAACATGTCAGGGTGGCTAGGTGAACGCTAGTGGAGTATTCTTTTTGGTTACCTATGCTCCCTGTGTTTTTGGGCTACCCCGTCCGGGCATAGTTGCTTAAGATCCCTGAGGCCCAAACACGCCATATCTTTGACGGGTGATTTCTTGGACTCCGTGGCACCTAGAGATGTCTCATTAGATTTGATAGCTCCATGTCAAATGGCCCTCTATGAAAACCTCTCACAGTTTTCTCCATCTCCATCCGGTTCTCTTGTTGTGCTATTGTTTGCAAATGCGAGAAATAGTGTAATCTGAGTCAGTGTAAGGCTGTCTAGATGTTGTAGTTTGCAAACAGTAGCATCATGGGACCAAACCATCTAGGAAAACATGTCCAAATGGCCTAGTGAATGCTATTGGAGGATTTTTTTTGGTTCCCTACACTCCCTATGCGATTTCGGGCTACCTCATTCGGGCGTAGTCTCTTAAGAGCCCTGAGAGCAAAACACCTTATATCTTTGACGGGTGATTTCTCGGACACTTTGTAACACCTAGAGATGTCTCATCAGATCTGAGACCTCCATGTCGGGGCCCACTATGAAATTACTCTCACGGTTTTTTCCATCTCCATCTCGGTGTTCTCTCACTGTCCTATTATTTGCAAACGTGTGAAATAGTGCAGTCTGAGTCAGTGTAAGGTTGTCAGACGACTGTAGTTTGCAAACGGAAGCTCGTGGGACCAAAATATATGAGCCAACATGTCCAAATGGCCTGGTGAATGCTAGGGGAGCATTATTTTTGGTTCCCTATGCTCCCCGTGCTTCCGGGATACCCCATCCGGGCATAGTCGCTTAAGAGCCCTGAGGCCCAATCACGCCATATCTTCGATGGGTGATTTCTCGGACTCCGTGGCACCTAGAGACGTTGTATGTCAGATCTGACAGCTCCAGGCTAGGGGCCCACTATGATATTATCTTGTGGTTTTGTCCATCTCCATTGTAGACTGAGTCAATGTAAGGTTGTCCATTGCCAATCACCTGAATAATATAGGTGGTTCATACAATATAGGTGGTGAAATGAGAATTTTTGTTTGTTGTTCCTTTCAAATATTTAATTTTTCCTTAGCTTCACTTGGCTTTGAGAATAATAAATTCTCTACTGACAGTGCCAACCATGTGAAGGTGGAAGATTTTTTTGGCACCACTAACCTACATAAACATGTTAGTAAGAAATTAAATAGAATTTTAAATCATACTAAATTTAAACAAAATCATTTAAGTAAATATTCATTATTAAATTCATGAAGAACATACCTTTGCAAATTCAATCCAATGAACCGTAAGGATCAACTCTATTCTTGAAAGTAGCAAGAATTGCTTCATGATCTAATTCACAAACCTTCCACAAATTTTTGTTTGATGGTCCGACCTCGATATTTGATCAATTTAATATTTGTTGCAAGGACCAAATGTGAATAGTGAAGTATCTTCTGATGTACTTCATAGTCTTCAAACAACCAAATGTTTTATTTTTTGATAGGATATCATCAAAGCCAAGTTCCACTAACTACCATTTATCCAGTGGGATACTCAAGGTCTTCACCATCAATGACTGTGAAAGTCAATTTTTTCCCCTCTACACAACAAGATAAGAAGTAGTTTGTTCCCTCTTCATTAAATTTCGTCGCAATAACTGCAAAAACATGCCCTATGTATCAAAAATTAAAATTGTTCAGTCAATTTATAAATACATTAAGATTTGACCATTTAATAATTTATAAATATAAAACATGGCATGTACATATATGTATGTACCTTGTTGCACTAAATCATAGACTTGGTCAAAGTTAGGTGATGTTGTCATTTGATCTGAAGACCCTGCAAGTTATAATGCTCTTGGAACTTGATGTGTGTCAAGTGGAATTAGAGGTCTACAAGTTTATTCATCCACCCACTGCTATGACTCACATTCATTCCACACAAAATCAATGCATGATATACAAAAACATGTCATGCACCTAGTATAAATAGTCCAAGCATTTGCATCTGAACTACAGAATGAGTGCATATCACTTGATCCTACAACTATCATACAATCTTCAAATTTTTTCAGATGTTGTTTCGCTATCAACCAAAAATATCTACAAACCGTTGATCTCTCTTGAGATTCATGACCCATATTCTTGACACACCAATCAACAATATTTTTTTCATCTTTAAATTTAGTACCATCCTTGAACTTTAACTCTTCTCTTGCAAGTGCTCTTTTTACACATGCTTCTACACCATCATTCTCTTCATTTCCATAGCCTCAGTAAAACTCCAGATATGATGTACATTTGTTTCTTTGTGTATCTTTCTTAGCCAATAAAACATCTGGTTCATTCTTGAATTATGATGTGCAGTTGTCTGACCAAATGTAATGTTGATTGAAACTAATGTTCCTCTCATTCAAGTTCACATAAAACACCTGGAAACACCCTTGTACATATTCTGTAGAATGTGTTCAATCATCATTGATGTAAAAAATGATACTCTCTTAATATTTTTTGATCTTTCTCAGTGCTTTCTGGAGAGTGCATGAATGTTATATGCACAAAAATAGCAACTTCCACTGAGTAATAATATTGAGACTAAACCACCATTTTTGGTTGTAATGTGTAATTCTCTGCGAAGTCAACTACTAAAACAATAGTACCAAGTGGGAATGTGTCTTTTCTTAACTTGAATTGTTCATCCAACCATCGAGTTCTATCTATGTGCCTTGCATACTCTTAAACAATTTTCTCTCTAAATTTGACCATATAATCTGATACAAGTAATTGTTTTGTAACAATCTCACACCTCTTAGATTCTTTTCAATATTTTAATTGATATGACACCAATTTATATTTTTTGAAACTCAACCAATTCTTTTCCTATTGAATTTGTATTGTCCTCATGGATACAACTTTTCATATTTGACAAGCCACTACATACATTGCACGTTCCATCCAAACATGCTTTGTTATAAAAAAACTATCCAGTTGATTTTTCACAAAATATTGTCAGAAATAAATTCCCTTGAAGATTTTTGTGGGACATTTAATCCACGCTCCTGAAACATGATTTCAGTATGCAAAACATGATGTGTTTGATAAAAAAACATCATAATGTATTGAAAAATTCAACATGATGTCTACAGACAACAAATGGTACGTGAGTGATTGATTTTCACAGAAAATGGTTTGCTCATTTCAAATAATATTTAGCTAATGTTAATTTGTGGATTTTCATTCTTAAACTTAGAGAGCAATTTTGTTTGAGTCATATCTAAGAAAATGTTTTGCACACAATTCACAATTATGAGAACCTATTCTTATTTGTACCTGTATCTTTTCTATTCGGTGACACTCTTGTGTCTCTCATTCCAAAATTTTATAATTAATTACTTTTAGAATATCAAATGTATTCTTGTCTTTCTCATGGAAGTCTGCTAGAGAAATCTCAATAGTCAGTGTTATTGATTAACTCAAGACGTTTACATCTCTCTATTGCTTTCATTAGTGTTTTTTTGTTTAGCTTCAAATCACTGCTTCTTTTTCCAAGTCAAGTGTTTATTAACTGTTTTATCACTTACTATATAATTAGTAAGTACACACCATGTAGAATTACTATCTTTGGTGTGTCTTTTTCCACCTACAGTTTGGTATGCTTTATGTATGTTTTCAATAATTGACGCATTTTGATCAGGAACATTAGATGTTATTAACCCTAGGGTCTTCATTATGGGTCTCATCTTAATTAATTTCATCAATGTAACAAATAATTGACATCTTTTTGTGTCATTTAAATTCTCAAAGTAATTATCCCAAATTCCACTAGCTTTTATTCTCTCATTTCTTTTAGACATTTTGTTGGGCATTGGTTTTATAATGTTTTCATCAATTTCAATTAAGTGAATTGGTTTTCTTCACAAAATGGAAGGAGTTTTTCTTAGAGGTGAAGAATTGTTTACAAGGTTACTTGCTTCATTCAGTGTTTTCATACAAATTTTGGGGTTAACATTTGGATTCTCAGGTAAAGGTTCAATTATTGGATTCATATCAATTTCTTCACTCATACCAACATTATCATTCAATTCAATATCATTATTCATTGCAAAATTATTATTCATTGCAAAATCATTATTATCTACATTTACATTATGTATTTCATCCCCATTTTCTAATACATTAGATACATTTGATATAACAGATGTACCTTTCCCTACACGAAGTTTTTGTATTCTCTTCATTTTCTTTATTCTCATCTCTTCCAATTTCTCCAGTGTCTTGTTCTTGACTTTCCTCTTGTCCTTAGCTCAACTTTTACTTCCGATGATTAGAAAAATTCAACTAGTGGGGTAGGGGACAAAAGGAACTGCTAAAAAGTCATGTAAGAATGTACATAAAATTGAAGACCAAACAAAATATATGCAGAAATCCCATGAAAGAGATGAAAGGGGCATTGGGAGACCACAATGTATAAATAAAGCATAATGTGTATGCATTATAACGTGACACATTATATTTTTTCCCTTCTCCAACCCATTCCTCAAGGCTTGGGATCCGGTTTAGATCCCCAAGCCTGAGGCATGGACCTGCACAAACACAACAAACCGCATGTTTTTGTAAGAAAATACAAAAATCCAACTTCTGCCATGATAAATCAACATCAAATGATCGATCCATTTTAAAAAAATTATACCACGACGTAAATCAGAGTTTCTTCTTCATATAAATATTATTTTCTAAATCTTTCTAACAAATATAAGGTTTCCATATTATTTATTTTCTAACTATGCCTTTTTATAGCTATTTTTTGAAGTTTAAACATGTCTATCTTTTGTCATGTATCTTTTTTTTGACTCATCGAAATTGAATTAAAAAAAATTAAGCACAAACTAGGACTAGTTCTATACATATTTAAAACTAATAATTTTTTATATTTTTTGAGGTAGTTAGGGGGGGTGACACAGTCGGAAGTTTTCAAAACTTAAATTTTCTATACTAGAAAAATCATTAAAAAATATACTCACTAAAAAAATATAAAAAAATTCTAACACAAACTAGATGCTCCTAGCTGTCTTTCTACCAAAGAGTTTTCAAAAATACTAAATGGTGCTCAAAAAATGGTGGGGGGTAGGAAAGTCACTCAATTATATTTTTTTAACAAAAATAGGAGCACCTGTTGGTATTTTAGTTATTTGGCCCACATAAACTTATATGTTTTCAAAATAAAAAACTAGTAGCTTAGAAACTAGACTCAAAATGCTATGATTCATATTTCTACAACATCTTCCAATTTTTAGTGTAACTATTTTGAAAAAATCATACAAGTTGATTTTTTATTTTTCAAAAAAATGCATCCACTGAAGGAGTGAAGGACGAAGACCTAGAAGGAATACACGTGCATTGAATAGTTTCACTTCACCAAAGTGTAGGAGTTGCAAGATTAACGCAAGAAAACTTTGTAAAGAAATGTGCATGCATATGAGAGCTCAAGATTCAAAAATGGAGTAGAATGGAATTCCTTGGTTTGGCTTAAGCTTGGGCTATCATAGATCAAAGGAGGTAAGTACAAATAGGGGAGTGAATGTGTAACTCCCATGTAAGATAATATTCCTCCATAATGGAGAAGAGGAGTCACTTTCCCAAATGGGAATGTAACTCCTATGACACACTTACACATATGACAGATTCTGTAAGAGAATATGTCTTAACTAAGATGACACCTAGATCCATGTCCACCTAAGTGAGATGACTCACCCAGTGAGGTGGAATAACACTAAATTAGTGAATAAAAATACCACCTACACCAACACCCCCCTTCATCGTAACTTAGGATGACGCGGAAAGTCAGAAAGAGAAATGGGTCTCGGCACAAAGCCTGATGAGGTACCCACGTACAAGAAACTATCAAAAAGTGGAGTAAAAGGAGAAAACCCAGTGGGAAAAAACTCCCCCCCAAAATAGAGACAAGTCCACTCTCTAATCTAAGAAATATGCCAAAGATGGGTCCCAGCCATATACGAGCCTATAAAGGTACCCATGTACAAAGAGGTAATCTCTCGGAAAGAATAAGAAGAGAGAAGAAGAGGGAGACGAGAGGAATGTAGAAGATGTCATGGACGGATCTGAACTCTGCAGCTCTAGGAGGTCTCCCAGAAGAATGTCGATGACAAGATCCTCTACCTCTGGACTGAAGAAGAGACATTTGCACCGAACTATGTGCCTGCCCTTAGGAAGGAAAAAAATGACATGCTGGAAGTCTGCCCACTCCACGAAGGAAACCGAAGGCAGTAGTACAAAGAACTCTGAGCCTGGTCCACGAAAGTGTGACATAGGTCTAGCAAGTGAGTGCAAAGGAACTAAAGGTAATGTCACGAGTGCAGAACTGTCAGAGTATGAAGAGTGAACACCTGTAGAAAGGATGTCCAACTGATGTGAAGGAAAAAAAAACATCCCCCACAACAGAAAATGGATCCACAAGCAAGGGTGGATCAATGAAGGTCTCGGAAAAGTGGAAGTGGTAAGAGTCCCAGAAGGGGCACTCCCAAAAATGGAGATAATGAACTCCTCTAAAATACCTGTAGATGGATGAAAAACTTGTAGTACATCACAAGTGTACTCTATGAAAAAGATGACTAAGTTCAGGTAGATACTCATCCCAATGAGGGGGCTCAACAAACAGAAGAGCGATGTCAAATAGGTATGAGTCATCCAATGAAGGTAAAGGAGTGGAAGGGGCCTCACACACTAAAGGTGGAAAAGAGGTGGGTGTGATGACTATATGAGACTGAATAGGAGACTACTCGATATTAGATGAGATGTGGGATGTGTCAACACTCTCTGATAATAGTGAGAGAAGGAGGAGAAGAGTCCTCTGTAGTACTCTCAACATCAGAACTGGGTGCATAATCCTCGTCATCAGAAGTAGAACCAAGTGAGTTTGTGTCAGTGGAACTGTCATCACATGAAGAAATAGAGGAGACAACTAAATCAGCAACAACAACAACGGTGGTAGTATGTGAAGGGTCTCCATAGAGGGACTAAAGAATGCTCCAGACACGGTGGGGAGGATCTAAGTCTGCCACATGAAACTAGAGAGATCTGAGAGACATGCATCATCATGTGACCAAAAACATGGTCACAAGTGTCAATTCCTCCAGATGATGATGATCAGTGGGTGCAAGAACTGGCCCAAGTAAGAAGGGTGAAAGACCATTGTCAGTGAAGTAACGTTCCATGGAAGCACGCCAAGCTGAATAGTTCCCTCTCTTGGTGAGAAGTGGTGGAGGCTGTAAAGAGATCCTACGATGCTCAAGTCTAGAAAGAGCACCCTCCATGATGCGGAAGCAAGAAGTGCAAGGTGCACAAAATCAAGACGTTGGACTCGGCCGATAATGCATCTACGTGTAAAAACCCAAGAGTACTAGTGAACCCCCCCAAAATGTGGCACTTTATAAAGTAGTGCATTTACAAAAATGAAAATGTCATCATGTAATGTGTGAAAAATCATGCAACTTTGACTAAATAAGCGCTCAAAACTGAGCAGCGAGTCAAAAGTTATAGCAAGAAAATGATTCCCGCAACTGATGGAAAATGTCAATAAGCTTTGCAAACTGATTTAAAAAGTGCCCGAAATGGGTGCAAAGGGTTTCGTGTGGGTACTCGTTGGAAATGGCATCAAATTTTAGGTAGGGTTTGTTTTGCTTGCGAGGGGGGATTAGCCTCCTGCCAACCCCAGACCTCACCCTCCGTCTTCGACACACGTAGGAAGGGCATACTTAACAAGCAAACTAGAAGCCTTAAAATTATTACAATGCCATGAAATGAATGTTTTTAACCTTAAAACATTAAAAAGAGATTTTTTTAACCTCCAAAAAAGTTCTAAAAGGGAGAGTGGACGTTGAGTTGTTAGAACATGGCTGATCTGGGTGGTTGAACACTGAGCTATGTGCAAGATTCAGTATAATGTCCTGACTCAAGAGTGGAACCATCAGGAGATTCCAACGCAAGTAGTTGGGACTATCACCGGTCCATGTGGCTGGAAAAACTGTCGACGCATGAGGTAAACCAGTGAGCCTGCAGAGAGGTCGTGGAGTTTTCCACGTGCTTTGTAACCGCCGAACAATGCGCGAAATTACCGTGTGTGCAGAGTGCACACATGAGTAGGATCCAAATGCCTAGGGGAAGTGAGTGTTTGGTAGTGGTGGAGGACATGTGTAGGAGGCTCAAATAAGATAGAGAGAACACGCAGCCATGTAACGATTGAACTGAGATTCCACCATCAGGAGGCTCGAAGCAGAGTTGGTGGCCACGCAGAAATTACTCACGAGTTCAAATGTAGACCAGAGACACAAACTCAATGCAAAGCCAGGGATGGAAAAAACTATTCCATGCCTAGAAACTTAGTCCACGCAGGGAAAAAGGATATGCAAGTGTTCAACCTCAATCAAACCATGGATGAGTGCAGCAAGAGCCCACAACCAAACAAGGTCCGATAAAATGTAGCGATGACACAATCGAGCTAATGACCGTGCAAGACTTGAGTTGTGTAAATAGATTGTGGAGAGGTCAAAGTGATGTAGTAAAACACAAGTTGACAAAGGCCAAGTTTTTAGAAAACACCACACAGATGAAGAGACACCAGCAATACATCGAATGAAGATCAAGCATGAGGCACCAGAATGAACTGCACATGAGTTGAGGGCAACAACCAAGGTGTAGAACAATAGCAGAACACGATAACTAGTGCAAGATGATCACTAAGGGGAAAAAAACGAGCTGCAAACTGAAAACCCAAACTTTTGAACCTGACCAGACAAAAAACCAGCAAGGAGCACAAAACAAACCACTAAAAATAACCATAAGAATCTCGAAATATGCAAGTAGAGCACATACAAAAGAGAGCTTGTACAAGTAGCTACATGGTGGAGAAACAATGGCGAGCAGCATGATTCCAGTCCCCGAGCTCTAATACCATGTTGAAGGAATGACAAAGACCTAGAAGGAATACACGTGCATCAAATAGTTGCACTTCACCAAAGTGTAGGAGTTGCGAGATTAAAGCAAGCAAGCTTTATAAAGTAATGTGCATGCATATGAGAGCTCAAGATTCGAAAAATGGAGTGGAATTGAATGCCTTGGCTTGGCTTAGGCTACTCATAGATCAAAGGAGGTGAGTACAAATAGGGGAGTGAATGTGTAACTCCCATGTAAGAGAATATTCCTCCATAATGGAGAAGAGGAGTTACTTTCCCAAATGGGAATGTAACTCCTATGACACACTTACACATATGACAAATTCTGTAAGATAATCTGTCATAACTAATATTAAACCTAGATCCATGTCCACCTAAGTGAGATGACTCACCCAGTGAGGTGGAATAACACTAAATAAGTGAAGAAAAATACCACCTACACCAACAGTTAGGTGGGGGCACAGTCGGAGATCCATTGTTTTTCAAAACATAAATTTTTTTTACTAGAAAAATCATAAATAAAAAAATATTCGCTAAAAAATATTTTAAAAAATGGAGCCCAAACTAGATGCTCCTAGCTATCTTTCTACTAAAGGGTTTTCAAAAATACTAAATGGTTCTCAAAAAATGGTGGGGGGCACAATATTCACTCTATTATGCTTTTTAACAAAAACGGGAGCATCTGTTGGTATTTTACTTTTTTGGCCCACTTAAACTTATCCGTTTTCAATAAAATTTAGTAGCTTAGAAACTAGACTCAAAATTCTACGATTCATATTTCTACAACATCTTCCAATTTTGAGTGTAACTATTTAAAAAAACTTGTACAAGTTGAAGTTTTTTTTCAGAAAAATGCGTCCACTTAAGACCCCCTTTTGGCCCCCCAACTTGGTGCACTCACCCAATACGCAAGTAGATTTTGCTACTTTGCCAGAGAAGAAGGTTTTAGCTACTACTTTGGTAGTTGATATTCCTCCTTCATATAGTATGTTCTTGAGAATAAATTTTTGTAAGGATGTGGGAGGAGAAATTCAAATGGATTGGTCACATGCCCTTATACCAATCAATGGAAGGATGAAGAAGCTGCAGCCCGAGAAACAATCTGAATATATTGTGCAAAATACAGATGATCCCAAGGTGCAAATAATTTATGAATATATTGGGCATGGAAACTACATGATCATGTCTCAAGATGATATGGAACGTCCTAAAGTAGTCCCCCATGATCCTAATAGCATCTAGAATTTGGAATTTGACGGAAGTTGTTCTTCAGCTGGTTTTGGGGTTGGTGTGGTATTGATATCTCTAGAAGGAAAGATTCATCCTTTCTCCTTCAAGATATAGTTTGAAAATACAAATAACACAGTAGAGTATGAATCTTTCATCCTTGGACTGAATACAACAAAAGAAAGAGGTGTGAAGAACCTCCTCGATCGTGGAGATGTGGAACTACTTATCAAGCAAATCAGGGATCTTTTCCAAGTAAAGAATAGAAGGTTAAAGCACTAAAGGAATCTGTTTTGGGATTCTATTGAATTATTTGATGCCCTCTCTATCGAAGAAGTGCCAATGGAGAAGAACACTAGGGCTGACTCTCTGGCTATTTCAGGATCTCTGCTGATACCTCATCCTAATTTTTCTCAAGACAAATTCACCATTAAAATGATTCATAGATGAAGCGTACCAGATAATCCAAACAACTGGCAAGTTTTCAATGATGATCAACATTTTCTCTCTTTCCTGGAACATAAGGATAACTTTGATCAATTTTATTTTGAGGGAAGTGGTAATATGCCTCGAGAGAGTGTCTCTTCAAATGAGGAAGGTGTTAAAGTGGAGATGGATCAAGAGGGATGCATCAAACTTAAAGGCAACAACATCCTTAAAGGACTAGTGAGTTTGGAGGAATTGTTTGATAAACATGACAAGTATGTCAAGTCCAAAGCTTCCAAAGGACCTCAACAGTCTGTTGAGTATGAAAATATTAATATTGGGAACTCTGCTGAACCCAAAATGGTGAACATTGGAAAGTTTTGTACCCACAAGGAGAAGAAGAAGGTGATGAATATTTTTAAGAAGTACGTTGATGTCCTTACTTATTCTTATGATGATCTAAAATATTTTCAACCAAAAGAAATGCAACATTTCATTCCCCTCAAACCTAGGATTAATCCTTTCAAGCATAAGCAAAGGCATTACAATCCAAATAGTGTTGACACTATTTTCCAAGAGATACAGAAGTTGTTGAAAGCCAAGAATATCTTCCCCATTCATCATTCAACATGGATTGCTAACATTTTTCCTGTCAGGATGAAAAATGGTGAGATTCAGATCTATGTTGATTTCAGTAATCTGAATCAAGCTTCTTTGAAAGATAACTACCCCTACCTATGATGGACCAGGTGTTGCAAGTTGTTACGGGTGTAGAGATGTTGTTCATGCTTGATGGTTTCTCAGGATATAACCAAGTAGAAGTTAACACTACAAATCAACACAATACTTCCTTTACCACTCCTTGGGGTACTTTTTCCTACAAGAGGATGCCCTTTAGTCTCATTAATGTTGGTGCCACCTTTTAGAGAGTAATGGATTTGGCTTTTGGGAGTCTGAAAGGAAAATGTATTGTTGTGTATCTAGATGATTTAACTGTGTTTTCCAAATCTAGAGCAGATCACTTTCAACATCTAGAAATAGTTCTCTTAAAATGGAGAGAGCATGAAGTCTCTCTGAGTCCCAATAAATCTATCTTTTATGTCACGGAGGGTAATTTATTGGGACATGTTGTCTCCAAAGAAGGAATCAAGATTGATCCAGAATGAATACAAGACATTCAGCAGATTCATCTTCCCATAAGAAAAAAGGGAGTGCACTCCTTCTTTGGTAAGATAAAATTCATGAGAAGATTCATCCCTGATTTTGTAGAGCTGAATTTGAACATTTCCCAAATGATGAAGAGAAATCAGACATTTGGTTGGTCCTCTGAAGGAAAAGAAGCATTTGAAGGCATTAAGAAAGCCATTGCTAATAATCCTATCTTAGCATGTCCAAATTTTAGAAAAGATTTTGTTATCTATTGTTATGCCACAGAGAGTACCTTGGCCGTTGTGTTGACTAAGAAATAATCTTAAGATCACGAGCTCCCAATTTCATTCATGAGTTATATTCTAAAAACTCATGAGTTGAAGTACACTATAATAGAGAAAAATGCTTTCACAGTCGTTAACGTTGTTAAGCATTTTTTATTTTACACTCTTAACTCTCACTCTATTGTGCTTATGCCCAATATGACTATTAAGTCTATTCTTACACAACATGAGTTTGGAACCAAGAGATAAAATTGGGTAGCAAAGGTTCAGGAGTATGATCTTAACATTAGACCAACAAAACTAGTTTAGGGTAAAGGCCTGTGTGAACTCATTGCCAAGGGAGCTAGTCACGAAACACCTCAGGATGAAGTCAATATCCCTATTGTTCTTTTCCTTAGCTCAACAGATGAATGGTATGTTGATATTGCTCACTTTCTCACCTATGGTGAATGTCCATCTCACTTAACTACCAAAGAAAAGAGAGCCATCAAGTTAAGGTCAGCACAGTACGTGTTATGGGAAAATTATTTGTTCAAATGAGGAGTCGATGAACAAGTGCAACAAAAGAAGTTGTTTTTAAGCCTTTCATGATCAAGCTTGTGGAGGTCATTTCTCATCTGTTGTTGCTACTCAAAAAATTCTTCCTGCAGGGTACTATTGGCCTACTTTGTTTAAGGATGCATCAAGGTGGGTCGAAAAATGTGAAGCTTGTCAAACCTTTGTGGGAAGACCTAAGTTGGCTGCTTTTCCACTTAAGCGAGTTGTGATTGAAGAACCCTTTCAACAGTCGAGTTTGGATTTCATCAGAACACTCAACCAATCTTTAAGTGCAGGACGTACTCATGTGTTGACTGCCAAAGATTATTTCACTAAGTGGGTAGAATCCATCCCAGTTAAAAGTACTACTTCAAAGGTAGTATGTAGTTTCATCAAAGAAAACATCTTGATAACGTTTAGAGTACCAAACAAGATCATGACTAATAATGCTTCAATTTTTTCTTCTGCTAAGATGATGGATTTTTGCTATGGGTATGGTATTTTTCTCGCTCATTCTTCATATTACTATCCTCAAGGGATTGGACAAGTAAAATCAACAAACAAAAATTTGGTGACCATTATAAGAAATATTTTCAATGAATCTCAGAGGAACTGACACAAGAAGCTTTATTATGCTCTCTGGGCTGATAGAATTACACCCAAAAGAGCAATTGGGATGTCCCATTTTCAAGTGGTGTATGGTGTGGAATCCCAACCACCAGTGACAATAGAATTACTAGCTTTGCATTTGATGAAAGCTATTGAGGACACCAGTTTCAGTGATTCTTTGGATAAGAGAATCATGTATCTCCATAATCTAGATGAAGACAGGCTGCAGGTTTTTGATAGGATCTCTACCCATCAGTAGAAGGTGAAATATTTATTTGAGAAGAGAACTAGATCCATAGAGTTCAAAGTTGGAGACATTCTTTTGTTACGGGAAAAAAGGCATGTTCCTCGAGGAATCCATGGTAAGTTTGACTCTCCTTGGCTTGGTTCTTTCAGAATTAGGAACTTTGCTGGTGAAAATTATTTCTATCTTGATTACATGGATGGATCTTCTCTCCCACTTCTTTATAGTGGGTAGTACCTAAAATTGTTCAAATCCTAGGTGAATAGGAGGAATTTTGTATATTATGTATAGCGCGTGTTTTCTTTTCCTGGTCTTTGTTTTGTTTTTTTCCTTTCCTTGTTTTTATGTGTTGCCTTCTATATTGATTTACCTTAGGCTCTTTTTGCCCAATAGATAAGGTCCTGGTCTTCTTCACCAGAATTTTTCTTGATTCTTGTCTTGCCTTGTTCCTGTGATCTAGTCAAGTCATCCCCATAAAGATCCAGTTGTTGTCCCCTCAAAATTCCCCTCTTTTGAAAGTTGAAAAAATTGAAAATTTTGAGTTGGCACCCTTCAGTAATGTTTTAGTAAAGAGGAAATTTGAAGAGATAGTGAAAATGTCATTTCTTGGGATCATTTTAGGAATCTATGGGTATGTCATACATTTTTGTCCCTCATGTCCCAAGTTCCTCCGGGCTTCATGTTCCCTGATTCCTTGGATCAGCCAAATCAGGTCTTCATGTCTCATCTGTCCCAGGTTCCGGCGGGCCTTTTGTTCACCTATCGGCCAATTTTCCTGCAAGTTCTTGTCTATCATCTTTCTCACACTTTTTTAACCCATCTATCCCAAGTTCTCTTGGGCTTCATGTTCCCTGATTCCCTACATCGGCCGAATCAGGTCTTCGCGTTTTTGTCTCTGGACTGCCTGTGCTCTTTTGGCCCACATCAGCCAAATCGTCTTCTCACGTCCCACATGTCCCAACATCCCATGGACCGTCTGGGCCATTGTTTTCCACTTTTCCTACATTTCACCTTTTTGAGTTGGTGCAAGGGGTATTTAATGTGCATTTATGATCTTCTCTCTCCTAAACGGCTATTTAAAGGGACTATCGTCTATGCATTGGTCACATTGCTTGCTTTTTTTTACCTGCATTCTTACAATTGAGTCATTTTTTCATCTTCCTGTATCCCTTTGCATTTTTATCACGATCTATTATTTGAAGTTCATTCCTCTATGCATTGTAAAAATGAAGATCAAGTTTCAAGGGCACGAGCATTTGTCACCTCTAGAGACCTTTGTACCTAATATTAGGGGTAGTGAAGTTCGGCACTTGGATTTCGATGATTTCTAGGGCAGGATAACATGAGATAACCCTCCTCCCATGGCCTAAATGATCAATGACAGTGGAATCACATATGATACTAGATTTCCCATCTTTGTGCAGTGTGTCGACACCGTGCTCACCTGTGGAGCTCATTTTAATCCAAATACCAAGGAGGTTGTTAATGTGCATGGAGAATTGATTGCAAAATTGGTTTTTGTTGCCAAAAACGCTACCCTATGCATTCCTGAGATGGAAGACTCCATTTTTCTCACTCTCACTCAAGATCAAGATCTGTTTGATAAGGACAACAAGAAATACAAGGCATGAGTGGCTAAGTCATGGTAGAAGTGCCCTAAGAAGGGAGCGTCCTGAATCTCCAAAGCATTATTCAGGGTTGATTTCAATAAAGAGTTATCAAATTTCATCATCTTTCTCACGCGTATTATGGCGATGCCCTCTACCAACGACTTCTATTTTTGGATGTGCCCTTTCATAAGCATTATCTGCGAAGGTAAACAAAACATAAACTGGGTTGAGATCATCTGTATGAACCTGACTGAACAATTGACAAATGTTCAACAAACTAAAAATTTCTACATGACTTCTTATCTCATGTACACCCTGGCAGCATCTTGGGAGTGGTTTGGCTTCACTTACATTGAGAGCAAGAAGGATGAGCCCATATACACATATTTCCCTCAATTTACCCTTAATGACAGTAATCATAATTTCAGAAGGGTAAATGATGCTTTCACCATGTACATTATGAGACTTTTGGAGGGTGACACTGCCAAGATATTTTCTGATGAGGTTATGGCTCTGATAGCCAGGTATGGGGCTTTCTTCATCCAGTTCAAAAATTTCTCATACATCATGTTGGCTTGTTTTAAAATTACACCTCGCATGCTTCCCATGTTCTACAATGATAAATTTCTCTAGTTGAGGTGTGCAGACAGCTGGAAAATATCCATAGAACATACATAGAAAAAAAGATTACAGGTTTTCATTTCCCTATCTCCTTGGGGAATTATACATGCAAGACAACCCTAGATGCCCAAAATATAGAACGGGTTATTACTCCTCTTACGGTTCATTTCTTCAGGTCTAGGACTTGTTTTGATCTAAATAAATTCATTGATCAAAATATGAGAATAACCTATCATCACCGTCTTGACACTGAGGATTACTGGGCCGGAACTCTGATAATTGTTGAAAGTGTAAAAGGATTTAAAGCTATCAATATAGAATATTTTCCCTTCTTGTTTCTATTTGCGTTTATTTATTCTCTCTTACCTATCTAAGGTTGTTGAATCATTAATCTATTTTGCATTAAGAAGCTTTGTATTCTTATGGATGTCATCTCTGGAACATTGTATCTGCAAGATAACATCTAGTGGTTTTAATATGAATGATTGTGTTCTAATGTATTGTCCTTGATCGGCATTTATAAGGAACTATTTTTCTATCTATACTTCCTGAAACTGTTATTCTACCTTTTCCCTCCCTTAGTTCTTATGTTATTTTGTATTGATAATCTATCTTGGCATTAAAAAACTTTCATGATATTAGAATTCCTCATCAAAGTTGGAAGTTGTACATTTGTAAATAGTTGTTTCGTTTGCTTTCAATAAGGGAACCTCTCCCATTAAAGAGGAGGGACTTTCTATCCATGACTGTTGCTTTCATTAAAGTCCTAATTTGATAACCAACACGCTGCTCACATTATTATCATCCATTTTATGACACTTAAACTTCGTTAGTATTTAGAAACTGGTTTTTAGTATATCTTGTTAGAGGATCACATTAACATTTTCTTATCATTTAGGCCTTGTTTTTTGCAAAACCGACCTAACTGATGATGTTGTGTTGTCACTAGTTGGTTAAAAATCTATCTAGATGAAATCTTAGAGAATAACCTATTTAGTGTAAACCAAATTTTGAGCGTTATACGTCATTGTATCATTATAAGGAAAACTTGTGTCATATATTACCTTGTTAGTGTAGCTTGTTCATTATTATTTAGTTCGTATGTTCATTTTGACCTATCTCTTTTGTGGCTATTCTATATTCACCTTGTTTTAACAACTTCGGGTCATTATGCTACACAAATTTGAATAGGGTCCCTCGTTAATAAACCTTAGTGGAAATATTTTATGTTGTACCTTCTATTCTAAGTAATGCCTGCTACGAGAATGGGGTCATGAAAGTTATAAGCCAATATATTTAGAAGTGAAAAACATATTTTGGAGGATAATCTCATGGTTGACCATAGTGGTGGAGAGGAAGAGTCTCCTCGTGCATATGTAGAGCTTTATTCTGCCCATTTTGTTGACTACATTTTTTATAACAAACATGAATTTCTTATGTGGGTGGTGGAACTAGGAGCCAAATTACCTTCCACAATAGACCCTTCTCTTATCCCTGGCATGGTTCAAGGAGAAGAATAAGTAGGCCTCCCTTGTCACACTCTTAATGAAATTTTAAATTTGGGTCATACCTCTAATTCTACATGGCAGAATAATGAGGAGATACCATTTGAAAATGATGGAGACTATCATTTTCCTCCTATTCAAATCCATTGTGAAGACCACGAAGAACATGTTCATCATATACAACCTCCTCATAATGAAGATCATCATGAAATACCTATTAAATAGGTTACGTTAGAACAATAGGTCCAAGCCCTCACTTGTCAATTGGAAAGTTTGGCTTCGCATATACAAAAGGAACAACCAATTTTTTTGAAATAAACTATACCAAAGGAAAAACCTAAAGCTTCCCAATAAACACTCATCGATGGGAGGCACAAAGAGATCCTTATGAAGAGATTCTCGTAATGAACTGGGGTGGGCATACACCTAGGACTAACCCTTTATATAGACCTACGCCGCCACCCATGCAAGATCAACTTTTTAATCAAGAGTGTTCAACAATGAAGAATGCCTATTTGACAAAGTTATTTTGTAGGTACCTTTCCCAAGACATTTTGATTTTCCAAAATTTGATAAATATAAGGGAAAAGGTGACCCTCGTGATCATATAAAGGACTTCTATATGGCATCTTAGGAGGTGGCATTCAACGACAATTATCTTATGCGCTTGTTTCCACAAATTTTAGGAGCAGCGGTGCTAGAATAGTTTGTGCATGTCCCTAAGGTATCCATATAAACATGGCCAAAACTAGTAGATATTTTTGTATGACACTTCTCTTTCAATATAGAAAACGAAGTTACCATATTAGATCTTTACAATGCCAAACAATGAAACAATGAAAACTTCGCTGCATTTTTACAAAGATGGAGAGGGTTAGCTAGTCACTTTCCTTTCTCCCTACCCAAAAAGCAGTTGATAGGCATATTTGTTCCCAACCTTCATCCAGACATTACATTCCACTTGTGAATGTATTGTTGCAACACATTCAAAGAGGTAATAGAAAAAGGGAGTCAAATTGAAAAGGAATTGTTAGCTAGGGGGACTCTAAAACCTTTCTCCCATGAACACAACAATTCTAAATCTAACGATAAAATAATTTTTTTTCCTAATAGAAACAAAAATGTTGTTAGTGATGGGATAGTATACTCTAAATGGGTGCAAGACATATAGAACCAAACACCTTTGAAACTTGAAAAGGATAATCCACCTACTAAGTATAAACGCCTCACTTTTACTCCTCTATGTGAATCCATATCATCTATACTAAAATAGTTAGAGGTCATAAACATGGTAAAATACCCTAAAACAGAACCCTATGGGGATGATACACCTAAAACATCATGGTTTAGGGAGAATTATTTTTGTGAGTTCCACCGCATAAAATGTCACAAAACAGACAAGTGTTTAGATTAAAACAATATATTTAAGACCTAGTCAACAACGCTGATATTGAAGCAGATTCTGTTGTAGCTGAAAAATATCCAAATGAAAAATTAGGTATCTTCAAAAATCCTTTTCCCAATCAATATGAAAATAAAAATTTGGATCAGGGACAATCGTCTCATAATAATAATGCTAGCTATATGTCAAACAAAGACCATTTCGATGCCTTGATAGGTTGTGTTGACCCACTCATTGAGAAAATAAATATAATTAGAATTAAGATAAGAAAGTGCATTGTAGCAACACATCCGGCTCACCTCGTTATAAATTCTAAAACTACTCCCCCTCCTCCTCAAGATATTCACTATGATGTGTTAGATCAACTAGAAAAAACTACAACTAATATTTCCAACTTAGACCTTCTAAAGATCTCTAGCATCCATAAGGATATACTTTACTAAACCTTATAGAGATCAGGAGTATCCATTGATGTTGACCCAACAAATTTGTAAGCCATGGTAGCACAACTTGTTCCTTTGGAACACATAACCTTCATCACTACAGAAAGCTTAGTTAAAGATCCTTCACATAACCTACCATTGCATATTGATGTTATCATCAAATGTAAGAAGGTTAAGATAATGCTTGTAGACGGTGGGATCGGGTCTTAACATATGTACTCTCAAACTAGTATGCCAACTAGGCTACATAGAAGTTGATCAGGAAACAAAAATCATCACCATTAAGGAATATGACAATGAAGAATGAAAATCAGCTAGAATGATCACTTCCTCATTAGAAATTGGTCCCATAACATATGAAGTTCCACGTCTTAGACCTGGAACTCCCTTGCAATATATTGCTCGATCGCCCATGGATTCATGCCATGCAGGTTGTGCCATCAACGTATCATCAGTGTTTAAAGTTGCAATATGAGGGACAGACACTCACCATACAAGGGGACCCTCAACCTTTTTCTCATTGTAGAGCATTGTAAGTATTTTTTCCTAAAAATATATGAGTGTTGGTCTATAGAGATCATTATTCCAATCCATTCAGAGGCCCTTGCTTTACGAGTGGATCCATATACCCTTTCTATCAATGGAAATGGTGCTTCCACCTCAGAAACTCCTTTTTCTACATGGGAGATGAAGGTCAAACCAAGTGTTTGTGGAGAGTATGATCTACAACAAGCTCTAATCGTTCACAATGGTCCACTATCAGCCCAAGCACATAGTAGGCCATGTTTCAAAGTTTAGAGATCAAGAGAGGCTTGCCCTTTCAAGAATCTTACTCCTGACGTCTTGCTAGAAGATGAAAGGTTTCTTATGGACATTATATTCCGTCTAGATGATGATGACATGGCTACATGCTATAAATCACCTAAGTATCCCATTCCTAATTGGAAAATGTTTTCCATAGGGTATAAAGGACGTGGATGCAGCCACCAAGAACAAGGCCCGTTAAAAGATCTTGCAATACCTCAGCATATAGTAGGTAAATCAGGTAAAGGAATCCATTTATATGAGTCTCACTCTTCAGATGATGATTATGCTTCTTCTGAGAGTGAGGATAGTTTTTCTAGAAATGAAAGAAAAATATATTCCTGATGTAGTCTTTACGAAGACCTTACCTCTACGAACCTATTCACTAATATGGCTATCCTTACTATAAACCTTATTATACCCACCATATCCTCTATAACTCAACCATTAACCATCACCTACCCACTCATGAATTGGGATCAACAACAACATGTACATATTGACATGTTTCAAAATGATGAGGCCTTTGGTGAGTTCATGTGAATCACAAGAAATGATCAAAAAAAGGGGTTCTCCATTCATCTTAACCCATGTGCATACTTTGGAGAGGAAGTAGAGTTATGTGGGAATTTAAGTAAAAAAGTGAGAAAGCAAAAAATTTCCAAAGAAAATCCTTGTGGAAATTAAAGGGGAAGTCCTATAGTGAAAACCTTTTTGATACGTTTGTGGACAAACAGGAAGAACAACCTATGGAAAATATAATGTACCCACTTCAAGATGAAGATCTCCCTAAGCCACCTATGATAGAGGACGATCTCAATCTCCCTCCTGATCCTACATACATGGGGGACGAATCAAAGTTATTAGTGGAATAAACAATAAATGTTAATATCGGCACGGAAGAACGATCATGGATAGATAAGTTGGGATCTTCCCTCTCAGCCAAAGAAAAAAAACATTCACATAACTCTTAAGAGAGTATTCAGACATCTTTGTTTGGTCTTATACTAACATGTCAAGACTTGATCCTACACTAGTGGTGCACAATATTGTGGCACACTCAGATGCCAAGCCCATCAAACAAAGGCTTTGAAATATGCATCCTCGCATTGCCTTACTGGTAAAGGCAGAGCTAGAAATGTTACTAGAAGTATCCTTTATCATGCCTATTGACTACACAGATTGGATTTGCAATGTTGTCTCAGTTCAAAAGAAGTCAGCTGGTATTAGAGTGTGTACGGATTTCAGAGATATAAACAAAGCTTGTCCTAAGGATGATTTTCCTCTTCCAAACATCAACATGATTTTTAATTCTACAATAGGATATGAGATGATTTAACTCATGGGTGGCTTCTCAGGTTACAATGATATAAATATTACGGAAGAAGATCATCCCAAGATGGCTTTCTCAACCCCATGGGAAACATTTTTTACTAATTCATGCCTTTCGGCCTTAAAAATGTAGGCGCTACATATCAAACAGCGATGACTATAATATTTCATGATATGATAAGTGACATCATGGAAGATTAAGTAGATGATATACTGGCTAAATCTAGAACCTGAGGAACAACCAAAAATTTTACAGTGTACATTTCAGCACCTGAGGGATTGAAAATTCCAACTTAAGCCAAAGAAGTGTGTCTTTGGTGTGTTATCTAGGAAATTATTAGGATTCATTGTATCACGGAGAGGAACAAAAGTAGACCCTGCAAAGGTCACGACTATCATAGAAAATCCTCCCCCTAAGAATATCAGACAACTTTGTAGCCTACAAGGGAAAATTTAGACCATCAGAAGGTTTATTTAACAGCTAGCAAAAAAGTGTCATACATACATTTGCACATCTTCTTAAGAAGGATGTTAATTTCAACTAGGGACTAGAACAACAAAAAATGTTCACTTTTCTAAAATAATACTTGGCCAACCCCCCTATTCTCCTGTCACCCATGGTAGGAGAACCCTTGTTACTTTATATCTTTGCTACACATTTTACAATTGGATCATTGTTGGCCTAGTATGACAAAGAACGGAGATAAAAGGTTGTATATTATTTAAGCAGGACATTGGTAGCATATGAGCTAAATTATCCACAAATTGAGAAGGATTTCCTAGCCGTGGTGTTTTCTTTCCAAAATCTACGTCATTATATACTTAACAATAAAATCAAGCTAATTTTAAAGGTCGACCCTTTCAAATATTTATTGTCCAAACCAGCACTAACCAGAAAGATGGCTAATTGGATCATCTTATTAAGTGAGTTTGACATTGAATACATTCATCAAAATTCATTAAAATGGCAAGTGTTAGCAAATAAACTAGTAGAAGCTCCACTACCAAGAACTAAACCCTTAAGTCTAGAACTCCTAGATGCATCCATTATATACCTCAAAGAATCTACAATGTGGAAAATTTACTTCGATGGCTCTTTTACCTTTCATGGTTAAGGTGCCAAATTTGTGCTAAAAACTCCCACAGGAGACTTGATTCCACAAACATTTTGAATTTAATTCCCTTGCATGAAAAATATAGTGGAATATGAAGCTCTCATTACATGAATGAAGTTTTCCATCAAATGGGATATCAAACAAGTAAAATGTTTTGGTGATTCGATGCTTATTATCAAACAGGTCACAGATGAATATAAAGTTAAAGATTAAAAGTTACTTCCATATAAAAGAATGGTAGATTCCTTGAAATAATTCTTTGAGAAAATATTAAGAGCTCACAACATAGTGGTAGATTCCATGGCTACAGAAGGATCTATGCTGAGCATTCTGCCAGAGAGAAATGATATGTCATTCTTTGTTGAAAATCTAAGAACAACAACATGCGACATACCAGACTCGTGCTTAGTGTGTAAAGTTGTTGGTCCCTTTTCACCATGGTACACTAAAATATTTAATTATCTCCATGATGGAACCTTCCCTATAAAAAGTTCTCGTGTTGAAAAGTGTAATCTCATTCAACATATAGCCCGCTATAACCTACTTTGGGGTACCCTCTTCCGCCAAGGCTAAAACGTGAATTTTTTACATTTTTTAAATTATGACGAATCTATCCAAGAAATCAAGGAGGTACATGAGGGAATTAGTGGATCTCATACTAACAGGATTGTCCTTACAAATAAGATACTCATAGTAGGTTACTATTTTCCTACCATGGAACATGACTTTTGTCAACATGTAAAGAAGTGTGTGGATTGTGAAAAGTACGGAAATTTGATACATACGCCAACACAATCCTTGCAACAAATCATGACACCATGGTTGTTCTCAAAGTGGGGTCTCAATCTAATAGGGAAACTTAATCATGTCTCCTCGGATGGCCACAAGTTCATTATAGCGGCAACTGAGTATTATACAAAATGGGTACAGGCAATTCCTCTTACTTATACAGAAGGTCCCCAAATTTCAAAGTTTATAATGAATCACATCATCTGTAGATATGGTATCCCTTCTTCTATTATCACTGATAATGGTAATTCATTCAAAAATAAAAATGTGAAATCACTCTGCAAATGCTTTCAAATTTCCCTTAATTTTTCAACCCATTATTACCCTTAAGGTAATGGGCAGGCCGAAGCTTCCAAAAAAACCTTAATTTGCATTATAGAGAAAATGGTGAATACCACAGTGCATAACTGGCATCTACAAATTCACCCTACCCTTTGGGCATTCATAAATTCTATCTGCACCCCTACAGGTGCAACTCAATATTCTTTAGTATTCAGTTCCGAAGCCGTCTTGTCATTAGATATCAAGATCCATTCTTTGTGTATTGAGCTAAGGGATTACCTTAATGAAGAGGACTATAGAGTATCTTGACTGGCAGAGTTAGAGCCATTGGATGAGAAATTCCTTCACACCCTCAATCACCTAAAATTGTATCACAAATGAGTATAGAGGATCTATAACAAGAAGATCATACCTCGTTAGTTTGAGGTAGGGGACATGGTTTTGAAAGAGAATCAAAAGAACACTAATAAAGATCAAGAAAAGAAAGGTAAATTTGAGCCCAACTAGCTAGGACCATATAATGTGGTTTCCAAGTTCGGTTCAGGTGTATATAAGTTGGCCTATTCAGATGGAAAAGAGCTTCGAGAACCCATGAATGCAATGCATCTTAAGCGCTTATATGCTTAAGTATGGGGTCTCTGCAGAATACCAAGAAAAGTAAAACAAAAAATTATAAAAATAGAAAAAGATAAAGATAAATAAATACGTACGTCTAATAGTGAAAACCACGCAATGGTGGCACTTTGAAAAATTCATTTGGTGAAAACCGGCTTCCGGTGCCAAGGGAGAGTCCATTGTTCACAAGCAGTCTAGGTTTAAGGAGTATGACAACTTTTCCCTAAGTTAATTTGCTCCTTTGTCTAAGCCCCTTGTGAGCCTATCCTTCTTTGCCCTGATCTTGCTAATCTAGCATTTTGAGTGCAAAGAATTTAACATTGAATCAACCCATCTCACACTGGGGGCAGCTTCGTAGCATCACTTCTGGCATATATCTCACTTTGGGGGCAGCCATGTTTCTTTATTTCCTTGCATGTTTTCTTTGGAAAACTATTGAGAAAACATCAAAAACATTTGTATAACTTTTGAAAATTCCAAAAACATATAGATATGTCCTTTGAAAAAATCATAACATTCAAATACGTTTCTTAGAAAAGTCCAAAACAATACAAAATTGTCTTAGAAATAAAATAAAATAAAAGTGAAAAACGTCCCAAAATTGTCCCACAAAAACAAAGTAGTGGTTCGCTTACTTTAAGTTGTTGGTTTGTATGGTCTTGATTGCATTACTTTTTCAAACTGTATGATTTAAATTATATTCACTTGCTTACTTATATTGAAAATCACTTTAGTCTGTAGTGTATTGCATTGAGTCCATTTTGTATTGCATACTTGTAAATAAATGTGTTCATTTGATTAGATTTGTTTAAGCTTGTGCTTGTTAATTTTTACTTGTACATTGTGTTATAATTTCATCATCATATCACACACATCCATCACATCTATACATCATATATCAAAATCATATGCTAAGTCTACATCATGCATGTATACTAAAATTTAATCCTCAAATATTGTATCACCAATGGGGCAAGAGGGGTTGTCCATGATCACAAATTTATCCTCTTATCCATATTATGCACCCATCATGGTTTCTAGCAGTCATAGTTGGTGATTTTATACAAGTCTATACCCAACACCCTCCTCGTTTCAACCCCTTTAATGACCGACCTAACTATCAATGTTGTCACTACTCGATGTAATAGGAAACCCATGGATCCATGCAACTCTATTCCACCACCTATTACCTCTACAGTTCATACTGACACCTCTAAAGGTTTTGATATCATTGAGCAACTAAAGAATACATCGGCTAAAATATCTCTTTATGATCTTGTACAAAATTCACTAGATTTCCACATACAAAATTCACTAGATTTCCATCACTTTAAAACATACCACATGTCATATCATTCATTAATGAATGCATCTCTCCTACTACCATTGGTGATTCTTTATTACATGTTCTTATTATATCTATTATTAGTTTACCATTATATCAAGTGCATATTAATTGACAATAGCTCCATTGTAAATCTATGTTCTCTCATTACTCACGCAGTTGCGAATTCCTCATAGTCTGATCACCAAATCCTCTACCCTTGTTCATGGATATGATTCTACTACCAAAACATGCATCGACACCATTACCTTACCTTTACAAGTTGGGCCCAAAAACCTTCCCAATTTGTTCTATATCATTGATACATCATTCAAATTCAATTGCTTGCTCGGTAGACCATGGATCCATGTTATGCATGTTTTTCCTTCAACGGTTCATCAGTGTGTTAAATTCTTACATGTTGGATATGAGCATACCATTTTCGTCAAACCTAACCCATCCAAGTTTTATCGAATAGATCTAATCACCTCCATTCCTATACCCCCACTTAATCTAATTACATACCATAATATCCATACATACGATGTTAGTGAATCTAGTACTCCCATTACTTCTTCTACCACCACCCTTTTCATCCCTACACATATCACTGATCTCATTTCCCCTACCATACCTCCCTCTATCACTACCACCCCTCCTCTTATTATCCTTGATAATTCTACCCAGTACGATAATGTCAACACCAATGATTTCGATGTCGAGGTCGATGTCATAGAACTTATTGATGAAAATGTGTGCAACCTTAAATTTATTGTTGAGTCATGGAGCTCAATTACCTCGTATTAGCATGTAATATAAAACTTTTTGGAAAACACAGTAACCATCTTCAATGATGGAGGAACAGGCATCGATCAGGAAATTAGGAACCAACATTGGTTAGGACTAACTGATATCCGTTACCTGTGTGGGAGTTTTTATTTAACTCTCGGGAAATAGATCTATTTTTAGTATTAAAACAAATCTATTGATTATAATTACATGTCTAAGTTCCCTAAGTTTTTATACACCTACATAATCATGAAAGCTAGGGTTTAGAAGTAAGAATTAAGAAGAACTTACAGAAGGTGATGATTATTGTGAGAATAATTGTGAGAGAGATAATTCTTGGAGGAGAAGAAAAATCTTGAGTGAAAGAAAGTATTGTACATCTGCAGAGGTGTGGAAGATTTTTAATCTTCAATTGTATATCTTTTCAAAGCTTTGTATAATAGATTGGATTATTTCTTGGTGGACATAGCCCACACTAGGTGAACAATGTTAAAATTTTGTTTGATTTATATCTCTTGTTTTGTATATTTCTTCTAGTAGAATATTCATTTTTTATTTTCATGTATTCTTAGATCTGATATATTATATGTACAACCGGTGTGTTAACCCCAATAAATGGTATCATAGCTTTGTTTGATGGTTTTATGTGTTAAGAGATTTACTCACAAAATGTTTTTTGATTGAGTGGAAGCTACAGCAATGGCAGAAGAAAATAAATATAAGGTAGAGAAGTTTGACAGATGAAACTATCAATTATGGAAGATGTTGATTGAGTATTATCTGTATCAAAGAGATTTGTATTTACTGTTGGATGAGAAGTATAGACCTACAAAGATGACTGATGAAGAATGGAATATTCTTGACAGAAAGGCTTTGGGATCTATAAGATTGAGCCTAGCAGCATCCATGGCTTCCAATATTACAAAAGCAACTTCTACGGTAGAGTTAATGAAATATCTTGCTAATTTGTATGAAAAACCTAGTGCTTCAAATAAAGTTTATTTGATTAAGAAACTATTTATTTCTAAGATGCATTAAGGTGGATCTACATCTAGTCATTTGAATGATTTCAGATCTATTGTAAATTAGGTAAAATCAGTTGACATACCATTTGATGATGAAGTGAAAGCACTTTTATTCTTATGTTCTTTGCATGATATTTGGTATAACTTGGTAATGGTTGTTAGTAATAAAAAAAATCTACTAATAACATTTTGAAGTTTGATGATGTGGTTAGTATAATCGTAAATGAATAAATTCATAGGAAGAGTACAGAGGAATCGTCATCTGGGAATGCTTTGAATGTAGAAAGTAGGGACAGGTAGAAGGAGAGATCCAAGAGTAAGTAATGGGAAATCAAATTCATAGGATAGCAGATCTAAATCCAGAGGTAAGGGAATTACTTGTTGGAAATGTCGAAAGAAAGGGCATGCAAAGAAAGAATGTTGGTCAAAGGAAAAAGAGAACTAACAACCAGAAAAAGGTAAAGAAGAAAATCTTACTGCAATAGAGGTAACGCAAGATGATATTATTCTTTCTTAAGAAAATAGAATTGAATCATAGGTTTTAGATTAAGGAGCTTCTTTCCATTCAACCCCTAATAAGGGTTATTTCAGAAATTATGTCTAGGGAAATTTTGGACATGCTTATTTGGGTGATGATGAACCTTGAAATATTACTAGTAAAGGGGAAGTTCATCTAAAATTGTATAATGGAAATACATGGGTATTAAAATATGTGAGGCATGTGCCAAGCCTCAGGAGGAATCTTATTTTTGCAGGGCAACTAGGTGAATCTGGTTGTATTGTTACTTTTACAGGAGACTCTTGGAAAGTCACCAAGGTTGATTTTATTTTGGCAAGAGGTAAGAAGGTGGAAACGTTATATTTATCTACCTGTGTTATTGATTCCTTTTCTACATTATCTACTTCATATTCATATGCATGAATGTGGCATGATCGGTTGGGCCATTTGAGTCAAAAAGGAATGCAGGTCTTAAAGGCTAAGGGTAAGTTATCAGATTTGAAAGATTTAGATCTTGATTTCTATGAGCATTGTGTCTTTAGAAAGAAAAAGAGAGTGAGATTTCTAAAATTTGGGGTAACTAATAAGGAGTAGAAAATGGAGATTGTACAATCAAATGTGTGGGGACCAGCTCAGGTGGCTTCTCATGGAGGATCCCATTATTATGTTACTTTCATTGATGATGCTACAAGAAATGTATGGGTTTATTGTATGAAAAATAAATATGATGTTTTTGAGACTTTGTTAAAGATGGAAAGCCCTTGATGAGAATGAATCAAATTCAAAGTTAAAGTGCCTTAAATATGACAATGGTGGTGAATACTATAACAAGGATTTCAATTATTATTGTTTAGTGAATGGGATGTGTAGAGAAAAAATGGTTCCAAGAACACCACAGGAGAATGGTGTTGCAGAGAGAATGAACAGGACAATCATGGAACGTGCTAGAAGTATGAGGACACATTCTAGACTGCCCTTGCAGTTTTGGGTAGAAGTGGTTGATACAAACAGTTTATTTGATTAACTGTGGACCCTCAAGTTCACTAGATGGAGGAATACCAGAGGAATCTTTGATCATAAAAGAGATAGATTCTTCTTTTCTTAAATTTTTTAGTTCAAAAGCTTTTATGCATATTGATAAAGAAAATAGGAAGAAGTTAGATGTAAAATCCAAGATATGCACTTTCATTGGTTATGGATCTGGTGATTTTGGATTCCATTTTTGGGATTTAGAGAATTCTAAAATTATTAAGTGTCATGATATTGAATGGAATGAAAAGATAATGTACAAAAATAAAATTTTGGTACCGAAGGAAAAACCTATTGAGAAGTTTGTGAATAAAAATGAACTCTTGGATTTAAAAGTAATACCGACGGGGTTACACAGTAACCAATGTCAGTTGAACCCTAACCAACATCAGTTAGCAGAACTGGTATCAGTTACAAAAGATTAGAATCGACATCGGCTAGCAGAACTGACGTCAGTTATAGGTGACCACCATCGGTCACTCGGATATTTGGTTACAAATGTCCAGGAGGTCCAGAATGAGCCTCTGGTACCCCAAACTCCTATGAGAAGGTCACAAAGGGTAAGTAAACCTATAGAAATATTTACACCTCTATTTTATTTATTATTGACTAATAATGGTGAGCCAGAGAGTTTTGAAGAAGAAATGCAGGATAAGACTCACGTCAAGTGGGAACATGGCATGGATGAGGAGATAGACTCTTTGGAACATAACCAACCTTGGGATTTGGTTAAGTTGTCAGTAGGTAAGAGGACATTACAGAACAAGTGGGTATACAGGATCAAGTAAGAAGAGGGGTGGACAGAAAATATACAAGGCAAGGCTTATAGTTAAGGTATTTGCATAGAAATCAAGTATTGACTTTGGTGAAATAGTTTCTCCTATTGTAAAGATGACTTCTATTCATACTGTATTGAGTTTAGTTGCAGTAGAAGATTTGCATTTAGAGAAACTATATGTGAAGATGAATTCTCTTAATGGTGATTTGGATGAAGATATTTATACGCAGCGGTCGTTTGGGTATGAAGTCAAGGGTAAGGAGAAATTAGTGTGTATGTTGAAAAAGAGCATATATGGGCTCAAGCAAGCTCCAAGGCAATGGTATATGAGGTTTGATAGTTTTATGCATGAGCGTGGTTACTTGAGATGTGAATATGACCATTTTATATATTTCAATAAGCTTGAAAATGGGAGCTATATTATTTTGTTAATGTATATGGAGGATATGCTTATTGCAGGATCTAGTATGCAAGACATTGGTGAGATTAAGGGAAAGCTAGCTCACAAATTTACTCTGAAGGATTTAGGAGCTGAAAAAATAATCCTTGGCATGCAAAAACACAGAGACAAGAATAACAAGAAATTGTATTTGTCTCAGGAGGATTATATCTACAGGATGTTAAAAAGTTTCAAGATGTAGAATGCAAAACCTATTAGTACACCTATGGCTGGACACTTCAAATTGAGTAAAGATCAATTTCCATTATCACATGAGGAGGTTAGATACATGACATGAGTTCCATATGCTTCAACATTTGGGAGTCTCATGTATGTTATGGTTTGTACCAGACCAAACATTTCAAAGATAGTGGGAGTTGTGAGTAGATATATGGCCAATCCAGGTAAAGAGCATTAGAAAGTAATCCAATGGATACTCAGGTATTTGAAAGGAACATCTAACATGCAGTTATGCTATAGAGGTTTGGATATTTAATTATGTGGTTGTGTTGATTCGGATATGGCTAGATAACTGGATGGTAGAAGGAGCACTACTTGATATATTTTCACAGTAGATGAGACGACCCCTTAGCTAGATTTCAAGATTGCAAAAGTTTGCGGCTTTGTCTACTGTAGAGGCAGAGTATGTTATAGCTACAGAGGCTAGAAATAAGATGATATGGATGAGTAGGTTCATGGAAGAGTTGGGAAAGGAGAAATATGATTGCAAATTATTTAGTGATAGTCAAAGTACAATTCATTTGGAAAAGAGCTCAGTGTTTTATTCAAGAACAAAAATTATTCAGTTGAGTTATCACTTTACAGGGTAGGTATTGGAGGATGGGTAGTTGAATCTAGAACATATTCATATGAGCAATAACCCTGTCGATATGCTAATGAATCCATTAGCAAAGGAGAAGTTAGAGCTACACTCCACTTTTATTGGTATTCAAGTTTGAGACTTGAAGAGGAAGAAAAAAAGCTAAGGAAGGATCCAAGAATGATGTTGTATAGGTATGGTGCAGTAATTAATCTCCAAATGGGAGATTTTTGAGTTGTGGATCTCAATTACTTTGGATTAACATGCAATATGAAACTTGCTAGAAAACACAGTAACCTTCATCGGTTATGGAGGGGACCAACATCATTCACCTATGATAGGCATCAGTCAAGAAAGTAGGAACCGATGTCGGTTACCTATGTGGGAGTGTTGTATTTAACTCTTAGGAATTAGATCTATTTTTTAGTATTAAATCAGATATATTGATTGTAATTGCATGGCTAAGTGCCCTAAGCTTGTATATGCCTATATAAGCATGAAAGATAGGGTTTTGAAGTAATATTTAAGAAGAACTTGTAGAAGTTGATGATTATTGTGATAATAATTGTGAGAGAGAGAGAATTCTTGGAGAAGAAGTAAAAGCTTGAGTGAAAGAAAGTATTGTACATCTGAGACGTGTGGAAGATTTTAAATCTTCAATTTTATATTTTGTCAAAGCTTTGGATAATAGATTGGGTTGTTTCTTGGTGGATGTAGCCCACACTAGGTGAACCACATTAAATTTGGTGTTGATTTATATATCTTGTTTTGTATATTTCTTCTTGTAGAATATCCATTTTTTATTTGCATGTATGCTTACATCTAATATTATACAACCGGTCAGATATATTGATTATAATTGCATGGTTAAGTGCCCTAAGCTTGTATATGCATATATAAGCATGAAAGCTATGGTTTTGAAGTAATAATTAAGAATAACTTGCAAAAGTTGATGATTATTGTGATAATAATTGTGAGTGAGAGAATTCTTGGAGAAGAAGTAAAAGCTTGAGTGAAAGAAAGTATTGTACATCTGAGAGGTGTGGAAGATTTTAAATCTTCAATTTTATATCTTGTCAAAGCTTTGGATAATAGATTGGGTTGTTTCTTGGTGGATGTAGCCCACACTGGGTGAACCACATTAAATTTGGTGTTGATTTATATCTCTTGTTCTGTATATTTCTTCTTGTAGAATATCCATTTTTTATTTGCATGTATGCTTACATCTGATATATCATCTATACAACCGGTGTATTAACGCCAACATTTACTCTTATTGAGATAAATGAATCCTATTGTAGAAACCTAAATTCTACTTTCACAATCTTATTGCCAAAATGCACACAAATCACTCTCGTTCTTGCAAATTTCATTATAACTAGTGATCTTTGCTAATTAACTAATATTTCTTACCACTTTAGCCAATTAACAACACTTTGTTTATTGTGTAACCCCTTTCGCATTTAGGATGCCACTTTATGGCAAATCGTAAGTTAAAATCCTCTTCAAAATAGACAATTAGCGTTTATTAGCTAATTAGGCCTATTTTCCCCTTATTTTGGTCAATATACCCTAGTATTGACTCAAACCCCTCTTCCAACCACTCAAAATCACCCCATTCACCTCCACAACATCTCAGCAAGTTTCAAAATCTTATCCTAGCCTCCTAGTTAACCCTAAGCGGTTGATTAAGGCTCCACACCTCTTAATCACTTGGTAATTCACTAATTGTGATTGGAAAGGCCCTAATCATGATTAGAAATTCTAATCAAATTTGGGGATTTTAGTCCCACATGCACCAAAATACAAGTTTCTCTCAAAATTTAAACTATAAAAAGGGTGCACCTCATTCTTGTTTATTGTACAACATGCTTTGATTTGCATCTCATATGATAAATATGTTATATAGCTAAGTTCAATCCTTACTTAAAGCCTTCAATGGGGTTAGTAGATGGATATCCAAAATGACCAAGTAGTCATCGGGAGAGGCCATTTCACCTTGTTTGGAGTACCAACCATAACCATTTGATTTCCCTCTTAGGTCTATTTAGGCCCATGTTAGGTAATTCAAGCATATTAGTAGGCATGTTTAGTTAGATTTTTTATTTGTTTTCATACTAGTTGGGCATTCTTTTAAGCTTTTATCTTAATGTTACATTCCTAGACTTAGAACCTTGGCTAGATGGATGGAAATGGTATTAGCTTTTCTTGTTTATTCATGCAATTTTCTTTTTAAAGTTTACGGTGCTTTCACCTATGTCTAAGATGCCTTTTTTGCCATTAGTCTGGGTGATTATCAATTCAAGAAACCTCCTCCCTCTATAACAACCATGGTTCCTTTTCAGGAAAATGTACATACACTAGACCTCATGCCATCTCCCCAGGTCACCTCTAGCCCACAACTCATACCATTCACATGCACCTTACTCATACATGACTCTTATTGAACTCATATCCTATTTGATCCCACTTGTTCTGATAATGTTTGCACACATGAAGGTTTATCCCGGTTAGGATTCAAACTAGATGATCTCCTCCCACCCACCTCACTCTCCCCCACTTGTATCATAGATATGTACTCATTACTAATTTTTTTTGGCCTCTGTGTCTTCCATTTATTGGTCTTCCTTACACATACACCATGTTCTGAGAATTACCACATATTTGGTGCCCATAGTATACCCTCATTACCCAATGACATGCTCTTTTTCTATGGTTCATACTTGACTGTTGAGGTAAAAATTCATGAATGAACCTCACTTGTCACATCTTAGCTACTCTTTCTCACTCCATGCTTTATGTATATATTTTTTAGCATTACTACATCTTTTATACTCATACGATACCATCCTTACCTGATGACACACTCTTGTTATATGGTTCATACTTGACTATTGAGGGAACATTAAAAAAATGAACCTCACTTATCACATCCTAGCTACTCTCTCTATCTCTCACACTTTGTTCTTCATTCATATCTTTCCTATAACTACCACATCTCTAATGCACATACTTTATCTTCATTACCCAATGACACACTCTTGTTCTACATATCATACTTGTGTAGACACAAAATCATGCACTTTAGGAATTATTTAGTTTTGGTCTCATACTGCTATTCATATGGTTTTTTAGTGAAGAGATTACTAATTAACCCATGTCCTTTGGCCATTTTATTTTGCTTGTTATCATTATTTCCAAACTTCCGCATATACGCACCCAGTCAGTTTTTCCATTTTCCATCATTTTATCTCTAACTGGGGCACCCTGGTCCCATTTGGGGTGCCCTGATCGTTTTTACACTTTCCCTCCACTTTTTGGGCACTTTCTAGAAATTTGAGATTTCTATCTTTTTAGTGGTTGACATTTTTGGGGTTAATTACAAAATTAGATCAAGAAAACCATATAAATATAAATTTATGATACCATAATGAGGGACCAAACACTAAGCACTACTATCATCAACTAGAGTTGTATCCATCAAAAGATCCATTTGCATCCATCTAGATCCATTAAAAGTCACAAGGATGGTTGATATGCATCACACTGCATAAGAGGGAATTTTATTATATTTCATCCACCATTCTATTACATTCTACATCTAGTTATTGCTCGCTAATTCAAAAAGTGTGACTAACACAAGAGCAACCTACTGCATGATTTACACACACACACACACACACATAGAACTACATCAGTTCTGAGATGTATTGCAACACTCAGTTATTAAGTCCACCATTATGGTTGTTGATGACACTCCAAACCCTTGATATACATATTTCTTTTTTAGGTATTTAATGCTCGTCTTGTATTTTTACAGGTGATTCCTTATTGCTGGTATTACAACAACATTTTATGCAGTTTAGTGAAGTTAGTGTGATAAGAAGATAACATAGGAGAACATCTAGTGACACCTCATTGGAGGGTTTCAGGTTATTTCCATAGACCAGGGTGCCTATATCTCAAACCAAGGCACCCACGGGTTCCCCTGTCCCTCTCCAAGTGCCCCAGTCCAGCTAGAGAGCTCGAATTTGTGCTTTCTCAGGATTTTGTGTGATTGTTTCCTCCTCATATTATCTTGGTTCACACTGCGACATAATCCAGCACCTTCGTCGAGTCATTTAATATCTTCCTAACCCCCCTTTTCTCATTACGGTTTCACATTTCTATTTACTAAGTTGTTTAGATCACTTTCTTTATTTACTTAGCTTTTATTTACTAATGTTCTTAATATTATATTAACTTAGAATAATTCCACACTTTAGTTAATCATTTTGGATTTCAAATGGACCTTATCATACTCACATGTTCATCATTCAACCTTCTACCATGCGACATTACTAGGTTAGTGACATACGTTATAGGCTAAATGGTCACCTATTCTGACATCTTGTAGTGGTACACTCTTTAGGCTACATCACCACTCCCTCTATTCATCTCATAGTGATATATGCTTTAGGCTACATCATCAAGCATTTATCTCTAGGTCACATATCATCAACACACATATATACTCATCACAGCGTGTTGGACACAATACATACTATAACCAATTCTTGATGACGTACTCTCATTTTTGGTTCATTATTGATTACTGAGGGTTCGTACTAAATGAACCTCACTATATACACTTCCATTCACTCGAGGGGTACGTGGATCCTATAATCCATATTCCATTCCATTCCATCCATCCACAACATGTTGCATATCTTGGATGTTTTTTATTCTTTCTTACATTTTCTCGTATATGTTCACTTTATTACACATGCTAGCTAGATCTCTTATATGTCATTATTTTTATCATATACACATTAGTGTTCACATCCTTTTTCTAGTTGTGATCACACATACATGTCTCTCACACTCAGCATAGATGCTCACCTCCTACCACTCCTACAATGGTCGCTAGGGGCATCCACATTCATATCTTACAGGTGATATTGTTTCATTTTGTAATTAGCACTCTAGATTACTTTCTTATACACACTTTTGACATATGGGTTATCTTTCTAACATGTTAATGGGTGCTTCATTTATTACATTTGTTTTCAATATTATTTGTTTCCATGGATATCTCTTTTGTTTTTCTACTATTTTGTGTCTCTTGTTAGCTATTGTATGCAAGCCTCGCCCTATGTTTAATGTGCACACTTGTTTGTTTTATGTGGCCATTGTGGCTTCGAGTTTCTTGTGAAATAATGAGTGATGTCCCATGTTTGCAACCCACTTTGGGAGTCCATGGTTGTCTTCTTGTATGTTTACTTTCATTTTAGCTTATTCATTGTTTGTGTAGCTTACACTTGTTCTCTACATGCATGTTTATTCATACTAACACTTGTTCTAACCACTTGTTTGAGTGTGCCTTGGTTTATACTAAGTGCATCCCCTCTCCCCCTATAGGGCATGGTTTACGCAGTCATTCCTCTTTTGGGGCCGCATCCTCCTATCAGCGACATTGCATGCGCCCTCAAATAAGGGGGTATAATATTGGGGTTTTACACATTACACAGTGTTCTCTACCGATACAGTTCAATTCATTTTTCTATCCTTGACACTGTGGCTTATAAAGTGAGTGGGTTCAGACTAGTCTATGAACCCCATACTCAACAAATTTTATAGGACATGTTTTCCTTAGCATTCTAGGGAGTAGTTACATGTTGGAGGAATACAATGGATTTCCTCCCTACACTACTTCAGCTAGCGGCATTGAATCGCCAAAAAAACTAGGAAGTAAAGAGATCTCTTCATATTATTCTCAAAGAAGTAGTTACAGGTTGAAGAATAATGCAGCTTTCTCCCTACACTTCTTCGGCCACAGTGGCATGAGATCGCCCAAAAACTCATAGTTACAAGATATCCTTTTCTACACCATTTTTCTCATCATGGATCAGGTACACATGTTCCTTTTATGTTTTCATACTTCCATTTACAATCTGTTTACTATATACATGTGATTTTTACATATACATTTGTATTTGAATTCTTAATTTTCTTCTCCTTTGCAGGTTCATCCATATGAGAAGCAAGCAATCAACAACAACAAATAAGTCAACAAACAACAACATCATTGGGAAATTCGTACCTCATAATAACATATAAGTACCTCAATATATTGTCATATGCACACATGTTTCCTCCCTAGGTTCACTCCCACCACTCTTTGCACTTTTACATCTTTAGTCTCCACACTCCAATATTTTCTCACTTTTTCTAGTCCATCGGCACTCTTTCTACATCACTCTACATGGACATCAAGTACACATCTATATTTACTTTGTGTTACCAAGCGCTCCACTCACCAACATAAAGTGGGGAAAATGTAGACACAAAATCACACATTTTAGGCATAATTTAGTCCCAGTCTCATACTACTATTTAAAAGGAATGATAACCAGATCGTACCAAGCCAAGAACATAGATGTTAATCAAACACCACGATCAATAAGATGAAAGTAGTTCGCTAGAATAACTTTACATAAACTTTTGCAAACAAATGAACATCAATATCATATATTATTATGGAACTTAATGAAATACAATGAGAATGGGCCTTGCTTATATATGCAAGGAATAACAATCTAAGAACCAGTCAAAGTCGTAGATCAAACCATAAATTAAGGAAATAACTAGTCATCAAAGAACTAGTCAAGACCATAGATTTAAGAGAGAACTAGACATCAAGGATCTAGTCAATACCATAGATCAATGAAAGAACTAGTCAATACCATAGATCAAAGAAAGAACTATACCTAACAACTAGATAATATCTCCTAATATCTAAATAAGATAAAAGAAATATCCACACACATAAGTGGGTGTGGATAAATACAATAAAGGTAAATAAAGTACCTAGGTGAACATGAGCTAAGGTAAATACCTACTCTAACATAAATATCAACATTATATAGGCAAAACTATTCAACCAAAAAAATGGAGGAGTTGGAAATTATATATGCTCTACATAAATATCAACATTATATGTTGGTAACACCGTTTTTGTTTTACAATGATCACGATCCATTGAATAACCTAGATTAATTATCCAAGGATGCATATGTCATTGGTTGATGTTATTTCCATAATTTGAGTTCACCATTTCAGTTTAACGAGGGAAGCTACGAAATAGTCTCGACTACTTGTCCCATATTGAAAATAGTGAAGATAAATGACTAATAGAAGATGATTTTCCATGACCAAACTATTTTGAGTAGAGGAAGTCCTTAAGGAGATGGAAACATTAGAACAATTCTTGGCTATAGGGGATTCCCAGAAAGACACTCTAAAAATAATAAAAAGTGGTTGTTGATTCAAGAATTTCCATTCACATTGATAGAGGGAGCATTATATAAGAAAGGATAGATGAAGTGCTATGGAGGGTAGTCATCCAACATGAGAGAAAGGGAATTTTAAGAGAAACCCCTGAAGGTTTTGTGGGAGGACATAACAATGATAAATGAATGAAAAGGAAAAGTGTTGGCAGTGGGTCTATGGTAGCCTACTCTTTAAAGATGTGCATGAGTACATGTGGAGTTGTGATCTTCTCCAATGACTTGGAAAACTACATACAAGAAATGAAATTCCCTTAAGATCAATGTTTGTATTAGCTCCATTTTAAAAATGGGTGATATATTTTATTGTGCCTTTTAATCCCTCAACCCATCATTCACGTGTGAGGTTAATCATAACTAGGAAAAAGTATGTATGAATTTGTGTGGATTTTATTCCTTCTAAATAATGTACCACAAAGATAACATCTAAGTTTATTTACGATGATATCATCACGTAGTTTGGATGCCCATTGAGATTAACAAGTGACCAAGGAAAACATTTTCTAAATGATACCCATAATAACTTCTCAATAACTTTCTAATAAATCACAATAAAATTACACAATATCACCCAAAAATGAATAGAATAGTGGAGGCATTCAATAAGGTGCTAGAGAAGGTTATCACTGAGATATGTGACCTAGATCAAGTAGTTTGGAATTTGAATATCCCTATTACATTGTGGGTGTACCACACAACATACAAAGGGCTAACTAAGTATTTTCCATTCCAATTGGTATGTGGCTTGGAGGCCACAATTCCCATGGAGTTTATCATTGCAAGTATGAGAATTGTCATAACATTCGACATTAATGAGGATAAGTCCATACATGAGAGGCTAATTCAGTTGGAGAAGCTAGATGAGAAGTGGTTTATAACCGCATATAACCAGACACATGAGAAATGAGGCGTAAGGCTTGATATAACCACCATCACAAAAATAAGGTGTTTGACAAAGGAGATAAGGTACTATGATATAATAGTAAGTATAAGAAACATGAGAAACTCAAAATTTGATGGTTAAGGACATATATAGTAAATGTCATAAAGCAATTAAATTTGAACATTGTCAAGGATGGAAAGAAGAGGGCATGTAAACGGTGTTGTGTTGAAGGCCTATGTAGCCGCACATTGAAATAAAATAACACAAAAAATAGGAAAAATATAAAAATTGAAAACAAAGCAAAATCGTAAAAATATCAACATAATTTTGAAAAAAAAAGAGAAAACAAGAAAACAATTTTTTAAATTAGAAAAACAAAAAGATTTTGGAAAAATTAATAAAAAACAATACAATTTTGGAAAAAAAAAAAGCGAAAAAATAACTAGAAATTTTAGAAAACAATTGGAAAAATCATAAAAATATAAAAGCGAGTGCCACCAAATTTAAAACTGATAATTCGACAGTTTGACGGGGTGGAATTGTGAAACCCTATAAGGGGTCAATTCCATGATAAAATTTGGAACAAATTCACATACTACGGAACAAAAGCAATTTAGACGAGGAGTAGTTAACAATATATTGCAAGCCACATAATGCTAGTGATAAAACATTAGAGGATGACACGGGAAATACGTATATAAATGGATGCAAGCTAATCAAAGTAGGCTGAGTAATATGAAATCATTGCTAAATATTTGATGGATCTTGAGGCATAAAATTCGAAAATAAAGATCATATTTCCTGAGTAGATATAAATATAGAACACTCCCTTTGGAAAATCACATTGCATTTCAACACTTGGCGATCTTGAGCAAAACAAGGCTAGAAAACAAAATCTTAGTGAACTGTGAACTATGAACTATGTTTAGAGAATAATTGCAATCATGGCTGCAACAAAGGTACTTCAGAAGAGGGAATTGTAACGACCCAAAAAGAAGAAACATAGTCAAAAAGCATATTTCAACATTCAAGGTCAGATATGCATGCAACGTGCAGTAGTATATACACTCAAAAATGGAGGAAATAAATCATGAGAAAATGGATGTTCATAGGGGATACTTATTTAAGATAAATCCAAAAACACGGGAGGAATGAAAATAACACGCGAAAGAAATCCCACGAATGAAACTTTATGCATGGCACAAGTTTCCATTTTTTATCCTGGCTGACAAAATGAACTTAATAAAGTACCATAACCATGTAGTTTATGCCAACAAGACTTCTTATTTTGATTTTCTATTACAAGATTTATCGTAGTTCACTTTGTAGTCTTACATTCTTCATCATACCATAGATTTCTAGGAAACTAATTATGTTTCCTATCCTAGATCTACTTCTTTTTGTAAAGGCCATTAATGGTGGTATCTTTTATGAATTAGTGAATTACATAGTGAAAGAGGAGTGTAGTTTCCTCTCCCACTAAATTTTTTTGCCTTCTTGGGTTTCTTGACGATAAATATTGTGTTCATATGTTACTACAACATTTATTACTTCTCATGTGTGTATTTGATATTTTACACACTCATTTCTAGCTCCTCATAGCTCTACTTTGTATACAACTGAGTTAGATTACAGTCACTTTGTAATCTACGATTACAAACGTCCGTTTTAGTGAAGTCGAGTGTGGAATATCCATCTGGCTTACATATCACAATTGCTCTACTATCTGGCTTACATATAATAGCTCTACTTCATAATATTAATTCCCCCTTTTCTCTTCTAACTTCCTTTCCTAAACCTATTTGTCTTCTTCTATTAGCCATACCAATTTTTTTCTCATTCCACTTTCATTCATCTAATTAAGGGCTTAATTGTTCTTTGTCTGCACATTGAAGTCCCTTATTATCAAGACTTTCCCTAATTTGCTAAAAACTGAAATGTATCTTTTTAGTGTCACATATGGCTCTTCGCCATGTGTTTTTCTCTACTCATAAGTTTTCAATCCCCTTGGTGTAAAGTAACAAACAACAAGCATAATTGTTAGCTCGTCTTATGTTATTTTTAGCCTTATGTATTATTTATTTGGGTCTTGTTAGTGCAAAATCAAAACACCCCTGAATGGCCTAGTTGTGAGTGGGGCATTCGGTGTGATTGCACAACATTGGACCATCTCTCAAGTTGTGGGACTTGCAAAACTTGAGATGGATCTCCAGAGAAGGCTGGTTCCCTACTTCCTAATCTACCTGCCACAAGCTACTCCAGTGCAGGAAGAATCTAATCTATCCTAATCTAACCGTTCTAAGGAGGCAGGGAGAGAGAGAGAGGGTGAAAGAGCCTACACTAAGTGAGTGATACACTAGAAAATAAAGTGGTTGAATCACAGATACTGACTACCTAAAGTGGAGAGAGGTGAAACAGAGGAAAAGGTGGAACTGAGGGAGGTCATGGACCAGGAGATAGATTTCACATAGAACACCAGATCCAAATCCGCATTAATCGACAACTCCACAGAAGCACGACATCTTACGCCTGTAAATTATGCACAATATACCATACACATGATGAGCAGGTAACACGAGATAGATACGATAAGCCAAGGGTTGAAAGATGCACCGCAAAACAATATTTTTTTGCTCTATAAGGTGCTACATGGTACTATTACCATGTGGTGCTCAGAGGCACATAATACACCATTGCCAGAGCCATGTAGGAGAAGGCTTACACTCTGCATTCTAGAGTAAAGAGGAAACAGACTTGAGGCAGAGTTTCCCCACATCCCAGGATGTCTCTCCCCCTTCTCAATATGAGAAGTCTATTACAATATATAGACGATTAAAATCAGAGGGAAAGAAGAGAAACTCGACTCTGAATCCCTAAAGTCTTCAACCACCTTGAGACCATGCAATGAATCCCATTTGAAAGATCAGCCCACAATCTAATCAAGTGCTGCCTCTCAAATTTTCCTATAATGGCATGTTGAAGAAGGAAGAACGAGCGGATCAGATCAAATCTAATCTGGTACTTGAAGCAATCAAATTCTGTATTAATGGCCTTAAATACATTTTCCCAATTTTCACCCACCTAAATCCTATGTCAAGAATTAAAGTTTCAGGCTCCCATGGCGTAGATGAGTGTCGAGATCATTTCCAAAAAGTCTTCTCCTGCCCAAATATGAGCTTCCAGTCAAAAGATATGGACGTCTGAAGTTTCAGGGTCACGGGCGCGCAATATTTAAAAGAGTTTGTTTGTATCAAGGTCCACGTGGCGGGCCCTCGTACACCTTGAAGATTCGGCCCCCACCTTTCGCTTATGAAATTGCGACGGATTGACACGTGGCGGATTTTGCGGGCTCCTTTATGTTCCTTTGTATTTTGCCTGAGTCCTTCCTGCTGGCAAAGACACTGTGTCTGACCCGAGACACATGGGGGGCCTCGCACTCATTTGAAAACTGCCCCTAGATTTTACCTTTGAAGTTGCGGTGGTCGAGACACATGGAGGTCTCCGCGGGCTCTTGGAATTTTCAACGGCCGACTTTACCACTTCGAACTCTGGGACATGTGGCGGGTCGGCGCTCATTTGGGAATCTGCCTCTGATATTTTACTTTTAAAGTAGCACCGTGCTAACACTTGGCTCCTTCCGTTGGCTTGTCTCTGCTTTGAATTTTCAACTGTCGACTCTGTCCCTTTTCACACCCTGGGACACATGGAAGGCTAACGCTTGTCTAGGAGACCCACTTTTAGATTTACCTTTGAAGATGCACCGTTGAGACACATGGTGCCTTCCGGGAGTCTGTGATACTTAGCCGATTTAGGCCAATGCTTTTCTCGAACCTTGACTATGTGGTGGGTTGGTGCATGTTTGAGTCTCTGCTCTTTATATTTATCTTTGAAGTTGCGTCGAGTCGAAACTTGGCACCTTCTGCTGATTCGAATACTTTTCAACGACCGGTGCTTCTTTTGGGGGACTCTGGACACGTGGAGGCTCATAGCACTCGCTTGAGATCTGACCCTTTTGGATTCAACCTTTGAAGGTTTGCCACTTGAGACACTTGGCAGCTTCTACTGACACCTTCCATACTTAGCCAATTTTGGGGCTCGCTCTGAATCGTTTGTGAGAGCCCGAAGACTTTGAACCTTTTCCCCGTTTATTCTCCTTTGAGACCCTCTGGTTTCTTTGACACTATTTATCTCCTTAGCCAACCCTGTGATCCTCCATTTTTGAGCCCATCTACAACCTGATCGTTAGATTTGAAATGTGGGCTCGTGTCGACGGAAGCGATTTCTTAGAATTTCTTCTGTGTACGGGGTCGTGTTTGACCAATTGTTACTGGGGGCAAAATTAGGATAACAATTTGGCGACTCACGGGGACATATACCTACTAGATGAAGGGATACTAGTGGCCTTGAAGCATCCATTAGGTGCATGGAGTTAAGAATGATAACTTGATACTGATCTTTTTTTGCTTTAAAACTTCTCCTCGATTGCCTGCATCCTGTTGACCCTGAACTCGCCCCGCTGGGGTCTTACCTGTTCCCGAGAATGGACTGTCTCGAAATCGTAATTTTAGTTGCTCTGTATTTGTGTTTTATTTTGAAACTAACAACTTCTATAGGAAACTATGGGTCTCTCTATCATGAATACTGAAGGGTCCTGGCCTCTGGCACCTCCGAGAACAATGTTAGAAACAAAACTTATGTACAAAGACAAAAATCATACATGCCTCAAATGAGACATGTAGAGTGTGCACTAGCACTTCTTCTATTGAAAGAACAAAGTCTAAACTGCTAATCCTACACTAACTAGAGAGAAAGGGGAGCTCAAAAAAATCCTGCCACATTGGCAGGGAGAAGTAGCTTCCCTTCCTTAAGAGGGGCAACCATGTAAATGGTTTGATCATTGAATATGGATGCTTGTATGAGTGAAAAAACTTACTATTAGTATGTCCTCCACCCAGATCATCAAGGTATCACCATCAACCAAAAATACTTCCTCAAGTTGATTGGCATTAGGCTCTTGGAGGTGTTGATGGTGACCCTTGGTGCATGTTGTAGGCTCAACCTCATTCTCCGTAATGAAAGCATGACCGGTTTTGGCTTCTCCCTTGGCTCCAATGAAGCCAAGTATCTGATTGGGAAAGGTGTGGTACTTTGAATTTTCCCACTGCTTTGATATTTAACTCCAAAAATGGAGTCTTCTTGCTGGACCTTCCTGGATGGATGGTGTGAGAGGGATAATGAAATCCTCTTGCCTATTTCTCTTCCTTATCCTGTGAAGAACATGGAAGAGTCATATCTTCCAACCCTGGTTCCTAGAGGGCTGATCATGAAGTGCATGCTATTGTCCCTTGAATATGTCCCCCTTCATGGTAGCAGGATCATGTGCTTGGAAGGTGGATGATGGAGGACATCAAATGATGTGATCTCCTTGGGTTCCTGTCCATCAAAACAATCTTCCAAGTCAGACAGATAATCTGTCCTCCTTGTTGTCATGCTGCATGTGTTTGGCCTCCTCTATGGTGTCCTCTTAATTTGAAACTTACTCACCATGGTTCCCCTCTGATCCTTCAACATGAAAGTTTTAAAGCTCAAACTCCTTTTTAACATTAGGGCTTGAAGGGGACGAAGTGGGAGGAAGAACTGAAGGGTTCTTTTGTGGCCTGCTCTGTACTTGAAGCCTCTGAAATTGTATGGTCCTCCTCCATCATGGGTTCATCAATCAAATCAGGCCCTTGAAATGAAAGAAAAGTATCTTCAACAATTCTTTCTTCATTAAGTGAATTCAACGCTGAATAGATCTCTCCTAGCTACTCCTCTTCAATGGGGCTTGGAGCTGATTGTTCCTCCTCTTTAACTAGTTGTGTAGCTTGGATTAGATCAGCATTCTCTTCAGACAGAGTTTCATTAGGGACACTGTATTTAGGGAAAATAGACTGCTGATCTTCTTCTTATTTTTTTGTTCCTTCTCTACTACAAACTCGGCCTCAGCCACCACTAGCTCTTCAACCTTGATCTCCTCCATAGGTTTGACCAACAAGGGAATCTTTGTAAACTAAAATCTAGTAGCCCAACTCTTCATGGATTTTCTATCATTTCTACTCTGTTGGATTCCTCCGAGCTTGCTGTTCTCCTTGGCTGGTTTTTTGAGTCTCTCTCCCAACATGGACTTGGGAAGGCAAGAGGAATGACAGGTTGGGGTTTCAACCAGGTTTGCAATTGATTGTGGTGGGGAGGGAGGTGGAAATTCTTGTTTATTTGGAGGGGAATGACTGCTTGGGAAGGGAAAAGGGCAGAAGAATTGAGATGAGGATGAAAGATTAGGAGATAGAGAAAGAGAAATCAACACTTGGGACAGAAAATGAGGGGCTTGACTCTTGATCACTGCTGAAATGATAAAGATTGAGAAAGATAAAATGAAGGATAGGGAGCTGGTGATTGACTTACCCATTGACAAGGTTGTCTCACACTTTGCTCATATGTCTCAATATCCTCAATCCACTGTGTAATTTGAGGCAACACTTCATACGATGAATTCAAGCTTCTCCTAAGGGTTATAATGTATTGGAAAAGGGCCTCTCCATGGACAAGGTGCCCTGAAACCAATCCTAAATTCCTTCATCTATGTTGTAGCCATCGATTGCACCATGCTAGCCTCCATCCTTTGAATCTTCTCTAGCAAGTCAACATTTTCCGTGTAGCTATCACCATTATATGCATCCCCTTGTTCTTGATAAGCTCCTTGGCCAAAATGGTTTTGACCCTACTCATATGGGTAAGCATAATGGTTCTGGATTTGATCATAATGCTAATCTGGATAAGTTGTGATATACATTGGAGGTGGACTGCACTGTTGTAGGTGTGAATTCCATGAGGGGAATGAATTCATGATTGAACAACTTCATGAAATGGAAGAAAAATGGGAGATATGGAAATAAAAATGAATGAAGATGGGTGTAAATGGATGGAAAAGGTATGCAACTTTAAAGATGTGGTTGTTGACTAGATGGAGTCGCCAGATGTGCTTTGCATGTGCCTCAAAAGGTTTGAATCTCACCAAGAACACACCATACTTGATGAAGATGAAGTCGTAAGGTGCTTCAAACCTATCCCATTAGGTGCATGTCAAAACTTATTAGTGCAAAATCACAACACCCCCAAATGTCCTAGTTGTGGAGTGGGGCATTCGATGTGATTCCACAACATTGGACCATCTCTCAAGTTGTGGGACTTGCAAAACTTGAGATGGAAATCTAGAGATAGGATCTAGTTCCTGCTTCCTAATCTACCTGACACAAGCTACTCCAATGCAAGTAGAACCTATTCTATCCTAATCTAACCATTCCAAGGGGACAGAGAGAGAGAGAGGGTGAAAGATCCTACACTAAGTAGTGATACACTAGAAAGGGAAGTGGTTGAATCATAGATCCAATTACCTGAAGTGGAGAGAGGTGAGTAGAGGAGAGGGTGGACATAATGCACCACAGACCATAGATATATTTCAAACATAACACCACTTTAAAAACCATTAAGCACAGCTCCCAGAACCTACAACAAACATCAGAGTATGCACAGTATACCCTGCAATGATAAGAGGTAAGAAGAGACAACAAAGTAATCCAAGCATGGATAAATGCAATCACGAAATAGATGTTAGTGCTCCAAAACATTACATGGTACATCATCATTGGGTAAGGGGCAAAAAAAATTCCATTACAGAGCCATGCGAGGAGGCTTAGACTCTGAATTCTACCCTAAGGAGGAAAGAGAGGGGTGCATAGGAAAAATAATGACTAACCCTTTGAATATGCCCATTCATTACAATATATAGGAAGAATGAGAGAGAGGAGGGAAGAATTCAAATCTTGCTTCAACCACATTGAGATATGCATTGAATCCTGCTTTGAAAGCTCAACCACCATCAATCAATGCCCCTCTCAAATTTTCCTACAATCTATTGATTCTGGTTCCCTAGCGGATCAAATTAAATCTAGTCTGGTAGTTGAAGAAATTAGATTCTGCATTAATGGCTTGGAATTCATTTTCCCATTTTTTCACCTACTAAATCCTGTTAAGAATGATATTTTATGTTTCCATGTCGTAGAGGGCGTCAAGATGTTTCTAAAAAGTATTCTCCCACTGTAGACACCTATAATTACACCTGAGTAATTTAAGACATATCATCAAAAGCACTCACCTTCTCTCCTATCGTTCATTAATTAATTACACTACGCTAATTAATTAAGTCACCTATCCAACAAATATCCTAATTAACGACCTTCCGTTAATAAATCCCCCCTTCTATCTAGACTAATTAATTATTATTAATTAATTAGCTTCCCCTTTCATTTAACCAATAAATCAATATTTAATTGATTTAATCCCCTTCTATAGTCTAAATCATGCTAATATTCCTCTAAAAAGCTTCTATAAGCTTGCACATCTATTAATTAAATCATCTTGATTAATTAATAGGCCCCCTTTATCCACATGGGTCACTAAAGGACAAGTTAAACCCTCCTAAAGTTAACTCAACCCTATCTAAACCCCCCTTATCCACAACTAACTCAACATCCCTATTATCCCACATGCAAAGGGATGTAGTGATTCCTTTATCCATTGGGCTATATAAAGAGCCCTCCTCCTACCTTTACATTTACACCTAAATTTCTTGAGAAGACAAGAACAAAGCACATAGCAAATAGACTATAAGCTTTTCCTTTGTTACTCTTGGGAAATTCACCATTTGAAGAGCTAAGCCTCCTTCCTTGCATTTTGCCAAGTGCTTGGGTCATATGGGAATAGTCAAAGGGTCTTGTAGCCAAGCTTTGATGAGCTCCCATTCCTAGGTTCTTGAAGATCAAAACAATCAATTTGATTGCCATGGAGTCTACATAGGTCCATTTATTTTTTGTTGGTAATCTAGAGAAGTAGAGGTTTGAATACTTTAGCATGTTAATTCAAAGTTAATGCATTATGCTTAGTATTAATCTTGTTTAGCTCTCATCTTTGATGGTGCTTAGATTTTGTCTTAGCTTTGTTATAGAACTATTTAGGTGGTAGTTCTTATTCATCTAACTTAGCTTAAGCACAAATACACGCACACATATGGCACGCCCGGTGGGATTGGATCCCTAGTCCCTTAGCATTTTTTTAGCTTGAATTCTATTGTTTTGGCTAACCTTTGATATGCACATGTAGTAATTAATGTTCAATTTCTTGGGATTTTTGCTAATATTATATGTGTAGGTTCTCATTCATAGTTATCATTTTAATGGGTTGTTGCCAATTTCAAGCTAACTTGTTAAAATTTGAGGTATTGTGAGCTTTGTTGTGTTTTTTTTCCGTACTTTGGTTGCAGGAGTGGCACAGACACACTAACAGGGGCGCAGCACACTTATTCTGGTGCAAGCACCTCTCGGGTGGCGCAGGTGCACTGTCAAAGCTTGAATCTCTGTTTGTTGACCCTGGTGCACATGCACTAACCCCGACGCACATACCCTAACCAGGGCATAGGAAGCACTAACCTGGGCACTAACCCGGGTGCAACGTGAAAAGCATACACCTAACCCAGGCACAGGCGTCTCTCTAGTGGCGCAGGCACATTTCTGTACCTTCACTGCAACATGCATTGCAACCTACAAATCTTGTCAGGCACTAAGGCACAGGTGCACTAACCTAGGTGCATGAAAACGTATCATCTGGTGGCACAGGCACTCTTTTCTGGTAGCACAGGTGCTCTGTCAGAATTTAGCACTGATTTTATCAGTTGTGGTGCACACGCCCTAATCATAGTGCAGGTACCTCTCTGGTGGTGCAGGTGCTCTGTCGGATCCTAATGTTGTTGTTTACCTCATTGGTGCACATGCCCTTATCTTAGCGCACATGCCTTTCTGGTGGCGCAGGTGCACTGTAAGTCAAAAAATACAGAGTGGTGCATCCACCCTAACCGTGTGCACACACCCAAATCAGGGCACATGTATCTTTTTGTGTTCTTAAAATTAGGGTGTTAGGGTGCTAACTTCTTTGTAGGTTTTCATCTAATTAATGCTTATTTTTACAGGGTATGTTTGCATGTTTTTGCTAGATTAGATAAACCTTTGCATGTTTGCTTATAAGAATAAGGTCACGTATGCTCTTCCCTCACATCCCTTGGGGCGATCTTGGGAATCAAAAATGATTCTTAGGTCTTTTTGATGCTTTGAAATTGTTAGGAATATCTGAATTGGAATGGTTTAACTTGGTGTGTTTGAATTAAAGTGTTTTTCCATTTGATATCTTCTTGGATTTTTGGAAACATCACGTATGCTCTTCTCTTGTGTCCTTGGATGATCTTGAGAATCAGAAATGATGTTTACTCTTTTTATGGAAAACTACTAAACTCGTTGTGCAGGACCAAAACACACGCTTGTCAAAGAAAGGTGGAATCGAAACGAAGTCAAAAACTACTAATACAGTTGTTGTACAGGTTGCCAAACGGTGTTCAAGAAAACCACATCTAAATTAAACAAGATAAAAAGAACAACATATTCAAAACACTGTATTGTAGGTTTCAGAAAAGGGTACGTCCCTATCCGCTCAACTAGAACATAACCCCTTTGGCATAACGCCTTAAGCTACAACAATGGGGGTGGTACCAGGAACCCCAAAGTAGTCCACGTAAGAGGGAACCTTGTGGACGAAATGGGAAGTGCTCCGCACTACCTACTTGACTAGATATTACCTTGTGAGATAGCATTACCAGTTGTCGTATATGGCGACCCCAGTGAGAGCACACGTGGACACACTAGTTTCCCTTTGTGCTCGAAGGGGGTAAAGTAAAGCCGAGATACTCCCAAGATAGTCGGGACTATTTGGGTAAATCGCGCTCACTTAAGACATCTTTGTAACACCTAGGACGAGAGAACCACCTAGGAAGATATTCTTTGGCCAGGAGCCCACTTTGACCATTTCAAAATAGTATTGAGTTGTGAGCCATCCATCATCACGAAACGTGTGATGCGTTACTTTTTCTTAGTTTTTTACTTGCCTTAAGGCGAGGTGAAACTCTGCCAAAGTAAAGCCAACATTTTTCATCCCCATTTTGATCTACTTCCTTCACATTCTTTTGACACTTTGTTGATCAAAAGAAGGGTGACTACCTTTGTGTTACCAATCGATTGTTTCTGCCACTTTTTTGTCTGTTTACGCCCATCCATGTTTGCGGCTGGGTAAGTTAAACATCTAAAGTGTGCGGAGGCGTATTCATATCATTGGTAGCCTTTGTGATCTTGATACCCATGTCAGGATCGTCATCGTAGTTAGGCGTGGTTCATCATCTTGAACTTCCTTAGAAAGGTTACCTTGTTTATATCGTATCATTACAATTCTGGTATTTACATCTTGTTTCTTGTAAACTTGACCTAAATACCCATATTGTAAGGTTACGCTATACACATTCTAACAATTCATAGTTATACTTTAAGCTTTTAGTTTGACTCTATTATTACCTCAATTTTGAAGAGTGCTACGTGTTACCACTTGTGCGTGTTATATCAATATCATCTTGATATCAATACCTTACTTTCTCACAAAGTTTGGTTAACATATCTTGGTGACATTGTTGTGTCACTCACAAATTGTAACTGGCACTTTTTGGGATATAGGTATTAATCAAATTTGAGCTTTGCTTCTAGTATACCTTGTTAGGAGGTCACATTAACTTCTTGTATTTACTTACGTCTTGTTCATCCCCTTGAACTTGGCATAAGTGAGGACATCTCGTTAATTATCTTGTGACACCAACTACTTTTTGAAGCACAATCTAGGAAGTACTTCATTCATTTGATAGGCTTAGGTACCAAACATTGTGTCACTATTGATTTATCATTCTATCACATTGGTATTCTAACATTCATACTCATTCATATTCTTGACATTCATCTTGCATTTCACTTAGGTGTGGTCACAAAGTTTTGAACACATTTACAACTTACCTTAGTGAAACTATTGCAAATCATGGCTCCCAAAACATGATTAGGGCTCAAGAAGAAAACATACGAGGCACAACAAGTGCAAGCTTGGGAAGCCTCAAACAGGACAAGGGTCGAACCCTTTTATTGGACATGATTTAGGGCCTCTATTTTCCACAAAAAAGAGATAGAAGACATGGTTGATCATAGTGGTGATGAATTGGAATCCCCACATGTGGAATTTGACTTTGACCCCACCTTATTAGATGAGTTCCTTTTTAGAAACAAGGATAGGGTGTTAGCATGGGTTGTAGAACTAGGGGCCAAACTGCCCACGGAAAATGAAACAATCCCACCTACGAATAATGCCAATGAGGAGGAGTGACCCCTTATCAACATGGAGGATATTTTAACACACAGACATGCTTCTACCTCCAATGCAAGAAATGATAATGTAGTGGGACATAGAATACCCTTTATCAAAGTGCCACGTAAAATCAGGTCAGGACACGAGAATGTTGAAGAACCTCCACAATATGAGGAAGAGGAGGAACCTTTGGAAGAAGAGGTCACCATTCAACAAAAAATTAGTAACCTTAGCCAAAAATTAGCCTTGCTAACCTCTCATGTACAAAAGGAAGCAAGCAAGAATGTCCAAAAACCAAGGCCTAAGGTCAAAATCAGTGAACTCCATAGAGAAAATCAAGGAGAAGACAATGCAGAGTATCATCGAGTATATATCCCTACTTCTCCCACTAAAGAACAATTGCTCACACAAGAGGTACAATCTATGAAAGAAACACTCGCAAGTCTTCAAGAGAGAAATGTGGGGAGCATTAGAAAGTATCAATATGAAGAACTATGTCCCCATCCTTTTGACAAAGCTATGACACTTCAACCTTTCCCTAAAAAATTCGACATGCCAAAATTTGACAAATATAGAGGGAAGGGAGATCCATGTGATCATGTCAAGGATTTCTATATGGCATGTCAAGAGGTGTCCTATAGTGATAATTATCTCATACGACTCTTTCCCAAGAGTCTAGGAGGTCAAGCCTTGGAGTGGTTTACTCGTTTACCTCGGGGGTCTATTTTTACTTGGCCAGAATTGGCAGAGAGGTTTGTGCGTCACTTCTCATACAATATAGAAAGTGATATCACCATGGCAGATTTATGTAGCACCAAACAATGCCCTAATGAGACTTTCACCAGCTTCCTACAATGGTGGAGAGGGATAGCTAGCCACTTCCCTTGCGCTTTCCCTAAAAAATAGCTGGTAAGTATCTTTGTGCCCAACCTAAATCCAGACATTGCTTTCCACCTTCAAATGCATTGTGTTCACACTTTTGAGGAGGTCGTTGAAAAGGGGGTTCAAATAGAGAAATCCCTTATTGCCAAAGGAACTCTTAAGTCACAATATAAGGATAATCATAGTGTTAAACCTATGGAGAAGCCGAAGATATTTAACAAAAACAAAAATGTGGTGGGCGACGGGATCACAGATTCCAAATGTGTACAAATGGTTCAAACCGGTCAACCTTTTAAACTGACCAAAGGACCTATTCAACCACCACCAAAGCAAAGAATGTTCACTCCTCTCAATGAGCCTTTTTTAGTTATATTAAAACAATTAGATGCGGCTCACATGGTGACGTACCCTACGACATAACCCTTTGATGACAGTGCTCCAAAACCATCATGGTACAGGGAGCATGACTACTGCGAATTACATCGTGTCAAGGGACATAAAATAGACAAATGTCTGTGACTTCGTCACTATATTCAAGACCTCATCGACAATGGGGAGATAGAGGTGGACAACCCAGAGAAAACTCAGACACCCAACAAAAAGATGGGGATATATAAAGAACCATTCCCCAAACATGGTAAATCAGAAGAGTCAAAGTCGGATCGGGGAGAGTCATCCCAGAGTTATAAAGCAATGAATTATTTATATACCAAAAGAGACAACAATCATTATGATTCACTTATTGGATGTATTTTCTCTCCTACTGACCATGTCAACACCATCTAAATCAAGGGAAAGGATTGTGTCATGGTAACAAGGCGTGCCCGCCTTGTGATTCCTGAACCCTCTCCATCAACCCCCAAGTGGTAGGTATGACCTCTTAGAGAAACTTGAGAAAACATCTACCAAGATTTCGATCTTGGATCTTCTTAAGATATCAAATGTACACAAAGACATTCTATACCAAACTCTTCAGGGGTCAGGAGTGCCATTAGAGATAGATCCTACACATCTTCAGGCCGCAGTAGCACACATTGTACCGACTGAACACATTGCCTTTGATCATAGGGAAATCCCAGCTGAAAATCCAATGCATAATCTTCCTTTGTACATTGAGGTATTTGTTACCCGTAAGAAGATCAAATGAGTGCTTGTGGACAACAGATCAGGGTTGAACATATGCACGTTGAAGTTGGTTAAGCAGCTGGGACATACTGAAACAGATCTTGAGTCAAACATCATTACTATCACCGCTTATGACAATGTGGAAAGGGAGTCAGCGGGCACAATCATGTTGCCCATGGAAGTGGGTCCCACTTGTCATCAAACAAAGTTCCATGTCCTAGACTTGGAACTTCCGTATAATATGCTTCTAGGCCAACCATGGATTCATGCCATGCAGGCCGTGCCATCAACATTCCATCAATGCATTAAACTGAAGCATGAGGGACACACTATTACAATACAAGGAGATTCAGAGCCCTTCACTCATTGCAGAGCTCTCAATAGTTTTACACGTAAGGGTACATATGTGTGTCCCTCCACCGATATAGCCATTCCTCTCCAATCTGAAGCCATGGAGTCCCGGGTAGATTCAGATTCTCTCAGTTCTTGCACCCATGGTGCCTCTACATCCACTTCTCCTTTTGATTCATGGGAAATGAAGATCCTAGAATATGGTTGTGGAGAATATAATGTACAACAAGCCAACTGGTTTCAGACCTCTCATTGTCACCTAAGACTAGAGGTCGACCCAACTATCATTTTAGATGACCTAGAAATGAGCAAACTATTGGGTCATTTTTACCTGGTGGCTTGCTGGCTAAAGAAAAATTTTTGGATCCACCTACGACTTGGGTCCCAGAGGATACTCAGCCAACCTATTATCAAACCCTTGAATACGAGAAATCTAGTAGAATGATGTACTCCATGGGCTACAAGGGCCTAGGATGTGGAAGAAATGAGCAAGGACAGTGAGAACCAGTGCCTCTCCCACATTTTAAAATAGAAAGATATGGCATTGGAATTCATCCTTATGGGGTGCATCCCAATGATCAAGATACTACTTTCTCTGAACGTGAGGATAGCTCTTGACTATCTAGACAGCGATACGGATTCCCATTGTAGCCAATATGAGGATCTTGCCTCCACAAACCTATTCATGAATACCATTGTCCTAACCATAACCCCTATGGAACCTACACTTGACCTTGTTTACCCTTCCCTTGTTGAATGGGACCAACAACGTCATATGTCACTAGACCTATTTGAGAATGATGAAGCTATCACAGAGTTCATGGGTATTCGGGATACAATTCCCATTAGAGACCACAAAAGGGCTTCTATATTGACTTGGATACATGTGCCTACTTTGAGGAGGAGCCTGAGCTTCGTGGTCAGCAAAACTTAAGAAAAAGTGAGGGCAAAAGTTCCAAAACAAAGCCTCAGAAAAAATCAAAGTCCAAGTCACACAGTGAAAACCTCTTTGAGGCACTGGCTGACAAACAGGTGCAAAAATCAAAGGACAATAAAAGTGACCACGCCAAGGATGAAAATATCATGGAGACATCCTTGGATGAAGATCTCAACCTTCCTCCCGATCCTATGCGTATGGAGGACTTGTCAAAGTTACTAGTAGAGGAAACTATCGATGTAAACATTGGTACAAAAGAGGACCCAAAAATAGTCAAATTGGGAGCATCACTCTCGGCACGGGAACAAAAAATGTTCACCATGCTGCTACGGGATTTTATAGATGTATTCGCATGGTCCTATAAGGATATGTCAGGCTTAGATCCAACTTTGGTCATGCACAACTTAGTTGTACATGCAGATGCTAAGCCTATTAAACAAAAGCTCAGAAAGATGCACCCAAGGGTGGCCCTATTGGTTAAAGAGGAATTAGAAAGATTGCTTGTGGTAGGATTCATTCAGCCCATTGACTATTTTGAATGGATATCCAACATCGTCCCTATCTAGAAAAAGCCTGTCGGTATCAGAATCTACATCAGATTTTAGAGACATTAATAAAGCTTTCCCTAAGGATGATTTTCCACTGCCAAATATTGATATGATTGTGGATTCAACAACAGGATATGAGATGCTATCTCTTATGGATGGCTTTTCAGGTTACAACCAAATCAAGATAGCTGATGAAGATCAACACAAAATGGCTTTTACAACTCCTTGGGGTACCTTCTATTATCAAGTAATGCCATTTGGTCTCAAAAACAGTAGGAGCTACTTATCAGAGGGAAATGACGGTAATTTTCCATGATATGATACATGATATCATGGAAGACTATGTGGATGATATTCTCAGAAAATCTAAGACAAGGGAAGATCACCCTGCTATTTTGTGGCATATCTTTGAGTGCCTACGAGAGTACAAGGTCCGGCTGAATCCGAAGAAATGTGTGTTTGGCGTGCTATCAGGAAAATTGTTGGGCTTCATTGTATCAAGAAGGGGAATTGAGGTAGACCCTGCTAAAGTGTCTTGCTATTACTGAGATGCCTCCTCCTAAGAACATTAAGAAATTACGCAGCTTGCAAGGAAAAATACAGGCTATTCACCACTTCATCTCCCAGCTTGCTGATAAGTGTCATTTGTTCACCCACCTGCTTAAAAAGGATGTCACCTTCATCTGGGGACCAGAGCAACAACAAGCCTTTTCCTTGCTTAAAAAATACCTGGCCAATCTGCCTGTCCTCATGCCTCCAACTCCTGGTGAGCTGCTCCTACTTTATATCTCTACTACTCAATTTTTATTGGTGTGTTGCTCACCCAATATGACCTTAGTCACAAAGAAAAAGTGGTGTACTACCTCAGTCACACTCTCATCGCTTATGAGCTCAACTATCCCAAATTGAAAAAGCTTGTTTGGCTGTTGTTTTTACTTTTCAAAAACTTCACCATTATCTATTGAATACCAAAACCAAGCTTATATCCAAAGTTGACCCACTCAAGTACTTGCTGTCTAAACCCACCCTCACAGGAAGAATGGCTAATTGGATCATTCTACTAAGTGAATTTGACATAGAGTTTGTGCATCAGAAGTTGGTTAAGGGACAAGTACTCGCTGATCAATTATTAGAAGCACCTTTACAAGGCACTGAACCTTTGAATCTGGATCTTCCAGATGCCTCATTGCTATACATTGAAGAATCTGTCATGTGGCAGATACACTTTGATGGGTCCTTTACTTTTCATGGTTCAGGCACAGGTGTGGTCCTCATTACTCCTTCTGGTGACCCCATACCACAGGATTTTTGTCTAGGTTTTCCTTGCATGAAAAACATCGCAGAGTATGAGGCACTTATCATAGGGATGAAGCTCACCATCAAATGGGACATTCACCATGTTAAGATTATGGGTGATTCTCAGTTAATTATCAAGCAAGTTAATGATGAATACAAGGTTAAGGATGAAAAACTCATACCTTACAAGAAGTTGGTAGAAACTTTGAAAGAGTATTTTGTACGCATCACATTTGAAAAAATTCCAAGAGCACAAAATAGATCTACAGATGCTATGGCCACAGTGGGTTCTATGCTCCGCATTCCACCGGAAAGTAATGACATGCCATTCTTTGTGGAAATCTATGTCAACCTACGTATGACATGCCAGAATCATGTCTGGCTTGTGATGTTGTTGGTCCCAATTCCCCATGGTATGAGCCCATCTTTACCTATCTCAAAGACAACATGTTCCCTCCCGACATCTCTCATTCCAAGAAACAAAGCCTAATTCACCAAATAGCCCGTTATACCCTTTTAGGAGGTACGCTTTATTATCATGGCTACGATGGGAATCTATTATGTTGTCTCGATATGACAGAGTCGGTCCAAGTGATCAAAGAAGTACATGAAGGGGTGTGCAGAGCACATACTAATGGAATGGTTTTGGCCAAGAAATTGTTAAGAGTAGGCTACTATTGGCCTACCATGGAAACTGACTGTTGCAACTATGTAAGGAAGTGTGTACTTTGTCAGAAGTATGGAAATTTCATCCATGCTCCATCACAACCGTTGCAACCCATCACCACCCCATGGCCATTTTCTAAATGGGGACTTGACTTGATAGGGAAGCTTACCCCTACTTCATCTGATGGCCATACCCACATCATCACAGCTACTAAATACTTTACCAAGTGGGTGGAAGTTGTCCCCTTAACCTATGTAACAGGAGCTCAGATTTCCAAATTCATCATGAATCATATCATTTTCCGGTATGGCATTCCTGCAGCCATTGTTACTGATAATGGAAAGTCATTCAAGAATAAAATGGTAAAGGATATCTGTCATCGGTTCCAAATCAGGTTAAAATGGTCTACGCCATATTATCCCCAAGGTAATGGACAGGCCGAAGCCACAAATAAGACTTTGGTGTGAATAATGGAGAAAATGGTAAGTAAGACAGGTTGTAATTGGCATTTACAAATCCACCTAGCTCTTTGGGCTTACAAGACCTCTATTCGCACTCCTACAGGTGTGATGCCATATTCTCTGGTATTTGGGATGGAATCTATCATCCCATTAGAAATTGAACTTCCTTCCCTAAGAATCTCTCTTAGGGATTATCTGGATAAAGATGAAGATTACCGGGTGGCTAGACTGGCTGAGTTAGAGCTCCTAGACGAGAAGCGCATCCATGCCCTTAATCACCTCAAAGTGTATCAGAACAGAGTCTCCATAAATTACAACAAGAGGATCATACCTCTTCAGTTTGAGGTTGGTGATTTGGTCATGAAGGAGAATCAATTCAACACAAGGGAAGAATGGGAAAAGAAAGGAAAGTTTGAACCACATTGGTTAGGACCTTATGTTATTGTGGATAAGTAGTACGGCACAGGAGCATACAAACTTACTCACCCCAATAGTGATGAGCTCTGCAAGCCCATGAATGCCATGCACCTTAAGTGGTTCTATGCTTAAGCATGGCACGAAATCATAAAAAGCAAAAATCAAAAACATGGTAAAATAGTCAAAATACAAAAAAAAAAAAAAAGAGAAAAAGAAAAAGAGAAAATAGGTCATCCATAAGTGAAAACCACGCAATTGTGGCACATTGGATAAGTCCTTGGGTGAAAACTGGTTTCCGGTGCCTTGGGAAGATTCGTTGTTCACAAGCATCTTGCATCTGGAGGGTACTTTTACTTAGCCTAGGGCTAGTTCTGCCTTTGAGATTCCCTGTGAGCCCAATTTGGTCCAAGCCTTGATCTGGCTTTGTCTCCTTTTGTTCATCTGTGAAGGGCATGGTCTTTTTCTATTCCCCATCTTACGCTGGGGGCACTTCTGTGACTTCACCTTCTTGTTTATAAGCATGTGGCATTTTCCCTTGTATATTCCCCATCTAACACTGGGGGCATCCACACTTTTCTTGGTTACCTGTGCATAAGCTCTGGAAAACTATGGGAAAAACACAAAAACAATAGAAAATTGTTTCACACACAAACACATTCAAAAATGTTAGAAAACCAAAAACAATAGAAAATTGTTTCACAAAACATAAAAACAATAGAAAATTATTTCAAAAAACACAAAAACATTCAAAAATGTTAGAAAACCCTAAACAATAGAAAATTGTCTTACAAAATAAATCTTACAAAAACATTTACTTGAGTTTACTTGCATTGTCTTGTTTCTTGCTTTGCTTGATTGCTTGTATAGTTGCTTCGTGTTTGTACATTGGTTTTGTTTTTTGCTTAGGCATGCTTTGTTAGGATTCATCTTTTCTTGATTAGATTAGATTTATTCTTACTTGTGCATATTGAAGTGTGTTTTTGCATGATAATGAGTCGTGATACATTGGTTGTATTAGTTCATTATGTTATTTGTTGGCATTTGATTGTGTTTGCTTGTTGCATGTGCATCATTTTGTTATCACATCATCATATTTCCATCAATATCATCACATCTAACATCATCTATACATCATATATCAAGAAAAAGCTAAGTATACATCATACATGAATGCTAAGCTAATCATCACATATTGTATCATCAAATGGGGGCAAGAGGGATCACAAATATCAAAATCTATCCCCCCCACACCCATATCATCATATCATCCCGTCCACTAAGTCTGGCACATCACATGAGAAAATACATTTGATATAACTACAAGATCTATCATATGGAAATCAAAACACATGAAATACATCAACAAATCAGGATACATATACATGTCAAATCAAATCAGATATATCACAAACACATCTATCTATCCATGAAATCCATCAAGAAATAATAAATAATGTCCAACATCTCATAAGCACATATGTCATGTCAAAATAATTTCCATATATATATACATGTGTGTGGTATATCTATATCAAAAATGGGTATCTATACATCACTACTATACATCAAAAATTCCTTCATCAGAGGCATACAAAAGAGATGATATACATCAAATCACCGAATAAAAAATCCTTCATCAGAGGCATGTGTCAAAACTGCTATACAAATAAAGAATGGTGTACATCGAGCACAATCTGCTCATAGCCTTCATCAAGAGGCGTATGTGAAAATACAATCATCAAGGCTGACTCGAGCCCTCAGATGGGGTGGCTGGTCTATCTCGTGGTGGTGGCATAGCATGAGCATCGCTAGGTCTCACTGGCCGTGGCTGCTCCACTGAGGCCTGAGGCCTCTCGAACCTAGTCCCTCTACTCGACTGCTGGCTATAAGAAGGTGCCCGCAACTCAGTTGGCACTACCTCAAAGTACAATAATCTGTAGTAGGATGCTCGAACCTCTATTGTAGCTAAATATCTATGCATCTAGGTAAGTCACCATTGTGCCATCTATGCATCAGAAAGATGTTATCTCTGTTGAGGCTCAGGAAAGCTCGCCTGGCCCACTACATGCTCTGCTCTCATCCTATCTCACTCTAGTATCACGAGCTACAGCTGGGCCTATGTCTACTGATATAGGCTTGTCACCTGAGCCATCTGTGAGGCCATCTATCATATCTGCTGAAAGTGAACAACATTGTCACCTCCCGGGCCAGCCTGAGCCCAAGCCTGATCTCATTCGGTTGTCACTACTAAAATATGGACTCAAGCCTGATCTCTCTCACTGTGACCTAGTCTCACTCTGCTAGATCCTATTGTAGAGTGCTGCTGTAAAGTCTGGTTCCACTGGCTATGCCACCTAGGGCCTATCCCTGTGCCACTCTAGATGACTACCCCTGCTCTCATAATCTAAGCTGGGGAAATTGTGCAGGTGCCTGTCCTGGTCCCTGCGGCCTCAGTCCCTGCACCTATGTTGCACCCTGCTCATCATGTGGTAGCCCATCAAATGGATCCTCTGGGTCACAGGCTGTTACATCCTCCCTCATATCACCACCATGCCAAAATATTTGTCAGTGGATGACCACTTGCTGCCCAAGCCTCATATGGGATAGTCAAGACCTGGGTAAAACAGTAGCATACTAAGTCCAATAAACTGTAATTGATGCTCGGGTCTCTAACCTATAGCGCTGGATCCCATACATGTGGAACAACCTTGTAAAACACTAGCCCTAGCTCGGGTCACCTGTATGTATGGCCCCATGGTTGGCCTCTCAAAGTCTCAGACGGGCATACCACAGGTCTGGCTGTGGGACCCCCTGCACCATGCCTAGTTGTTGCTGGCATTTAATCTACCCTGTATAACTCAATGATGTAAGCTACGACTGCCTAGAAGGAAATTCTCTACTATACAAATATTGAGCTCTAATGCATCCTCCGGCCACTGTATCTTCTTGTAGGGTCTCCATATGATATCCTTGTCTAGTACCTCATCAAACTCTCAGCGATATCTATATAAACTGCCTAGGTGACCTCATATGTTGCCACCTACTGAATCCCACACCATATAAGATTGCTCCTCTGGAGCTTAGACATGTAAAGTGCCTACGGGGTGCCTGATAGCAATGTGTTCCCATGCCCAAATATTTAGTAGGGAGGTAGGCCCCACCATCCTTCTGACGGTGGTAGGTAATAAGATGAAGATCCCAGTTGTATAAATGTGTTTAGTATGCACTGGCCCTAGAAATAATGCTCACCACTGAAGATCTTTTGTACTAGTGTCATCAGCCCTCTTGGAAAGGATGTCCCAGTCTTATTTGTGAGAAAAAACCCATTGATAAGTGACATAACGTATAGAGGCCCTCGGTGCAGTATCGGGTCCACAATATAATCATGTAATGCAACAATCATATTGTCATGTGGTATATAATCTCTATTAAACAAATCACTAACAGCTTCCCTGATCTTCCCTAGGTCGGAAGTATACTCGATCAATGAATCCAAGATGGGTATGTGGAGAATTAACGCCACATGTCCTCTAGGGTCACGGTCATCTCTCCAGTGGGGATCTTGAAGCACTAGCTCTCACTGTGCCACCGCTCTAACCAATGTCATAAGCAGTCCATGATCTAACGTAATAGATGGCATCTGGGATATGGGGCCTAGGCCCACTGCCTCTAGGAGTATGGCCACTGCACGTCAATCATGTCATGTAAATTCTCCCCTCTTGCTCTACAATACGTGGAATGATGCTCACGCATCTGAAGTACTGGCAGGTGTCTCTACAATATAAGACCACATGTAAAGTTACTAACATTTCTTCTAAATTTTGGCTATCATTTTAGGGTAAACCCACAAATCCTAAATACTCTTCTAAGTGTCAACCTTTTTGAATTTTTCTATTGTTTTCCTCTATTTTCCAAGTGATGCCTATGCACCCTTTGGGGCATGTGCGTGCCCTTTTGGGTTTCATGCACACCTTTTGGCATGTGTGTCATCCTTTCGGTGCGATGCGCGTGTGTGTAACCTCCTATAGGCGCGTGTGCCATCATTCGGGTGCATGCACGTACGCACATTTGTGGACCCTAAGCGTATGCACTCCCTAAGCCATGTGTGTGAGTGCACACACATGTGTGGTGTATGCACATTCACATTGGTTGTGATTTGGTGTACTTTTGCATGTGCGCACACACCTGGCCAAGACTCATATGCCCCTGTTTGGACACCTACGGCACCTTTGGAGCACCTGTGCCCACGCGCATGCGCACCTGACGTGACCCCTAACCTATTTTCCTACTTCTAAGGGCATTAATTAGAAAATTTACAAGTAGGGTTAGGGTACTCACAAAGACGCCATTGTCTGCATGCCACTTGTACCCTCATGCACTGTGTCTGCCTGTCTCAATCGGTCTCATGCTCTCACCATCATTCTCGTCGTTGTCAAAACCTCGTGGTAAAAACTTAGCAGTGGTCAGTAACAAATGAATTGGTTGTAGTGATTTACCCCCCCAGGTGGGGTATATCGAGCTATTTTTCACCGCCCATGATACCTGGAGGCTTGTTTTGACCGTCGTTTCCTCCTATGTTCACTGTTGAATAATTATTTTAATTAAATAATTATTTTTCTCTTATTCTTCACCGTGCTGGGGCATTTTTTGTTGTCTAGTACCCCTTTCTTTTCCCTAAAACAATTTTTATTGCTCTTAAGTTATTTTTCTTCTTGGCCCACAATAATAACGCTCATACTGAAGATAATTATTTTATTAATTTTTCCATTGTGTAGGGATGTATTTGTCATTTGTCTCGCCTTTCTTCCACCTAGGGCATTTTCTTTTGCATCTAGGCACTTCATTCTATTTTTTCTATTTTCTTCTATCATCCACCACATTTTAGAAGGAAAAAAACTAAAATATATATAGGTATATCACTTCAAAAATCCAAAAACAGGGCAAAATTCTTCACAAAATCCTAAACAGGTAAAAAACCTACGAAAATAGGTAACTTGCCACGCCTGAGCAATTTAAATACTTAAATTGTGCTAATTATCTCCTTTCCTGCAAATTGGTGGCATATTGTAAAAAGCACTCACCTTCTCTCCTATCATCGTTAATTAATTACACTACACTAATTAATTAAGTCTCCTATCCAACTAATACCTTAATTAACGACCTTCTGTTAATTAATCCTTCCCTCTATCTAGACTAATTAATTATTATTATTAATTAATTTTCTTCCCCTTTCATTAAACCAATAAATCAATATTTAATTGATTTAATCCCCTTCTATAGTTTAAATCATGTTAATATTCCTCTAAAAAGCTTTTATAAGCTTCCACATCTATTAATTAATCATCTTGATCAATTAATAAACCTCCTTTATCCACATGAGCCACTAAAGGGCAAGCTAAACTCTCCCAAAGTTAACTCAACCCTATCTAAACCCCCTTATCCACAACTAACTCAACATCCCTATTATCCCACATGCAAAGGGATGTAGAGATTGCTTTATCCATTGGGCTATATAAAGAGCACTCCTCCTACCTTTACATTTACACCTAAATTTCTTGAGAAGACAAGAGAAAAAGCACATAGCAAATAGACTATAAGCTTTTCCTTTGTTACTCTTGGGGAATTCACCATTTGAAGAGCTAAGCCTTCTTCCTTGCATTTTTCCCAAGTGCTTGGGTCATATGGGAATAGTCAAAGGGTCTTGTAGCCAAGCTTTGATGAGCTCCCATTCCTAGGTTCTTGAAGATCAAAACAATCAATTTGATTGCCATGGAGTCTACATAGGTCCATTTGCATTTTTTGTTGGTAATCTAGAGAAGTAGAGGTTTTAATACTTTAGCATGTTAATTCAAATTTAATGCATTATGATTAGTATTAATCTTGTTTATCTCTCATCTTTGATGGTGCTTAGATTTGGTCTTAGCTTTGTTATCAAACTATTTAGGTGGTAGTTCTTATTCATCTAGCTTAGCTTAAGCACACACACACACACACACACACACACACACACACACACACACACACACACACACACCCAAATATGAGTTTCCAGTCAAAATATATGGCCATTTGAAGTTTCGGGTCGCAGGAGTGCAATATTTAAAGAGTCTGTCCATACAGAGTCCACGTGGCGGCCTCCACATCTTAGAGATTCATCTCCTTCCTTATGCTCTTGAAATCACGTCGGACTGACACGTGGTGGCTTCTTTGAGCTCCTTGGGCTCCTTTGTATTTTTCCAAAGTATCCTTGCTAGGCGTGGCCAAAATTCTGACCCTGGACACGTGGAGGCTTGGTGCTTGTTTGGAAACCTGCCCCAAATTTTACTTTTGAAGTAGCGTCACGCTGACACTTGGCTCCCTCCGCTGGCCTACCATTGCTTTGACTATTCAACCCCCTTACTCTATCCCTTTTTTGACTTGGGATATGTGGTGAGACCACGCCGTTTGGGTCTCCGCTCTTTTGATTTATATTTGAAGTAGCGTATTTTGGACACTTAGCACCTTCCGTTGAGTAGAAGACTTTTCAACGGTCGGTGCAACCTTTGGGGCTCTAGACATGTGGGGGCTTGGCACTTGTTTGAGTCTCCCTTTTGGATTTAACCTTTGGAGGTGTGCCTCTTGGACACTTGGGAGCTTCCGCCAACACCTTTATACTTAGCCAATTTTGGGGCTCTTTTTGAATCATTTGTAGAGCCCGAAGACTTCGAGCCTTCGTCGTTTCTTTTCCTTTGAGCTTCTAGTTTCTTTGACACTGTCTTCTCTTCCCTGGCCCTGTTATTCCATTTTAGAGCCCACCTGGCAACCTATTTGTTGGATTTGAAGCATGGGTTCGTTCGATGGAGCCATTTCTTGAATTTCTTCTTGCACGGGGTCATGTTTGATCAATTTTTCCATGGGAAAAATTGGGATAACAAGGTCTTTATAGGGTTAATTACAAAATTAAATCAAGAGAAATATATAAATATAAAGTTATGAGACCATAATCAGGGACCAAGCACTAAGCACTATTATCATCACCTAGGGTTACATCCATGAAAGGCTCCATTTTCATCCATCTAGCTCCATCACAAAGTAATTTCATCTGCATCACACTACATAGGAAGGAATTTTATTCTATTTCATCCACCATTCTATTAAATTCTACATCTAGTTATTACTTTCTACTTCACAAAGTGTGACTAGAACAAGAGCAACCTAGGGCATGATTTGCACACACACATAGAACTACATCGGGTCTAAGATGTAGTATAGTGCTCAGTTAGTAAGTCCACCATTCTAACCATTGAGGATAGTCAGACCCCTTCATATGCATATTTCTTTTTTAGGGATTTTATGTTCATCTTTAGGTTTTGCAAGTGATTCCTTATTACAGGTGTTGCAATGACATCTGACATAGTTCAGCGAAGTTAGTGTGGTAAGAAGAGAAAATAGGAGAACATCCAGTGACACCTCAAAGGATGGTTTTAAGTTATTTTTGTAGATCATTAGGCCCATATCTCATATTAGGGCACCCACGGGCACCCCTGTCCCTCTCCAGGTGCCATAATCTTGCTAGAGAGCTCAGATCTGTGCTTTCTCAAGATTTGTGTGTGATCATTTCCTCCTCATGTTTTTCCTGGTTCACACCATAGCAGATTCCAACACCTTTCATCGAATGAGATAATATCTTCCTAACCATCTTTTCTCATTAGGTTTTTCACATTTCTATTTACTTAGTTGTTTGGGTCACTTTCTTTACTTAAATTTTATTTATTGTTATGCATATATTAGAATATTCCACATTTTAGTTAATCACCTTGACTGATGAGGGAAAATTCAAAAAATGAAACTCATCCCACATGCATTCATTAGGGGCCAATGTGGCTCCTCCCATCCTCACATCTTACATATCGCAGCACACCATCACATGCACATGACATCTGAACATATTGTTTATCTTTACTCTTGTTACTTATATTATTTACATGTTGCACATTTTTTTCCTATGCTAGTTGGATTATTTGTATGGAATTATCTTTTTCTATACACACATACACATTCAATTGGTATCTTGAGGTGAATGCAAGAACTTTACAAGTTCTTACATGATGGATGATGCTTGACATTTCTCTTTACTATTGCTACTAAGGCTCTTGGGACATCCTACCTTTTGCTACTATCGTACTCTACACATCATAGGACTTATTGTTTCAGTACTTATTTCTTCTTGGAATTATCACTTCTTAATGATCCATACATGATTTGACATACTATCTATCTTTCTAACAAGCTATCAAGTTCTTCATGTGCAACATTTTCCTTTTAGGACTCTATACAACCATGGCTATCTTTCACTTTTTATTTATTATTGTTAACAGGTTATGCCCAATGTCATGCTTGGTCATTATTTCTTTTTGGCCGCTAACATTATGAGTGATGTACCATGTATGAAACCCACTTTTGGCAATCTCTCTTGTCTTCATAGTTTCTTGCTACATTGTATTCTATTGCATGCTAGCTCTTTTAACATGAATGCATGATTCTAGCCTACATTGTTTGCATGTGTCTTGGTTTCTACCATGTACATCCCCTATTCCTTAAACGTATCCAATACATGATATGCATATTAGTTGTAGGTCCTCTCCTTTTGGCCACATCCACCTAGATTTATCACATGCACTCTAAACGAGGGGCACATATTGGGTGAACAAATCACCCTTCCAAAGACAAAGAGTTATAGAATAGATCAGTACATTACACAAATGGCCAAAGCACATAGTCACATATTGGTTCAGAATTTGACATGGACCAAAAACAATAGAGCAGACACTGGTGCCCAACATCATTCAGGAATAGTGAGTGCTTGTGTCTTATGGAAAAAAAAAGACATTTTCTTAGTTCAACACAATTTTCAATAGTTTACAGTACATTTCTACGGTATCAGGAACTTTCCTTCATTTACATTTAGTTACATTTAGTTATAATCAGTTACAATCAGTTACAAATCAGGGACATGTCATCTACAGTGGCACTTGGGGAAGATTCATGCAAGAGAGAAAAACATACCTCTCTCCCCAACACTCATCTCTTAGCATGAGATCACCCAAAAAAATTGTTCTTGGTGTGAGATCGCCCAAAAAACTTTCTCTTGGCATGAGATCTCTCACAAAACTCATCATTGGTGTGAGATTGCCCAAAAAACTCACTCTTGGCATGAGATCTCCCAAAAACCTCACACTTTCGCAACAAGACACTCAAAACTGGCAACATCGCCAAGACAAACATGACAACTTCCTATATTTTACTCTCTTATACATTATGTACACTCTTTCCTTAGCTCTTTACTTACTTATACATACATTACTCTAATTTTTCATATACAGGAATTTTACTACTCTTTTGCAGGTCTCTCCTTAAAAGAAGCAACTCACATCTATAAGCACAAGCTCTAGCAGCATGCTACTATGCATACACATCACCCTTAGGGTCTACCTCCATTTCCTAGTTTCCATGCTTCACATTCTGATCACTTCACACTTCTTGTCCACTCAGCACGTTGTTGGTTACACTTCTCTTTGGATCACAAGGTATGCATCTTCTATCTACTTTATGTTATCAAGTATCCACTCAACAACATAAAGTGGGGGGAAATGTAGACACAAAATATATGCACTTGGGTACATTTCTAGGTCCTAAAGCATACTAATGTATACATGATTCCTAAGAAAGAAAATTAGTGGTTAACAACATCTTTTGGGCCTTTTGCTTCATCTCTTGTAATTTTATTAGCTTTATATACCTTACATCTCTATTAGAACTTGACTAATTTATCTTTTATGGCCTCGGACACTAGCGCCTAGTTACTACAGAAGCGCTTAGGGGATCCTATCCCTCTTAGGTCCTCTTGAACTTCTTTATCTTCTTCTTACTCTTTTGGTTATCTTTTACTTCTTGGTCACCTTTAAAACTTTGGGTTGGCCTTTCAGTTTTCAATTGCAAAATTCAAACAAGGGAATCATATATATACTTAGTTATTGCTCTCAAATAAGGGGCCAATCACTATAAGCATTATCTATCATCACCTAAGCTTGCATCAAATGCACAAGATAATTTTAAGGACACATCTATCACTTTCATACAAGGGACAAGGGATTCATTATTTTCTATACACAACATATAATATGAGTTCATTTTATGCCATAACACACATTCTACATACTTGCTACATTCCAAATATGGCATGTTATCATCATTTAACTTGCACATGGGAAACTTAAAGTATCATTACACACACAAGCATGGAGAAGTACATGGATTCTGAGATGTAGTATAGCATTCGGTCCTAAGTTCACTCTCTGGGTGACCACTAGGGTCAGTTTAACTCCCCATTCTACATCTTCTTTATTAGGTTTGATGTAGTTTGTGGGCATGTCCAACTAGATATATATTTTACAAGTTACATGTATGACTGATGATATTAAAGTGAAACCATAAAGACAAATAGAGATCAACATCAAAGCTCCTCTAGCCCAGAAAATACTATACCCTGAGCATCTAAGTAATTAGTAGCGCCTAGAACAGTCACTAATGCCTAGAAGATCCTATCCTCTTATGGGTGCTTTTGTTTTATCATAATTTTGAGTCATAGAACCCTTGCTGAGCCTTGAAAACATTGTTTCTTGTCTTTTCTAACATTTACTTGATCCAAACCACTCCCAGATCACACGAAATGCATTTAGTCATCTTCCCTCTTTCATTTTGGTAGGGTTTCATATCTTTGAATACTTATTGCTTTTCAATTACTATATATTTTCATTTGTTACAATATCTCTAAAATAAAATTTTAATTCAATTTAGATTAAATCATCCATCTATATTTACCTTCACTCCATTCTATGCAAGAAATCATACAATCTTTAGTATGTTCAGGTTTACCTTTTTCTAGGTTAAGAAAAATGTGTTTTCATCCTTAGATTTCTACCATAAAATTCAATTACACAACTTCATACTCTGTTATTCTAGACATGTATAAATTAAGGATATGGTGAACATATAATGCAATCAGCTACTTGCATTACTTTAGCCAAAGTTTCCACCTATACATAAATAACTTATCTCGATATTGCACATAAGTCTTAGGGAAATAGTCTTCCACCGCCAAACAATTTCTCGACAAAGTTATCTAGATATACTTTTTAATAAGGTGAAAATGTTAAGAAAGAGGAGGTGTGTTCTTTACAGGACCTTCTCCATAAATGAAAAGAACCACAACTCACTCGTGGTCTTAATGGAATAGGGAGAGATCGCGTGATGGGTTACTATCATTACGTCCTCTTTCCCTAACCTGTAACTACCCCTAGTTAGCACTATGTCTAGATGTTTACATGATGACATGATATTATATCCAATCTGCGTAATAATTAGTTTTTTTATCCATAATCAAATGTCATCATGCGACAAGTCCTAAAAAACTTAAGTTATTCCATTACTTATCTAAGTTATAGCCGATAGGTGTTTTTGGAATACTATTCTAAGTCATTCGTTATGTTCCAAGAGGTCCTTAATAACTTATTCAAGTTATGTATTAACTATTAGTTACCCTTTAGAGAAACCATCTTGTTTTTACTATAGGTTTCCCATTCAAAGGCTAGTTTTTTTCATTAACCATTGGTATATTTAATAAAGAAGATAGTACCATTTTCTTACAATGGTTGACTTATTATTTATCTAAATAATTATAATTAAAACTAATCAATTTAGTTAACCATGCCCCTTTTTATTCTCAGCTAGGTGTTTATCTATCAAAATTACTATCAACATACCTTCATAATTTGAAGTATAGATTATATTACCATTCACAACCATATATATTTTACTCCATAGTTAATTAATGATCATTACCATTATTCCCATGATAAACATCGTATCTAATAGCATATTTTCCGTTGTTCTTACTTAATTATTCATGAGACTAGTTTAGGTGAAGGATTAAATTATGTAATGTTATAATAATACATCTAAGATTATTTTACCTACACTTAATTTATTAGATCAACATTAGTTCATACAAAAACAAATCCATAAAAAAAGGGACATAAATAATATCTTCTCTTATATACCATGCTCGATTAAATAGAACAATTATATTTAATCAAAACAGAGGGGTTCATAATCAACACAAAATCTCTCAAAGTTACAAAACCAAATTTCTTCATTATTCAAGCAACAAAATTCATATTAGGATTATACATTAGGGTCATATACCCATCATAACCACTAAGTTTACTTCATGAAATCATTTAATCAAAAATAAGGAGCTTCTTGAGGATATCATTTTTACATATGACCACGAGCTCGTAATTAATAAAACAATATTAAATTAGTCCAAAGTTGTCACTTCATTGCTTCTCCTATTTACATGTACATTTGCTAAGAGAGAGAGAGAGAAATATACATGGGTCAGTTCGAGAGAACTGACATAAGTCAAATCACTTATATTCTATATATCATAACCATTATATATAGAGAATAACAATCAAAATTTGACCCCAAACTAAATCAAATCAACTTATTAATTCAAACTAAAAAAATTAAATCGAAAAGTATAACATCATATACTTATATCATATTGACATAACTCAAAAAATATTTAACTTTAGTTGTATTTCATATCGAATCACATTTAATCATCCAATAATGAACTAAAGTTTGTAATTCACAGCAAACCATTACAATTCATCTAGTAATAAACATATGCAAACTATTCATACTTTTTCTATAATTCCATTATTTAAGGATACACTTGATAAAAACATCAATATCTAACAAGCCAGTATTACCTTCTTGTAATGGCAATATTCCATCCATTGTTAATAGTTTCATCTTTCAACAAAGATCAAGTTTAATATTCAAGCACAACACCAAGTACAACATTCATCTAACTATATGAGTGTATTACTAAAGCATTCATATTATCCTAGAAAGTATTCATATCCAAAATTGAGGAGATATAACAAAACACCTTAATACTCTATCATCTACACATACCCAAATATTGGGAGACAAACACTCATACAAAGGAAAGTCAAAACAACAACTTCCTATATTGTATCTTAAATTGATAAATGTTAATTATAGGATAACATCAATTAAAGATTTTAACAACTTCTCAACTCAAAAAAAATTCTCACAATGCCATAATAACACTACAACATGCAGACCCATTATGGATATTTACATTTAATACCCAAAAACCATAGTTTTTAGCTATTAAAAATGCTAGTCCCAACATGAGAACTCATACACATTCTATTCACAAGAAAACACAAACCCATAATTTTATAAACATTAAAACTCATAAAACATATTCCACTCATAAGAATATTCATGCCCATATTTAAAAAAAAAAAATCAAACTCATTCCACTCATAAAAATACGCATACCCAGTAAGCATAAAACACTTAAACTCAAAAATCTATTCATAGTTTTGACGTGCAACCCAGTAGTCAAGTATAGACCAATACAAACATTATTCCATAAAAACCAAACACACAAAACACCCCAAATTGTTATTAAGAGAACATAACATTATGATTTACAGTATTAGGGAGAAGCTCATGCTTGCAATGTCCATGCTTTTTCTCCACTAAGCTTCCTTTCTCCTGCAATCTTCTTTAGAAATCGAAAAACAACAATACATCCATCATACCATTCCTTTTTGAAACAGAGTTTCTCTATATCAATTTACAATTTAGCATTCATGACCAAAAAATATACACAGTGGAGATAAATTCCACTTCCTTCAAAACCCCCAAAAATAGCTTAGACCAACAAAACAAATGATCAAGAAGAGAGAGAATGCTACCAAGTTTAGGGTTGGCTTCTCAAGGAAGCTAATCATTCCTGAGGAGTCGACCATGCATTTAATACAATATTTAAAACCCAAAATCTCTCACTATTTTTTCCTCACACCACGCAACCATGCCCACTACACTTCACATTAAACAAGTATGGTTCGGATTACATTTTTCAAGTCATGTGCCTATGTCACAATTGCCTCACAATAACCATGCCACATAATCCTAACAAAAATATTAATACATGTCATCCCCTCTTATCAAGTGGATTAATATTCTAAATTAATAAAATCCATTTAACACCCATGCATTTTAATTAAAACTTAATGTATTTTCCCATGCTCATGTGCCATGTATTTTAATCAATCAACTCTTAGTATAAACAAGTTACAAACTCATATTATGCCTCAACTAATGCTGAGCTGGCCTAATAAATTACCCAATGTGAGCAGGCCAAACAAGAGAATTAACACACAAAATAACTATTGCCTAGCATATATTTTCAAAAATTGACATTTACTCCTAAGTTTAAAAGTATCAAAAATTGATATTCCAACATAATGTTGATCACATGGTGATCTTATACGTGATCAATAATCCTAACAATCATTATCCAACATGCGATAAAACATATATGTGACAGAAAATGTTGGTGTGAACTAAGACTCCTAGTTGTTAACTTGATTTCATGCAAACAAAGTGTTATCTCTAAATCACACACCCTTTGATTTGCACAAGGGTGTGTGCTTGAGCTCATAGTGTGACTGGATAACATGGATACTATCTGCAAGTTGTGGGACTTGCTACTTGAGATAGACCTCCAGAGAAAGTTGGTTCTTGCTCCTAAACTACTTGCCACAATCTACTCTAATGCAAGAAAACTATCTAATCCTAATCTAACTTTCTAAGGTACCAGGGAGAGAGAGTGCATGAAAAAAAATTCTACACTAAAGTGGTGATACACCAGAAAAGGAGGGAATGAGGATAACTTTCCAATGTGTCAAAAAAAAGAGAAAAGTGCATACTAGAAGGGGTGATAACGGTTCTCCACAGTCTAGGAAATGCATTCACAATAATATTCCATACATGTACAATGATAATGAATCCCTGCAAGAGTATAAATAGACACAATAGATTTGCAATGAGTTTTAAATGGCAATAATAATGCAAACAAACACAACAGGGGAAGATACATCCACAAACTTGCATCTATTGCTTCATAGATATGCACAATTCAATCTATCACAAGATAAGGGCTTGGATCACCATATAAGGAGTTAAATACAAGGTCCTGTAGCACATTGTCTTCCTAAAACAAATTTGACATATTTTTTCTACTCAAAAACTATCTCTCTTTACAATGAGCCCAACACTCCAATTTATAGAATTCTGAGAGGAGAGAGAGAGAGAAAGAGAAATGAAAATCCCAAAATTGGCCTCTCCACCACTTGCAAGATATCATAAATAGATTGAAATGGTGTTATGTTTCTTGAAAAATGATCCCCATGTTGTCCCATGTGCTATAGCAGAGAAAGAATGATGATCATGCCTCTTAATTGCACTCCCAACCACCAATAAAATCAATGTTCTGAACTGATCATGTTTTCTACAAATACACCATTAAAAATTCATCAATTTATGTATTTCTTTATTGTTGTGTGTTGGGCTCAGAGTCACAATTCCAACAAGACCAATTTTGTGAAAATCTGTTGAGAATTGCAAAATTTATGGTCTTCTGAGTGTGAGCAGCTATTTTGGGTTTTCCAGAGATTTCTTGCCTTTCACGGGACTGAGCATTTACTTGTTGGGAGCTGGAGATTTTTCTAATATTTTCACCCACATAGCATCAATAAAATTGATAAATACAATTCCCATTGCATAGAGGGTGTTGAGACCTTTCCAATGATATAAAATTTGTCAAATTTTGGGCACTAGATCAAAAATTATGCCCATTCGAAGTTTTGTGTGAAAAATTTTTGTTCCCCTTTGTTCTGCAGATTTTCCAATTTTCTACAACATTCCATGGATTTGGTTTTCTGCATCATTCCGCAGCTTTTTCTGCAGACTTTTTCTGTGGCTTTTTCCATGGCTTTGTTCTGTGGCATTTTCTGCAGTTTTTGGTTATGTAGCTTTCCACAGCTTTTTCTGCGGCACTTTGTTCTGCAGATTTCCATAGCTTTAATTTGTCACATTTTCTGTGGACTTTTTCTATGGCATTTCCACGGATTTGTTCTGTGGACTTGTCTATGGCTTTTCCATGAACTTTTTTCTGTGGCTTTTTCTCAATTTTTTTGCTAACTTCTGAAGACCCTAGACTCAACCTTAAAGCTCTATCAATTGCCCCAGTTTAGTTTTCTCCAGTTGTCCATTTTTACCAATGGGTAAAAATGGATAATAATTTGGCAACTGACAGGAACATCTACATGCTATATGATCTAATCAGTGGCCTTGAATTATCCATTGGGCATGGAGTCATCATGATAAACATAAATCTGATCTGAAACTTGAAGACCTACATTTTTGAGTCATTGAAATGTTGTTGATTTAATTCTTCTACAGCTGCAAATTCTCTGCCACAAGTTTGATGAATTGTATAAAATTATACACTAGAAGCAATAGAACATGTACACAGCACTTAGGGAAATTGAAACTTATTCTAACAATAACAACAAAAACAATGTGCACAAGCACTTGGAGGAATTGAAAATCCTAGACTAATATGTACAAGGATGATAAATTCTTCCTTCTACTAGCAATGTTTGAGATAGATTCTATTGACTGGAATCTATAATTCTTCACCATCCAGCTTAGCCAGTTAGAATACATTACTATCTTTGCACTTAGTGATTATGTATGGACCACTCCATATGGAATCGAACTTGGAATGTTTCCCTAGCTTTGCACGATCAACATCCCACTTCAATACCAAGTCTCCTACTTGGAATGTCCTAGCCTTAGCTTTCTTGTCAAAAATCCTCTTGATCAATGTTTGATCTTTCTCCATGGTTTGTACTACATTTTCTCTTGCTTCTTCTAATTCCATCAGCTCTCCATACCTAATTTCCATAGGCTCGATCTCAGATAGTTCCAACTATTTCATGAGTTTCAATGCTGGAAATTCAAGTTATATAGGTAGAACTGTTTCTTTTCTATATACAAGATTGAATTGAGAGATGCATGTAGACCTCTTGGGTGTGATCCTATCAGCCCATGGAGCTGACTTCAGCTTCATGTGACAAGTTCTTTGATTCTCATCAAGAGTTATTCTGATGATTCTTAGTAGGTTCTTGTTTGTTGAATCGGATTGGCCATTACCCTGAGGGTAATAATTTGATGAAGTGCTCAGGTATACACCATTCTTGACAGCCCATTCAAGGATTCTGGTGTCAAGGAATTCCAAAGCATTATCTGATATGATAGTAGCGGGGATACCAAACCTTGTGACTATCCCTTCATAGAAATCCAAGATGCTAGATTCATTTTCCTCCTTGAGTGCCACTGCTTCAGTCCACTTGGTGAAATAGTCTATCGTTGTAAGTATCCATTTGTGGCCTTGACTTGAATTTGGATTAATCACTCCAATGAATATTTTCTAAATGGTTGATCTACTGAAATTGGATGAAGAGGCAGGGCTGCTAACCTTTCCTTCCCTATGAAAAATGCACATGTCTTGCATTTCTTGATCCATCAGTAGTAATCATTAAACACCATAGGCCAATAGTAACCATCTTTCATGATTTTGAGAGTTGTTACTCATAGAGAAAAGTGGCCTCCTACTTCCCCGTCATGTAACTCATGTAATATTTTCTCAACTTGACCTGTTCCAATATATCTCAATAGAACACCATTGATGTCCTTCTTGAACAAAACACCATCCATAAGCACATATGGAATGGATTGCAATCTAAAATACCTTCTCTTAGCTTTGTTCCATTTAGGAGGGCACAAAACTATTTGGAGATAGTACGTCAAGTCTTGAGTCTAACATGGAATGGGAGCATCGTCAATTAGTTTCTCTTTCTCATTCTGCAGTAGCAGGACAACCTCTTCTTCATCTGTTGACTCAGCTTGTCATTTGGAAGCAAGATGCTCACATAAACCTTTTCCATGAATGAACTTGGTCACTTTGATTTCAATGTCATATTTCATTACCCGAGTGATCCATCCTACTCTCTTCTCATTCAAATCCTTGTTTAGGAGAAAATCCTTGACACCAACTTGAGACACTAGCAGTTGAATTTTATTATTTGACACCAAGTGTTTGAACTTATTCAAAATCCTAACGAAAGAAAGGATGTGCTTCTCAATGAAAATACTTTACTTCATAATCATCTAGGCTTTGACTGGAGAATGTTATGGGTTGTTCTAAACCTTCTCCATTCAGTTGTGCCAAGATAGTTGAAATTGTGTCTAATCCCCAAAAGGAATACAACATGAAGTCCTTTTGAGAAGTATGGGTTGATAAGAGTTAGAGCTTGTGATATTGCGTGCATGATGGCCTTAAAACTCTCATTGCCTTTTGTTGTCCATTGTAATGAAAGACTCTTCTTCAACATCATTGTTAAAGGCTTTACAAGAGTGCAAAAATCAGCCACAAATCTGCAGACAAATTTTATCCTTCCTAAGAAGCTTTTGAGATATTTCTTGTGGTGTGGCAATGGAATTGTTCTGATGGCTTCAACTCTTTCAGGGTCAATTTTCAAACTTTTTATTGAAATAAATTGGCCCAATAATTTTCCCTCATGTGCCAAGAATACACACTTTTTTGGATTCAATGACACTTCAAACCTTCTACACCTCTGAAATACTTGCCTTAGGTGAAAGAGGTGATCAACTACATTCTTTGAGAACACAGTGATATCATCTAGATATACAAGCATTATTCTATTGATTAGTCCTTTGAACACCATATTCATAGCTCACTGAAATGTTACTCTAGCATTTGACAATCCAAATGGCATCTTATTGTAAGCATACGTACCCCATTTCGTAGTGAAGGTTATCTTGAACTGATCTTATTCTTTCACAATTATCTGATTATATCATGAGTAGTCGTCTAGCAATGAAAACCTTTTGAAACCAGCTACAACCTGCAAGATTTTCTCCCATGATGAAAGTGGGTAATGATCTTTGAGTGATGCTCTATTTAGATCACGGAAGTTTACACACAATATGATTTCTCCATTTCTCTTTCTTACTGGCACCAAGTTTGCAACCCAACTTGAATGTTTGATAAGGAAGATGATGTTAGCTTCAATTAACTTATTCAACTCTTTTCTCATGAGAGGTTCAATGTGAGGATTCACATGCCTTTGCTTCTGTCTGATAGGCTTAGATTATGGATCTAGCTCGATAGTATGTTGTGCTAGCTTTGGGTTGAAACCTCTTAAATCCTTATAAGTCCAAGCAAAGACATTTAAGAGTTCTTGACAAAGTTGAACAAATTCAGCTTTCTCTTGTGGGGTATTTACTTTTCCAATTTGCAATGTGTTGCCTTCCTCTATTGAAATGGGCTCTGAATCTTCACCCTTTACCTGAATGTTTACCTTCTCCTTTCAGAATTGATCATTTGGTTTGAAGATTGACTCCAAAGTTACAAGACCTTTCAATAATTTGTTAGTCCTCAACTGCACCACTTGGTCAACATACTGCTATTCCAACTTGTCTTGGTTCCTAGCAGAGAACTCAGCTTCTTCCTATAAAAAAATGATAATTTTTTTATCATTCTCAAAGACTTGCAAACTTTTATTGTTATCTGGTACAACTAATCTCACAACCAATTTGATATGAGGTTGAGATTTCTCACTTTTGATATTTTCCACAACATCAAATGCAGCCCCAATTGATGTAAGTCTATCTTCTTCTTCATTCTTCTTTCTCGGGATGGAATTGATGTTAAAAGCTTCGAAATATTCAATAAGGTCCCATACCCAATTTTTATAGTTCTTCAGCAGATCATTATTGGTAGCATTTTTTCCTCTGACTTGGTTCACAATTAGCTCGCTATCTCCAAGGACTTGTAAGTTCTTAATACTTCTCTTTCTTTCCCAATGTAATCCATGAATTAAGGCTTCATACTTATTTGTGTTATTCAAGCAAGAAAACTAGAAATGAAAAGTTGAGTAATATTTTGTACCTTTTGGGGAATGGAGCATAGCTCCTCCTTCGAAACCTTGTCTACTCCTTGATCCATCAAAGAAAAACTGCCACACTTCATTATCATTTTTATGGTTTGGCTTGGTGATGCTAGGAAGAGGTGGATTCTCTTCATGCAAACACTAAACTCCTAATTCAACTTCTTCCATTTCCTTGTAAGGATCAAAAGTGTGTATTTTATTTTCCCATTCATCGAGAGTCAAGTCCGGAATGCATCTAAATTTAATATCTGCCTCATAGTTGCTTGGAAGATCCTCTTGATCAAATGGTGAACAATTTGCATTGATTGGGCTTGGTGCATGAGGCTCAATGTGGAAATTTGTAATTGGATTAGATCTGATTGTATCCTTAGCTTCATACCTTGTTCTGAATAACATATGTGACTAATCAGCAGATAAATACCCCCCAATTTTAGCAGTGAAGTCTCTTGACAAACACAATGCAAAGAGTGGTGGCAAGTCTATGATTAATACATCTTGCAACACCATTACATTGGGACATGCATGCAATGTGAGGCTCAAATATTTTATTACTCCAATCGTTTTTACTGTTGTCCCATCTAATTGCACCAAACCTTTAGAGATGACCTAATATTGAAGATCCAGTTGATTAGCTATTTGTTTCGGCATGACTGAGTTGTTTGCTTCTGAATCAATCATACAATTCAACACTAACTTATCTCCAATTATCAATGAGACATAGAATGGAGGGGGCTTCAAGTTCCTACCTTTGTGGATTCCTTGATTTTCTTCTTGATGAATTGTATTGGTAAGCACTTTTTCTTGTTGATTGGGTGGCTGATTTGATGCTAACCAATTCACCATAGCAGCTTGCAATAGGTATATTTGTCCTGGGATAGCCAATGACTCCCACATTGAGATGTTTACATTCATTTTATTCATCTTCTCAATGATGTTGAATGGAGATGAGTTATCTCTTTATTGCCCCTTGCCTTGCACATGGGTTGTTACAACCGGCACTTGGGTTGGTCTAGAAGGTGGCTTGGGTTGACCCTGCACATTGGGAGCTGCACTTTGAATACCCATACCTTGTTTAATGATAGAGGGTTATGGATCATTTGGATTTAATGACTGTTCTTCTCCAATATTCCTTTTCTTGGATCATGTATTGGCAGCTATACTTTGAGAAGGTGTTTGATTCATACCACAAAAATATTTAGCCTGTCAATTGACAAGTGAAGTTTCATTCATAGTTGCCTCTTTCTGAGTTGTTTCTTGGTGTTGATTTACTCATTGGCATGTCTCTTATTCTACACCCTTCGTTGTCACCATAAGGGCTTAAATCAAAGCACCATTGAAACACATTGACTGGTTATGAGGTTGATTACATGGGAAGCACTAGTAATATTCTTGAGCCATGTTATTTTGTACTAGTACCAAGGCTATAGATGTTGATGCTACATTAGGATTGTAAGGTTGAAATGGCCTATTAACAAGAGGTTTGACTTGATTCTGATTTGCAGTTTGAATACGTACCCTATTAGGCTGATATGGAGGTCTATTGGGTTGGGATTGAGTTGATATGACCTAAAATTTTGAGATTGTTGCCTCTTAAGTGCCACCAACTCATTACCCAAGTTTTATAGTTGCTTCATGACTTCTTGGATCTCATTCAAGGTACTAGAAGATGAGGTATAATCTTCAGTCGAATTATAATTTCTTGGAGTAGGAATGGGAGCTAATGTAGGTGTTTGGATAGTGTTTAGACTTCCTAGTTATAGATATAGAGGCATAGATGGCCTGGGTGCAAGTTTACCAACTTGAATTAAGCAATTTTCAGAACTAATAACAATGTTATAGGTTGTGGGTGTAGTTATACCTCCCATAGATTGTATCATCATGGTAATATCAGAATTTAAAGCTTTGAGGAAGTATAAAAAAGCACCTTCATTTTTTGGTCTCACGGCTAAAAGAATCATATCCCATGTTTGTTGGAAGATGAAGTTTAAATCAGTTAACTATTCATCAGGAGCCCTCTTAATAGTTGTCAATTGTTCCAATAAACAAAGATTATCTCTTTTCTCCAAATTGATTGTGAAGAGTTGTGAATAAATTATCCCAGTTTTTAATAGGCCCTATTGTTAGGCTTCTAAACCATTGCAAAGCTTTCCCTTTAAAGAAGGATGCCAAAAAATTAACAATAATGTCCATTTTAGTAATTTCATGAATTACACAGACATTTGCAATGTCCTAGATGTGGTCAACTGGAGTTGTCTGGTTCTCTCCAATGAAATATGGAATGTTCTTCAATGTTACAATTGGAACTCAATTTTGTGCATTGAGAGTGAGTGGGCTACATCCAGTGAAGTTGACATAGGGGTTGGGTTGCGCCATCCTGATTGGTCAGAGAACTCTAGTTGATTAAACGAAAGGCCTTCCAGGTGGATGTGTTGATAAGGTATTATTCAATCGAGATGGAAATATTTGAGATCTTCTGCCTCTTCTTGTTCTATATGGGGATAAGTGTAGATAGATGAAGAGTCCCTCTTCTCTAGTTCTTGATCTTGTATGAATTTTTCTCATAAATCTGCCATTCTTGGACTGCTGAAACCAGTGGATTCTACCTCTTAGGAGTCACCAGATGTGTAATTTAAATCTTCTCACAAGCTGAAAACTTAGGACAAGAGCACATCAATCTTGTTGTAATTAAAATGAAGACTTCTTCCCCGTTCTACTAGGTGTGCCAGAACTGTTATCAAGCAGTGAAGGTCGCACAGTGGCTAATGATTTACTGCTCAAAGTGGAAAACCTCTGAAATATAGAACTCTAACTTCTGTGATGTCCCACTAGGCGTGTCAGAACTATTATCTCCAAATTACAACACCCTTTGGTTTGCACAATTGTGTATGCTTGAGCTTACGGTGTGACTGGATAACATGGGTACTATCTCTAAGTAGTGGGACTTGTTACTTTAGATAGACCTCTAGAGAAAGTTGATTCTTTCTGTTAGGAAATAAGAGATAAAATATGCAGAATAATCTCTTACTGAATCGCAACAATAGAAACTAATATGCAGAAAATATTACAGATCTCAAATAAAAGTGCAGAATAAATAACACAACACAGAGAGAAAATATTTAACGTGGTTCACCCAATTTGGGCTACGTCCACCAAGAATCACTTGCTCAGATTTTATTACAAGCCTTCACTCTCTCAATACAATACCCAGATCCGTTTGGAGCTATGCTCAACAAACTCTACAGAATTCAAACCCGAATTCAAAACACATATGTAATACATTTGCTTGTTTTATCTATCATATGCATAAGACCATATAAATAGACAACTGCTTAAGTAGTTTGATACAAAACCGTGGGTATCAAAACAATGGGCAAAAGACTGAAAAAACCATGGGCCCAAAAACAGCCCATAACGGTTACCCATTACCCATGGGTTAGTGAACCACCCATGAAAATTTTCTTCAAGGGCTTCGCCCCCGAACCCCCTTTTATCGGGGGGGGCTTCAACCCCCCTGACCCGCTCACCGGCGAGCAGGACCGCCGTAAAAATACCCAAGTGTAACACATGGAAGGTGTACCATACTCTAACATGAAGATAGGCTCCACAAACATAACAATCTCCCACTTGGAGACTAGTTTCCACTGAGCAAGCTTCTCAACCCTTCACTGTCATCCGCGAAGGCCAACCAAAGCTGAACATAGCTTTATTTTATCCCTTGTGACCACCTTGGTCATCATGTCTGCAGGATTCTGACTGGTATGAATCTTCTCCAACTTCAACTTATCTTCCTCTAAAGTTGTCCTGATGAAGTGATATCTCAACTGTATATGCTTCATCCTGGAGTGGAAAGCAGAGTTCTTAGCTAGGTGTATAGCACTCTGACTATCACTATATAGCTTACATTCCTCCTGCTTATGCCCCAACTCCTCAAGCAATTGTTGTAGCCAAATCATCTCTTTGCTTACCTCTATGGCAGCAACATACTCAGCCTCCGTGGTTGACAAAGCCACCAGCTTCTGTAGTCGTGAAATCCAGCTCACTGCTATCCCACCTACAGTGTAAATATAACCTGTTGTGCTCCTCCTACTGTCTACATCTCCAGCCATGTCTGAATCTACATAACCACGTAAAGTGGTGTCTGATCCATTGTAGCACAGAACTGTCCCCATGGTTCCTCTCAAATACCGAAGGATCCACTTTACTGCTTGCCAATGCTCTTTACCTGGATCACTCATAAATCTACTCACAGCTCCCACTGCATGGGCAATATCAGGCCTAGTGCACACCATAGCATACATCAAACTACCAACTGCTGATGAGTAAGGTACCTTTGACATCTGGTTTCTTTCCTGCTCTGTCTTGGGACACTGCTCCTTTGATAACTTGAAATGGCCTGCCAAAGGAGTCCCAACCGGTTTAGCATCCTGCATGTTAAACCTGTCTAATACCTTCTTAATGTACTCTTCCTGAGATAAAGTCAACTTCCGTTCCTTCCTATCCCGAGTTATCCTCATACCAAGGATTTGTCTAGCTGCCCCCAAATCCTTCATATCAAAGGATTCACTTAGTTGTTTCTTGAGTACTTTTATTTCCTGCATGTTTTTACCTGCAACCAACATGTCATCAACATACAAACACAGGATAATATAACTTCCATCCTCAAATTTCTGTGTATACACGCAATGGTCAGAATGACATCTAATATAACCTTGCTCCATCACGAAGCTATCAAACTTCTTATACCATTGACGTGGAGCTTGTTTCAAGCCATATAAGCTCTTCTTCAGTTTACACACCATCTCCTCTTTACCTTTGACCTCATAGCCCTCTGGTTGCTGCATATATAGCTCCTCCTCCAAATCACCATGGAGAAATGCAGTCTTTACATCTAACTGTTCTAAGTGCAAGTCTTCTACTGCCACTATTCCAAGAACAGTTCTAATAGAAGTCATTTTTACTACAGGAGAAAAAATCTCATCAAAATCTATACCTTGTTTCTGTGCAAACCCCTTGACCACCAACCGGGCCTTATATCTTTTCTTTCCTCCTTCTTCATCTTTAACTCTGTACACCCACTTGTTCTGCAATGCTCTTCTGCCTTCCGGTAGCTTCACCAAATCCCAAGTCTGGTTCTCCATAAGAGACTTATGCTCCTCATCCATGGCTTGCTCCCACTTCTTACTAGCATCTACCTGCATTGCTTCATCAAAGCTCTCTGGCTCTCCACTATCAGTGAGTAATAAATAATAAAGAGAAGGAGAAAACCGTTTAGGTTCTTTTCTTACCCTAGAAGACCTCCTCACTGTAGGAGTTTGGGGTTCTTGTTGAATAGGTTCCTGAACTGATTCATGGGTCACTTTCCCATCTGGAAGATCCTCTACCACTGCATATTCTTTCTTGGATTCTTCCTTATTTTCCTGCAACTGTTGCTTATACATGACTTTCTCATTGAAGACCACATCCCTAGACCGAATGATTTTCTTGTCCTTAATACTCCAAAATTTAAACCCAAAGTCATCACCACCATAACCAATGAAAGTACATTTTTCTGATTTAGCCTCTAGCTTGGTCCTATCATCCTTGTCTATATGAAAAAACACTTCACATCCAAAGACTCTAAGAAATGAATAATCAACTTTCTTACCATACCATGCCTCCTCAGGTATGCCTCCATCCAAGGCACTTGAGGGTCCTCTGTTTATCAAGTACACAGCTGTGCTCACCGCTTCTGCCCAAAAAGAAAGAGGCAGTCCTGCATGTAATCTCATGCTCCTAGCACGTTCCATTATAGTTCTGTTCATCCTTTCTGACACCCCATTCTGCTGCGGAGTTCCTGGAACCGTCTTTTGCCTGCGGATTCCATTCTTAGAACAGTAATCATTAAATTCATTGTTGTAATACTCCCCTCCATTATCTGACCTGAGACATTTTAGCTTAAGACCTGTTTCATTCTCTACCAAGGCTTTCCATTTAACAAAAGTCTCAAATACATCAGATTTGTGTCTAATACAATAAACCCAAACTTTCCTTGTTACATCATCAATAAAAGTAACATAATAACTTGAACCCCCAAGAGATGATACCTGAGCCGGCCCCCACACATCAGAATGTACCATCTCTAACTTACTCTCTTTCTTCGTAGGTCCAACCTTGAGAAACCTTACTCGCTTCTGTTTCCCATATATGCAGTCCTCACAGAACTCCAAACCTGTTTCTGTATATCCAGGCAAATTCTTCTTTATGATTTCCATGCCCTTATGGCTCATATGACCGAGCCTATAGTGCCATAATGTTGTATCTACATCTGAAGCCACAAGATTACAATCATTAGTACTATCAGTGGTTAAATAAAAGGTTCTAACCTTCTTACCTCTTGCCACCACAAGAGCACCCTTGGTAACCTTCCAAGAGTTAGCTGTAAATATCACAGTACAACCATCACTTCCCAATTGCCCTGCCGATATCAAATTTCTCCTTAATGTAGGCACATGTCTGACATCCTTCAATAGCCATGTATTCCCATTCTACATCTTAACCTGAACAGAACCTTTTCCAACTATACTGTAAGGCTCATCATCACCAAGAAAAACAAGCCCAAAATCCCCTTGAACATAATCAACAAAATAATGCCTATGTGGAGTAGCATGAAAAGAAGCCCCTGAATCTAAAACCCAAGATTCAGTAATATTATGCAAAGAAAGAATCAAAGCATCCTGACATACATTACCCGATGCCACATTTGCCTCCTTGTTTTCTTCCTGTTGTTTCTTCTTATCCCGAAGCTCCCAACAGTCCTTCTTTGCATGCCCAAGCTTTCCACAATTCCAGCATACAATCTTGTTCTTGGATTTTGACCTTGCCCGATCTTTTGATTTTCCACGGTTTCCTCTATTCTTCTGTCTCCCTCTAGTTTCCACTGTCAAAGCATTCCCTGAAGTAAAATATTCCCCAGAGCTTCTTCTTCGCATTTCCTCACTTAGAATCACCCCTACAACATCCTCAAACTTCAACTTCGAGTTAGTTGGAATCGAGTTACTTACCGCCATTACCAGGCTGTTCCAACTCTCAAGTAAAGAGCACAGAATTAATAAAGCCCTAACTTCTTCATCAAATTCTATTGTAACCGAAGCTAGCATATTCACAATTGTATTGAAATCATTTAAATGATCTGCTACTGAACTATTCTCAGACATCTTCATATTAAACAACTTTTTCATCAAAAATATCTTATTAGAGGCAGAGGGTTTTTCATACAACTTCCCTAATGCATCCACTAGATCTTTTGTAGTCTTTTCCTTTGAAACATTAAATAATACCGAAGATGCAAGACTCAGTCAGATCGTTCCAAGTGCCTTCCGATCCAACAAATCCCATTCCGCATCTGTCATACTAAAGGGTTTGTTCACCTTCTCAGACAACGGAGTATAAAGATCCTTCTGATAAAGGTAATCTTCCATCTACATCTTCCAAAGACTAAAATTTTGCCCGTTAAATTTATCAACCCTAGATCTTCCTTCATCTGCCATAGCTCCCACTCAAGCTAAAAAAATTTCCTGCGATTCAACACTTCAGCAAACCAAACCAGGCTCTGATACCAATTGTTAGGAAATAAGAGATAAAATATGCGGAATAATCTCTTACTGAATCGCAACAGTAGAAACTAATATGCAGAAAATATTAAAGATCTCAAATAAAAGTGCAGAATAAATAACACAACACAGAGAGACAATATTTAACATGGTTCACCCAATTTGGGCTACGTCCACCAAGAATCACTTGCTCAGATTTTATTACAAGCCTTCACTCTCTCAATACAATACCCAGATCCATTTGGAGCTATGCTCAACAAACTCTACAGAATTCAAACCCGAATTCAAAACACATCTGTAATACATTTTCTTGTTTTATCTATCATATGCATAAGACCATATAAATAGACAACTGCTTAAGCAGTTTGATACAAAACCAAGGGCAAAAAACCGTGGGTATTAAAACAATGGGTAAAAGACCGAAAAAACCATGGGCCCAAAAACAGCCCATAACGGTTACCTATTACCCATGGGTTAATGAACCACCCATGAAAATACCCGAGTGTAACACATGGAAGGTGTACCATACTCTAACATGAAGATAGGCTCCACAAACATAACACTTTCTCCTAAACTACCTGCCACAATCTACTCTAATGCAAGAAAACTATCTAATCCTAATCTAACTTTCCAAGAGACTAGGGAGAGAGAGTGCATGAAAACAAAGCCTACACTAAAGCGGTGATACACTAGAAATGGAGGGAATAAGGATAGCTTTCCAATGTGTGAAAAAAAGAGCAAATTACATACTAGAAGGGGTGATAACAATTCTCCAGATTCTAGCAAATTCATTCAAAATAATATTCCATACATGCACAATGATAATTAATCCCTGCAAGAGTATAAATAGACACAATATATTTGCAATGAGTTTTAAATGGCAAGACGAATGCAAACAAACACAGCAGGGGAATATACATCCAAAATCTTGCATCTATTGTTTCATATATATGCACAATTCAATCTATTATAAGATAAGGTCCTAGATCACCATGCAAGGATTCCACTATAAGCGTCTACAACACATTTTCTTCACACAACAAATTTGACAGATTTTTTCTACTCAAAAACTATCTCTCTTTACAATGAGTCCAACATTCCAATTTATAGAATTCTAAGAGGAGAGAGAGAGAGAGAGAGAAATGAAAATCTGGAAATCTTCCTCTCCACCACTTGTAAGATATCATAAATGGAGTGGAATGATGGTATGTTACTTGAAAAAGGCTCCCCATGTTGTCTCATATGCTGCAGCAGAGAAAGAATGATGACCATGCCTCTTAATTACACTCCCAACCACAAATAAAATCATTCTTCTGAACTAGGCATGTTTTCTACGAAGTCACCATCAAAACTTCATAAATTTCTATATTTATTTATTTTTGTGCATTGGGATCGAAGTCACAATTCCAATGAGACTAATTTTGCAAAAATCCATTGAGAATTGCAAAAGTTATGGTCTTCTGAGTGTGAGAAGCTATTTTGGGTTTGCCAGAGATTTCTTGCCTTTCACAGGACTAAGCATTTACTTTTTGGGATTTGGAGATGTTTCTACTATTTTCACCCACCTACCCTCAATAAAAATGAGAAATACAATTCCCATTGCATGGAGGGAGTTGAGATGTTTCCAATGACATAAAATTTGCCAAATTTTGAGCACTGGATCAAAAGTTATGCCCAATCAAATTTTTACGCGAAAAACTATCGTTCCCCTTTGTTTCACGGATTTTCTAGCTTTCTGCAACATTCCGCAGATTTGTTTTCTACAGAATTCCATGGATTTTATTCTGCAAACTTTTTCTGTGGATTTTTCCACGGCTTTTTCTGCGGCTTTGTTCTGCGAAAATTTCCGTAGACTTTGGTTCTACAGCTTTTCATGGATTTTTCTGCAGCACTTTGTTCTACAGATTTTTCCTACAAACTTTCCCGCAGCTTTGTTCTACAGAATTTGTTTGTGGCTTTTTCTCAATTTTTTTGCTAACCTCTGAAGACCCTAGACTCAACTCTGAAGCTCTATCAACTGCCCTAGTTTATTTTTATCTAGTTGTCCATTTTTACCAAGGGGCAAAAATGGATAACACAAAGCTTGAGTTATTTTTCAGCAATGTGGAATTACCCCTTAAGACTCCATTTTAACTAGCTGATGGTTTATTGGCCATCTATATGGTCATCAATTTCAGGACTCGAAAAGGCGAGATGTTACACAAAGGAAAACTAGGGTTTCATATTCAATTTTGCCACCTGTAATTGCAGACTGCACTAAATAGTAAGATATAAATTTTTACTATGAAATTTGTACCTCTTCCATAAATTGTTTCCCTTAACCCTACCTCATTTCCATTACCTTTAACATAAAAATATAACTAGCAATCACACGCGAGAAGTGCGATGTGAACACTAAAAGGGGAGAGGAAGATGAATTAACTAAAAGGGGGAATGAAATTATGTCGAGTAAATGCATGACATGAGAATTTCCTAATCCTTACAGTGGAATAGAATTGTGGATGTTGAGGGGAAGTTAGTATGAATTGATAGCATACACATGAATGTCCACTATAGGTGGAAGTTGCCGCTAGTCTGCGACGAGGATGATAATTTTTTTTCCAAATGCAAATGTCATAGAATGGGGAAATACTTCACAAAGGTGGAAGTCAATTTTGGCAAGCATGTTTGGCGCAATGAAACAAAATTCATAACATTAAAGAGGTGTCATTTCTAGCAATACCTTGAATTATCATCTGTAATGGAGGAAGGGAATTCTTGCAAGATAAGAGCTTTAACATAGTGTTGAAAGGAACTTGTGTAAATATGGCTTGAGAATGCTCCCAACATCAATGTTATTGAATAAGAAGATACTGCATCTATACATACAACTACATAATACTTTGATAAAAAGGTGTCTTCCTAGATCCAGTGCCTTGTCTCCAATCGATTAACATTCATTCGCAGCTCCATTGGAGATTATCTTTGTTTGCTTCAAAATATGAAAGTACTTCCTTTCTACCTAGTTATAGACCTAGAAGAGCTTATTAATCATGTTCAGCAATACATAGAACAATTGGACCCTTCAAAATGTTTCATTCTTTGTGATCACATGCATGGGGTTTATTCTATTTCTAGTCATGTGCAAGTGTTTCTATGGTTATGGGTTTCAATCTTCCAAATTCCTTATATGAGAAATATCCTCATGTTTTACGAGGGTTCAATTCTTTTTGTTTTTGTCAACATTTGCCTAGAGCCGAAATGCGGGTAAGGGAGATGGAGGGAGAAATTGTTTTGTAAGTTCTATGATCTACCTCTTCCTCAGTCAACCTTTCGCAAATAATCCTCTCCGCCATTACCCTCCTGTGTAATCCCTACATTAAGACCTTCATCCCTTATTCTCTTCTATCTTAGAAAATTTTTATAGTGGCCATCATATTTTTTCGCAAGTCTTACTAGAAGGATTAATTTTATTCTAGTCGTTACTGCTTATAAAGGGAAACAATTGATTTAGATGCACACTTCCTCAACATTTTTATCTTCTATATGTAATCCAAAACATGGGTAGGGTTGTATCTATGTAATTTGGTTATTCATGATTATAGGGTGAGGCATTCCTACAAAGCCATCCAGGTACTGTAATGGCATGAGTTGCTCACTTTTATTGTCAACATTAAATTTGACATCTGTTTGACTATCACGTAATGATTCCTCATTTAATTGGACTGAACATATGACAATGCATAGACTTTATTTTATCATTATTTTTCTTTTGAAATCTTGTAGATTTCAATCCTCTTAACATATGAAGGTTGTGCTTGTAGACTTTCTCATTCATTCCACATAAATGGGGGGCTTCCTTGAAGGTAAGGATTTTGTTTCAAGTAAATGCACGACATGAGAATTTCTCAATCCTCACAGTGGAAAAAAATTGTGGATGTTGAGGGGTAGTTAATATGAATTGATAGCATACACATGAATCTCCACTACAAGTGGAAGCTTTCGATGGTCTGCAACGAGGATGATAACAAAAATTCCAAACACAAACGTCATAAAATGGGGAAATTCTTCACTAAGGTGGTAGTCAATTTTGGCAATCCGGTTTGGCACGACGAAACTAATTTCATAATAGTAAAGGGATACCATTTTCCTTTCATTGCAGTACCTTGAATTATCATCTGCAATGGAGGAAGGGAATTCTTACAAGATAAGAGCTTTAACATAGTTTCGAAAGGAAGTTGTGTAAATATGGCTTGAGAATGCTCCCAACATCGATGTTATTGAATAAGAAGATATTACATCTATAGATACAAATACATAATACTTTGATAAATACTTGTCTACCTGGATCCCGTGCACCGCCTCCAATCGATTAACATTCATTTGCAACTCCATTGGAAATGATCCATACTTGCTACAAAAAAGGAAATTACTTACTCCTCCCCAGTTATAGACCTAGAAGAGCTCATTAATCATGTTCAACATTACATAGAATAATGGGACCCTTCATAATGCTTCATTATTTGTGGTCACATGTACGGAGTTCATTCTATGTCTAACCATATGCAAGTGTTTTGATGTCTATGGGTTTCATTCTTCTAAATCTTATGAGAAATATCCTCAAGTATTATGAGGGTTTAATCTTTGTGTTTTTGTCAACATTTAGTTGAAGCCAAAATGTAGGGTGAGGGAGATGGTGGGAGAAATTGTTTCATAAGTTCTATGATCTGCCTCTTCCTCACTCAACCTTTCCCAAGCAATCCTCTCCATCATTACCCTCCTATGTAATCCCTGAATCAAGACCTCCATCCCCTTCTATCTCGGAAGGATTTTATCGTGGCCATCATATTTTTTCACAAGACTTGCTAGAAGAAATAACTTTATTCTAGTCGTCGCTGCTTATCGAGAAAAAAAATTATTTAGATGCACAGTTCCTCAACATTATTATCTTCTATATGTAATCCAAAACAAGGGTAGGGATGTATCTATGTAATTTTGTTATTCATAATTACACGGTGAGGCATTCCTACAAAGCCATCCAGGTATTGTACTGGCATGAGTTCACTTTTATTCTCAACATTTAATTTGACATCTATTTGACAATCACATAATGATTCCTCATTTAATTTGACAGAACATCGGGTAATGCGTGGACCTTTTTTTATCATGGTTTTTTCTTGTAAAATCAACAAAAGGGCATACCTAAGTCAACATTTTTTGTCATAATTTCGGAGAAAATTAATAGAGAATGTAATGGATATATTAAATATCTAGAATACACTATCTAAAATACACATAGATATCAATCTGAAGGTGCATATATTGGATTTTTTGTATAGATTATATATGCACCTTAATATAGATCTGTAAATATATTTTAAATAAATATATTTAACATATCCATACTAATTACTATTATTACCTTTATATTAAAGAATGATTAAACAAAAATTATATTTAATGGTTTATTATTGAAGACAAACATATAATTAAATTAACTATTTATTTAAATCAATTATCTATTTTTTTAATTAATAATCAAAGAGAATTATTAAAAAAATCGTCGCATCTTCCTTAGTAACAATTATTAAAATCATAAGTAGCCTGCACAAAGTATACATGGAAATGCTCCTCGCCTAAACCCCAAAATAACCTTAAAAAAAAGGCGCGTGGAAAGCATTGCGTGTCATGCATTTGTAGGGAGACACACAAACATTTATATTTTAATATTAATTTATATACGACTACAAATTACAGTATTTTTTATACTTAAAAAAATGATTACAAATTATGATATTGTTTATATTGTTAAGTTGATAGATGTAAACATATATTAAAAATTAATAAACTAAAACAAAAAATGTATTTTATATTTAGAAAAGATATTTACATTACTAATTTTTTTTCCTGGATTAACCTCAATTTTTTTTATTTTTAACCAGTTTGTTCCCTCCGCACTTTATAACCTGACTGCGGTTAAGCCACGTGGCCGCTTAATCCGTTTCACCAACCCCACTCTAAATAACAGTTGCTAAGCCACATGGCCACTTAATCCGTTTAACACCCTCTATTCGAACTAAATGTGGTTAAGCAACTTGGCCGCTTAGACTGATTCACCAACCTCGGTAAATTAACATGCCACGTGTGCCTTTTAACAGAAACTCGTCACCGTAGTTTTGAGCAGTGGTTAACACGTGGACTTCCATTCGTCTGCAACTGATTGCAGGTGACAGGTTAGACGAGCATAATTGAAAATATATTTTGTCATATTCTAATTCTTTTCAGGTTCGTGATTGGTGGTTTAAAAAAATCAAAGCGGAATTCGTGTTTTCCGAAAAGCCAAAATGTCTCCCAAATGTTTGATGCTTTTTTAATTATACAAAACCTACGCAAATGAAAAAAAAAACATAGTGTTGTTTGTTTCTCCACTTGGTTAAGTGCAAAACGGAGATTTAAGGCTTATTAAAACTTATTGTTTAGCAGGGAGGATAAGGCTTATTAAATTATTTACCCCAACCAATTCTATCACAGGTGGGATTGTATCCCGACAAATACCTACGCACAAGCGGATCACGCGACAAGGCAGGGGAGCACGTGGCTTGACAACTAGGGAGCCATCTCAACAGGGAAACAATAGTAGTGAAGCGTGGGAAAATACAGAACGACAATCGTAAACCATGTCGTGCATACATTGACGTACGTCACTATGCGGGCCGTTGATCTCCTGCAAAATGTAAAAATCCACAAGGTTTTTCTCACTTGTAAAGACGCCTTCGGCCTTTGGCGTAATAAAAACCCACTAGTGCTTCCTCTTAAAAGTAAAAGAAAACAATAAGTAAAAAATAGAAAAAAAAACAAAAAAAACTTTCCTCAAACAATAGTTTAGTATAACATAGTTTCAAAAAATAAATAAACTTATTGTACCCCATCAAGAATGCAAGCACAATCAATGAAATTGGGGAAATTTGTTTTCCTAATTTTATTTATTAAATTTTACTATAAAATAATATATGGAACAATAAAATCACACGTGATAAAATCTTGATCGATATTAATATTTGGTGACGACTATACAAGAACACGATAAAAATCCAACCTAAAAGATTGAAAGGGTTACCTAATTCTTAAAAAGACCCTTACAAGAAACCATTAAGTCAACATTATTACAGATCTCAAATTTCAATAGTCGCTTGCTGCTCAAAAGCGCACTTGGTAGTTTTTAAAAATATATTAATGGCCTCCATGTGACTTTAACGTGTGGTGTGCGGATTTGAAAGTTTCAGTGTGACTCGTGCCAAAACCATTGACGTATTCCTTTGGTATTCTTAATTCTACACGGCGCTTCATTTCAGATGCAGTGTGCACGTTGAACTCCAACAGATACTCTTACCACGGTATTAGGTAACCACGACGACGAATCGGATAACAGAGCCATTCAACTAAAAAACAAGCTACAGCATCCTCTCCTCTTCCTTTCCCACGCCGCCCACGATTCGACCCTTTGACCACATACCTTCCAAACCCCCTCTTATACCATTTCATTTCTCACATTAAGGAGTAGTAGCAGAGGATGTCAAGTTCAACAATGGCGCCAGAGTCGTATTCGTTCTTCGAGTTTCGATCCGGAGACCTCGAGCCTGCCCAGTTTGTTAACGCCAGAGGCAAGAGATCCAAGCGGCCAAGGCCGCCATTTTCTGTGATTTCTGATTCGGAAGGAGAGGAAGAGCAGGGTTTCAGTAGTTCCCTGTCTGACGAAGAAGCAGGGGAAGAAGAGCAGCAGCTGGCTGCTTATTCCCTCATCATGCTTGCCCATGCTCATGAAATAGCCGCCCGCTCTTGCTCTCCTCCATCTCACTCCACTGCAATTAGATCTGCGAAGAGGAAAATTAGGAGGCCCAAGGAATTTGACGAGGAGAGCGAGATTGAGAGGAGATACAAATGCAAGACATGCAGTAAGAAATTCGTGTCCTTCCAAGCCCTGGGCGGCCACAGGGCAAGCTGCCACAACAAGTCCAAGTCCATACTCATGCACAGCGGGGGTTTTGACCAGGAAACATTTGACGGCGTCGGCTCTTGTTCAAAGGAATCTCAGAATCCAAGTGTGAAGGTTCATGAATGCTCCATTTGTTTCAGGGTTTTCACAAGCGGGCAAGCCCTGGGCGGTCACAAGAGGAGTCACACAAGTGTTTACACTCCTTCCCCTGTAAGAGCACTTGAGCAGCAGCTGGATTTGAACATGCCTGCCCCTGTCGATAGCATTGAAACAGAGGAGGTCCACTCTGCACTCCCCTGCACTGCGATGCCGCCTCGATATGAAAAATCTAAGTACAAATTTAGCCCTTTTTGGTGGATGGAAAGCTCTGAAACAAGTTCGCACTCTCTCTATGATGAAGCGGCGAGTAAATTAGTAGATCGAGATCTAGGCTTCAAAAAAGATTTGTTCTTTGTCGCCCCTGTAAATTAGACAGCCGGTCTAACTTCTTTTTTCATTCTTTCAAACAAAATTCTTTTTCCCCTGATTTATTTCAGAGTAAATCAAGTATATCAGAGTTCCTCTCAGATATGTGTGTTTGTTTCAAACTTTGAATTTTTTTCATTCTTTTCATCCGCATTGGATGATTATGGAATAATTCATTTTTATGGGGGCACCGTGCTTTGCTGTGCACCTCGATTTTATTGGAAATTATTGGTTAATCATTGAGTTCTGTGGATAAAACTTTGAAATTTTTCATCCGGGGTGCATGATTCTGGGATTAAATAATTCATTTTTAATCACTGTGTACCTCAATTTTATTGAAAATTATTTGTTAATCATTGAGTTCAGTAGATAAAACTTGCACGGTATTTTGCTGTGCGACTCAATTTTATTTGAAATTATTTGTTAATAATTGAGTTTAGTGGATTATGGTCTCAACAGTTTGACTCTATGTGATAGGTGTCTCTAGGTTTTGCACTCAGCAAGACTTGGTCTTTGGTAGGTTTATTGAAAGTCATACACCAACACCAATAGATTAAAAGTCTTTTGATATTTTAAACAATCTTTTGAGATTGCACTTTAAAACACGTTTATTCACCATAGGCGTCCACCTTTGAAGATGTGTTCGCTCGAAAGTGTCAAATTCGAACTTCAATAAAGTTGCCAGATTTTAGATTTTTTTTACAATCCTAAATATTTACTATCCTACATATTTATAAATTTTAGATATTTCCTACAATAATATCTAACAATTTGATTTTATACTTTAGATTTTTTTAGGCTATAATGTTTATCTACTTTTTGGACTATACAATCTTTAAATCAGATTGACCATTTTTGCAGATAGCGTGTTAGATGGAGGATGTGTTTTACAGCTGCTCCAGGTACGTGTATACATGTTCACCTCTTGGTAATGAAATGTGTTTGTACATTAGAAAGGGGGTTCCTGCATTTTAAACGTGTCTCAATATATTCAACTTAGAAGTGTAAATTGTAGGTCATAATTATGAGAGCCGAGTAGTAGTATATTCCATAGGCTTGTTTCATACGGTGTAAATGTTTGTATCAATAAAGCCTTTCATAGGGCTTTTTTTTAGTATGCTGCAAAAACATATGTTCCATTTTTCTCTTTGGGACAATTTGGAGGAAGCTTTTATATGGGCCATTTTAAACAATAGTAAATACATATCTTAAATTTTTAAATTTTATTTTATTATTTAAAATAAAACATTCAATACCCCTAAGATATCAAAAAAATTATGAGCCTTGTGTAAGGTTCTACAATTTACACACGTCTACCAAAGCATTTGCAATTGCAATATTTGAAAAAAATCCTCCATTCTTTTATACTTTGATGGATGCTAACACCATGTTCCAGAGCTCATAGTTTGGCACATGTTGGGAATATGTTGTCAAATGTAAATTGAGAGGGTTGGAGACTTGTTTGTTGCATACGGCGAAGCAGTGATTCTCTCTTGAGGAAACCCATGTCAAAATAAATATATAAATATTTATATTTTTTCGACGTAATTTACAGCTCATGCAATTTCTAGTAAGATAACACTTTTAATAGAGAGTTACATCTACAACTATAGTTGGTCCCAAAATTAAATTCATATAATATAGTTGTCAGCACTTAATTAAACCCTCATTAATACCACGGTATAAGTCTTAGAGTTAGATATCTCTATGAAACATGGAGAGTTAGTTCAACTTTATGAAAACAATTTTCTTCTCTTCCAAACAAATAAGTTGGTCTTCTTAACACTTGTCCAAATCAATTTTTACAAGATTCAAAACTTTCTAAGTTAAAGTAGTTGGGGTCTTTAGAAACTTTTTCCTTCGAAGAGAAACATAATGATTGAGTGGCAAAATATAGAGTGTTGTTTCCAATGTTATTATAGTTCAAATTCATGTAACTATAAAGAATAGTACACACATTACAAAAATAAAGAATAGTTTTTATGAAATAAAATATTATTATTTTAAAGAACATCATTTTTGACTCCAAATATATCAATCATGACTAAAAAAGAGTGTTTCCTCTTAAAATATAAATACATTTAATGTAATCATATAACGAACAAGATACATACATAAATACATTCATTTATGGGTGGAATAATATCAAATAACTTGATCAATATTAGAGTTAGGATAACCATTTACAAAGACAATCTATTTAATTAGTAATCCCTAAAATAGGCCTGACAAACCATGACAACGTGGGTGTAATTAGGCCTTACTGGCAGCTAAGAGCATTTGTCTATTGTAAACAGACATGATTTTGAACTTGATAGACTAGTAAATGGAAATATATCCATTTCTCAAGTTTACTCCTATGTAGTTTGATAATATGACAAAGTGGCTTCTCGAGTGGACACACCCTAAAACAATAACCTTTAATGTTATTCTCTGCATTATTGTAGTTTATACTACACCAATTTATTTTCTCATAATTCATAACAATGAACTTGTTGCTCATTTTGGCACTTTGCGTAGGGACTAGAATATCAACATTTGTTATGATTGATACTACCTAGCCTACATTTCTAAAATAATCAACAATGGATTGTAGACATAATATTTTGCATTGACCCTATGAAAAATGTAGTTGTAGGACAAGATTGTAGGGGATTTCTTCATTTCATATATTATTATTTCCTTAGGCAGTTAATGAAATGTTTATGTGCTTGTAAGAAATGCCAGTAAAGCTAACCTTATATTTTAGGACAATTTTTGGAGGAATTGTGGCCAAGCCTGCAATTCTTCTGGTTTCCTCTTTGTTGTACCTCTATTAAGTTGTCTATCTTCACTATTTTAGAGCTTGTGTTTTCATGTAAAGTTGTGCATACACATAAATAAGTGAGAAGTCCTCTCAATTTTCCCCACCCTTTCGAATCTAATTTCGTGAAAATTGGAGCCCTGCCATAGAAGAAATTCGTGTTTTAAACTCCTCAGATGCTCGTTTTCATTTCCCATGATGTTTTTAATCAAAATTTCCTCAGTCTGCTGCCGTTAAAACGTTTTACCTATTTTTAATGGATGGGAAATGATTTTAGTTCTTCTTTTATGCGTTTGGAATGCGTGGGACCTTGCATCTTTCATTTTTAACCTTTTGCAGAGAAAGAAATTCTTCATTGGGAGCAAAAATGGCATTTTCCCATTTCCTGCAACTTCCTACGTTCTTTTCCCCATCAAATTCTTTCTCGTAAAGGTGAAGCTATGTGTTTTCTTCTCATTGGATGTGGTCGGATGGGTTTCTTTTTGAACTTATCACTTTTGGTGATTTTGGAAAAAATGTCAGATTTGCCCCGCATCCCCACCGGTCCCTGATTGGCTGGAGCAGTTTTGGTGGAAGTTTGGGGTGATGGATCCATTTTATTCTCTAAGGCATTACGGTGAAAGGGTGAAAATTTCTAAAATGACCCGCGGCCCCGCTCATGCGAAAGGGATAAATTCTGAGTTGAAGCCCGCAACGAATCAGAAAGGGACACATGGCCTACGTTGAAAAGTCAATGGTGGAGGCATGGAATTTCAGGGGAAAGGTTGGAATTTTTTCCCCTTTTCAAAAATAGATAAAAAGTGAAGCACATCCCCACAACCAATCAGGTGATGCCATGTGTTGAAGAATGAAATAGGGACACGTGGCCATTTTTCAGTTCATATGCGCTTTGGCGGACCGGCGGAGGACTTTAGGAATTTTAGCCTTGTTTCCACAAAGGGTGAAAAGTTCTAAAATGGCCCACGGCCCCGCTCATGTGAAGGGATAATTTCTAAGTTGAGGCCCACAGCAAATTAGAAAGAGACATGTGGCCTACGTTGAAAAGTCAATGGCAGGGGCATGGACTTTTGGGGGAAAGTTGGATTTTTTCCCCTTTTCAAAAGTGGATAAAGTATAAAACTGAAGTGCATTCCCAAAACCAGTCAGGTGATGCCACATGTTGAAGAATGAAATCAGAACAGCGGGCCTGCGGAGGAAATTGAGAATTTGAGCCTTTTTCACCAAAGGGTTAAAATGTTGCAAATTGAGCCGCGACCCCTTTTCCAATCATGGTGTGCCATGCGTTCACGTTGAAAAGTCAAAGCGGGCTGACAGAGGTTTTTGAGAATTTGAGCTTTTTGTTAAAAAGAGTTTAAATGGCAGATTTGAACCACATTTCCTCAGCCACTCAGATGGCGCCACGTGTCTGGCCTTTGGCAGAGCTGCGGAGGGGTGGAGCAAAATGAGAAATCGTGCTTTTTCTCCCAAATGTTAGGAAATGCAGATTTCTCCCCCAGGGCCATCGTTGCTTGGATCTTGCCACGTGTAGGGTCCAAATTTGAAGGTAAAAGGGGGAAAAGATAGCCAAATGCACTCATCTGGTTTTTAATGCCATTAACGAACCAGAGCTCTAAAGAACAAAAATGGATCATTCTTCATTCTTTCTCTCTGTTTCCTTGTCGTTTCTCCATGAGATGCATTTTTGGTTTATTGTGGAGCCAAATCGATAAGTTTAAAGAGATGTAAAGTTTGATCATCAGAAAATGGAGTTTATCGGGCATACGTGATAAAAAGGGGGAAAACTTACCAGTAAGCACTTGAGTGCTATGAAAGTGGTTAAAAGGTAGAAATGGCAGGACCACATGAAGAAGAAAATCATGAGATGCCCCCTGCTAAAGTAATCATGCTCGAACTGACCTGAAATATTCACCTTTTTGAACCTCTAGTTTTCATGAGTGCATTTGTTTCATGTCACTTTCCAAAAGTGGATCTGCAACAAACATTATTCCTTTTGGATATTCTTTTCTTGGGGACAAAGTATGGATGTACACGAATTGTTATAAGAACATGGTTTTGGCCATGGAAAAAGGGGGATTCTGGTTTTCTGGGAACGTTGTAAATTTGGAAGTAATTCAATACAGAAGTTCTTTCTTTCTTTTTTCCTCTATTATCTCTCTCTTATCTCTTCCTGATTCAATGGATCATTTGTTTTGCATTCAATAGAAACTTTGTGTTCTGGTCTGTGTAATCTTTAGAACTTTGTGTCTGCAGATTTGCATCGGTGGTGAAGTAATTGATCCTTTTCTATATTTTCTTGGTTCAATGTGAGTAGGGAGATACTCTGCTATCTATATTTCCCAAAAGCATTGTTGTTTTCTTCCTTCTCCCATCTCTTTATTCTTCCATTCCTTCTGATTGATAATATTTTGAGTATGAAAACACTCCAGGATACCAGGATCCAAACATTGATAGTTGTAGATTTGTACATTTGTTTTTCCAGCTTTCAATAAGGGAACCTCTCCCATTAAAGAGGAGGGACTTGTTGTCCCCTGACTGTGGTTTCAACCCATGTTCCATTCTGAAACCCAACCGAATATTTTGAAACTCAATAGTTTTTGGCTCCGCTGGGGAATTCATTGTACAAATGGATTCCAGTTTTTGAATAACAACTCTATTCTCTTGATCATCTTTGATCTGGTGACTCCAAGATACACTCGGGGTAGAAGAACCCTTGGGGAAGAAGACCCTCATTTCCAACTTCTAGATCATCAAGGTTTCATCTCTCGAAAACATTGACGATTCCAACTCTCTCCAAAGATAAATGAGAGAAATATTCAAGGTTCATCAAGAAAAAGAAGAGGAACAAGATCTGCAAGCACTCCTCCTACTAGAGACAAAACTTCTGGGAGTGACATCCCTCAAGATCAAATCAGTCCTAATTTGCATGTTTTGATTCTCACTGGTGTTTTAGTTCCTCTCCAAACAATCTTTCCAAGGATGGCAGCTCCTCTACCTTGGGGCCAAAGGGTTGGGCCTCTTTCTCTTCCCCAGCCATTGCATGAATTTCCTAGAGGCAATAGAAAGAATTTCCCTAAATTCAGAGGTGATGGGAAGGTTCATCTAGATGAACATATTGCGGCCTTCATTGTTGCTTGTGGTGTTCTCGGAGTTGAACATGAGGATATCTCTGTTAGAATTTTTGTAGAGACATTGCAAGATAATGTTGCTGATTGGTTTTATCATCTCCCTGCTGGATCCATCACCAATTGGAACACCATGATGACCCAGTTTGAGCAGCGTTTCAAACTTGTTGAGGATGTACATGCCCTCTTGGCCCAGATTTCTCAAATCAAGAAAGAGTCACATGAGCCCATGAGGGAATTTGTGGCCAAATTCAATAGGATGGTTAACAAGATCCCACAAAACACACGCCCTGTGGATCAGATTCAAAAATGTTTCTTCCTTAATGCCCAACTACCTGAAGTGAGCTATGCACTTAGAAGAGCTAATCTTGCCACTTTAGATGTTGATCAGAGATTTTGTTGTTAGTGTTGAAGATGATCTGATCATGTCTAGAAAGCTAAGGAGAGAATCATCCAAATCCAAAGCATCTCCTTCTTCCACATCTTCTCCTGGAGCTAATGCAGATCAGTTGGTACAGAAACTTGCTAATGATCTTATTGCTCTCAAGAAGCAGTTAGCCCAGCATGCTCCTTATCAGGATGTTCCTAGGAAGAACTTTCAGCCCAAGAATCAGTTTCCCTCTCCTCAGACCAGATTGGCAATTGAAGGCCCACCTGTTAAAGTTCCAGTCAATGCAACATGTGAAGTACTGGAGCCTGATGACGAGGAGGAGAATGAAATCTGTGAAGAACATGAAGAGGAAGCTGATGAAGAATTAGAAGAGTTGAGTGGATCTCATGTCCATTTTCTCACCACTGAAGGTATAGATGAAGAGGATGATTATGAAGAAAGAGTTACAGAGATGAACAATGAATCATATGTTGTCATGACTCATGAGCAAGCCAACAAGAAGGAGAAAGTGGTGCAGCCTGCTAAAATATCTAAGGAGCCTCCTATGGCCATTCCAGTGATTGCAAGGAGAGGAGCTCCTATTCCAACTTCTTCCACACCCAAGGTAGGTTCTGTTGTTCCTTCCTCCTCTGTTTCTACTCCTAAAACTTCTTGTCCTTCAAATGATAGAGTTGATAAGTCAAAATTTTCATCTACTCCTATCAATGATGCTCCATCTACCTCTGGTTCTTTTGACATTATTGACCATCTCAAGAAAACTAAGATCCAGATCTCAGAAGCTGAATTCTACCAAACCCATCCCAAGGCCTTTGCTAAGATGGTAGACTTTGTAAACTCCAAATCCAAGCCTTCATCCCCTAGTTCTAAAGGTCTCTTTCCCACTCCTTCTCCTTCATCTCAACCAAGCCTTGTGGCAGCAGTCACTTCATCTGATGAGAAGATCAAACCATTTTATGTCACTCTCCTCATAGCTGGCCACAAACTCAACAATTGTGTTATTGATTCTAGTGCTTCAGATAATGTGATGCCTACTAAGGTAGCTCATGCCCTAGGCTTAACCCTAACCCACACTTTTGGTTCATGTTACTCAATGGAAAGTAGAGAAGTGCCATTGGTTGGAAGGATCAAGGATGCACAAGTAGCCTTTGCTGCTTTGCCAGAGAAGAGAGTTTTAGCCACCATTTTGGTAGTTGATATTCCCCCTTCCTATGGCATGCTGCTGAGTAGAAATTTTTGCAAAGATGTTGGAGGAGAAATCATGATGGATTGGTCACATGCTCTTATTCCAGTGAATGGGAAAATGAAGAAGCTACTGCCTGAGAAACAAACTGAATATATCGTGCAAAAAATAGATGACCCAAAGGCACAAATACTTTATGAGGACATTGGTCATGGTAACTACATGATCATGTCACAAGATGAGGCTAACCATCCTAAGGAAGTGCTTCTTGATCCTAATGGCATTTGGATTTTGGAATTTGATGGGAGCTGCTCCTCAGCTGGTTCTGGAGCTGGTGTGGTGCTTATTTCTCCTGAAGGGAAAATTCATCCTTTCTCCTTCAAGCTCCAATTTGAAAACACAAATAATACAGCTGAGTATGAGGCTCTCATCCTCAGTTTAAGCATGGAAAAAGAGATGGGGATCAAGAATCTCCTTGCTCGTGGAGATGCAGAGCTGATTGTAAAATAGGTCAGAGATCTCTTTCAAGTGAAGAATAGAAGGTTGAAACATTACAGGAATCTGGTTTGGGATTCCATTGAGTTCCTTGATGCCTTTTCAATTGAAGCCATGCCAAGGGAAAGAAACACCAGGGCTGATTCCTTGGCTGTCTCGGGGTCTCTACTGATCCCTCATCTAGATTTCTCCCAAGATAAATTCACCATTGAGATGATTCATAGGCCTAGTGTGCCTGACAATGCAAACAATTGGTAGGTCTTTAATGATGATCAACACTTGCTTTCCTTCCTTGAACTCAGAGATAATTTTGACCAGTTGTACTTTGAAGGAAGTGGAAATCTTCCTAGAGAGTGTGTGCCCCCAAATGAAGAAGATAACAAAGAAGAAATGGATCATGATGGCTGCATAAAACTGAAAGGTAATAAGATACCTAAAGGGCTGGTAAGTTTGGAAGAGTTATTTGATAAACATGATAGGTACATCAAGTCCAAAACTTCCAAAGGAGCTCAAGCAGTCTGCTGACTATGAAAAGATAAACATTGGGAGTCTTAATGAACCCATGCTGGTAAACATTGGAAAGTGTTGCACACAAGAGGAGAGGGAGAAAGCAACGAATCTGTTGAAAAGGTATGCTGATGTTCTTGCATATTCTTATGATGATCTCAAGGATTTTCAGCCAAAAGAGATGCAACATTTCATTCCTCTAAAACCTAGGATCAAGCCCTTCTAGAAAAAGTAGAGGTAGTATAACCCTAAAATTTGTTGATACAATCTTTCAAGAGATCCAAAAGTTATTGAAGGCTAAGATCATTTTCCCCATTCACCATTCAACGTGGATTGCTAATATTGTGCCTGTCAGGAAGAAGAATGGTGAGATCCAGATTTGTGTTGATTTTAGGAATTTGAATCAAGCCTCTTTGAAGGATAATTATCCTCTCCCTGTAATGGATCAAGTGTTGCAGGTTGTTACAGGTTCAGAAATGCTTGTCCATGCTTGATGGATTCTCAGGATATAATCAAGTAGAAGTAAGTGTTGCAGATCAACATAAGACTACCTTTACCACTCCTTGGGGCACCTTTGCTTACAGGAGAATGCCTTTTGGCCTCATCAATGTTGGTGCCACCTTTCAGAGGGAAATGGACCTGGCCTTTGGTAGTCTCAAGGGAAAATGCATAGTTGTATACCTTGATGATCTGACTGTGTTTTCAAAAACCAGAGCTGATCATTTCCAACACCTTGAAACTGTCCTCCAAAAGTGTAGAGAGCATGGCATCTCCTTGAATCCCAAGAAATCTATCTTTTGTGTCACCGAGGGAAAATTATTGGGACACATTGTCTCCAAGGAGGGAATCAAGATTGATCTAGAAAGAGTCCAGGTAATTCAGCAGATCCCTCTCCCCACAAGCAAGAAGGGTGTGCACTCTTTCTTTGGCAAGATCAACTTCTTAAGAAGATTCATACCTGATTTTTCTGAACTTACTTTGAACATAGCCCACATGATGAAAGGGAAGTAGAATTTTGGTTGGTCCTCTGAAGGAAAGGTTGCATTTGAAGACATCAAGAGAGCTATAGCAAAGACTCCAATCTTGGCATGCCCTGATTATAACAAAGACTTCATTATCTATTGCTATGCTACTGAAAGTACTCTAGCTGTTGTGTTAACCCAGGAGAATGTTGAAGGTCATGAACTCCCCATAGCATTCATGAGTTATATTTTGAAATCCCATGAGATGAAGTACACCATGATGGAGAAACATGATTTTGCAGTGGTCAAAGCTGTGAAGCAGTTTCATTTTTACATCCTCAACTCTCATTCTATTGTGCTTGTGCCTGATACAACTATTAAATCCATTCTTACACAACAAGAATTTGGAACCAAGAGAGGCAATTGGGTAGCCAAAGTTCAGGAGTATGATCTTGACATCAAACCCACCAAGCTAGTTCGAGGAAAGGGCTTATGTGAACTCATTGCTGAAGGAGTTGATGCCAAATTGTCCAAGGAGGAAGTTGATATCCCATGTTGTTCTTTTCCTCAGCTCAACTATGAATGGTATGCTGGCATTGCACACTTTCTTACTTATGGAGAATGTCCATCCCATTTGAGTGCCAAGGATAAGAGAGCCATCAAATTAAGGTCTGCACAATATGTGTTGTGGGAAAATGCATTGTTCAAACGAGGCATAGATGGAAGGTTTTTGAAATGTGTTGACAAAGAGCAACAAAAGAAATTGTTCTCAGCTTTTCATGACCAGGCCTATGGAGGTCATTTCTCTTCTACTGTCACAACCCACAAAATCCTCCATGCTGGATATTATTGGCCGACCTTGTTCAAAGATGCAACAAATTGGGTAGGCAAGTGTGAAGCATGTCAAACCTTTGTTGGAAGACCAAAGGTGAAAGTCCATTGGAAACAATCGAGTTCAGATGTCTAGGAAGATAATTTCAAGGCATGGATACCAAATGGAGCTCGAAAACATTGACGATGATACTGCACATGACTTGCTTTGATAGCGAAGATAAATGAGATAAATATTAAGTGAAAGGAAGAAGATGACATATCTAAGCCTATGAAGCACTTTAAGAATTGAAGCTTGCAAGCATGCGGAAAGGAAATGATATAAAATTAAGGTGAGGAGACATTCCATCCATGAGTAGAAAGACATTAAGCCAAACACCATAGAGAAGATAGACACTAGGATGAAAATCTTGTGAAGGTCATTATGATAAACACCAATATTTGTCGAGATGAGTAGCAAGAGGCTAAAAAGGAGCTAAAAAGTGTATAAGGAATTTATCCTTACAAGCTCGCAGAGAAAGCATAACAAATAAAGAATAAGAACACAATTTATTTCTACAAAACCTGAGGATCTAAAACGATTCTTAGCTTTGGTTTCATAGAACAACTACCACCATTTTATAATCTAACTCCCAAGTCCCTACCAAGCTGCCACAATTTATTGAAGGATAATATGATATTTGCAAGACAACAGGCTACATTTTGAAAGTTAAATGAACGTGTTAAGTGTAGGGGAAGGAAAAATAATAATTTGATAAGAATTTTGGTATAAATTAGAATTAATTGATGTTTGAATGTGCCGCTCATCACACTCAAGTTTTCCTTGCTTTGCTCAACTTTTATTTATTTTAATAACTTATTGCTTTGTTGAAAATTGATGAGTGACAATTGGATTCTCCACTTGTGATCAAAATGTAAGCATCTATCTAAGGGAGAGGATTCAATCGTGAAGCATGGACTAATCATGGTGGGGGTGGATGTAAAGTTAGGGACTAGAACATGTCAATTTCTCACTTAAAATATGAAAAAAGTAATCAATAAAATGGGTCACATTAAATCACCCAATCAAATAATGCCACATAAGTGGAAAAAAATACATGACATAATTCCCTACAAATGGTCCACCCTAAATTTCTTTGTAGGAAAAACTACATTATTTAAATACATTAAAAAACCACTTTCCATACAATATAAATGCTCAAAACAAAATATTTAGTTTAAAAATAACAAAATCTATTAAAGGGTATTTTTTTCAAAATAAGAAAGAGGAGCCAGTTGTTGTACACCCCTCACCTTAGGTTGCACAACCACTGGTTCCTCTCACTTACCTCTCAATTCTCAATGATTTGTTTTGCTGATATTGCCGAGTCTTCTTACTAGCATTTTTAAGTCTTATTGTTCATACGACAATTTAAATAAATTGTTAAACTTCCACATTGTCAAACAATATTTTTATTTTTATTTTTGTACGGTAAAATTTCAGTGCACTTTTCTAACGTGTTAGAAGCCCTTTGGTGGGATGTGACAGGCTCAATTTTGAACACTACATGCAACATACCCCTTCCTAAATGTTAAAAAAAAAGTCCAATAAACTTGATTATCAACAAATCATTGTTTAATTCATGGAATGGTTTTGAAATGTGGCCCTCCAACCACACATTAAGTTGACTTGCAAGGTGCAAACATTACATAATATGCCCCAACATACTGCTCTCTCAGCAGTATGATTGATAGAACATCCCACACTAGAGCTCAATAAAATAAAAATATTGATAAAGGGTTATGTTACTGCAAAATCGCAGCACCCTCGAATGGCCTTGTTGTGAGTGGGGCATTCGGTGTGATTGCACAACATAGGACCATATCTCAAGTTGTGGGACTTGCAAAACTTGAGGTGGACCTTCGTAGAAAGATGGTTCTTACTTCCTAATCTACCTGCCACGAACTACTCCAGTGCAGGCAGAATCTAACTAATCCTAATATAACCGTTCCAAGGAGATAGAGAGAAAGAGAAAGGGTGAAAGAGCCTAAATTAAGTGGTGATACACCAGGAAAGGAAGTGTGAGATACTTTGTTGAGGGAGAATGAAACATGGAAAAGGGGATTGAGGGAGGTCAGACAGAAGTGACACAGACCCATATCCAGATCCTCCATAGAAACTCCATGAAGCACAACTTCCTACACCTATAAACTTGAAATACATGCATAGGGAGAAAACATGAGATAGAGAGGCACAGAGAAACAACATAATAATGCCAAAGGTTGAAATACGCCACGAAACAAGAGTTTATTACTCTATAAGGTGCAAAGACTATTACATGTGGTGATCAGAGGTACAAATACGCTCTCTAGGTGTAGGAGAAGGCCTACAACTCAAATGGAGTCGGGAAACGACTTTGATAGAGTTTTCCTACACCCAAAATGTCTCCCCCTTATCAAATGAGAAGTGTTATAATATATAGATGATGAAAATAAGAGGGAGAGAGGAGAAGCTCAGCTTTGCTCTAAAAAATCCAACTCCAAACATCAATTCCCACCGGGAATCCACCCAAAATCTTTCAAGTTTGGTTCCCTATGTTTTCTCAGCGTGTTGAAGAAGGAAGACCGACGGATCGAATAAAATCAGATTTGGTAGTTGAAGTAATCAGATTCTGCATTAATGGCCTAAAAGATTTTTTCCCATTTTTCACCCACCTAACCTCATCAAAATTAAATTTCTAGGCTCCTGTGGCATAGATGAGGTTGAGACCTTTCCAATGGTGCCAAATTTGTTGAATTTAGAGCACTTGATCGAAAGATATGTCCATTTGAATATTTGAGTCAGGTCCGTACAAAAATGGCAAAAACCAGTTAGTAGAACGGGTCTGTGGGCATGAAACTCACTTTATGCCTTTTGGCACCAAAAATATAAAATGCAAAAATTTCCCCATAGCCCCACAATTCACTTTTGGCAAAAATTCATATTCGGGCCCGCCAGCCTACATTTTCCATTCGGGCAAAAACCATCTTCAGGCCCACCGGCCCGCATTTTCCATTTCAGATAAAAACCATCTTCGCGCCCATCGGCTCGCTCATCAGCCCGCATTTAATTGAGGCTTGACACATGGTTCCTTGGGAATCAACGGAGGTGTGGTTCATTTTTATACTTTACGCCTTCTCGGGGAAAAAATTTCAAATTGCCTCTAACAACCCGCCTTCCCACTTTGACTTTTCAACATGGCCACATGGCTAGCCAGCGCTAGTTTGGGGACCATTCCTAGATTTACCTTTTGAAGGTGCACTGAAGAGACACGTGGCGCCTTCCGCTAATTTCTCTATTCCTTTATATTTTGGCTAAGTCCTTTTGCTTGGCGGGGCCCAAAAATATGACCCTGAACACGTGGAGGCTTAGCGCTTGTTTGAAAGCCCACTCCAAATTTTACTTTTGAAGAAGTGTCATGCTGACAATTGGCACCTTCCACTGGCACCTTTATACTTAGTCATTTTAGGCCCGCTCTATCCCACTTTTATCTTGTTAACTCTGCCCCTCCTCAGGCTCTGGGATACGTGGAGGCCGGGCGCTTGTTTAAGTCTCCATTTTGGATTTAATCTTTGGTAGTGCACCATTTGGACATGTGGCAGCTTCCGCTAAATCCTCCATACTTAGCGATTTAGGCTCGCTCTGAATCATTTGTAAATCCCAAAGACTTTGAGCCTTTCCCCACTTTCTCTCCTTTGAGCCTTTGGTTTCTTCGGCCTTGTTTACCTCCTTAGCCGACCCTTCTCCTCCATTTTCATGCATGTCTGCAACCTGATTGTTAGATTTGAAACGTGGGCTCGTGTGATGGAAGTGACCCTTAGATTTATTCTATGCGGGGTCATTTGGTCCTTCACAGACCCTGCTCCTCCATTGTAGAGTCCCGCTATTTCCTGACTCTGCTAGATTTGAATGTGAGTTCTCAGGACAGAGCTGACCCTCTGGTTTTCTTCTATGCGAGGTCGTGTTTGACCAATTTCATCTGGGGGAAAATTTGGGATAACGATTTGGTGACTCACAGGGAAATATGCTTGCTAGATGAAGGGAACAGTAGCCTTGAAGCATCCATTGGGCATGGATTCAAGAATAATAGCCTAATACTGGTCCAATCTGAGCTTTCAAAATATGTTCCCCTGAGCCGTTGTGAGCCTGACTGCTTGCTTAACAACCCTGAACCTATTCTTGAAATGGAATGCCTCAAGAACTGATTTTAGTTGCTCTGTATTTTTGTTTTATTTGAAATTTACAATTGCTACAGGAAACTATGGGTCTCTCTGTCATGAAGACTAAAGGGACTAGCCTCTGCACCTCTGGAGCAATACGAACAAAACTTATGTACAAAGACAAAAATCATATCTGCTTCAAATGAGACATGTAGAGTGTGCACAAGCACTTCTTCTATTGAAAACAAAATCTAATCCTACTCCTATACTAACCAGAGAGAAAAGGGACTCAAACAAATCCTGCAACTGACAAGAAGAAGTAGCTTCCTTTTCTCAAAATGGGCAGCCATGTAAATGGTTTGATGCTAAATATGGCTGCTTGTATGAGTGAAAAACTGACAATAAGATGGTCCCTCCACCCAAATCATCAAGGTATCAACATAAATGGAAAATACCTCCTCAAGATGATTTGCATTGGACTCCTGGAGGTGTCGATTGTGACCCTTGGTACTTTGATACTCATCCTCATGCCCTGAAGTGGGCATGATTGGTTGTGGCTTCTCCCTTGGCTCTACTGAAGCCAAGTATCTGATTGGGCAAGGTCTGATCCTTTAGAAGTGCCCCTTGCTCTGAATTTCAACTCTAAGGATGGAGTCTTCTTTCTGACCTTCCTGGATGGATGGTATGAGAGGGATGGTGACATCTTCTTTTCTTTTTTCTTCCTTTTCCTATGAAGAGCATGGAAGACTCATATCTTCCAACCTTGGTTTCAGAGGGCTGTCATGAAGTGCAAGATGTTGCACTTGAATGTTCTCCTCCATGACATTAGGCTCATGTGCTTAGAATGTGGATAAATGAGGAGAAAATGATGTGATCTCCTCGGGCTCCTCTACATCAAAAAATTCCTCCAAGTCTGACAAATAATCTGCCTCCTTGTTGTCTTGCTGCATGTGCTCTACCTCCTCCATGGTGTCCTCCTGATTTACAATTTTCTCACCATGGTTCCCCTCCTCTTTAAACATGAAGTTTGAAAGTTCAAACTCTTCTTCAACATTAGAACTTGAAGGGTATGAAGTGGGAGGAAGAACTAAAGGTTCTTCTATGGCCTACTCCACACTTAGAGCCTCTTAAACTATATGGTCTTCCTCCATCATGGGTTCATCAATCAAATCAGGCCCTTGAAATGAAAACAAGCAACCTCCAGTGATGTTTTCTTCATTGAGAGGCTTCAACCCTAATTTTATCTCTCCCAACTTCTCCTCTTCAACAGGACTCAGAGCTGATTGTTCCTCCTCCTTAACTAGTTGTGTAGCTTGGATTATATCAGCATTCTCTTTAGACAAAGTTCCACTAGGGACACTATATTCAGATTAAACAGGATGTTGGTCTTCTTCTTCTTCTTGTTTTTGTTCCTTTTCATCATGATACTGCTGATTATATTATGGACATGATTATGGACCTTATTATAGTATGATGTTAGATGTTAGATCATGGATTATTGTTGACTTGATTCAGTTATGATGCATGATGATTATTAGAGACATTTTGGATATTGATGATGATATACTATTTGACATGGTTATATTATGGATGTTGTGCGGACTTGTGATATTTGGATATTGTGAGTAGACCTAGAAATGGAAATTATTGGATGATGATATAGTTGTTGATAAAACCATAAATGATATTGTTAAATTGCTTTGATGTTGTTGTGATTCATACATCTAAATGATTTTGGGAATTATATTTATATTATTTTGGATGTTCTGATATGGCCATGAGGCCGAAGGAGGTATTTGTGTTTTGTAGGTTAAAATATCACAACAAACATTGGGGGATTGGAGACCAACCACATTGGAATTCTAGATGAATTCAACAAGGTCACCATGACAACTAGTATTTGTTTGTGCGTGTTTGTGTGTGTTAGGGATTCCCATGGGGGGATCACCTTTAATTGTGACCAAGGGGTTTTATGTATTCCTTTTATTTTGGTCCCTTTGTTTATGTTTGCATGTGTTTATTTTGTGGTGCTTTTACCCCTTTCATTATTCATTAAATGGTGTGTAAATATTGTGAGTAATCATGTTGTTAAGTTAGTTAATTAAAACATGTCATAAGAAAGTAATTAATAGAGTTGTTGGCCATGATTAAAGATGTGTAAGTGATGTGTAAGTTAACTTTTGAGTGTGAAACACTCCACCTTCTTGGAAATTCAAAATTGTCCTTGGAGGCTGATTTTGGAGGCTTGTGGGACAAGTTAAACTTGTCCCATACCTCTTAAATTTAATTACCAACCATACCTACGGTTGGGGAGTTGAGATTAGACTTTTGTGATGTTTTTTGAGAAGACAAATTGTAGGTTTTAATTGCACTTTTCTTACATGATTTAATTTCAGTCCTTTGGGGTGTGGGTTGGATTTGAGTGTGTAAGTAAACTGTCATATTATTCACCCACCTAGTTATTGTGCATTGGAGAATGAAGTTGACTTTTGGGTTGGGGTTGAAGAGATGTGATATGGCATCCTACGTGGATCTGCCTCATTCTCTTCCCTTCCCTCTTCTATAAAATTTGAATGGCTTGCCTTGTTTTGGGGTTGCTTCACTTTGGAGACTTCATTTTCTTGGGTGAATTCTTTTGTTGTTTTGGAGCTCTTGCTTGAAGAAGTTTTTTTGGGAAGATTGTTGCATGCTTGTGCTTGGCTATTTTTGGATTGCTTGCATTGGGATAAAGCTTGTTGTTTTGGAACTTGGAACAACTCCATCATGGAGAGGTAGGAGCTTGACTCTTGAAATGCTCTTCTTTTATGAATGTAAGTGTTAATGTATGAATGTTTTGGCATGGTTGTGGGTTGTTGGGTAGATGGCCTAGGAATGGTGTAGGAGAAGACTATGGGGTTATTTTGTGGGAGGCACAAGTGTGTTTTAGGGAGGTATAAGAGTGGAGGGAGTTGGGATTTGGGTTCCACCTTACAAAGAAATAGCTTGCATTTCTTTACTGTTATGGGGTGCCATAAGAGGTTGGGGAGGCATAAGGAAATGTGAGGAATAAGGGGTACTTGGGGGAGGCATAAGGGCATGTCAGGGATTTGAAATGTATATATATATATATATATATATATATATTTTGGTGGTTTGTTCTCAGGTGGTGATACCCATTTCCCCTTTTGGGAGGCATAAGCAGCATCCCCCATAGTTTCTTTCTCCTTTGGCTTGCTTGAGGAAGCCTTAGTATTGTTTGTCATGTTTTAATGTAGTTGTAGAACTACATTCTGTTTTGGACTATGTTTTTATTGTGATTATGTTGCTTGTGTGGTTGTGGAAGCCTGTTGTTGCCATGAGTTGGATCACATATTTTATTGCATTGTGGTTGGGGCTCGGGGGCCAATGAAGAAGGATGGATTCTCCTCTTCATTGGATGTCTTGGTTGGGTGGAGAGCATTTCCTTTCCCCTACTCTTGTTGTGATCAAATTGGAAGAATGAGAAATCTGCATGTTGTTGTTCTGGAGCTGAGATATAGACAGTTTGACAGTCCCTTGTGAAATGAAATCTTATTGTAGCCCCTTTCCCACTTGAAGTGGATGATCTGTGTATTCATTATCATGGAAAGATACTATGTATTGGCAATGAAAGTGGAAATTTGAAATGTAAAAGAGTTATACTCTGTATTCTGTGTTGGAAAGAATGAGAAAGAATGATACGTGTTTTGTATGTTGTATTTTGAAATCAAATGGAAAGGAGGTTGTAAGAGTTTCATTTGAATTAATGGAAGTGTTTTCCTTGTTCATATGATATTCTTTCCATTGGAAATATGTACTTAACAAGCTCTATGAAATCCCTGTTTGGAAAGTGGAAAAGTGAAACACGTGAAAAGAAAATGTATTATTCTGTCCTTGTATATAATATATGTTTTTGGAAAGAATAAAATAAGGAAGTTGTAAAGTTGTCTTTTGGAATAGATAAAGGATTGCATAATCTTCCTCAAATTGTATCATTGTGTTGAATTTAATCATTTAGATGTGAGTTGTAATCTCTGTTTGAAAGGAAGTGTAATACTCTGTTTCTTTGAAATATGTGAAAGTTGGAAATCAGAGATGTATCTTAGTTTTGAATAGTTGGATTGAATCAACTAAATGCATTAGATTAGGTTTGGAGCACATTATAATACTTGGAAGAAGACAATGGCAAATAGACCTTTTAAAAAAAAAAATTGAACTTTGTCTTGTATTTCCTATTGACAATTATTTAATCCCAAATGCTCAGACCAAATCTGCAACAAAGGAATAACAAATGAAACATTAATTTGGGCATAATAAGATCTAATCGAATTCATCTAGATATTAACACTTAAGGAAATTCTTATAAAAACTTAGCAAAATTGGGCTCAACCGTTTTGCAGTTCGTGCTGCTGTCAAGAAATGTAAATGTTCAAATTGTAAATCAATCAGACAAATTGAATCTTGAAATCTCTCTTAAATACACCTAAGAAAAATTTTCCATGTCTATTTGACATGTTGAGAGAGGGACAAGAACAAATTGAACAAATTTAACAAGTTAAAATTTACCAGTTTGCACTGTAAAATCCTGCAGAACATTTTCAAAAAATTGACCCCTTAAAATTTATCAAAATAAAAAATTAATGATCTCTGTGTAAAGAGGACGTCGAGAGATTTCCAGAAAGTCCTCATTTTCCCAAAACTGAGCCCTCTATCAAAAGTTATGGCCTTCTGAAGTTTTTCCTTCACTTGGCGTCAAAAAAAAAATTGGGGAAAAATTTCCTTGGCGGGCCCGCGGGCCCGAATTTTTCCCTTAGAACTTCAGAAAAAATTTGGGAAAATTTTCCTAATTTTCCCCGCTGACCCACTGTAGCCAATCAGAGGCTGCCACATGGCACCATGAGGTGTTGGCGGAGGGGCGGACCCCTTTTTAAGCTTAGCGCTCCCGAAAAATTTTGGGAAAATTTTCCAAATTTTCCACGCTGCCCCGGGTGGCCGCAACCAATTAGGTGATGCCACGTGGCATCACGAGGCATCGGTGGTGGAGCGGGTCCCTTTTTTCCTTTGTACATTTTCAAAAAAATTTTGGGAAAATTTTCCAAATTTTCCCCACCGCCCGCCGGCCTGCAGCCAATCAGGAGCCGCCATGTGGCATCGCGAGGTGCCGGTGGAGGCGCGGGTGAATGCTACCCTCTTAGCCCTTCGGGGCATTAAACTAATTTTCTCCCCGCCACCCGCCTTCCCTACGTTGGCTTAGGAGATGCCACGTGTCCCTTGTGCAGACTTGCAGGAGTGCGGGTGCAAAGTTGGCTTTCGCCTCATGCGGGAAGATTTTTCAAAATGTCTTCCACTGCCCCGCTCTCCCCGCGCTGACTTGGGAGGCGCCACGTGTCCCTAGTGGACTTTGGACCGCGGGTGTGCGGGCACAAAGTTTGTTTTTCTTACCTTTCCCCACATGGGAAAATTTCCAAAAGTCTCCCCACGGCCTGCCGACCCGCTCTTGGGGTAAATTTTCACCCCTGGGCCCGCAGGCCCGCTCTTGGGGAAAATTTTCACCCCAAGGCCCACCGGCCCATAACTCAAAAAATATGAGGAGTTAGGAGGACTTATTTATATCAATGGAAAGGTGAGAAAATTTCCTATCCAATGGGAATAATTTAGGGAAATTTTGAATGCATTAAGTTTGAGAAAAATCAAGTTGAACCTTTAAGCCGGTTAGTGAGTGGGTATGGTGAGGAATTACCCTCTGAACCTTATTGTACCTTCTAACCCTAAATTTTGGACCTTATGACCTCTAATAATTGTTAATAAAAGAAAATCATGTTCTAGTGAATTAGAATTGTTCTGAAACTTGTTAGTGACAGTTGTTGCCTTGTAATCCGGTTGTAGACTCTTTTAAACAAAAAAAAATTATTCCATAATTTTCCTAATTAATCCTAGGTTGTTCTTGGGTCTCAAGTGGGTTGTTTTAGTGGGCATTACACTTGGTATCAGAGCAGTGGTTCAAAATCTTGGGCCATTGGGCACACTAGAAAACTTGAGACATGAACCTTAAATCTAGCACACTTTTAAATCTAGAAAACAACTTGGTTTAGAAGTTACATATTTTAGTAAACATGGAAACTGAATAAAACTTAGAAAGGTGAACTAACTCTCGCCTTGGTCTGTGCAGGAGGCGCAGACGGGACGAGGGGTATTTTCACATAGACCTAGACTTACCACCACCAGATCATGTTGTAGCAAGCCATCCTACCCCAAATTTTGTAGACTCTTCAGGATGTTAATGTCGCTCTACGTGGAGGATCAGTAGGAGGGCATGCAGCCAGACATGATAGAGTCCCTTCCATTGAGGGTCATGTATCACCTCGACCCAGTGAGGAGCATGGAGGAGAGAACTCCCATGCAGAGTCAGCCAGAGATTGAGTCACCACAGAGGGAGCAGGGTGACCGAGTTTCAGGACATAGAGAGAGGTCTCAGAGCCCTAGGCTTAGGGATGAGCATGCAGAGAGACCTAGAGGCCGTCAGACCATAGCTGTAGATCACATCAGGGAGATCCTGAAGCTTCAGCCATCACTATTATTCTGGTGACATAGGTGGATTTCAGGTAGAGGCCTGGTTAGTGAGCTTGAGTGGGTGCTTCAAGCTCTGTCCTTGTTCTAGCAACACGAAAGCTCGTGTTGCGATCCATCTACTGAAGGATGGAGCTGGTGTCTGGTGGCGGACAGAGGAGCAGAAGCTCCATGTTGATTCTGAGACAGTTACCTGGGAGCTCTTTGAGGAGCATTTCGGACCAGATATTTGTCATGGAGGTTCATACAGCAGACAGATAGATGAGTTCCATGACCTCGACAGGCATCTCTCACAGTGGCTGAGTATGAGAGTAGATTTCTGGATCTACTCCAATATGTTGGTTATATGCAGGATGAGCAGGTGCGGATTCACAGGTTCATCCGGGGCCTGAATCTAGACATTGGAGGTGCAGTGTGGATCCATTGTCCACAGACATTAGCTGAGGCCATCGAGAAGGCCTATATAGCAGAGGAGACTCGGGGAAAGACCCAACAGGCTAGAGACCGAGTCCGGAGCCACATACAACAGATGCAGGACAACAGATCGAGGGGGTCAGTACCTCTTCCTCATGGTGGATAGGGTTCAGCACAGTCATCTTTTAGACCACAGCAACAGCAACAACAGTAGTCCCGCCCACCTTATAGACCTCCATAGAGATTTGATGCACAGAGAGGTCAGAGTATGGGGCCTCCTCCTAGGGGTCCCATCAGGACACAGGGTGCCTAGAGAGCTCACCCAGCAGGAGCTCACCAGTAGAGACCTCAGCAGAGATGCAGCTGGATCATCAGGATCCACACCACAGACCTCCAGAGTACCGAGTGGACCTGCTACACAGGGGAGAGGATCAGGCGGTTGTTTTGGTTGTGGTGTTACTGGACATTTCTGGAGAGACTACCCATAGAACCCTAATAACAAGGGTAAGACATAGATCTCAGAGCCTACTGTTGGTGATATGGGGCACATAGTCATAGGATGTATGCAGTGGTCGAGAACCGCCAGGAAGAGCATCAGAGTATAGTTATTGAGGCTACAGGTAACATTGGTGGTATTCCTACCTCCATTTTGTTTGATTCTGGTTCTTCTGATTCTTTTATTGCACCATCTTTAGTAGAGCGATGCAAGCTGGTGGTAGTTAGGCAAGGGTCATTGTTGGGATGTTGAGATGGCTTCTGGAGCCAAGATCTTTGTAGACTCTTAGTTAAGGAGTGTGTGGTAGATTTGGGACCTTTCACCACTACCTCGGATCTTTGTATCCTTCCTTTGGGCTCATATGGAGTCATCTTGGGTATGGATTGGTTGTCTACACACAGGGCTAGAGTGGACTGTTACCACAAGATTATATCTTGTGCAGATGATTTGGGAGTTGAGTTGGTGATTTCAGGGGTCAGGAGACCCGTTTCTATTCGCACCATCTCTGCTATGCAACTTAAGCGGTGTGTGCGATGGGGTTGTCAAGTTGTATGCTGTTACAGTCAGTGATAGATCAGAGGATGGATCTAGTGGACCATCGCTAGATGATCACCCCATTTTGAGAGAGTTTGCATATGTCTTTCAGGGAGCTACCGGGGTTACCACCCCCATGTGAGATTGATTTTCATATAGATCTGGTTCCTGGAGCAGAGCCTATCTCACGAGCACCTTATCGGATGACCACACCAGAGCTCTGTGAGCTCAAGTTGCAGCTTGAGGGCCTTTTGGAGAAAGGCCTTATCCGCCCTAGTGTATCCCCTTGGGGTGCACCAGTGATCTTTGTAAAGAAGAAGGATGGATCCTTGCGGTTGTGTATTGATTACTGCCAGCTGAATAAGGTAACGATCAAGAATCGTTATCCCCTTCCACGCATTGATGATTTATTTGATCAGATGAAGGGAGACACAATTTTCTCTAAGATAGACCTTAAGTCAGGTTACCATCAGCTGAGGATTTCAGAGGCAAACATTCATAAGACCGCCTTCCGTACGAGATATGGCCACTATGAGTTCACAGTGGTGCCTTTTGGTTTGACGAATGCCCCCGTAGTGTTTATGAGTTTGATGAATGGGGTATTTAGGACCTTCTTAGATCGCTTCATGCTCATCTTCCTTGATGACATTTTGATTTACTCACGTATGCATGAGGAGCACAAGGGGCACCTTCACCAGGTTCTTCAGTGTCTCTGAGAGCAACAACTTTATGGGAACTTGGAGAAGTGTGCATTATTTCAGACAGAGGTGCAGTATTTGGGTCATATCATTTCTGGGGAAGGTATCGCCATTGATACTTCCAAGATTAGAGCTATTATGGATTTTCCAACACCCACTACTGTGACTGAGGTGTGCAGCTTCATGGGATTAACAGGTTACTATTGAAGATTTGTTCAAGACTTCTCTCGATAGTACACACCCCATCGCTTCCCTTCAGAGGAAAGGGAATAAATATGTTTCTTAGGACAGGTCGCGAGCATACCTTTAGTACACTGAAGGAATGTCTCACTACAACACCCATTCTTGTACTGCCAAATCCACAGGGTGGGTTTTTCATTTGAACGGATGCTTCCTTAGTAAGGCTTAGAGGTGTGTTGATGCAGGAGGGCAGAGTAGTGGCTTTTGAGTCTCGCAAACTCAAATATTATGAGCGTAATTATTTGACTCATGATCTTCAGCTTGTGATAGTTTTTCATGCTTTGGTTTGATGGACGTACTTTCTACTTGGTCAGAGATTCACACTCAGGACATATCACTTGAGTCTTCGCCACCTCTTCACGTAGTCCAATCTCAATGCTCGTGAGCGTCATTGGATGGAATTTCCTATTTCAATATGATATGGAGATAGAGCATGTAAAGGGGAATTTTGATGGTTTCTCACTAGAGGCAGTTGGCCTTCTCAGGCACAAAGGCCAAATTTATGTTCCCAGAGAGGGAGGCTTGAGGCAGGACATCTTGGTAGAGGAACAACGTGCACCCTATTCAACCCACCCTAGGGTAAAGAAGATGCAGACCACCTTGAGACAGTTGTATCATTGGAGAGGAATTCGTAGAGACGTGGCCTAGTTCATGTCACTGTCAGGAAATAAGAGATAAAATATGTGGAATAATCCCTTACAAAATTGCAACAGTAGAAACTAATATGCAGAAAATATTACAGATCTCAAATAAAAGTGTAGAATAAATAACACAACACAGAGAGAGAAGATTTAACGTGGTTCACCCAATTTGGGCTACGTCCACCAAGAATCACTTACTCAGATTTTATTACAAGCCTCCACTCTCTCAATACAATACCCAGATCCATTTGGAGCTATGCTTAACAAACTCTACAAAATTCACACCCGAATTCAAAAAATACATCTGCAATACATTACTTGTCTATGTATCATATGCATAAGACCATATAAATAGACAATTGTTTAAGCAGTTTGATAGAAAACCGTGGGTATCAAAACCATGGGCAAAAACTGTGGGTATCAAAACCATGGGCAAAAAACCATGGGTATCAAAACAATGGGTACCGAAAAACCATGGGCCCAAAAATAGACCATAACGTTTACCCATTACCCATGGGTTAATAAACCACCCATGAAAATTTGCTTCAGAGGCTTCACCCCCAAACCCCCTTGACCCACTCACCAGCGAGCAGGACTTCCGTAAAAGTACCTGAGTGTAACACATAGAAGGTGTACCACACTCTAACATGAAAATAGGCTCCACAAACATAACATCTTGAGGCAGGCATAACATCTCACAAACTCAAATATTATGAGCTTAATCATCTGACTCATGATCTTGAGATTGCGGAAGTTGTGCACGCTTTGGTTCAATGGAAGAACTTTCTGCTTGGTCGGAGATTCACACTCAGGACAGATCACTTGAGTCTTCGCCACCTCTTCACGCAGCCCAATCTCAATGCTCATCAACGGCATTGGATGGAATTGCTTTGTTAGTATGATATGGAGATAGAGCATGTAAAGGGGAAGTTTGATGGTTTCTCACTAGAGGCAAATGGCCTTCTCAGGCAAAAAGACCAGATTTATGTTCCCAGAGAAGGAGGCTTGAGGCAGGACATCTTGGCGGAGGCACATTGTGCACCCTATTCAGCCCACCCTAGGGTGAAGAAGATGCACACCACCTTGAGAAAGTTGTATCATTGGAGAGGAATTCGTAGAGATGTGGCCCAGTTCATGTCACGATGTTTAGAGTTCCAGAAAGTGAAGGTCAAAAATCAGCAACTAGTTGGCCTTCTCTTTCCTCATGTTATACCGGAATGGAAGTGGGACACCATTTCCATGGACTTCATTGTTGGGCTACTGATGTCGAGATATCACCACAACGCCATCGTGGTCACGATTGAAAAATTGAAAAAAGTGGCTCACTTTTCTCTGGTGAAGACCACTTATACAGCTAGTGCAGTGGCACGGGTGTATCTTGATGATATTTTCAGGTTGCATGGGATTCTGCAAAAGATCATTAGTGACCGTGATCCTTTGTACAATTCCCATTTCTAGACCACCATGCAGCATGCCCTCGGGATGAAGATCAATTTCAGCAAAACATATCACCCTGAGACAAATGGATAGACTGAGTGGGTGAATTAGATTTTAGAGGACATTCTCAAGATGTATGTGATGGATCAGCAGTCTAGATGGGAATAGTACCTGTACTTGGTAGAGTTTTCCTACAATAATAGTTTTCAGAGTTCTATAGGCATGGTTCCTTTTTAGGCTTTGTATGGCAGAGAGTGCAGGACACCTCCTAGTTGGGACAGGTTAGAGGACAGGGCTTCTCTTGGACCAGATTTGTTACATGACATGGAGTAGCAGGTGGCTTTGATCAGACAGAGACTGCAAGAGGCACATGACAGATAGAAGAAGTACGCAGATCAGCATAGGACCGAACATAGTTTTGATGTGGGCATGAAGGTGTTCCTGTTAGGAAATAAGAGATAAAATATGTGGAATAATCCCTCACAGAATCGCAACAGAAGAAAATAATATGCAGAAATTATTACAGATCTCAAATAAAAATTACAGAATAAAATAACACAACACAAAGAGATAGTATTTAACGTGGTTCACCCAATTTGGGCTACGTCCACCAAGAATCACTTGCTCAGATTTTATTACAAGCCACTACTCTCTCAATACAATACCCAGATCCATTTGGAGCTATGCTCAACAAACTCTACAGAATTCACAGCCGAATTCAAAACACATCTGTAATACATTTTCTTGTTCATCTATCATATGCATAAGACCATATAAATAGACAACTGCTTAAGCAGTTTGATACAAAACCGTGGGTATCAAAACCAAGGGCAAAAAACCGTGGGTATCAAAACAATGGGCAAAAGACCGAAAACACCATGGGCCCAAAAATAGCCCATAACGGTTACCCATTACCCATGGGTTAATAAACCACCCATGAAAATTTGCTTCGGGGGGCTTTCGGGGGGGCCCCCGAACCCCCTTGACCCGCTCACCGGCGAGCGGGACCACTGTAAAAATACCCGAGTGTAACACATGGAAGGTGTACCATACTCTAACATGAAAATAGGCTCCACAAACATAACAATCTCCCACTTGGAGACTAGTTTCCACTGAGCAAGCTTCTCAACCCTTCACTATCATTTGCGAAGGCCAACCAAAGCTGAACATAGCTTTAGTTTATCCCTTGTGACCACCTTGGTCATCATGTCTGCAGGATTCTGAGTGGTATGAATCTTCTCCAACTTCAACTTATCTTCCTCCAAAGCTGTCCTGATGAAGTGATATCTCAACTGTATATGCTTCGTCCTGGAGTGGAAAGCAAAGTTCTTAGCTAGGTGTATAGCACTCTGACTATCACTATATAGCTTACATTCCTCCTGCTTATGCCCCAACTCCTCAAGTAATTGTTGTAGCCAAATCATCTCTTTGCTTGCCTCTGTGGCAGCAACATACTCAGCCTCCGTGGTTGACAAAGCCACCAGCTTCTGTAGTCGTGAAATCCAGCTCACTGCTGTCCCACCTACAGTGTAAATATAACCTATTGTGCTCCTCCTGCTGTCTACATCTCCAGCCATGTCTGAATCTACATAACCACGTAAAGTGGTGGTCTGATCCACTGTAGCACAAAACTGTCCCCATGGTTCCTCTCAAATACCGAAGGATCCACTTTACTGCTTGCCAATGCTCTTTACCTGGATCACTCATAAATCTACTCACAGCTCCCACTGCATGGGCAATATCAGGCCTAGTGCACACCATAGCATACATCAAACTGCCAACTGCTGATGAGTAAGGTACCTTGGACATCTGGTTTCTTTCCTGCTCTATCTTGGGACACTGCTCCTTTGATAACTTGAAATGGCCTGCCAAAGGAGTCCCAACCGGTTTAGCATCCTGCATGTTAAACCTATCCAATACCTTCTTAATGTACTCTTCCTGAGATAAAGTCAACTTCCGTTCCTTCCTATCCCGAGTTATCCTCATACCAAGGATTTGTCTAGCTGCCCCCAAATCCTTCATATCAAAGGATTCACTTAGCTGTTTCTTGAGTACTTTTATTTCCTGCATGTTTTTACCTGCAACCAACATGTCATCAACATACAAACACAGGATAATATAACTTCCATCCTCAAATTTCTTTGTATACACACAATGGTCAGAATGACATATAATATAACCTTGCTCCATCATGAAGCTATCAAACTTCTTATACCATTGACGTGGAGCTTGTTTCAGGCCATACAAGCTCTTCTTCAATTTGCACACCATCTCCTCTTTACCTTTGACTTTCATATCCTTCTGGCTGCTGCATATATAGCTCCTCCTCCAAATCACCATGGAGAAATGTAGTCTTTACATCTAACTGTTCTAAGTGCAAGTCTTCTGCTGCCACTATTCCAAGAACAGTTCTAATAGAAGTCATTTTTACTACAGGAGAAAAAATCTCATCAAAATCTATACCTTGTTTCTGTGCAAACCCCTTGACCACCATCCGGGCCTTATATCTTTTCTTTCCTCCTTCTTCATCTTTAACTCTGTACACCCACTTGTTCTGCAATGCTCTTTTGCCTTCCGGTAGCTTCACCAAATCCCAAGTCCGGTTCTCCATGAGAGACTTATGCTCCTCATCCATGGCTTGCTCCCACTTCTTACTGGCATCTACCTACATTACTTCATCAAAGCTCTCTGGCTCTCCACTATCAGTGAGTAATAAATAATAAAGAGAAGGAGAAATAATGTTCAGGTTCTTTTCTTACCCTAGAAGACCTCCTCACTGTAGGAGTTTGGGGTTCCTATTGAGTAGGTTCCTGAACTGATTCATGGGTCACTTTCCCATCCAAAAGATCCTCTACCACTGCATATTCTTTCTTGGATTCTTCCCTGTTTTCCTGCAACTGTTGCTTATACATGACTTTCTCATTAAAGACCACATCCCTAGACCGAATGATTTTCTTGTCCTTAATACTCCAACATTTAAATCCAAAGTCATCACCGCCATAACCAATGAAAGTACATTTTTCTGATTTAGCCTCTAGCTTGGTCCTATCATCCTTGTCTATATGAACAAACACCTCACATCCAAAGACTCTAAGAAATGAATAATCAATATTTCTTACCATACCATGCCTCCTCAGGTATGCCTCCATCCAAGGCACTTGAGGGTCCTCTGTTTATCAAGTACACAGTTGTGCTCACCGCTTCTACCCAAAAAGAAAGAGGCAGTCCTGCATGTAATCTCATGCTCCTAGCACGTTCCATTATTGTTCTGTTCATCCTTTCTGATACCCCATTCTGCTGCGGAGTTCTTGGAACCATCTTTTGCCTGCGGATTCCATTCTTAGAACAGTAATCATTAAATTCATTGCTGCAATACTCCCCTCCATTATCTGACCTGAGACATTTTAGCTTAAGACCTGTTTCATTCTCTACCAAGGCTTTCCATTTAACAAAAGTGTCAAATACATCAGATTTGTTGTCTAATACAATAAACCCAAACTTTCCTTGTTGCATCATCAATAAAAGTAACATAATAACTTGAACCCCCAAGAGATGATACCTGAGCCGGCCCCCACACATCAGAATGTACCAGCTCTAACTTACTCTCTTTCTTCATAGGTCCAACCTTGAGAAACCTTACTCACTTCTGTTTCCCATATATGCAGTTCTCACAAAAATCCAAACCTGTTTCTATATATCTAGGCAAATTCTTCTTTATGATGTTCATGCCCTTATGGCTCATATGACCGAGCCTATAGTGCCATAATGTTGTATCTGCATCTGAAGCCACAATATTACAATCATTAGTATTATCAGTGGTTAAATACAAGGTTCCAACCTTCTTACCTCTTGCCACCACAAGAGCACCCTTGGTAACCTTCCAAGAGTCTGCTGTAAATATCACAGTACAACCATCACTTCCCAACTGCCCTAGCCGATATCAAATTTCTCCTTAATGTAGGCACATGTCTGACATCCTTCAATAGCCATGTATTCCCATTCTACATCTTAACCTGAACAGAACCTTTTCCAACTATGCTGCAAGGCTCATCATCACCAAGAAAAACATGCCCAAAATCCCCTTGAACATAATCAACAAAATAATGCCTATGTGGAGTAGCATGAAAAGAAGCCCCTGAATCTAAAACCCAAGATTCAGTAATATTATGCAAAGAAAGAATCAAAGCATCCTGACATACATTACCCGATGCCACATTTGCCTCCTTGTTTTCTTCCTGTTGTTTCTTCTTATCCCGAAGCTCCCAACAGTCCTTCTTTGCATGCCCAGGCTTTCCACAATTCCAAGCATACAATCTTGTTCTTGGATTTTGACCTTGCCCGATCTTTTGATTTTCCACGGTTTCCTCTATTCTTCTGTCTCCCTCTAGTTTCCATTGTCAAAGCATTCCCTGAAGTAGAAGATTCCCCAGAGCTTTTTCTTCACATTTCCTCAGGACCCTTAGAATCACCCCTACAACATCCTCAAACTTCAACTTCGAGTTAGCTGAGGAACCGAGTTACTTACCGCCATTACCAGGCTATTCCAACTCTCAGGTAAAGAGCACAGAATTAATAAAGCCCTAACTTATTCATCAAATTCTATTGTAACCAAAGCTAGCATATTCACAACCGTATTGAAATCATTTAAATGATCTGCTACTGAACTATTCTCAGACATCTTCATATTAAACAACTTTTTCATTAAAAATATCTTATTAGAGGCAGAGGGTTTTTCATACAACTTCCCTAATGCATCCATTAGATCTTTTGTAGTCTTTTCCTTTGAAACATTAAATAATACTGAAGATGCAAGACACAGCCGGATTTCCAAGTGCCTTCCGATCCAACAAATCCCATTCTGCATCTGTCATACTCGAGGGTTTGTTCACCTTCTCAGATAGCGGAGTATAAAGATCCTTCTGATAAAGGTAATCTTCCATCTGCATCTTCCAAAGACTAAAATTCTACCCGTTGAATTTATCAACTCTAGATCTTCCATCATCTACCATAGCTCCCACTCAAGCTAAATAAAACTTTCCCTGCGATTCAACACTTCAGCAAACCAAACCAGGCTCTGATACTAATTGTTAGGAAATAAGAGATAAAATATGCGGAATAATCCTTTACAGAATCGCAACAGTAGAAACTAATATGCAGAAAAATATTACAGATCTCAAATAAAAGTGTAGAATAAATAACACAACACAAAGAGACAAGATTTAACGTGGTTCACCCAATTTGGGCTACGTCCACCAAGAATCACTTGCTCAAATTTTATTACAAGCCTCCACTCTCTCAATACAATACCCAGATCCGTTTGGAGCTATGCTCAACAAACTCTACAGAATTCACAGCCCGAATTCAAAACACATCTGCAATACATTTTCTTGTCTATCTATCATATGCATAAGACCATATAAATAGACAACTTGCTTAAGCAGTTTGATACAAAACTGTGGGTATCAAAACCAAGGGCAAAAACCATGGGTATCAAAACAATGGGCAAAAGACTGAAAAAAACCATGGGCCCAAAAACAACCCATAACGGTTACCCATTACCCATGGGGTTAATAAACCACCCATGAAAATTTACTTCGGGGGCTTTGCCCCTGAACCCCCCTGATCGGGGGGGCTTCAACGCCCCGAAGTGACCCGCTCATCGGCGTTAAATCTGTGATGCTTCGTAAATATTTCCGAGTGGGAGACATGGAAGGTTGTACCATACTCTAACAATGTGTTAGAGACCTAGGGCTGCACAAAACATAACAAAATCTAGGTTGAGTGCTAAAGACATAGTTGAAAATAGTCACTTCATCTACTATTGGAGTATTTTCCACACATCAGAAATAGTCATTAGAGGATACCACTTAAAGTGATGGCCCTTTGGCCTACCATCTAACATTGAGACCACCCAGCTTGTCTCACATACATGATGTGTTTCATGTTTCAGTTCTTAAGAGATATGTTGCAGATCCTTCTCATTTGTTAGATTGGACATCATTGCAGGTGCAGGATTAGGGGCAAGTGATGGTGGAGCCCATTCGCATCCTAGGTCATAGGAACCTGGGCCTTCGAGCCAGAGAGGTTAATGTAGGTCTGGGTGCAGTGGGACATATATGATGAGACTGCAGCTACATGGGAGGATGCTACTTTGCTACGAGTTCAGTTTCCACACTTGTTCCAGTGACTTCCAAGAGGAAGTTCGAGTTTAAAGGGAGGGGGATGTAGTGCCCACTTCCCTTTGACACCTTTTTTATACTAATCATGATACTATTGATTATATTATGGACATGATTATGGACCTTATTATAGTATGATGTTAGATGTTAGATCATGGATTATTGTTGACTTGATTCAGTTATGATGCATGATGATTATTAGAGACATTTTAGATATTGATGATGATATACTATTTGACATGGTTATATTATGGATGTTGTGCGGACTTGTGATATTTGGATATTGTGAGTAGACCTAGAAATGGAAATTATTGGATGATGATATAGTTGTTGATAAAACCATAAATGATATTGTTAAATTGCTTTGATGTTGTTGTGATTCATACATCTAAATGATTTTGGGAATTATATTTATATTATTTTGGATGTTCTGATATGGCCATGAGGCCAAAGGAGGTATTTGTGTTTTGCAGGTTAAAATATCACAACAAACATCAGGGGATTGGAGACCAACCACATTGGAATTCTAGATGAATTCAACAAGGTCACCATGGCAACTAGTATTTGTTTGTGCGTGTTTGTGTGTGTTAGGGATTCCCATGGGGGGATCACCTTTAATTGTGACCAAGGGGTTTTATGTATTCCTTTTATTTTGGTCCCTTTGTTTATGTTTGCATGTGTTTATTTTGTGGTGCTTTTACCCCTTTCATTATTCATTAAATGGTGTGTAAATATTGTGAGTAATCATGTTGTTAAGTTAGTTAATTAAAACATGTCATAAGAAAGTAATTAATAGAGTTGTTGGCCATGATTAAAGATGTGTAAGTGATGTGTAAGTTAACTTTTGAGTGTGAAACACTCCACCTTCTTGGAAATTTGAAATTGTCCTTGGAGGCTGATTTTGGAGGCTTGTGGGACAAGTTAAACTTGTCCCATACCTCTTAAATTTAATTACCAACCATACCTATGGTTGGGGAGTTGAGATTAGACTTTTGTGATGTTTTTTTGAGAAGGAAAATTGTAGGTTTTAATTGCACTTTTCTTACATGATTTAATTTCAGTCCTTTGGGGTGTGGGTTGGATTTGAGTGTGTAAGTAAACTGTCATATTATTCACCCACCTAGTTATTGTGCATTGGAGAATGAAGTTGACTTTTGGGTTGGGGTTGAAGAGATGTGATATGGCATCCTACGTGGATCTTCCTCATTCTCTTCCCTTCCCTCTTCTATAAAATTTGAATGGTTTGCCTTGTTTTGGGGTTGCTTCACTTTGGAGACTTTATTTTTCTTGGGTGAATTCTTTTGTTGTTTTGGAGCTCTTGCTTGAAGAAGTTTTTGGGAAGATTGTTGCATGCTTGTGCTTGGCTGTTTTTGGATTTCTTGCATTGGGATAAAGCTTGTTGTTTTGGAACTTGGAACAACTCCATCATGGAGAGGTAGGAGCTTGACTCTTGAAATGCTCTTCTTTTATGAATGTAAGTGTTAATGTATGAATGTTTTGGCATGGTTGTGGGTTGTTGGGTAGATGGCCTAGGAATGGTGTAGGAGAAGACTATGGGGTTATTTTGTGGGAGGCACAAGTGTGTTTTAGGGAGGTATAAGAGTGGAGGGAGTTGGGATTTGGGTTCCACCTTACAAATAAATAGCTTGCATTTCTTTACTCGTTATGGGGTGCCATAAGAGGTTGGGGAGGCATAAGGAAATGTGAGGAATAAGGGGTACTTGGGGGAGGCATAAGGGCATGTCAGGGATTTGAAATGATATATATATATATTTTGGTGGTTTGTTCTCAGGTGGTGATACCCATTTCCCCTTTTGGGAGGCATAAGAAACATCCCCCATAGTTTCTTGCTCCTTTGGCTTGCTTGAGGAAGCCTTAGTATTGTTTTTCATGTTTTAATGTAGTTGTAGAACTACATTCTATTTTGGACTGTGTTCTTATTGTGATTATGTTGCTTGTGTGGTTGTGGAAGCCTGTTGTTGCCATGAGTTGGATCACATATTTTATTGCATTGTGGTTGGGGCTCGGGGGCCAATGAAGAAGGATGGCTTCTCCTCTTCATTGGATGTCTTGGTTGGGTGGAGAGTGTTGCCTTTCCCCTACTCTTGTTGTGATCAAATTGGAAGAATGAGAAATCTGCATGTTGTTGTTCTAGAGCTGAGATATAGATAGTTTGACAGTCCCTTGTGAAATGAAATCTTATTGTAGCCCCTTTCCCACTTGAAGTGGATGATCTGTGTATTCATTATCATGGAAAGATACTATGTATTGGCAATGAAAGTGGAAATTTGAAATGTAAAAGAGTTATACTCTGTATTCTGTGTTGGAAAGAATGAGAAAGAATGATACATGTTTTGTATGTTGTATTTTGAAATCAAATGGAAAGGAGGTTGTAAGAGTTTCGTTTGAATTAATGGAAGTGTTTGCCTTGTTCATATGATATTATTTCCATTGGAAATTTGTACTTAACAAGCTCTATGAAATCCCTGTTTGGAAAGTGGAAAAGTGAAACACGTGAAAAGAAAATGTATTATTCTGTCCTGTATATAATATATGTTTTTGGAAAGAATAAAATAAGGAAGTTGTAAAGTTATTCTTTTGGAATAGATAAAGGATTGCATAATCTTCCTCAAATTGTATCATTGTGTTGAATTTAATCATTTAGATGCGAGCTGTAATCTCTGTTTGAAAGGAAGTGTAATACTCTGTTTCTTTGAAATATGTGAAAGTTGGAAATCAGAGATGTATCTTAGTTTTGAATAGTTGGATTGAATCAACTAAATGCATTAGATTAGGTTTGGAGCACATTATAATACTTGGAAGAAGACAATGGCAAATAGACCTTTTTAAAAAAAAATTGAACTTTGTCTTGTATTTCCTATTGACAATTATTTAATCCCAAATGCTCAGACCAAATCTACAACAAAGGAATAAAAAATGAAACATTAATTTGGGAATAATAAGATCTAATCTAATTCATCTAGATATTAACACTTAAGGAAATTCTTATAAAAACTTAGCAAAATCGGGCTCAACCGTTTTGCAGTCATGCTGTTGTCAAGAAATGTAAATGTTCAAATTACAAATCAATCAGACAAATTGAATCTTGAAATCTCTCTTAAATACACCTAAGAACAATTTTCCATGTCTATTTGACATGTTGAGAGAGGGACAAGAACAAATTGAACAAATTTAACAAGTTAAAATTTACCAGTTTGCACTGTAAAAGCCTGCAGAACGTTTTCACAAAATTGACCCCTTAAAATTTATCAAAATAAAAAATTAATGATCTCTGTGTAAAGAGGACGTTGAGATTTCCAGAAAGTCCTCGTTTTCCCAAAACCGAGCCCTCTATCAAAAGTTATGGCCTTCTGAAGTTTTTCCTTCACTTGGCGTTAAAAAAAATTTTGGGGAAAAATTTCCTTAGCGGGCCCGCGGGCCCAAATTTTTCCCTTAGAACTTCAGAAATGTTTTTTTGGGAAATTTTTCCTAATTTTCCCCACTGACATGAAGCCAATCAGAGGCTGCCATGTGGCACCAACAAGGTGTCGGCAGAGGGGTGGACCCCTTTTTAAGCTTAGCGCTCCTGGAAAATTTTGGGAAAATTTTCCAAATTTTCCCCACCGTCCCTGGAGCCGCAACCAATCAGGTGATGCCATGTGGCATCACAAGGCATCGACAGTGGAGTGGGTCCCTTTTTTCCTTTGTACATTTTCAAAAAATTTTGGGAAAATTTTCCAAATTTTTCCCCTGCCACCCGCCGACCCGCAGCCAATCAGGAGCCACCACGTGGCATCGCGAGGTGCTGGTGGAGGCGTGGGTGAATGCTACCCTCTTAGCCCTTCGGGGCATTAAACTAATTTTCTCCCCCACCCCACCTTCCCCATGTTGGCTTAGGAGATGCCACGTGTCCCTTGCGGACTTGCAGGAGTGCGGGCGCAAAGTTGGCTTTCACCCTCATGGGAAGATTTTTCAAAATGTCTTCACCGACTCTCCCCCGATTGACTTGGGAGGCGCCACGTGTCCCTAGTGGACTTGCAGACCCATAGATGCATGGGTGCAAATTTTTTTTCATTTCCCGCATGGGAAAATTTCCAAAAGTCTCCCTGTGGCCCACCAACCCGCTCTTGGGGTAAATTTTCACTGGGCCCGCAACGTTCTTGGGGAAAATATTCACCCCAAGGCCCTGAGCCCATAACTCGAAAAATATGAGGAGTTAGGAGGACTTCTTTATATCACTGGAAAGGTGAGGAAATTTCCTATCCAATGGGAATTGATTTAGGGAAATTTTGAATGCCTTAAGTTTGAGAAAAATCAAGTTGAACCTTTAAGCCGGTTAGAGAGTGGGTATGGTGAGGAATTACCCTCTGAACCTTATTGAACCTTCTAACCCTAAAATTTGGACCTTATGACCTCTAATAATTGTTAATAAAAGAAAAGCATGTTCTAGTGAATTAGAATTGTTCTGGAACTTGTTAGTGACAGTTGTTGCCTTGTAATCCGGTTGTAGACTCTTTTAAACAAAAAAAAATTATTCCATAATTTTCCTAATTAATCCTAGGTCACAAACTTCTTGTCTCCTGTGGACTCAAGTGACTACTTGGAAGGGAAAACGTTTTTTGTACTTATCTTGATCATGATGGAAGACTAGCCAAGGTGGATGAAGATGAAATCTAGACTTGAGAGATAGCAACTGGAGTGTTGTATGTTCTATAAGTTTTTCCCATTATCTTGAAATGATAAGGTTTCAGAATCACCCCAATCCGCCATGACAGGTTGTTGCTGATTGAATTACCCCAGTGATAAGGTTGTCTCAGAGTTTGGTCATAAGGATCAATGTCCTCAATCAACTTTTGTAAGTTGAGGCAAAACCTTTCAAGGTTTCATTAAGTCAAGCTTCTATGGAAGGATAGGTAATACCTTGGAATAGGAGATGGCCCATGGTAAATTTGCCCTAAATTCAATCCTGAGATGCCTTGGAATAGGATGCTAGATTCTTCGAAAGTACACCATGATAACATTAGGAATAGATAGGATCTTATCCAGCAATACCAACATTCTGGATGTAGTTGTCACCATTGTATGCGTCCCCTTGTCCTCGATAAGTTCCAGTGGCCAAAGTAGTATTAGGACCCTGCAACATATGGGTAAGCATGGTGAGTTATGGAGGTAAGTCATAAAGTGCTAGTTTAGAGAATGTTGAGAAATGCATTCGAAATGGGACCATGCATTTTCATTTTCCCACCTGAATAAGACTCTTCTCATATTTTATAACAACATCAAATGCATATGATTAGCAGAGCTTTCATTCAATGGGACTAAACGAATAATATGCAAGAATAAAATGGATGAAAAATGGATATCAAATAAGTGCAATAAGGTCTTCATACTTGGAGGATGGCAAGAATTATTGACCAGATGGATTCTCCTCCATGTCCTTATGAATATGCCTCTATAGGATGAATATCACCAAGAACATTCATCAACTTTATGAAATAAAGTGAAGTCATCATGTCCCACCGAGTGTTCCAAAGGTGTTATTAGTACAGAATCACAACACCCCCAAATGGCCTAAGTGTGTGAGTGGGGCATTCAGTGTGATTGCATAATATGGGACCATCTCTCAAGCTATGGGACTTGCAAAACCTAAGATGGCCCTTTGGAGAAAGTCCAGTTCTTGCTTCCTAATATACCTACTACAAGCTACTCCAGTGTAGGTAGAATATAACTAATCCTAATCTAACCATTCCAAGGAGACAGAGAGAAGGAGAGAGGGTGAAAGAGCCTACACTAAGCGGTGATACACCAGAAAAGGAAGTGCGAGATACTCTGTTGAGGGAGAATGAAATAGGGAAAAGGGGACTGAGGGAGGTCAGACAGAAGTGACAGAGACCCAGATCTAGATCCGTCCATAGAAACTCCATGAAGCATGACGTCCTACACCTGCAAACCTGAAATACATGCACAGGGAGAAAACATGAGATAGAGAGGCATAGAGAAACAACAAAACAATGCCAAGGGTTGAAAGATGCCACGAAACAAGAATTTTATTGCTCTATAAGGTGCACATACTATTACATGCGGTGCTCAGAGGCACAAATATGCTCTCCAGGCATAGGAGAATGCCTACAACTCAAATGGAGTCGGGAAATGACTTTGAACAGAGTTTCCCTACACCAAGAATGTCTCCCCCTTTTCAAATGAGAAGTGTTACAATATATAGACGATGAAAATCAGAAGGAGAGAGGAGAAACTCGAATCTTCTCTAAAAAATCCAACTACCAACCATCAATGCCCATCATGAATCCACCCACCGTCTGTAAAGTCTTATTCCCTATGTCTGTTTGGCATGTTGAAGAAAGAATAATGGCAAATTAAATCAAATCAGATCTGGTAGTTGAAGCAATCCTATTTTGCATTAATGGCCTGAAAGACATTTTCCTATTTTCACCCACCTAGCCTTGTCAAAAGTAAATTTTCAGGCTCTCATGGCATAGACGAGGTTGAGACCTTTCCAACGGTGCCAAATTTGTTGAATTTAGAGCACTGGATCGAAAGATATGTCCATTTGAATATTTGAGTTGGGTCCGTACAAAAATGGCAAAAACTAGTTAGCAGAACGGGTCCGCAGGCCCGAAACTCACTTTGTACCTTTTGGCACCAAAAATACAAAATGCAAAAATTTCCACGTAGCCCCGTAATTCACTTTTGGCAAAAAGTCATCTACAGGCCCGCCGGCCCGCATTTTTCATTTGGGAAAAAACCATCTTCAGGTCTGTCGTCCCGCATTTTCCATTTGGGCAAAAAACCATCTTTGGGCCTCTGGCCCACATTCAATTGAGGCTTGACACATGGCTCCTTGAGCATCAGCGGAGGTGTGGATCATTTTTATACTTTACACCTTCTCGGGGCAAAAAGTTCAAATTATCTCCGGCAACCCGCCTTCCCGCTTTGACTTTTCAACATGGCCACGTGGCGAGCCGGCACTAGTTTGGGTTCCCCTCCTAGATTTACCTTTTGAAGGGTGTGCCGAAGAGACACGTGGTGCCTTCCACTGCTTTCTCTATTCTTTTGTATTTTTGCTAAGTCCTTTTGCTTGGCGGGGCCCAAAAGTCTGACCCTGGACACGTGGAGGCTTGGTGCTTGTTTGAAAGCCCACTCCAAATTTTACTTTTGAAGAAGTGTCGTGCTGACACTTGACACCTTCCACTAACACCTTTATACTTAGTCATTTTAGGCCCACTCTATCCCACTTTTAACTTTTAGCTTGTTAACTTTGCCCCTCCTCAGGCTCTAAGACACATGGAGGCCTGGAGCTTGTTTGAGTCTCCGTTTTGGATTCAATCTTTGGAAGTGCACCATTTGGACACGTGGTAGATTTTGCTGAATCCTCCATACTTAGCCAACTTAGGCTCACTCTGAATCATTTTTAAAGCCCGAAGAATTTGAGCCTTTCCCTGCTTTCTCTCCTCAGAGCCTCTGGTTTCTTTGGCCATGTTTGCCTCCTTAGCCGACCCTGCTTCTCCATTTTTGAGCCCGTCTACAACCTAATTATTAGATTTGAAATGTGGGCTCGTGCGATAGAAACGACTCTTAGATTTCTTTTGTGCAGGGTTGTTTGATCCTTCTCAGACCCTACTCCTCCATTGTAGAGTCCCATTGTTGCCTGACTCTGCTGGATTTGAATGTGAGTTCTCAGGATAGCGTCGACCCTTAGATTTTCATCTGTGCGGGGTCATGTTTGACCAATTTTATCAGGGGGAAAAATTGGGATAACATGTTACAAATTTTAATATCAATTAACGAAATTAAAAAACTCTAATAAATTAACCCCATTATGGTATATGTCGTCCCAAATTGCACCCCATGCAACTTTGGACAACTTATTCAAATTTGGATAAGCTCAAAATCTGCGGAGTGTTGGAACATGTTGTTTTACAAATTCTCAATACTTGGGGAATGAAGAGGTTGTAACTCGGGTCCTCCGTAGATGTCAAAGGTGGTCTCTCCTATGGGTTTGAAGTGAAATAAAGCTTTGCGGAAATGTTCGCATCCGAGAAGGGTTGAAATTCAGCTAAGTGTTGGACCTACGATTTAGAGTTTTTTAGCAAGTATTATTCTGTGACAGTAGTGAAAATAGTGTTTCAAAAGGATTTCAATGATTTCCACATAACAAAGGATCATGTTCTTAGGATGGAAGCACCATGCAATGCAAAGGTGGATTTCTACAACATAAGAGAAGTAGTGACACTTTTTTGCGTGATAAGGAGATTAAAATCCACCTTGGTGATAAGAAAATTACTGACACAAATGATGGAATCATCACCCAACCCACAAGATAGTGGAGTAAGTTGAGAAACGGCTAAGTCTGAAAACTATGAAAAACCATCCTAGTGTTCTGTGGGTTTTCCTAACACAATGTTCCACAAATTTCTAAGTCTGCGGGATAGGTGAATTGAGCAAAAGAAAGAAATCCTTCGTGGATTTCAAGTCAAGTACTACAAGGAGAAGGATATGCTAGTAACCAATTGCAAGATGTTGAAGTCTGCGGAATAAAGAAACATGGTCATGGGTAAAAGTGTCGTGTAATAGAATGATGAAGAACTTCGTGGCATAACGAGAGCAATAAAAGGAAAAATGTTGGAATTTTCAAAGCCACATGGCAAGGAATAGCCATGGGACATTTAAAATACTGTAAAATAAGGAAACTCTACAGATAAGGAAGGTAAGAACACGAGTGGTTTAATATATTATAGGAGTTTAAAATGACTCTACACATCATCTAGAGGATGTGGAATTTGTGGGAAACCACATAAAACATAAAAATTCTACGAAGCATGAAAAACTAGAACATGTTTTAACTAGGCAATCAACCACTCCACCAACCTGAATTTAGTGAAGTTGTGGAGTGGAGTAGAGATGAAGAGAGATCAACACAAAATAATTTAGGAATCAACCATTTGCAATTCTATTCTAATTACAAACACAATTACATACTACCTTATTTATAGGAAATAACTCCCCTATAATTTAAGAGGTAGCTATAACCTCTCCTCCCTATCTACGTGGTTGTTAAAACTCACTCACCCATAAATTTCTTATTATTTGTTTTATATAATAACTAAATAACAAATTACTAACCTACAACACCAAGATAATTACACACGTAATTATTATTCACCCATACATATCTGGAGCACTAACCATAGTTTCACTAACATTCCCCCCTTAGTGCGAACATGGTAGAAAAAACGTTCACACACTCATCTGCAATATGCTCACCCTTGTGAAGCATGTCCTGATATGTGACTCATGATATTGATCCAAAAGAAAGGCTCTCTCCTTCCATGGTTTAAACAGGATTACCAAAAACCTTGACATGAACATGCCCCATCAACTATCCACCTCGGGTTGTTTTCTAGATCCTCCCAAAAACCCTTTCAAGATCCATGAAATGACTTACTCTAGTGCTTTTTTTCACCACTATGCTTGTACATCAAGGAAGTATATAGGAATCACATCTCGCTTATTACAAAATTGAACAATATAACACACACAGGAAAGATTTTACATTAGATTCTATAAGAATCAAAATGTTCTTAATTGCAGCCATTGTTGTTTATTGTTGTCACTCAATATCGAACAACATAAAAACTACCCCTACCATTAGAATCCGCCCTTGAATTTAGTTGGTTTGGGCACAAAATGGAAATGGAACATTGGTGTCATGTTCCCCTCACAATGTGAAATTTCCACATATTCATCAAATAGGAACACTGTAAATCGAATCGTATCATATTGCATACTACTGACCTAATCTTGTTGTTTAGATCTTGTTACACATGATCACCATTGTCAATGAACATATTCACTAACTGATCATCTTCCAACGAAGTAAATCAATTAGAGGATCACCGTAGTTAGAGGATCTCTGCAATCATCTGCTCTCCAATGCAATCATTTTTCAATATCCACTACTACATAGGGGGTCATTTTGAGACAAAACTTATAGACAATAGTAAATTTTTGTCTCAAATTTTCACCCTTTTGTATTTTAAAATAAATAACTATCTTTTTCATTGTAATCGTGCACCAAATAGTATGTTTTTTATCGATGTTATGATTTTCCCTCTCTTCACACATACCAGGCAAGGTTGATTGCTTTGGGTCATGCTCTGGTAGGTTTATATTACTTTATTTCTTGTTTATTTGTTCATTTACTACCCACCATTAACCATGGTTTTCGTTCCATCCACCTTTTTTTGTGGAGGTTAAAGTAAAGACCAAGAATGTGATTTTTATTTGTATGGATGATTGAAAAAATGCATAGCAGGTGGTATTAATCGACGATGTTGATTTGACAATTGAAACCAAATAGCTAATGGAATTTAGAATGATGTATTTCCACTATGCATTGTTACTCGACCTACTGCACCACTGGCGTGCTTCCAACATGTACAAAATAGGATTTTGGAACAAGGTATGGACATTATTAAATCATTATCGAAAATGAGATTTTTTTCCTTTTTTTGGTTGTCAAACCTAGACATTATTGTACATACAAAATCTGGAAGCATGTGAAATCCATGTAAACTGTAATGGGTTAACTCCATCCAAGGGTAGTTTATATTGTTGTCACCAAATAACCTAGCAAGGAACCTAGGCAGGGAGTTTGCTAAGAATGTTTGCATGTTGGGTGGGGAGTAGATGACATTGATAAGAGGAGCTCACCCTTGGAAAAGGAACACTGATTTCTACTTAGTCCCTTTCTTACTGGCGTTTACACCCTCCCATCCATGCCAATGGGGACATTGAAACAACTTATGGGTATTCCAAAAATCTTAATGGAAAGTGAAGTGTTGTCAGATGTAATCTATGGAAGTGAAATTGAAGATATGTAAGTAAATTATTGAATTGTATAAAGGCATTAGATAAATTATTTTTAGGCTGGGTGTGTTTTTATGTGACAAGGGGTTGGGGTTTCGTCCATTGGTGCGAGGAAAAGTTACCAAAAGATAGTCGATAATTGGTGGCAATACGTTTTGCTTTGCCCATTAGACACATGAAGAGGGTTTCTATGTTATGTAGTTGACTATGCTCATGATCCAAAGGTACAAAATACCTCCGCAAGGTTTCTAGGATTTAAAGGTGCCTGCCTCCCTTTGATTTTCTTCAGATACAACTGTAGGAATCTATTAGAAAAATAGAGGAATCAAGTGGGGAAGTTACATCATGCAACGGTATGGGTGTGCTTTCCCCTTTCTCTTTTTCATTTTTTTCCATAATATCTTTGTAAACCAAAAAAGAAATATTAAATTTTATCCCTAGTGTGGTAATTTTTTGAATGGTTTCCAGCTATTGTGAGGAAACACAAACAGGCAGTCGTCGTATTTTCTTCCCTTATTTCAGAACTTTGCAGCCAGTTATTTTTTGTTGGATTTTATTTAGCTTGTATATGTTATTCATTTTAGGATGCAGTTTCTGAAATCTAAAGTTCTATGATAAAGTTTTAGACAAAACTTATTTCTAGTTTATTTCAATGGTCAACTGTTGTGGGATAAATTTTTCAATCAATTTTCATTTGAAAAAGGACGATCTCTGTTTTACCATCATCCCTCTTATCTGCATCGGGGTCTTTATTCATTCGGTTCTTACCTTCATCTTCAATCATTTATTTTTTCTCTTACTTTTGACAAGTTTATTATCATGTCTTATGCTTCACTGCACTCATTTCCTCTTTTTCATTTGGGTACTGACCTTCAATAGAGTGTTTAGAAGCTTTTTCCTCTTTTTTAACTTTGTTTACCATATTTTGAATATCTTGTTTTTAATCCAATTTCTCGCTAATCAGGTTTATGTGTATAAACTAATATACCCAAATTAGGATTATCATATTCTGAGTCAGTATCTACTTAAAATCTTAATTATTTTTTAGGCTTGAGCTTTTAGGCATTTTCCCCTAGGATCTACTATGACAAGCAACACAAATCAGAAAGCTATTGACTTCAATACATAGTGTAAAAACACTAATCAAAATATATAAATTGGATGCTTTTCTCTATTATCAAGTAGGAGTTTTTCTAAAATTCAAGTCTAAATGAGGTTAATTCAAAATGAGTCCGACCAAACTAAACTAAACTAAAACTAGTGAATGAAGATTGATTTAAATATGTAAGAGAATCCTACAGTGAATAAATATTACATTCCTCTTAATGATCACATGAATATATCACTCCCCTTAATGATCACATAATTATATCATTCCCCTTAATGATCACATAATTATATCATTCCCCTTAATGATCACATGGATGACATATTTTATTTTATTGGATATTTTTATTTTTAAATTTGCAAATTGGATAATTTGATTGACATGATTCTAGGTTAATGGATGGTGGAGTTTGTTTAGTAGTTTGTGATTTTGTTTTCATTGTGTAGATATTGCCTTTTTTTATAGGCTTTTTGAGTGGCCCAAAGGAGGGCTTTTGTTTCAAAAATATCTTGGAATGTAAGGTGTGTATATGTTGGATTTCTTGAACAAGGACTTTTTCATATGGGTTCTAATTTATTTTGAGTTGCATGTATCTTTTTTTCTTATCTTGAATCTGTATCTAAAAGATAAATTAGAAGAATTTATTTCCTAGATGGTTGATTTTTATTTTATTTTTTGTTCTATTTTCCCTCTTTCTCTTCACCAACATGTGCATTTTGAAAGAAAAATGGTGACATAATATTTACTTCACACTAAAATCTTATTCCCCCATCCTTTTACTCGTAAGGCATTTTTGTTTACCCAGATTTTTCCTATTGTACCAACTTCATACTAGAAAATAAATTGTCAAAATATTGAACTTTTAATTCATAAGAAAAAGGGGCATATGGGGAACACGCGAGAGACCCGTTATTCATTTGAACAACATAAAGTATATATGGAGGGCCTAACAAAAATGTTTCTTGTGTCAAATCTTGATATGTTTAAAATAGAAGTCTAGGCCCAATGCAATTTCTAGGAAATCCAATTCTGATTCAATTATCAGTATATTTTGTTGTTGGAATGGCCCAAAGTTTGGATATTTACATCATCTACTCAAGTTTATGAGATGAAAAAATAGCCACATACATTGAATCATTGATTTGGTGTATTTTCAGAAAATAAAGAATTTGGATTTGGGTCAATGTTATCCTATAAAAGTATCCCAATATAATTTCAAGTTGAAATTTACAAGCTCAGATTCACATTTACTTCTACTTCTTCTTAAATTTACATTATTAGCCCCTTCGTATCATCTCTAACTCTAGATGATTTTTGTAGCATTAGGGATTCAAATGTCGGACATGGAAGTTCCAAAGGTGTTTCAACAATAAAAGCACCTCTAGAATCAAATTCACCTGGAACATGAATATTGATTGATTTCAGAACCAAATACAAGGGAACAATTGAAGTATTAGGGGCCATTGTTTACATCCCTGGTAAAGAACTTAGACTCTTTGGCGCAACATTTACTCCATTCTAGCACTATGATAAATGGACAACAACGCCTATTTTTGGATTTGTTATACCTCAAGATGCTTCGACTTATTGAAATGCACCTTCAAACTTCAAAGATTTAACCTTTTCCCCACATGAGATATGTTATTACCAGGGAGGTTGAAAGTGGAACTCCTTGGTGAAAATTCAAAACCACTCTCCCTCCTTGTTCTCTTACCTCTTTCTATTAATCAAACACATCATATAGTATAATTTTTATTACTTCACATGGGATGTCTTGCAGTAATAATGTCTTGTACACTAAATCTTCCTTGAAATACTCTAAACTTAATAAACCAGTTCATAATTTAGCACATGGGTTATACCATTATGATGGAGATTATTTCTATTTTTGGTGACTGCAACACTACTGAGATAGTTATGTTCAAAAACCCTTAAAAATTAATTTTAAAAGAACACAATTTATGTTTTTTAGCTTTAAATCTGTTTACTCAACACTTCTTCGGATGGATGCTAATTTTTGGACCATTTAGTAGATTTCTAAAATCTCTTTTACCCCTAGGAGTTGTTCAATTTTTCTATTCTCTAGCATTGTTGGATCCTACTTCAGGACATTCTTCCAAGCATGTCTTGGTGATTGAAAGATGATAAAAAGGTGGAAGAGATAACCAAACCTTAATTTTCTACTCTAACTGAGGGGTGAGTGGAATGTAGGGCCCTTGCAATGTAGTTAATGTCCTTTCAAAATTATGCCTTGATGATTGGATGTTACCATGATTAACAGGATCTAAGGATGGAGACATAGAATGAGATGAGGACCACGAGTAATATATACAAAATATCTTCCATTATTAGCAATCTCTTTTTACATCCACACCTTCATCTTCCTCAACCATGGCACTCTTTTCCATGGAATACAAAAAAGGTTTCTCTGCCCTCCTTTGGTTTGAGAAAACAATTGAAATATTTCATGGCTTGTACAAATTTGGGAAGTGGATGAAATATTATAATCTTTTAATATTAGAAGATTAATTCATCCATATTCTGAGTAAATATAATACCCTATGTTTCTCTTGCATTTCTCATATTTTCCCTATAAGATAAGAGTTGTCTATCCATAATCAAGCTACAACAGAATAATGACAAGTTTAAGGCTACAAACTTATTGAAACTATGTATCACCAAAACAAGCTATTGTTAGGTGTATGTCACATGTGTCTGTGTGTAAAGGAAGCTAAATCCCTATGTTGTCTTCTCTTTAACCTTGTAAAATATCCCCTTTCAATTGATTTATGAACCTTATTCCAAATCTTTATTTTGGTTAGGCTCAAGGTTTTCACTTGAAATATTGTTATGTTTTATTAGTATGCACATATTTTTCCTACGTTTATGTTTATATTATTTAATAAATGTGCATGTTGTTCTCACAAGTTTGTTCTACATTTTGATAGAGACACACTATTGGAGAAAGCTAAATATATGTTTTTCTTTCTATTCTCTTAGGGAAATATGATCACCTAGCTCGTTTATACTATGTGACCTAGTTGTTGTTTGTAAAATAAATTATGATGTTGCTATTACAGTGGAGTATATATTATAAGGATCACTGCAAATGATTGGTACCCTAACTTGTCCAAAAAACCTTAAAATGATAAGAGAATAAAGAGCTTTGATTTGGAAGCCAAACAAGGCAGGACCAACGCTTCCACACTAAATAATAACTTTTACCTTTCCATATGTAAACTGTAAACTTGACTCAAGTGGATACATTTGTCAATATTCTAATTTTATATTTTCCTCGAGAGATGTATAACAAAACTAATATTAATCAATTTATTGACTTGTTTATATTCTTGAGGTCCACTTCATGCTACCAGATAAAAGGTAAAAACTACAAGACCATTAAGAGTTTTTTATTATATCTATATGGCAACACAACCTATCTCTTTAAGCATTTTATTTTAATTACAAGTTTAATAGATCAAGAATTTGGAGAAACATAAAATTTCTTTTTGTTATATTTTGGCTAGTGGGTTGTATAAATATTAATCCTAGAAAAGATTCATTAGTCAGTATATAAGGAGAAGTATTTTGACCCGTTAGAGTCAAAGCTTAAACTTAATATGAAATATTTATAATTGTTTGTGTTGATGATATTAGCACTGGAAGTAGTGATTTTTTAATTAAATTGGAAAAAAACAATCTTGTTTAAATCCTTTGACATAACTTATCGAGGATCAATGCATTTCTATTGGTGGTTAACTAAAATGTGGAATAACAACGAATTATATAGTTCATCTAACATTAAGGACAATAGTAAATAACAGATGAAAGTATAAATAAAATGACCCAAGCAACTAAGAAAGTAGATATGTGAAAACCCTAAATTGCAAAGAGAGTTAGAAATAACTCAGCTAATTCGACGAGCTTGTTGGACTGTGTCACAAGGATGGCTGGAGAAATGGAAGGAGGAAATGACTATGCTAAAGTATAGAAAAGTACAAATCTGGGCAATCTAAGTGGACTTGGATGCCTAGATAGTTATATGGGCATGTGTGGACACCCTGGTCTATGAAAAATCTCTAAAACCTTCCTCTGAGGTGTCACTTGATGGTTTCCTACCTTCACTTCCTCTTGCACTAAATTCGTTGCACTACGTTGTATGTCGCTGGTAATCGGTGATGAAGAAAAGACCTACAAAACCCCAATACAAGCATCAAACCCTACAAAAAGAAAGATGCATATGAAGGGGTCAGAATGACCTCATCTACCACAATGGTGGTCATACTAACTTATCTCTTCACTACATCTTAGACCCGATGTAGTTCTATGTGTGTGTGTGCAATCATGCCCTAGGTGCTCGTGTGCCAGTCACACTTTGTGAAAGTAGCGATAAATAATTGTGTATAAAATTTAATAGAATGGTTGATGGAATAGAATAAACTTCCCTTATATGTAGTGTGATCCAGATGAACCAACCTTTTGCCTTCTAATGGAGCTAGATGGATGCAACCTTAGCAACCTTAGGTGATGATAGTAGTGCTTAGTGATTGGTCCCTCATTATGGTCTCATAACTTTATATTTATATGGTTCTCTTGTTCTAATTTTGTAATTAACCCTGAAAAGACTGACCACTAAAAAGATAAGAAGCTCAAATGGTCAGAAAGTGCCCAAAAAGTGGTAGGAAAGTGTAGAAAGGCTCATGGCACCGTAAATGGGACCAGGGCGCCTAGGGCACCCCAGTATTGGGTTAGACACCCCAGTCAAAGGTAAAATGACACCAAATGACAAAAACAGACTGGGTAAGTAGGTGTTGAAGGTTGTTAGTGATGACATAAATCAAAGTAAAATGGCCAAAAGACATGGGTTAATTAATAATTTATTCACTCAAAAACCATATGAATAATAGTATGAGACCTGGACTAAATAATGTCTAAAGTGTGATTTTGTGACTACATTTTCCCCCACTTTATGTTGGTGAGCAGAAATCTTGGTAACATAAATTAAATATAGATGTGTACCTGATAATCCATGTAGAGTGATGTAGAAATGAGTTAAGGACTAGACAAAGAGTGAAATGAGAAGATAGTGGAGCATGGAAACTAAAGATGCAAAAGTGCAAAAAGTGGTGAGAGTGAACCTAGGGTGAAAACGCATGTGTAGTTGCCAATGTGTGTGATGTACCTGCATGGTTAGTATCGTGTGTGCTACCGCAAAATATTGTTGTCATTGTTGTTGTTGTTGACTGCTTATTTCTCATACGAATGGACCTGAAGGAGAAAACGATCAAGTAATCAAATACATGTATATGTAATATATGTAAAAGACACATGTATATGTATGTGAAAGCATGTAAATGTAAAGTGTGTAAATGAAAAATGGAACATGTGCACCTGATCCATGATCAAGAGAAAAAGTGTATAAAGGATATCTTGTACTGCAAGTTTTTTGTGTGATCTCATGCCACCTTGGCCAAAGAAGTATAGGGAGAAATTTTCATTATTCTCCAAGTGTAATTGCTTCACTGAAGTTGTATGAAGATATCTTTTTACTGCCTAGTTTTTTGGGCGATCCGATGCCACTGGCTGAAGTAGTGTAGATAGGAAATCCGCTATGTCCTCTAACCTGTAACTACTCCCAAGAATGCTAAGGACAACCATGTCCTGTAAGAATCGTTGTTTACGGGGTTCGTAGACTAGTTTGAACCCACTCGTTGTATAACTTAGAATGCCAAGGGTAAAAACTTAACTTAACTTAATTGGTCTAGAAGTGTTGTGTAGTATGTAAAACCCCAAATGATGCCCCTTATTTGGGGGTGCATGTGACATCGCTGATAGGAGAATGTGGCCCTAAAAGAGGACTAACCACATAAACTGTCCCTTGTAGGGGGAAGGGAATGTGATTGGTAGAAACCAAGGCACACACAAACAAGTGGCTAGAAACAAGTGTTAGTACAAACAAACATGCATGTAAAAGACAAATATACGCTATTCAAATAAGTGTGTAAGATAGAATGTAAGAAAACACATAAGAAAGCAATATACCACCAAAGCGGGTTTAAAACATGGGATATCACTCATGATTTCGCAAGACACTCAAGGCCGCAATGGTTGCATATAAACAAACAAGTTATGCACACCAAACAAAGGGCAAGGCCCGCATATAATAGCAAACAAAACAATCAAGTACAAACAAGAGATAACTATGGAAGTAAATAATCTTGCAAACAAATGTTGCACATGAAGTACCCGTTAGTATGTTAGAAAGATAACCAGTATGTAAAAAGTGTGTATAAGAAAATGATGTAAAGTGCTAAGTACAAAATGAAATGATAGAAATTGTAAGAGATGAATTTGGATGCCCCCAACGACCATTGTAGGATTGGTAGGAGGTGAGCATTCATGTTGTGTGTAAGAGACTTGTATCTGTAATCACAACTAGAAAAAGGTGTGAACACACATTTGTGTATGGTAAATATAATGAAATATACGAAATCTAGCTAACATGTGTAATAAGCGAACATAAACAAACAAAGGTAAGCAAGAGTACAAGCAACCAAGATATGTAACATGTTTTGGATGGATGGAGTGGAATGCAAGATGAATGGTAGGATCCACGTTCCCCCCGAGTGAATGGAGTTGTATGCAATGAGGTTCATTTGGTTTTCCCCCTCAGCAGTCAAGAATGAACCATAAATGAGAGTGCGTCATTGGGAAATGATTGAAGTCATGTGTGTCTAATGTGTCTAATATGTTGTAGTTGATGAGATATGTGACCTAATGATGAAGTGTGTGCGTGATCCTTATAACCACAAGCGTATATCCTGATAAGATGAAGCATAAGAGTGATGATGTATCCCAAACTTATATCACTACAAGATGAATAGAGGGAGTGGTGATGTAGCCTAAAGCATATACCACTACAAGATGATGGAATAGGTGACCATTTAGCCTATATTGTATGTCACTAACCTAATAATGTCACATGATAGAAGGTTGAATGATGAATGTGTGAGTATGATAAGGTCCATTTGATTTGTAAACCCTCGGTAGTCGAGTATGAACAAAGGAACTAAAATGCACCATAAGGTAGTGAGTGCAACGCGTAGAAGACAATGTAGTATGTGTGATGATAAAAGACGACCATATGATGTGTAAAATGTGTAATATATGATGCATAAAAATGTAATACAAGATGTGTAGATAGACTAATAATGTGAAGATGTGTGCTATGTAATATGCAAGATGAGGAGTATGGAATGCTAGACTTGTAGACAATAGGAGTGTGACACATATATGAGGAATACTAGTATAATGTGTAGAATGTATATGATGTGTAAATGGGCAATGGTGGAGATGATATAGACTAAATGTAGAGTAATGTAAGATGTAAAATATGTGACACAAGATGTATGAAGAGTTCATAGTGTGTAATGCATATTGTGCAGTGTGTGGGGTTCATGTGTAGTATGTAGCCCTCAATAGTCAAGTGTGAACCAAAGCACAAGAGTGTGTCATTGGGTAATGACAACACTAAAACGTGTGATGAGTATGTCATAAGATAGGAGATTGATGTATGATAATGCAAAGATGAGAGATGTGCTAATATTAATATGGTGGGGGGAGATGTGTGAAAGTTATGCCCCCAAGTGTGTGATGATGCATGTATTGTACGATTGAGATAGGACAACTAATGAAGTGATGCATGAAGGTGGTGAGGTATCATAAATTTTGTAAGATTGATTGAGTGATGGGATAAATGATGAGAGATCATATGAGTATGTGTGACGAGCGATAGATGATCGTAAATGTATGTATGTATGAGTGGTTATGTAATAGATAGATATGTTAATGTAATATGAAACGAGGTTCTATATTGTAATAGACCCCTCAACAGTTATATAAGAACCATAAGAATATGAATGTGTCATTAGGAGGGTAGGGTGACAAGAGTCACCTACCAAAGACCAAGTTTAGGTGAAGCAGTGGAAGCATGGTGGGAAAGAGTAACAGTAGGATCATGTGATGGTAGAATTTGTAATGTGTCTTGACCAACAGTAGAAGGGGTAGTTGCTTTGAAAAAAAATGATTTCTGCTGAAGTGGTGTAGGATGGGGAGGTATCTTGAATGATGGTAGCTTTGGTGGTGTTGATGATGCTGCCGAAGGCTTGATAGGAGGCCAAGTTGTATTGAGTTTTAAAGGAGGTTTCTTAGATAATTTTGGTGATACTGTAGATGATTTAGTAGGAGAATTTTATGGAGAACGAATCTTGATAGGTGATTGCTTAGTTTAATTTGGTAATATTGTAGGTAGCTTGAGTGGAAGAGAAGTAGGACCATCCTTGAGAGGAGGTTGAGTGGATTAAATAAAAGCTTGTCTGACCAAAGAGGTACCTTATAAGTGATAGTATTATGCACATTAGATGTAGAAGGAAGAGATTTAGGAGCCCATTGAGATGTAACATTTGTAGATGGGCATGCAACAGAATGTTGTGCAATGAATGAGATAAAGTCCTTGATGCTTAAGATGTTTGATTATTCATTGTAAAATGTAGTACTCATTGTCATTGTGTCCATTGATAATGATAATTGCAATATGGATGACCTTGATATTTTTTTGGCTGATAAGGAGGATAACAATGAGTAGGTGGTAAAGTAATCAAGTAATGAAAAAGGAGCTCATTAAGAAGGTCATGTTGCTTAGCATTGAGATCAAAGATGAAAGGTTCTAGTAATGGTATAACTTGAGGTTCAATATAGCACATGTAGTAGCCATAGAATGAAGATGAGATGTAGAAGGAGCACAAACATAAAATTGGAAGCATACTTAAGATGTTGAATTACAAACTTGAGAGATGTAATCATGGATTCTAGGCTTGTAAATTCATCTTGAAATAAAGAATGTAAAGATTAAATTGATTCCAATAGGGGTTGATTAGATGGAGGATTCACTAGGGTCATTAAATAAATGATCGAATATAGGAATGTATTTCATGTGGCAGTGTGTTTTGAGGACGATACGTGGTGTCTAGGGATTTTTGCAAGAACATCTTGACAATTGGGATATCTCTTAAGTAAATCAGATAAAGAAACTTGAGGAAATTTGGGAGCCATGATAGAGGAAAAACAAGGATCCTAAGCATGAAAAATGTTGGGTTCACTAAAATGATTAACTAAAATGGATAATAGGTAGTTAATCTATAGAAGTATAACAGTAAAACAATAGATAAATGTATAAAGGAAATGACCCAAACAACTAAGAAAGTAGAAATGTTAAACCCTAAAGTGTAAACATAGTTAGAAAGAACTTAGCTGATTCGACAAGCTTGTTCAATTGTGTGATATGTCTTGAGAAAAAGAAGAAAAATGAAGAAGAGATCTAGGCCAAGTGGACCCCTGGATAGGTACAAGGGCATGTGGGCGCCCTAGTCAATACCCCTAAAAAGTCCATCTGTAAGATTCATATGAAGGGGCTTGAGACCTTCCTTAACTGTCACACTAAATGGTGTAATGTATGGTAAATGATGTGTACCTACAAAACCCCAAGACACATAAAACCCATCATTAGGGGTCAGACTGACCTGTAGTTACCACAATGGTGTCTTACTAACTGTGTGCACTACATGTGTGACCTGATGTAGTTCTATGTGTGTGTGTGCAATCATGCCCTAGGTGCTCTTGTGCCAGTACAATTTTTGAAAGTAGCGAGCAATAACTATGTGTAGAAAATGTAATAGAATGGTGGATGAAATAGAATAAACTTCCCTCCTATGCAGTGTGATGCAGATGAACCAACCTTGTGCCTTGTGATGGAGCTAGATGGATGCAAATGGAGCCTTTGATGGATGCAACCTTAGGTGATGATAGTAGTGCTTAGTGTTTGGTCCCTCATTATGGTCTCATAACTTTATATTTATATGGTTCTCTTGTTCTAATTTCATAATTAACCCCGAAAAGGATGACCAGTAAAAAGATAAGAAGCTCAAATGGTCAGAAAGTTCCCAAAAAGTGGAGGGAAAGTGTAGAAAGGCTCAAGGCACCCCAAATGGGACCAAGCACCTAGGGCACCCCAGTATTGGGCTGGAAGCCCCATTCAAAGGTAAAATGATGCCAATGACAACAAAAATAGATTAGGCAAGTATGTGGTGAAGGTTAGAAGTGACAAAATAAATCAAAGTAAAATGGCCAAAAGACATGGGTTAATTAGTATTTTCTTCACTCAAAAACCATATGAATAGTAGTATGAGACTAGGAGTAAATAATGTTCAAAGTGTGTGAATTCATGTTTCACAAACTATGTAGTAGAATTACTGGAAAGGTTTAAAATGGAAGATTGTAATCCGCTTAGAATGCCAATGGATGTAGGTCTCAAATTGTCAAAAGGGGTGCATCAGAATTGGTCGACGAAACATGTACTGACACCTTGTTTTCAATCTAATTTATCTTACAACAAGATATTTGTTTGCAGTTGGCGCATTCTGTAGGATTTTTGAATTGTCCTAGGATGGTGCATTGGATTACATCCAAAAATCCATTGAGATATATAAAAGGAACGTTAAAATTTGTCATCACGTTTAAACAAGACAATTTTTCTGGTTAAGGGGATTTACAAATGCAAGTGCAACCATAACAGAAAATTAACATCAGGTTATGCTTTCCATTTAGGGTCCAATCACCAGTGTGCTTTTTATTTGGTAAGAAGCAAAATTTGGTTGCACTCTCATCATCTAAGGTAGTTTATAAAGCAGTTGATCAACTCATGAAGAAATTTGGCGGCGCAAGATTTCTGAAGATTTGTTGAGATGGCAAAAGCATTGGATACCTTTGTATTGAGTTATCAGAGCACTATTAGGAAGTCTAGTATTTCATTCTCCAACAATGCATATAGAGGCTCATCACCACCACATCAAGGAACAAATGCAGAATAAAGAAATAAACAAATTGAGATGATTCATGGCAGCACACATATCCAAGTCATAAACATTTTTTACCATGGCACTTGACAAGAATAATTTTGAAAATTTTGGATTCCAATTAGGCATCATTGATTGCAAAATAAACATTACGGGTGTAAACAAATAATTTTTTCAATAAAATTAAGTTAGGGGTCACAAAGGCATTAATTCATTATCAGGATCAATTTTTGTTAGTCATTAGGAATTAGAACCATTCCTTGATTCATTGCAGCTCAAAGATCCAAGTCACAAATACTTTCACCAAGGCACTTGGCAAGAATATCCTTTAATAACTTAGATGTCTATTAGGAATCATCGACTAGGGTAATTTTTGTTGAAGTCATGTATAAGTAGGCATTGAATGTTCCTAATGGGAACATGTGTTTAAACAGCATATTGATCTTTTTTCACTATGTTCACTAATAAAGTGCATACTCTCTATCCATCACTTTCCTTTTTCTTCTCTAAAGCTAACAAGACAGAAGAAGACATTGACATTGTTTTTGACATCCCTTGTCTATACATTTCAAAATATTTTACCCATATTTATTAGAACGACAACAACAGAATTAAGTCATTTCAACAAAATAATATTTTGTCTCTCTTGGCCAACCTACAGAGATTTTTCTGAACTTTCTTATTTAACCATATGTGATTAGGCCAACCAACATGACACTGCCCTTGTTTGATTTGCAACTATGAATAGGTTATTCAATCCAGTAGGTTTACCCAAATGACCTTCAAGACCAACCCCAAATTGCCAGTTTATAGACCTTGAATTTTCTTTCTGCTCTATGGCCTCCACAAGAACCTTCTTTTGTCACCGCTATGGAGGAGGTTTTTGAACGGTTGGGTGGCATATTGGCATACGTATCAGGGCTTAAATCCACCAACAGTGAGCCCCATGAAGGACAAAAATGATCTAAATCGGAGATTAATGATGCTTGACGGCAAAAGTGTTTCTTCATTAAGAGAAAAACCTTCCTCACATGAGAAATCTGTCCGGTCAAATTGATGAGGAAGGTTTGGTATAGGGTAAAAGGAAATATGACCCTAAACTTCTGGGATTGGCTTCTAGCCCTCACAATGACAACTAGCTTTAAAAGGCAGTGCTTGAAAATGATAAGGACCTGCATTATCCAGCACTCCAGATGTCTCTCAGGATAGTATCATCAATGATGAGCTTGGCCTTATCCTTAATCTTCCTTGTTATTCTCTTGACACCCAGCCTAAGTCAACTTGCTCTGCTTTTGCTTTGGCTAGGTTTGACCCTATTTTGGTCTAGACTTTGTGATTCTCTGGATGGTATCAGAAATACTGATATTTGGTGTCCATGTGAGAAGACAATACAATGCGTAGATTGCAGTAATTACTAAGTAGACATTGTTGTCTTTTGGCTTGTAAGCTCTCTGTTCTCTTAATATGGATGGATCAGCATTTCAGGGCCACTTAAATTTCCATCCATTGTGAACGTAATCGTTTTAAGACTGAAAAACACTGGTCAATTAACGACTTAGCTTCACCAAATACAAAATCTGAACACATGTACCATATTTACCTTAACATTGGTGAATCCTTACCAACTGTAAATAATACAGGAGATATTCAAGAATTCAGATGTAATTTATGCTTTATCAGTTATGGGAGTTTGTAGTGCTTAATTTCCTTTGTTGTGCTTGTTCAGGTGACAACTGAACGCCTGCTAGCACATGTAAAAAGGTTTCTACAGATTCTAGGTGAAAAATTACTATTTGGCGGTGAGCCTTTGGAAAACCATAGCATTCCAGAAATTATGGTGCCCTGAAGCCAACAGCCGTATTTGTACCTCTTGATGAGTTGTTGAAAGAACTAAATTTTGATTTGGTGACAACCGAAAATTTTGGCCCCTTCCAGGTAATATCATCATTTGAACTTGATTGAGTGACGTTTATTCTTTTCATTTAATGATTTTTCAATCATTTGCAACTATACAATCTCTTCAATAGAAAAATTCAAGGGATTCATATATTTATATTCGTCGTATAAAATTATCATTAATGGTGGATTATTGATAAAACTATAGCACTAAATTTCATTTACAGCCATTTTGCTCACAGCACTCATTGCATTTGCATTAATGGTGGATTTATGATGTATGTTCTTCTCATAAAATGATAACTGTTTGCAACTTTACAATCTTTTCAATACAAAAAGTCAAGGGATCTATAAATTTCTACTTTATCATACAATTATCATTAGTGGTGGAGGGTTAATTATAAAACTGTAGCATTTCTGTGCGTTTACAGCCATTGTGTCTCACAGTACTACTGACTATTTTATCTTACATATATCGGAGGATGGGTTGGTTTTTATGAAAGATGTAATTAATAACATACTAAATTTATGGTTTATAATGCTGAGATTATGGTAAATTGCAGATTATAAATAATTACAGACAAGATGAGCTTGCTAAGGTGTTGGATCATTGGATGCATGTGAAAATGATATTATTTTCTTACAGGTAAAACATAGGATCAAATACATTCAGAGAGTTCAAAGTGAGAAGCAACAGATGCAACCTCCTCACCCTTTGAGGCAAAAGGATTGGGTTCTTCAAACTCTAACTTATTGACATCTCTAACCAAAACTAGTTGCGAAAAGTTCTGGTTGATATATGTTGCCTCAACATTAAGAGAGTGAGAAGAATTTATATTCTCCTTTGCTTCCGGCAAAGGCTCCTGTGATGTTTCATTCACAGACAACAAATCCAATTGAGACCCATCCCTCTTGTCAAAGAACAACTTGATGCCCACCACTAGGTGGGGACAATAGCTCAAGAACGCACTGAGCGAGGAGCACACATTAGTGTGGCCAGTATTGTATATGCGGTGAAAACAACAACCTTGTCGTCACTTGCAAGATGCCTTATTACAAGATCATTCATAATAGTTACCTTGAAGAAGTTCATGTTCTTGAAACGATCCAAACGCGTCTCACTCTTTGGTGTGATACGATCATACACCTTTTCGTAATTTTAAGTGCACCATAAAGTACTAGATCCTCTGGCTCACCAACACTGAAGTTTAATTTAGTGGACCTAGTGAAGGGAATGTGATCGAGCATGGTCCACTCTAGCTAAATGTTTGTGGAGCTCTTAAACACCGCTGCTTTCCTGGGCTGCGTGTTATTCTTGTTTTGATTGTGAAACTGATATCGTCGTTTTCGCTCCTTTTATGCCTCCCTTTTCTTGGCCTCAATTATTGTTTGATAGATATCCATGCCTTGTTCTAAAGCTCTCATATAGGCACATATGATCTGGTTAAGATTCATTTGTATTGATTCCAATGTATTGTAGGTGATTACCAATGGAAAATACAAAAGCATGTGGCATTAAGCGTTGGCTAAAATTGATGGTAAAAATATGTAACCATACAAAGTTCATTTTTTTTAATTTTTTTGTTGCAAGGTTTGCATGTTGCAAATAATTATGTTGTAAATGATTGTGTTATTTTGCATATGTAGAGCATCTCATGCTTTTTTTCTTTTCATTTGTCATAGATTACACTTATTTGTCTCATCTCATTTCTTTTTCCTTTCCTTTTTTTCTAGGTTTTCTTGTTTCTTCTTACTCCATTGAGTGTGGAGTGGTTTCGATGCAAGAAAGAAAGATGATTTTGGCCTCTATTATTGGTTGTAATCTACGTTTTATCTCTTCACGTATATTCCTTAATTCATTATGTTTGAATCTGAAAAATGTCTTTTAAGTAAATGTATTGAATCTAAAAAATGTCTTAAATATGAAAAATACCCTGCTACCTTCATCTCCCAAGCTAATTTCTCGAACTTTGCATAGCTCTCTTGTGTCTATGGATGTGATACACAAAAAGCATGTATCATTTTTTGGTCTTCAATCCAACAACATCCAAAGATTTTTTTTTATTCCTCTATCTATCTTCGATCCAAAGCCCCAATTTTGGTACATGAAGGTAGGACTCTGGAAAAGGTTGTTGAATTTTGCTTTAAATTTACCAATTGCATTTTCTTGAAAGTTTCTAAATCCTTTTTAACATGACCATTTTTTCATAGCCTATGATCAATGTTGTCCATACAAACACATCTCTTCTCATCATTCAGTCAAACAATTCACTTGCCTTGTCTATGTTTACACATTTTGCATACATGTCTACTAGGGAAGTTGCAACCACAACATCTGACAAACTTCCTCTATCCTTTATGCTTTTATGGATGTCCATACCCTGTTCCAAAGCTTCCAATTTGGTATAGGCAGGGAGGATGCTAGAAAAGGTTGTGGAATTTGGCTTTAAATCTTCCAATTGAATTTGATTGAAATTTTCTAAAACCCTTTTCAACATATCCATTTTGTGCATAGCATGTGATCAATTTCGTCCACGTGAACACATCTCTTCTCAACCTTTTATCTAACAATTCACTTGCCTTGTTTATTCTTCCACATTTTTCATGTATGTGTGTTGAGACAGTTGCAACCACAACATCTAACAAAATTCATTTATCCTTTATGTTGTATGGATACCCATACCTTGTTCCAAATCCCCCATTTTGGCACAGGAAGACAAAATGCTGGCAAAGGTTGTGGAATTTTTCTTTAAATTTGCCAATTTCATTTGCTTGAAAGTTTCTAAAGCTTTTTCAGAAAATCCATTGTTTACATAGCCTACAATCAATGTTGTCTATGTAAACACATCTCTTTGAGGCATTCTGTCAAACATTTCACTTTTCTTGTCATGCTTCCACATTTTGCATGCATGTCTGCAAGGGATGTTGCAACTACAACATCTAAATTGAACTTCAACTTATGTTTTGATTTATTTCTTAGAGTTCATAATATTAGTTGAATTATGCTTCAATTTATTAAGGGTAAGAGCATTTTTTTAACTAGTATGTTCCTATTTTGATATTAACTCAAAGGTTTCATGTTGTTTTTCAGTTCTTATTGTTACCCAACAAACATTACAACTTCTAAAAGATCCAATTGATCATCTTGATCTTATTTTAATAGAGGTAGTCATACCTTATTTTCCAGGGATTGATCTACTATGAAAGATCACCGCAAGTCACTAGATCCATAGAAATATTGCTCGTATTTAAGTAAGTTTTATAACTAAACTAGCATCTATTTTTATTAAAGATCAATATAATGATGTCTTATAATTATTGTACTTAATGATGTTATGATAATGATGATGATTCTTCTTGTCTGCAGTGACATCAGCACATGATTAATGGATATTGTTTCAAAATTCCTCTCATAGGGAGTTGTATATTTCATTGTAATACTAGTTAGAAAATATCGACGCAAGAATCTACGGTAAGCATGTTTTAAAGAGGTGTCACTTTGTCTTGTAAAACTAGTAAGAAAGAATTATTTATAGAATCTATGATAGTATAATTTGGAGGAGGTGCCACAGTGAATTGTAACTCAATAAATAAGTGTACCAGTCTATGTCAAGGGTTAACGACATCTAGGCACCCTTTTGTATTCTATTCTTTTTATATTAATAACATGTTTGTGGATCCATTTGTGAACACAAAATTCAACCCAAATTATTTTTTAAAATATTGATCGCCAGTTCGCTCGTGTCATTGATGATGTGTATCCATTCATTGCACTTGAAGACATTTAGTTATTTATTGTTCTTGAAATTCAATTTTAAATTCTTAAAATTTGTAGTGTCTCTAGAGATACAAAAATTAAAATTCATATTGTCTCTAAAGAGACAAAAAGTAAAATTTGTCTTGTCTCTAGAGAGACAAAAATGATATTGTCTCTCAAGAGACAAAATATGTATTAATCTATATTGTCTCTAGAGAGACAATAATTAGAGACACACCCGCTTTGAGACTATATACAACTTTTTTATTGCCTCTATTTGAGACAATTTGGTTAAATTTTGTCTCTATTATTGTCTTAAAACCCCCCCTGTAGTAATGATCCAATTGAAATCACACACAGTTGAAAACTTAAAAGAAACACACTGCTGCTGAAAAGCACATACTCACACCACAAAAATGCCACCACAACTGATATACAGCCTCGTTGTTTGTGACTGACGAGAGTTGAATTGATCGACCTCCAACCTCCTTTTCCTTCGTCCTCCAGTTCAATGTTGCTAACTCAACGAATTTAGATTTTGAGGATCAATAGTTGTCACGACGTCATATGAAACACTGAAAATACTTCCGTAAGACAACTGTCGTTTATTTTTAAGACTTTGATAATGACATGACTTTTAATAGGACATCAACAACACAAGATGACAATTAAAAAGTAATATGTAACTACTTTTTATCACAATTATCTAATGACACAAACACCATATGAATAAACTTATAACAAGGAATCTTAACATTTTTCGAAACATGATATATGACAATTTGATGATTATGCGGACCATAAAACAAAACAACGTATATTTTAATAAAAGGACAACTTCACTAAAATTGATATACTCTTAAATATGACTCACAAGACAAAACCAAACGTGTTTGAACGTGGGACTACTTTAAAAAAAAACTTTAATAAATAAATATTATGTAAAACTTATCTTTTGATATATTTAAAGACCTATTAAAACTTGAAACTAAATAACATATCCAAGTTAATTTTAAGACTGGGTGATTCATTTATTCAAACCATGAAATTTTTTGAAGACTAAGTCCACGTGGATGAAGGAAGAAACTATGTCAGCAAAACCTTACAGTGGAATAACCGGAATAAAGGTGATCCAAGACTGTAGGTCGATGTTCCCTACTAAATAATGTTGGATTTGGTACAAGCTTGGAATATGATGCGGTATCTTGCATGCAATATTCACATATATTATTATTGAGGTTAGGAAATGATCAAGGAATCAGGACGACAGTAGAATTTAGTCACCACTTGCGTGCATTGGATACACGTAACTGATCTAAAAACGTATCAGTTTATGAAATGTGGGCCACTTATGAAGTTGTGGCATCGCTTCAAGGGATGGAACATGCATATTTCGCTTTCCTAATAAGAGGGATCCCCTCCTCCAAATTTGTCCACTATATAAGCTCAAAAATATTATAAACTCCTTCGAAGAAGATTGCAATGATTTCATTGGTGATAAGGATTTAACGGCTAAGCCGTATCGATTTCCTCTCTTACTTTTCAAAAATGCATTATTTTCCACCACTATGTAGTCAACCATTATAGTCTAAGTGACATTCATCAATATGCTTCAAACCATGGGTGAACACAAATATCCTATTGAGTACAATATAGTATACTATAACTTCAACATCTACCAAATTTAAAATTATACACGACTTCTATTTTTTTCGAGGGGTCAAGGGCATATCAAAACTTCCCCTTAGCTAATGTTTCAACAATATGTTATTATGATACCAAATGTGGATTAGTGGAGTAGAGTTGTAGAGAGATCAACACAAAACAATTTACGAATCACCATTTGTAATCACTATTAACTAATTCCATTCAAACTCAATTAGATACAACCATATTTATAGGAAATAATGTCACACGATAATTTACGAGGAAGCTATGGAAAATCTCCTCCTTATCTAATGGGTTGTTAAAAGTTCACTCACTTGTTTATTTTTAAAGAATGTTTTACATAGATACATAACAAATCACTATTACAATACCAAGATAATTACACATGTAAATATTATTCACCTATAATTAAGTGACGTACACTAACCATCCACCCTAACAATCAGCATATGCATCGTCTTCTTCGGCCTCAGTAAATCTTGGCATACGATTAGAGCCATGTCAAGCGCTCATTTTTCACCTACGAAATTAATGGTGATTAACTATGTGGTTGTTGAATCTATCTCATGATGGACCTCTATCATCTCCTCCTCTCTATCTTCACACACACATTTTCTCTATAAATATACATTGGACAAATTCTCATTGTAAAAACCCCTCTTTTGTTGTAACAACACCATGTCAGGAAATGGTAGCAAACTTCCCATGAGTAATTCAAACAACCTCAAAATGTGCTACGCATTATTAGCTTGCGAATCCAACATGTAATAATGGGGACATTTAAGATTGGTAAATATGCAAATCTGGCCAAACAACATAATACTTACAGGGGAAACAATATGTGGAACTACGTACAGTGCGTACGCGTTCTCCTTAGTGTAATGATGTGACTAAATGTCCTTTCATGGAGATTATGTTATTTACAAGAAATTATTGGTGAAATTTAACGAAGATTGATTGATTTTAAATGAATATTTTAGTTAATATAAGGAATTATGGTTATGCACCTTATGGTCTAGTCTCACATGTTTACATTCCATTGAATAATCATAAGTTTCTTGATAGTTTCCTTTAAAATATATAAAACTTCAAAACTTACCCTAGAGAGATAGGTGTTTTTCAGGATTTATCAACATACTTGGACCTACATCCTTATTTAGCTTAAATTCTACATTTCATAGTTTGTTTTGGGAAATAAATAGTCCCATGGATGTTTAGGTTTTAGGTTAGTCTTTTTAGTGAAATAGTTTATTGACATTTGTCACCGAATGCTATTTAGAGTGGATTCCACAATAACCTTCCTAGAGGTTTACAAAAATCACAACTCCCATACATTAGCGACAATTTCATTAATGGACTAGTTAATGTTATAGATTATCTCATTTTCCAATCAAGCGTGCAAGTCTAATCATCAGTAATGTTTCTTAGAATATCTATAAATCATACTATGGATAGTAGCTACTTGTACAAGCTTATCTCATTCCTACGGGTTACCCAACAAGGATCCCCTTTCTTCAGTATTTGAGAAATTGAATCACAATCTCCCTAAGGTATCGTTATATTACCTGTAGTTTTCATATATAAACATTCCATGCAAAATTATCATAATCCAGTTTAAAGGTATAATGAATTAAGAATGAAAGATGATTTAACATGTTGAAGAAACTCAACAATGTCTTCATTCTTTTTAATAAAAAATAAGTGTAACTTAAAAGTATGAGAAATAGTTAAAAGAGTGCATTTTTCAAGATCGATTCAATAGGAGGGTGAAAACCTATCAAAAGAAAATAGTGCAAAATAGTCACAAACTATTTTATGAATTAATATTAAAAAATTTCAGACACATTAATTTACCTTCTATAGAAAGAAACTCGGGATTTTCATCAAGTATTTCCATCAGGGTGGGTTACGGTCAAAGATACCAGTGTAGTGCCCACTTCCCTTTGACACCTTTTGTTATTGATTATGATACTATTGACTATACTTATGGATGATTATTGTAGCTTTTGATTTGGACATGATGATAGATGTTAAAGATCATGGACTGTTGTTGATTTCAATTCATATATGATGCATGTGGATTATTAGAGACATTTTATATTGTTGTTGTTATGATGTTGATGGTTATGTGTTGGCATGGTTATATGTGTGTGTGTGTTTCGGACATGTGATATTTCGTCATATTGAGTAGACCTAGAAAATTGAACTAATCTTATGATCATATGGTTATTGATGAAATTGTAAATGATATTCGTTGCTTTCCTGATGATGTATTTGATTCATATATATAGATGATATTTGGAGTTATTATTGTATATTTATTTTGGATGATTTGATGTGGCAACAAGGCCGAAGGAGGTATTTGTGTTTTGTAGGTAAACATGTCACAACAAACATCAGGGGATTGGAGACCAACCACATTGGAATTCTAGATGAATTCAACAAGGGTCACCATGGCAACGTGTATTTTTTATGTGTGTGTTTTTGACTTGTTGTTAGGGGTCCCCATGGGGGGAATCACCTTCAAATGTGACCAAGGGGTTATGTGTATTATTTTATTTAGTTCCTTTGTTTAAATTTAGTATGTGAATTTTAGTGATGTATTTTCCCCTTTATTATTTATTTTATTTGTGTCTAGATTAGTGAGTAATCATGTTGTTAAATAAATTAAAATGGGTCAAAAGAATGCATTTATTAGAGCTAATGGCTCTTGGATTATGTGTTGTAAGTAATGTGTAAGTAGCTTTGAGTGTGAAACACTCCACTTTCCTTTTGAAATTCGGATCTGTCCTTAGGGGTTGATTTTGGAGGCTTGTGGGACAAGTTAAACTTGTCCCACACCTCTTAAATTGTTACACCAACCCTACCTATGGGTTGGGGAGTCAAAATTAGGCCTTATTATGTATTTTGGGAAGACAAGTTGTAAGTTTTTATTGCACCTTCTTACATGAAATTAATTTTGGTCCTTAAGGGGTGTGGACTTGGATTGTGTGTAAGTAAAATGTCATTTATTCACCCACCTTTTTAATTGTGCTTTGGAGTTTGAAATTGACTTGTGAGGTGGAGTTAAGGATGAGTGATGTGGCATCCTACATGGAGCCACCTCATCCTCCTCTCTCCCTTTTCTATTTATTCGAATTCTTTGCTTGTTTTGGGGGTTACTTCAGAGGGTTACTTCATATTTGGTGATTTCGGTTTGGTTACTTATTCTGGTTTTGAGCTCTTGTAATTTTGGAGAGAGTTAGAGATTTTGTTGAATGCTTGTGGATTTGCTAGAGATTTTGGACTGTTTGGATTGGAAAAATCTTATTGTTGAACTTTTGGATCAAACTCTACCATGGAGAGGTAGGAGCTTGGCTCTTTAAAATGTTTATTCTTTTTTTTATGCATATGTGAATGTTTTGAATATTTTGGTATGTTTGTTGGTTGGTTGGATAGATTTCCTAGGTATGGTGTAGGAGAAGACTATGGGGATCTCTTGTGGGGAGGCATAAGAGTTTTGGGGAGGTATAAGAGTTATTGTGGAGGGAGTTTAGGATTGGGTTCCACCTTGGATAAAAGAAATAGCTTGCATTTCTTTACTCGTTATGGGGTGCCATAAGAGTGTGGGGAGGCATAAGAGAATGGGAGGTATAAGGGTACTTGGGGGGAGGCATAAGAGCATGTAGGGTTTTATAATTATATATATATATATATATATATATATATATTGGCAGGTTTATTTTAAGTATGGACACCCATTTCCCCATTGGGAGGTATAAGCAGCTTCCCCCATAGGTCTTACTCCTTTGGCTTTGTGCATGATGAAGCCTAAGTATTTTGTTGTTGTTCTTCATGTGGTTGCAAACTACAGTATGTATTTGGACTGTGTTCTGATTTTGAAAATTGTTTTTTGTGTTATGGAAGTCTTGTTTGTTGCCATGAGTTGAAATACATTTCTTATTGTTTTGTGGTTGGGGCTCAGGGGCCAATGAGGAGGATGAATTCTCCTCTTCATTGGAATGCTTGGTTGGGTGGAGAGCGTTGCCTCTCCTTCTTTTTTTATTGTGACTCAAAAGATATATGGCGGATCTTCTTGTTGTTGTTCTAGAGCTGAGGATGAAGACAAATTTTGTAGTTTCTCCTTGGGTTCCTTATTGTGAAATTTCCCACTTCAAGTGGATGGCATTGTAATATTATTTATGGTGGAAATTTTCTGTTTCTTGGAAATGGAACTTACATTTGAATGTGAGAGATGTATGTAAGTTGTCTTTTGAAAATTTCTAAGATCGTCCCCGATGGCCAAGCCACACATGCTGCTAATGAGAGTCTTCCACGTTGCTTCCTTATGATGTCATGGAGGTGTCACCATAATGGTTTTAGACCTTATCCCCTTTGGAAACAAGGTTGAGCAAAAATATCCTATATTATCCCCGTATGGCCCACCTTCAATGTAGGTCACTGTTGGACTAACACGTGGCTTTGCTTAGGTGTCGGTGGAGGCATAGACAATTTAAGAACCATTCACGATCGTAGATTAAGCCATAAATCAAGCCAACATTTACTAAGTTTTCCTTGAACTGGTCAAGCTTCCCCACTTGAAATTTTAGGCAGAAACACGTAGACGTCCCTGGATCTAGTCAACGGAAGCGCATAGCTCTTTTTAAGAACTAGTCAATGCCTTTTTAGATCAAGGAAAGAACTATACCTAACAGCTAGACAATATCTCGTAAGTATCTAAATTAGGTGACCCACCTATTCACACACATAAGTGGGTGAGGCTAAATACAATAATGTGCCACATAAAGTCCCTAGGTGAGCTTGAGCTAAGGGAAATACCTACTCTAACAATGTATATGTTGAAATTTGTATTTGTATTTGAAAAACGAATTGTTAGATCAGGAGTATGTAAAACCGTCGGAATAATATCATTGAATGTAAGAGGTAGTGTATAAATACAAGTGAGAATGTGGTTAAGAGGTAACCGCCTGTAACTGACAGATGCGTTTACATTTTTCCAAACTAAACTGCTGTATTAATTAAGCGCCAACATTACCTCCCCTTAATACATTGTTTTTACAAATCTACCCCAGATTCACCATCTTGTTACGTCGCGAACACCTGTCCTATTTGCTTCTTGCAACAAGGAATTTGTCTGGATTTTTCTCGAAACTCTGCGACAGATGTGCTCTCGTTTGTAGAAAAATAGATGAAGAAGTGAGGCCCAAAAGCTCGTAGTGGTGCACCACAGATGTGCCTGAGGGAATTTAATCTCGCATTGGTCATCTGGATCAACACAACTCTTCTCCGTCTATATGTCGAACAAGACTCAGTCCATTATGTCCTCGGATTGCAAGTTTTGGAGCCTGGCGAAGAGTAGATACCGATGCTCTTCGGTTCTCTCAAATGCGGCACGTCTCTATGGTTGCTTGCAATGTTGCTAACATCTCTTCCCGAGGCACCACTTTCAGGCTCTCAGACTGTTGCATGGGATCATAGGCTAGTTGTTCACGTCCATCTTTCATAGCAAATTTGATGAATGAATGAAGGGGCTTAATCTCGTTTTGTTCCGATTTGATTCAAACAAATTCCACGTCCCGTGATATTTTGTACGATGCGCTTGCTATATGTACTTGCATGGTCTGTGAACAATAGTTGAGAAGATGTTGGGGGAAGGAGTCTACCAACGCACACCTGGGTTTTCGGTGGTCGATGCCACTCATGTCAAACTCCACACAATGCTTATAAATTGGTCAGTGGTCATGGCCACATGCTCTCTTCTCCCTCTTTTGTGACTCCACATGTACATTTCCCAACAGAAATTCTCCTGATCTTAATGTAATGATGGCCAAAATAACATAATGTATGAGCAAATCTTCTCGCATAATCCTCCAGTCAATACTTTATACGATAAAACGCCAAGACAGACACATCAATCACTGTTCATTCGCAATGTTAACAGCCTGAAGAAATGTGTATTTGGATATTTCCCCTTTTAGACAGCGCAGATATAAGTGAGCAAGAAAAGGGACACAACAACGGACAGGAATGAATACAAAAAACGGTTTCATAACTAACTGCTTCTTCCTGTAGTCTGTTTTCCTTCACCTTTTAAATTCTTTGATTGCTTGTTGTACCACAGGTTTCCCCTTTGACTACGGTCACGGCTTGAATATTTGCTTTTCTAGTCTCTGCGATGCTACTCACCGCCATGGCAATAGTAAATGGCCTCCAAGCACCAATGGTCTCCACGTTTTCACGAAAGAATAAGAACAAACCGCCAATCCTCTAATGCAAGGTCTGCAAGAATTGTTTCCTACGCAGGTGTTTGGTGCTCTACAGGCTGTCTTCCTCCACGCGCAGCACATACATGAGCATCAATGTCAAATCCTCCAACGTAGGTCTGCAGTCAAGGATGGCAGTGCTCAACTAAATTTCCACGCAGGAGGGGAAGCAACGGTTTCAAACAGGTCTCCATCCTTTATCTTCACGCTTCCACGCTCCTGCTTCCACGTCGCTCTGATACCACTGTTAGATCAGGAGTATGTAAAATGTCTGAATAATATATTGAATGTAAGAGGAGTGTATAAATACAAGTGAGGGGTGTGCGTTAAGGGGTAACCACCTGTAACTGACAGATCGGTTACATGTAGCTAAACTAAACTCTGTATTAATTAAGCCAACATGAATGAGAAAGAGTTATTTGGCATATTTTGGCAAGAAAAGAAGTGTAAAAGGAATTATTTCATTTAATCCTGAATGGTTGAATCACCTGTTCATCAAATGGTGTTACTCTTGTTTAAAACTTGTTATTGCTATGTATATTAAAAACCTTCTGTTGAAGGCTAGAAATGCATGTGTTATAGTTATTTACATTCCTCTATATTATTTGAAGGGAATGTTTACAAAATAGAATTACATTCTTACTTTTCACATATTGATTGAAGGAAAGTTGAACATTGTAAATTTAGATTGGAATGAACTAAGGATGATCAAAACACATTCCAAAAAGTTTGTATTGCCCTTGCAATTTACACAATTCATCTTTAATCGGACAAGAGGCAAAATAGTACAATTTCACAGAAAAAGAGAAGGAAATTCATATTGAATCTAAACCATTAATATTTTATCCTTGTAATCCATTTGAAATCTTTCAAGTGCAACTCTCCATGTCTAACTATGCATGTTGAAGAAGAAAGAATGGCAGATCGAATTTATTCTGGTAGTTGAAAAAGTATTTATTCACATGTTAACACCTAAGAGAAGATTTTTTAACTATATTTGACCCACCTAAGTTATACTCAAAATTAATTTTGTAATGCTTCTCATGCTAATAGTTTGTTACAGGACCTTTCCAAAAAGTTCTCATTTACTAAATTATAATTGACTTTCCCAATCAAAAGTTATGGACAACTGTTGCTTGAAGCTTGGTAGTGGTCATTGCTGGTTCAAGAAAACAACTTACTGTCCATAATTTTTATATCTAAACCTAAGCGTTGTTCTTGGGTCTTGAGTGGTACTGTTTATAGCAGGAATTATAGCAGGGTCAAAACTTCAAATGCACTTTCTCAAACTTGAAATCACCAAAAATGGAAAGTTACCGAATGAAGTAATCCCAAGACAAGCCAAGGCATTTTGAATAAATAGAAGAGGTAGAGAGGTGGATGAGGATTAGTTTAGGAGTTTGGTGAACCAACCTTCTCTAAAGGGTCATCTCAAGCCCGCAAGTCCCACAACTTGAGGGATGATCCAATGTTACAAAAATGTACATCGAATGCCCCACTCAAATCTAAGGCCATCGTCGGAGGCGTGGTTGTAATTTCGTGATAACAATACTTTATACCTTTTCCCATCAAGTGTAGTTATAAACATATCCAGGGAATTCTATCCAAACTTAAAAATACATAAAATATCCGCTCTACACTTCGAATTGCATGGACGCGTATTTATTGTCAAAACTAAATTTTGAATGATGTAATATCGCTTATTGGAATGCAATGAAGCCCCGCCACAGACTCACGGGCACTATGCATGCTAAATATGCGCACAATCCCAAAATTATGTGCAGTGAGAGCACTAAGTATACTTCAACATGCCCACAGGCCTGCCTTATTGGAAAATTTTCTTCCACATAATGAAGCTTCCACAAGATAGATTGCATCCAATCCTATATGTAACACCCATTCAATCGTCATGTGTTCAATTCAATAGGTTTATTCATAAGACCTAAGCGGTCGTTAATGCCCACGAATAATGACCATTGTATACCCAAGATCATAACTAGGTCTAGATAGAAAAAAAATAGCCACCATCATACTGCAAAATAAACATGCGGGTCCTCGATAGACATAGGCTTTGAAAAATACATGGGGATTGCCATCAACAAATGTGCACAGATTCCATTACCCAATTTTATAAAAGAAATTCTCAGAAGATGTAAAAACCATTAGACTCATCATTTTAGACTTATACGAGTATAACTAGATCTAAATGTAGTTAAATTTCACATAGGCTTGTTAATTTAATAGATAATTAAATGTAACACTATGTTAAATCTTCTGCATAACAAATATGTCTAGAATATACAAAATGGCCCAAGTCAATTAAATGCTCCATTGTATCTGAATTCAAGGAAGTATAAACATATTACAAGGTGCATATTTACATGGGATCTCAAGAAAAAAACTGGTAGGATGAATTTATCCCATAAATTTTACCCCATATAATAAGGTCAAACCTAAGCTATTATATATTAGCGTACACACAAATGATTAACAAGATGTAATCTAGTCCCAAAAACCAACAATGAAAAACAATGTTTAGAAGTAAAAATAGATTTATGAAAGGAATCCAACACACTTAAGGTTTCTTACAAGAACATTTAACATCAGATAGGAATTTTCATCACAACTCCATCTAGTTGATATCAAATGAAGTCATCCTTTTTGCTGCATATCTTCGAAATTTTCATGGGCCGGCAGGCTTTGTTAGAGGTGTGCCAATTTTCCTACAAAGCGAGCTAAGCGAAACTTGGAAATCAAAAATGACTTTTCCCAGAGGTCTATTACTTCGAGCCTCGGGAAAGAAACTTAGCTACTTGGTGACAAGTTGTAGGAGGAAATTGCAATTGTACTACCCTTGCGCACGGTGTGTATGATACACAGGCTGTGATGATGTTTAAGCTGATGACAAGGAAGAAAGGTGATTCTTGTAAGCGGTGTGCAAGTGCCTTCACACTGACCCATTCACAGAAATCGAGTCCAGGCGGAAATGCGGGTTTATTGGAAAAACTTTAGAATTCTAACTTGTGAAGGGTAACAGGCTGGTACAATGTAATCAAATACACCCACACCTTCAACGATGCCCAAAGATGCCACGTCACAGACATTAAAATTGGTTGAAGAAATGACAAGCATCGCTCATGATTTATTTGATGAATGACTATTTGCCAATTTTTTACCAATAACCGTTGATATGTTGTGCATTGTCAGAAGGCCCCAAAGTTTCCGCACCTCCGTATAAATTCCTTTAGCGTAAGCAAACATGTATTATAGTTACCCGCAGTGATAGGCAGGGAAGCGAACTGGCGGGTAAAATTAAGATTGTTGAATTATATTTTTGCAAACATGTAAAGTTTATAACGACTGAGGGCAACTTAGAAGGTATCTTTTCCCATAAATCTTACATGGCGAGGCTGCAATAGCCTCAGAGGAATATAAGACTTTTCACTTTTTTGCAAAAAAGTGCCCTTAAGTTATTTGTCGAGCATTCTACAGGATCCGATTTACAAAAAACATCGTCTTTGATAAATCCTAAGCGTTTATAGTATATTATTTTTCATTCATTTATCCCTTATCGCTTCAACTGGAAGCTATGGATATTCAAGAAATGAGAACTTAGATGCATAGGGCTCATCTACTCCATACTTGTTTCATAGGAACCATCAAAATGTCATTATAGATTCTATAACTGTAAGTGTGTGACATAAGACAATTAAATTTATATACATCTTTCCTACCATTATAGTGTGAACTGGACTTTTGACTGATACGGAATTAATTCATATGTGCCATTCACTTCTCCCTCAACATGGCCGAAACTAACATGGAGGATTGTGCTTGTGTATATATTATGTGTAGTACATTATTGCAGGGTTTCATTGAGGGTATTGAGTGTCCTATCGACCTGTCCCCCCTTTAGCTGTAGATATGTCTGAGGAATGTATGTCTAAATCATATTAATTGAAGTCTGATAATTATGTATCCCTTCCCTGCACATATGATAGGGATTTTAAGAGTGATTCGAATCCATATATTCTTAGCTTACTTGATATATTTCAAAATGCCTACTTATGAGGTAAATGTAGAGTACTCAATGTAGCAATTTTTCTGATAAATATTTGCAGTTAAACACAAAATCACCCACTATGAGAGGATAGTTGTGAACGTTAAAGGATCTAATTCTACCTTAGTGATTTACTAAATATTTAGATTTATTAAAGAGGTCTAAATTTTGACAAAAATGAACTTTACTGTCAATCAATGACATGAAGATCCAACATGTAGTTTTATACGATTACAAATCATGAATCTAGTCACACTGAATCATGAAGAAATGAAACATTGTCTAGATACGTATTTCTTAGGATGGATAATCTAAACATGAGATTAAACATAGTAAATTTGTAACACAGATGTCAAATGAAACGCATTACCATTTGTGGTACATTAAGAGTAGAGGAGAAGTTATTGTGTATACTCCAATAATTATTTTAAGGTCAAATGGAAGGTCAATAGTTGTCAAAAACCAAAAACTACATTACACAAGAGAGCATCTTGGAGGATTCAAATGTAGATATGCATAATGGAATTAATCTAGGAGAAGAAATATGTCCACCATCAAATACATATTACAATGCCATCCACTTGAGGTGGGAAATTTTTAGAAGGAAACCAATCAATTGGGTGACTGACGAAAGATGTATTCAGTCCTCGGAGTCCATGTTGGTTCAACTAGATCCACCATTTTTAGCATGTGATCACAACAATACTAATGGATCCATAGGCAATGCTCATCCATTTTATCGGGAAGGACAATGAAAGATTGACCAAGTTGTCCTAGCAACAGTTGGCCTTGGAATCTCTCATTAGGACAATGCAATAAGAAATATATTTCAACTCATGGCAACAAACATGCTTCCACAACAATTTAACCATATTCACATACCTTTAAATAGTGTGCAAAAAGCATACTATATTATTTATTAACCACGGGATTAGAACAACAAACATATAGGCTACAAAACATGAAAATGCATAAGCTAAAGGAGCAAGGCCTATGGGGGAAGTTGTTTATACCTCCCAATGGGGAAATGGGTGTGCACCTTAAGATAAACCCACCAATATATACATATATAATTTCAAAACCCCTACATGCCCTTATGCCTCCCCAGGTACCCCCTTATACCTTCCATTCTCTTATGCCTCCCCATACTCTTATGGCACCCCATAACAAGTAAAGAAATGCAAGCTATTTCTTTTACAAGGTGGAACCCAATCCCAAACTCCCTCCACAATAACACTTATACCTCCCCAAAACTCTTATACCTCCCCATAGTCTTCTCCTACACCATACCTAGGCAATCTATCCAACCAGCCAACAACATACCAAGATATTCAAAGTATTCACATATGCATAAATAAAGGAAGCACATTTTAAAGAGCCAAGCTCCTACCTCTCCATGGTAAAAGTTTGCCCCAAAAGTTCAACAACAAGCTTTTTCCAATCCAAATAGTCCAAAAGCTCTAGCGATCCACAAGCATTCAACAAAAATCTCGCACTCTCTTTCAAAATTACAAGAGCTCCAACCAAAAGAAGTAACTCCCTGAAGTAACCCCCAAAACAACAAAAGAATTTGAATAAATAAAAAAGGGAGAGAGGAGGATGAGGTGGGTCCATGTAGGATGCCACATCACACATTCTCAACTCCACCCCACGATTCAACTTCAAACTCCAAGGCACAATTAAAAAGGTGGGTGAATAAATGACCTTTTTACTCACACACACAATCCAAGTCCACACCCCAAGGACCAAAATTAATTACATGTAAGAAGGTGCAATAAAAACTTACAACTTTCCTTCCCAAAATACATATTGATTGAAGGAATCCCATTGTATATGATTAAAACTCCATGCATTAATAATTATGAGAAATATTAAATGGGTTAAGACTATGTCACCCTTGTGAAAAATAAATGGATAAAAAAGGAATAGAACTTTGTAAAAGAATTAAATATATATATAAGAAAACATTGAAAGTTACCTAAATACAAGTAACATAAGTTCTAATGTATTACTACACACACACACACACACACACACACATGTGTGTGTGTGTGTGTGTGTGTGTGTAGATAGATAGATATGTGTGTGTGTGTATGAATAAATATGAAAACATGGGAGTGTAATTAAATTAATTAATGTTGTGAAAAGATGGGTAAAGAGGTTGGACCCTTCGAAATATTATGAATAATGGAGAGGACCCTTGGTGGATGAGATATATCATATTCGATAGATGGAAATATGTGAATTGAATATAGAAATTGATGTGTGTAAATGACTTATTAAAGGAAAACCTCAAGTAGGAAGCTAGAGGCAAGTACCTTGCAATTGAAATGAGGCGCACATAATGCATCTAATTGGGGTTATAAAGTACACACTAGACGTACCTCACTAAGATGGTGTGTATGTGTTTTAAATTAAATATTAGATTCTTCATTGCACAAGTTGTATGTGTATTTTTTTTTAATTGAATATTGGATTCTTCATTGCGCAAGTTGTTATTGTATGAATTTTTAAATTGAATCTAAGTCATGGAGTGAACCCAACTCCAAGTAGATTCTAGCTTTATCTAATCAAAGCAAAAACATCATTATAAAAAAATAAAGGAAAGCTTAACTAATATGCATAAAACATTAAATCAAACATCAAATGCAAACCTCCTTTGATTTTTGGATGTGCTTTTAGATTGTAGAAACTTCCCTTGTGAACCGAACACAACTATACATGAATAAGGAATTTCTCCAAGGAATAGGAAGAAATCTCACCAACATGGTGTTATGATCCTCATGTGTGAATTTAATTAATGCCTCGAGGTTTTTGTGTGATGGTTCATTACATTTGGTATTAGAGAAACCACCCAGATTTGAGTCTTGGCATGGGTGGCTACGTCGGCATTGCAATGTTCTCTTGGGGCTCGTATAGGGTAGGGTTTGGTCCTGCTATACAAGTGTAAATCTAGCTCAGGGTTTGGGCTACAGAATCGTGGTGGGTTGGTATGATCCTCATGTGTGAATTTCACTATTGCAACCACCCAGGTTCGAGTCCTGACACAGGTGGCTATGTTGGCATTGTAGTGTTCGCCCGTAGGGCAGGGTGTGGTCCCACTATACAGGCAAAAATCTATCCCGAGATCTGGGCTACGAAAGTGTGGTGGGATGTTATGATCCTCATGTGCGGATTTCACTAATGCCTCGAGGTTTTGGTGTAACGGTTTATTACATATGGCTTGATTGCAATTTTAATTCTTCTCTAACTACTCTTCGCCATGTAGAAAAGGGGTTTGAACAAAGCTTTCCAATAACATGAAAATGCTCTTATCAAGTGCAAATTTCATACAAGGACACGGAGTATGAAGGTGTGGTGTACAAGATGTAAGAATTGTAGGAAGGTACTAGGTTTCTTATATAGTTTTCCAATTTGGGAAAAGCTTGCAACCGAGTGAATGTGGGATAAAGGTAAAGTATAATTAGAAAGGGATATATAAGTATAATTAGAAGAGATTAATTAAGGATTAGCAACTCATGGGAGTTGGGGTGATTTAATTAATCAACTAACATTAATTAATAGACAAAGATAGGCTTAAGAAGTCGTTTAGAGATGATTTAGAGGGAAATTAGTAGAATTTGAAGGGTTTGAAAGGGGGATTTGACCAATAAGGGGGCTTATTGATTAAATATAAGATTAAAAGGATTAATTAATTAATAATGGTTAATTAATTAATTAAAATAGGATTATAACTAACAAAGTGTCCTTAATTGGCATCAAGGATGAGGGAGAAAGCTAGTTAATTAATGAAGTTTCGTTAATTGACTTGGATGAAGGGAAATGTTGGCTAATTAGTGAAAAATCAATAATAATAATAATAATAATGATAGGAAAGAGGATAGTTAGTGCAATTTTAGTATTAAAACTACGCAGTCATATTTAGGTGTCACAAGAGCATCGTATTTGTCATATTTTCTTTTTCGAGCCTAAGACCAATGACCATTTTATTTTTAAATGCTCTTCTTATTATGAGATAAGGGGACGATTCTTTTGGCTCTTTAGATAATTTTTTGGCTCTCTCTAAAAATTCATAGCTCATGAAATCATACATGTTTACCCCTCTTCCTCTGAGAGATGTTTGAGCTTCACTAATGAATTCTAAAACATAATTCTCCAATGGGGCTTGCAACCAGTTAATTACATCCTATTTTTGGCTATCTGACATCATCACTAGGAAGAGGCCCCATGACGATCCTCCATATTTATAAATCAAAACAACTAGGTATCTTAGACTCGATGAATCACATGGCCTCACACCCATTACATTTCTTCTCCACATTGAGTATTTAGAAGTGTTTCTAAAAAATAATGAGGTTCAACTCATTATGCAGACCCTTCTTTTTTTGAGTCTCTTTATGATATTTTTGTTGGACTACTATAGTTAATTTTTTTCCTTATTTAGTCTCTCTTTTGTAGTATTTTGGTTATGTTGCGACGCTCCATTTTTCTTCTTTACACTGTATATTTTGCAATCCCACGGGCCAATATTTTCCATGTGTGGACATTAATATATATATTAAATTAAATTAAATGGATTGGGTTAGGATTGTTTCCTGAGTGACATTTATAGATTGAATTCCCCACTAATCATGACTATTTAATTAAGGAAGATTTCAATTTAAATGTATATTTACTCAAAAAGTATAATCTACTATATATAATCCAAAACATAGATAGAAATATTGATATCTATGTCATTCAGAGCCTCCACACCAACTAAAATTTCAAAACCCATTTTCAAATAAAAAATATATAATTTAATATATCTTTCATTAAAAAAATTACATTCCTTTCATAAACAATAATGAACATGAGAATATTAGTTTTTATGTTGTTCAAAAATATTGCATATAAAATCAACCTTTTTTATGTTAGCTAATAAAAAAATTCCATGAACAATTTCATTAGGCTATTATTTGCATATTATAAAATTTCATCTCAAAATAACTTTCATTAGTCATTATCGTAATGACATTAGTTTTTTTAAGGATTTTATCACAGCTTTACACATATTTTATTGTTTCGAAAATATTAAAAATTACCATAATATTCTTAATAATTACTTGGTCAATAAAACTGACATTCGGAGTTAAAAAATATGAAGGGAAAGTATTAATACCAATAAAGTAAATTAAATCCATTTACTATAGAAATTAGAAATCAATAAGGGTGAATAAACACTTTGGAGTGCTATAAAAGAACTATTGATTAAAATAACTTGCAACTTGTCGCGTTCTATTTAGAGGGTGGCTTTAACAATGTGATGGTGCTATAAAAAAAGAACTATTGATTAAGATTACTAGGAACTTTTCGTGTTCTATTTGGAGAGTAACTTTAACAATGTGATAGTGAGCTCTTTAGATGGTTATTAGTTACTTGTAGGAACATAGAGATACTATTGCTTTCAATCACTTTTGAAGTGGAGAAATAAATTATATATTTCAAAATTATTATACAATTATATAACTATTTTGGAGCATTGCAAAAATAAATTTACATTTAATGAAATTTTAGTTGGATAAATATCTAAAGGATTAAAGACAAATAAGAAACAGTTCCTTTGAATTAAAAATACAACTAAATAAAGAAGCTTAAAAATGAGAAAATTATACACTAAATTGTAATAGTATTTTATTGATGTACTTACTAATCCACTGGTTCTTGTTTTGTAGTGTTTCGAAAAAGAAGTGTATACTATAGTAAATAACGTGTATACAAGTAATTCTTGTTTTGTAGTGTTTCGAAAAAGATGTGTATACAATAATAAATAACGTGTATACAAGTAAATGTAGATACAACTTGGCTAAATGGTTTTTGGAAGAAATAAAAGTTGAACTCTAAATAAACAAATACAAAATTGTAGTAGACCAGGGTTATGAAAATAAATCCATAATAGAAGAAAAGCCGTTGAAGTAGTCTTAAATATTTCTTCAACAATGTTCCTCCCAGACCGTACGGACACATGGACCAACGAAAATTCAATTTTATTGTAACCACGTGTGCATCTAATTGCTGATGTGGGCCCAAAGGAGCGGCACTTGTACTGGATAAGATTTAAAACGCCTTCTCCCGAAGCACAAAGTTCAGCCTTTTTTGTTATCCCCCTTTTACGGCAAATAACAGAAAGCTTAGATATTCCATAAGTCTGTCGAGTCGAAGAAAATGGAACCGTCTAGTTGTTCCTCTGTTGTAGCAGACAAGAGATTCAATCTATCCGCTTCATCAAGTGACGGCAATTTCTCCAAATTCAAGCACTGGTTGCTGTCCGAATCTCCGAACAAAGACTCCCACAACGCAGAGTCGTGGTCCTCGGAAATTATTTGGCCGTCACTTGACGCCTCCATTTCAGAAACAGAGGACGACCTTGACGGCGATGGGGGTTCCTCCGTGAAGTCACTGCCAGTGCCGGTGGATGGAATTTCGCCGAATGCATATTTGGCTGCGACGACCTGAATCTGCTGACGGCAAAGAGACGACGCAGACGGAATTGCCGGAATGGATTTGGGGAAATTGAATTTGGCTTTTGGTCCGCGGAGACAGAAAACGGCGGCGTCGTAAGCGCGGGCAGCCTGTTCAGCGAAGTCGTAAGAGCCCAACCAAATTTTGGTTCTGCATTTGGGCATTCGAACTTCCGACACCCATTTCCCCCATTTTCTCATTCGAATTCCCTTAAATTGGCGGCTCGTTTCGCCGCCGCTATTATCTGGCGGCGAGTGGGCTTCCTGTAGTTTGCTAGATTCAGATATGTCCATAATGATAGAAAGTTGAGAGTAATTGTGCTGGTTAACTGGGGCTACTGCTTCAGTGTGTTAATGAGTTAAAAAAATCGGAGGCAGAGTATATATGTCGCCACTCGCCGCAACCGTGTATGGAAAACAAGGAGGAAAGGGCTAAAGCGCGTCCAGGAGCTTATAGTACCAAAAAAAATTCTCCAGGACACATGTAGAGCAGAGGACTAGGTATTCAAAAACGTGTCGAATCTAGAAGAAATCCCCAAGGCGGGCCACGGTGGACAGTTTATACGGGAAAAGACCATAAAGAAGCGGCAGGATTTGGATTTGGATTTGGATTTGGATATGTCAGTTCTGCACCCTGTCCCACAACTGGATTTGGATGCGATCCTACCGGGGCACAATATAGTGGTTCCATTTCCATTGCGTAAGGTATGACAGGACATAGTCAGAGAAGATGAGGTCAGCAACTCTGCGGTCCGTGCAATTGACATGTCAATATCCTCCAACTGTTTACACGGGTTGCCCCTTGGGAAGCGGGACCGTTTTTTATGTGTCTTTTTCGATAAATATGGTCAAATATTCAATAAGCGTAAATATAAATCAATAGATCCAAAGGAAACCAACCGATGGTTACATTGAAGGGTAAATATTGGACTAATCCTTCCACGATGAAAAGTAGTATAAATATTTCACACTTCACATGACAAGAGTAGATTAAGTAACCACGTCATAAAAATAAAGAACATTTTTTAATTGAGATATTTTTTTAAAAAATGAATGTTTATTAAAACTAAGACATTTTTTAATCGAGAGATTAATTTTTTTAAATGAATGTTTTATAAAAACTAAGAACATTAATTAGGTGTTGAATATAATATTTTACATCAATCACATCTAAGAACAATATCTATACCCCCTAGATAGGGTGTGTTTTATTATAACGCTATTTTAAAACTCAACCTAAAACAAGTCTCTATTAATTAACTCATTTACTTTGAAAAGTTGCTTAATAGTTTGTTTCTTACAACATTAAGCACACAAGTAATGAGTAAGATCAATTATACTGGTCTAAATGTGTTAGGGTGTGTTAATGCACCTCTAGACGCTTGAGCATTTAGACAACAAAAACAAAAGCAAACTATCCATAACTATTAACTCAAACTCAGATTTGATTTTCTATATGCCACCTCTATGAATGCCATTATTACGCACCTTCCACTATCTTTTCGAACTCACTTTGCTTAATTTGCATGTTAAACTAAAAGAACATCCCTTTGATTCATATTAGGCTCAAGCCAATAGGTTCCAATGTAGTGATCCTCTGACTCAACATTGATATGATCCTTGGCTTACATAATTTATACTTCGAGCCTTCACCGCGATTAATTGATATTGTCCACTATTTCCATCTCATAGGTTGTGGGTTTCAATTAGGGAAAATTTTCGTGGCGAATCTTCATTAATTCACGAATATTCTGGTTTTTAAAATTTTGTGAAATTTTAGGTATATGGATATGACTAATTCGCCTAAATTTTAAAGGTTCAAGTTACTTTTAGGGGTCAGTTCGCCCAACGTTTACGCCAATAACAAAAAAAATTAATTCAAATTGTCATTAGCGAGAAATTAAAATTTGTAAAATTTACCTTCATATATATAACATTACTAAACATCACTATGGTTGTAGGGTAGCAGCCGCTAAGCTATGCAAAGAGTTGTTTACAATGACAAAATCTAATGGAATTTGCTTGTATCTTAAAATTCACCATAGTCTAACCAAAGTTACCTAGCGACCGCTAAGCTCTAAAATTTACCATGGTCATATTGATGTATTACCAATTTAACTAGCGACTACTAAGCTATAAATATCTCCATTTTTTCACCCAAAAAAATCACATTTTTGGAAATTTTTGTTTAGTGAAATTAAATTATTAATCCTTTTGATTAATCCAAGAGAAATATGGCCAAATATCACTATGGTTAGAACCTAGAAGCCGCTAAGTTATGCAAATAGTTATTTACAATGACCAAATCTAATGGACTTTACTAGTGTTTTAAATATCTACATCATCACTTGTCACATGATTTGATATATGGGATGGAAATTTGGAAAAATGATATACTTATGTTTGTAGTATATTCAATCCCATATACCCAGTGCCCAACATCCAAAATTTTTGTGTTTGCAACTAAATATTTTATCGGGATTTACAAATTAAAATGACAGTGGTTGACGACCATTTTTCCACACAGCCCTTCTTTTGACAATTTGAATAAAATATTACACTTACAATTTGCCAAATGATTTATGGGTTTTGAATTTTTTTTTACAGGCAAATTTTGACCTGCCCTTCTCTGACTTGTTGGAATCCCTCGAAAGGGCCGTGATAGGTGCAATTTTGAATGTTGGCCCCGCCTATAATAAACTAGCATTCACATGTGTGTTGTGTAATGGAGATTTCGAAAGAATTTGATAGAGAAATTGAATATGTAGGAGTGAAAACTAGCAATCATACGTGAAATGTATGATGGAAACGCCAAAAGACAGGGGCATGTCTTGCCCTAGGCAACATAGGCAGTTGCCTAGGGCGCACAAAAGGGAGGGTGCTATTTTTTTTTAAAAAATTTCCAGGTGGCAGGTCGGCTAGGCAGTCTGAGTCAGTCGGCTATTTTTTAAAATGTTACAAAAAACAATTTGAATTGATATTAATGTTAAACTCCCCAGTTCACTGTTCCTGAATCCCACTACAGACTACAAGTGCAATTTTAAATTCGTGAATAGATAATAGTGATTTTGTCACCGTGAATGTGATCGCTCATCTTGAGCTGACTGTTGATAGACTACATCGTTGTTTTATGTTTACAAATTATAAATTTATAAATTTATAGACAGTTACGCCCACGGACTCACGACTCACAGAGATAGACTGTCGACTGACAGTGAGCACTAGTAGCAACACTGCGCAACAGCTTCTATCAAAACTTCTGGTTTCTGATACGGTTTGAGTAGTAGAAAATCAAGTTTCTGGGCAGAATTTCCGCAGAACATAGGTACATGTAACATTGATAGTAAACTATAATATATCTTTAAAATTGATTAGGGTTTTTTATTTTTGGTGTCATATGTGGATTGATTTGTGTTTTAATTTGAAAGTATTTTTGAACCAGTTGTATGCATCTAAGATTTTTCAACTAAATAGTAATATGATAAAGATCAAGATATTTTCAAACTTTGATTGATTAATGGAGTTATAAGGTTTCTCTTGTTATCCCAAAAAAGGCTAATATCCAAAATTCAAATAAGATATGTAGTTTGAAATTCTGCAGATCTCATTTAATGCTTGTTTTCAAACATTTGTAATCTAGGCGTGAATCGTAATACAACAGTCTTTGAAAAAAGAGTTAATGTACTGATAGTGATAGATCTGTTATTTTCTCTAAGGCATATCCCATCTTCATTTTTCTATAATATGTAATCATTCTTCTTTTCCAAAGCTTGAATGCCCTCTCCAGTGTCCACTATTAATGTCTAGGTTTGTTGGTCCAAGGCATCACCAACCTATAGATTGTAAGATTATCTTAAATTTTACTTTGACCTAGACTATGACCGTATATCACATTGTACACAACCTTCTTTAACATCAACCTCTCTATCTTACACTACCAAAATTTTAGGAAAGTTAGTGTCTCATCTTTTCCTACTGAAATTATCATCTAAAGAAGACCAGACATCTATGATAATGAAATATTTTATTCAGCCTTCTCTCTATTTAAGGAAATTTATAGACCATTAGCTCTGATTGACTGCAAATCTCACAGTGCAGACTGCAGTCTCACAAGGAGGCTATTAGATTCTTACAAGGATTTCCAAATTGGATTAGGCATTGCCTCTTGTGCTTAATCAAATGATATGTTATAAACTTATATGATATATCTATTGCTACCAGTTCACACTAGATTTCCCCTGCCTTGAAATATATGTGAAGTCTGTGCAAGTAATGCCCCTACTTCTCAGCTACCAAAATGAACAGGTGGAGAGAGAGAGAGAGAGTGAATCTCCCTATCTCAGACTCCTCTGAGGAGGAAAAGCTATTCTGAGTATTCTATGTGATCTAGGAATTTAGAAGTAGAATAAAAATCCTTCAAGAAGAAAAAGTTATGCAACACTAGTCCCAAAAATAATCTCATACCTTGTTTATGTCATAAGCATTTCTCATATCTAACTTTATGAGGATTTATTGATGCTTAGTCTTAGATGTAGTCTAGATATATGTGTTGTGCAGACTGTAGTCATCGATGATCGTGTATGATTGTATCTACACAATTCTTCTACCTAATTCTCATGCATCCCTGTCAAATAATTATTAGTTCATATGAACTGCGCAGGTGCTATGTTTGGATTTTTCATAGAACTGTGTTGCATTTTTAGTTGTTGGCACTGTGAGCTGTGAGAGTCGGGACTACAGTTTCAAATTCGTCTTGGGGGAAGTCTGGAAGAACATAAAGCTAAATGATCAAACCCTAACTGCTCTAGCATCTTACATTTGATGTTGCATTAATTTATTCTCAATTGCATCAATTATATTATTACATTTTGATTTAAATTTTTAATTATTCTTTTTATGTAATTGTTATTGATTGTATTTATATTATTTCACTTTTGGAATAGTATTGATTATAATTTATAGCATCATTATCAACAAGTATTCGGGTAGTTATTGTAACTCGATAACTGTTTAGTTTAAATGGATAAAACCAAAAAGTTAAGTGGTGCTCAATTTCTAAAAAAAGCTAAATGAAAAAATTGAGGAGGAAAAAAACCTTTTGAAAAAGATACATAAAATAAATATATTTTTAAGTGCATCAAATGAAAATTTAAAGTCAAATGTAGTTTTTAATGAAAAAGAGAATTATTCTTCGGTTAGTGACAAAACAACACAATCAAAGTCAATAGGAGATGAAAACACACAAGAGAAGGAGAACACACAACAAGAGAAGAACAATGAAAATACTATTGTTCAACCCATCGTTAATGAACATTTCATTGTTGACCTTGATCTTACAAAATGGGTAATAGACAATGATACAATAGAATATATAATTTTAAATACACCAAAACAAGATATGAATGTTGGTTTTTCAAATTTAAAACGCCAATACTCAGATTGTTTTAGATATGTTTCTAATGATTTGTTTCAATGGAAACTTTTAAACAATGAACGAAAATTAAGAGAATGGTTGTTATGCTCAGAGTCAAAAGGAGTTGTTTATTGCATTCCTTGTCGCCTTTTTCAAGCAAAATCAACCACATTTTCTAAAATTGGATTTGATGATTGGAAAAATGCATCCGCTAGTTTAAGAGAGCACGAGGATTCCCCTGATCACAAGACTTCAATTCTTAATTTCATCACTCAAAGTAATGTTTTGGGAAGAGTTGATTCTACACTTGCAAGTCAATACCAAAATGAAGTAGAGTATTGGAGGAATGTTTGAAAGCGTATTGTTGCAACTGTGAAATTCCTTGCTACCAGAGGTATTACCTTTCGTGTTGGTGACAATTTATTAGGATCTTCTAGAAATGGAAAAGTTTTAGGGTGTTTAAAACTTATTGTAGAGTTTGACCCATTTTTGGCAAATCACATTTCACAATATGGAAATGCAGGAAAATGAGTTCCATTTTATTTATCTACGACAACATGTAATGAATTTATTGACCTTATGGCACAAAAAGTTATAAACGAAATAGTTGAACTCCACAACGCAAAATATTTTTCAATTATTGTTGACTCAACACCTGATGTATCTCACACTGACCAGTTAGCATTTGTGGTAAGGTATGTTTCTCAAGAAGGTTTTCCAGTTGAACGATTTTACACTACATTCCTTCGGTTAGACACAAATCATGTGATTTAGAAGCTTCTGTACTTACAACACTAGATGACTATGACATTAATATCAAAGATTGTTAGGGGCAAGCATATGATAATGCAAGTAACATGTTTGGAAAATATACAGGTCTACAAAATAGGATTAAAAATCACAACTGTATGGTTGAGTTTGTACCTTGTTCAGGGCATTCCTTAAATCTTGTTGGATCTTTAGCTACAGAATGTTGTACAACAACTATAGATTTTTTTCAGTACTTCAACTTATTTACACTTTCCTAAGTGCCTCAACTTATCGGTGGGAAATTTTATTAAATTTTTTGAATGGAATTTGTCCCGTTGTAAAATCTCTTTTTGAAACAAGATGGTCAGCTAGCGCTGATGCAATTAAAACACTTTTCTTGGGATATAGTAAAATTCAAGATGTTTTTCTAAATATAACACAAGACAAAAATCAAACAACTACCACGCGACATGAAGCAAAGTGAATTCACGAAAAACTAGACAAGTTAGAAACTTGTGTGATGTGTTGTATTTGGCATAGTATTCTTGAAAGAATGGATGCAACTAGCAAATATCTACAAAAGGTAGACATTGACTTAACCATGGTTGTGACTCAGTATAATTCGTTGATAGATTATATTCAAAATATTAGAGAGAATTTCGATACATATGAGCAACATGCTAAGATCATTAGTAGAAAAGAAGAGTACGAAATTGATAATAAAAGAAAAAGAAAAAGAAAAGTTCACTTTGATGAAACGAGAGATGAGGAAATTCTACAAACAGGAAGGGATCGTATGAGGGTGGAGGTATTTTATGTTATTATAGACAACTTAATAAGGGAATTATCAAGAAGAAATGAAGCATATAATGTGTTAAATGATAGGTTTGAATTTTTGAACAAATTAAAAGATCTTGATAATGAGACAATATTGAAATGCTCTAATTCTTTAGTAAAAACATATAACACAGACTTGGAAACCTCCCTTGACATTGAATGCATCCATTTCCAGGCATTAACAAGACGTAAGTATATCATCAATGTCAAAATATTTAAGAAAAAATAGACTAAACACCACGTTCCCAAATCTAGATGTTGGAATACGAATGTTTCTTTGCATTCCTATTGGAAATTGCAGTTCTGAGAGAGCATTTTCTACTCTAACAAGAGTAAAAAGTAATTTAAGGTCAACAATGGGTGAAACTAGATTGAATAGCCTTTCTATTTTGACAATTGAATGCGACATCCCCACAACAATAAATTATGATGATGTCATTGATAGTTTTGCTATGGCAAAGGCAAGAAAAAAACCTTTATAGCTTTAATAAAATGTGTCAAGAGTTATACTAAGTCTATAATTGTTTAAAAAACATTCACATATAGGTGGGTCGTTGGTCCCAGGTGGGAGGGGGGCACATGCTCTGAGTACTACCTAGGGTGCTCATAAACCTTAATTTAGCCCTGCAATGTTGTCAAATGTTCGAAAGATAAATGCACATACGAAGTGCAAGGGGGTGAGGTAAAATATTTTGGAGATATCAAGAAAATTGGTCAATGAGTAGTACCAGTGTCAATAGTTGTTTTTAATTTCATCTCGTGTTTTAAGGTTAGTGAGAACACGCGTAAATATAAGGGTAAGTGCACGAAGTTGGTGGACAATTCCGTGGACATAAAAACCTGAAATAAAGGTACCACGATCGCGGTTCTTGAATTCTAGGTTCGGTAATTACCGAACCTAATACCGCGATCGCGGTTTTTAACCGCGAGCGCAGTTATAAACCGCGATCGCGGAACTCTAAGACAAAATCACATGGTAATTCGGACATTAGGATGTGTGTAAATATGTTTTATAAACCGCGAGCGCGCTTTACAAACCGCGAGCGCGCTTTATAAACCGCGAGCGCGCTTTATAAACCACGAGCGCGCTTTATAAACCGCGAGCGCGGTATTGTTAAAAAACTGCGATCGCGGATCTATCTGCCGAACCTAAGCCTTGGAAAATCTTTGTTTTTCCCCAACCAAAGCTATAGAAGGTCATTATGAAGTGCAAAAGGTCAAAAAACCTCAAATCTGCTCTTCCAAAGACTTGAACCATGCTAAAAAACTGAAATTTTTTCACAAAAATGGTGCCATCACGTAGGGTAGACTCTTAGCTTTGTAGAAATATTGTTTTTAAAGTTAATAGAATAAGATAAATATCATTTTATAATTTATTACTAACAATAGGTCTTTAAGACATTTTTTCCCGTGAATGTTCATGTCTACATTTAAGACTGTAACTTTTTTTTCGCTTATCAAAATATGATAAAACTTATACCATCCCAAGCGTGGACAAATTCTATACACCTTAAAAAAAAAAAAATTGATTTCGATATTTTTTGATATAGTTATGGCGGGCAAACGGAAAGCGCTCCATTTTCTAAATATTTTCAGACCACTTTCACGGAAAAAATCATAAAAAAAAAATATTGCTAAAAAAAATACAAAATAAAATCCATCCCAAGATAGAAAACTACATCTAACTTTTCACCAAAGGAAAAAAAAAAATAACAAGATTTGGTCATCCAAAATGCGGGCAAACGGACTACAATCTTATAAGTTTTTTCGAAAAAAAAAAAAAAGTCATACAATTTTAAGTCTTTAATATAGCTAAACTTGTCCGTTTTTTACAAAAATTAGTATTTTAGAAACTAGATTCCGAATGCTACGATTCATATTTATATAAATTTTTCTAATTTAGAGTGCATGTATAGCTAATAATCCCTACAAGTTGAGATTTCACTGTTTTTTGCAATATGACGTCCACGGATGACCCTATATTTGTCCATCAACTTCCTGCACTTACCCATAAGAGGAATTCAATTGTGCATTTCAAGGGATAGAAGTAATAATATGTAGAGTAGGTGTGATACCCTAGATTATTAGTTTCATACACAATTGTGATTACAATTTATCTCCAGGGGTAATGAATAGAGTATGTCTCCAACCACGGGGCACAAAGTTATTTCAATTGTGGATGTTGTAGGTAAAGTCCACCCTAAGAGCATGAAGGGTGAAGCAACGTGTGTCTAGTAGGAAGATGCTTAGGCAGATCTACTAAGAGGGAAACCTGACAACTAACATTACTCCCGTGGGATCATGATAGTAAGGACGCATAAAAGGATTGTTCAAGCAGCGGGAAGATGTGAATGGAATGTTAGAAATAATAATGTGTGAATTAAATACCTACATATCCCATACTTACTCCATGAATTAGATTGTTCCTACCCAAATAATACCTATTATGTGCTCCACTTTATCTTCTCGGTCTCACCTATATTATTGACATAAATACAATTTCCATTTAAAGGGACCCCAAAAAAATTAAAAATGAGGAAAATTTTTTAAACCTCCCTTTTCAATTCTAAGCATGAGTAATCACAAGAGAATAAATGATGTGCAAACAATCATTGATAATTTATCCCCTCCAACAGATGTGCATAAAGTGGATTTTATCTTCCATTTGATAAAGGGATTTTTAAATTGAATCATGAGAATCAAATATCTACATGTTCCACACCTATTTCACAACTACTCCTATGGGATTAAGGTAACGAGGATGTGTACAAGGTATGCTCAAGGAAAACGAATACATGAATTGAATGTTGGAAATAAAAACATGGGAAATAAACACCTGCATGAGCCACACTTATTCCATGACCTAAGGTGTACCTACCCAAATAATATCTACTATGTGCTCGAGTTTATCATCTCAATCTCACCCACAATATTCACATGAATTCAATTTGTGTTTAAAGGGATGAAATGTTTTTAGAAAAGGAAAACTCAATAAACCTCAATTTTCAATTTTAAGCTCGAGTAACCCCAAGAGAATAAGCAATGCATAATAAATTATCGTTAATCGATTCCCTCTGATGGTTCAGCATATGAGCAAAAGGCGGATTTTAGCTACCATTTGAAATATGGTTTTTTAAATAAAAACATATGAATTAAATACATGTATGTATTGCACCTACTTGACAACTTAATTAAAAAATGGAAACTAAATACTTGCATGTCCTCACCACCGATTCCATAACTTACATTGTTCCCTACCCAAATAATATCTTCTATGTCCTCCACTTTATCATCTCAATCTCACCCACCTTATTCACATGAATGCAATTAACTTTAAAATGGATCAAAAAAAAAAAAAAAAAAAGGGAAATCCCAAGAGTGAACAAGATCAATATTGGATCCCTTCCAATGGTTGGCCATATGAGCAAACGGTAAATTTTACCTTCCATTCAAAAGAGGGATTTTCACTAATAAAAACTATCAAAGTGTATTGTGCAATGTATAGGTGGAAAAGAGATTTTTTTCCTTAATTTCATATCTTGATTTATTTACTCTACATTCATTGAATTGATTTCTTGCCAATTGTAGCCATGGAATAATTCTATCTTAAAAAAAATATCGTTCCACGCAATGTAAAAAACTAATATCTCTCTGCTGACTATATTATTCATTTTCATTAAACAAACAAATCATTATCCACGTGTCATGTATGATGATGCAAACTCTAAGTCGAGTTTGAGTGAAAGCTATTTTATTGCATTTTATTTTGAGTCATTGCAAGTTGGACTAAATACTTTTAAGTGATGGTTTTGCAACCACAAAGAATATTTGCAAGCCTGGCAAAAGATAATTGTACAAAAACAAGTTGTTACTAACATAACTATTGATTGTAGCAAAAAAGAGCACCAAAAAAACAACTATAAACATTATTTTTTGGTATATCTACATTCAATTCTTATAAAACCCCATAACGATGAATTAAAGAAACTAAGAGTTCAAACCTAAAGTGAAGGAAGTAAATATAAATATTTCTCTTAGAAAATGTAATTCTGAATGGATTAATGGAAGGCATAAGGTAGAATGAACACAAACTAATTGTACAGACCAAGTGGTTACTAAAATAACTAATTGATTGTAGCAAAAAGAGCACCAGAAAAACAACTATAAACATTATTTTTGGTATATCTATATTCAATTCTTATAAAACCCCATAACGATGAATCAAACAAAACAAAGAGTTAAAAACGTAAAGTGAAGGAAGTAAATATGTGGAATTCTCTTAGAAAATGTAATTCCAAATGTATTAATGGAAGGCATAAGGTAGAACAAACACAAAATTATAAAATTTTGAAATCAAGTAAATAAGAGAAAATATCCTTAACATATTTAGTTTTGAACCTCACAATGAACAAAAATATGATTACATAGGTCAAGTGGTTAGAGATAAATTTATTTTAAATATACAAAAAAAAATTAAAAACAAATGTTTCTAAAAATTTTGACCTTCAAAATGCTAAATAAACGAAGAACACTAACATAAAATAAAGGTGGATTTAAACTTCTAAATTATTCCTTCAATAAATTAATAGGTGGTTCAAAACAATGATATTATTTCATTAACCCATTTTAACTCATCATTAGAAATTGTCGTGCACTAAATGAAATATCAATAATATCAAAAAAAAATAAAAGCCTACTATACAAAATATGAATCCAACTCACATAAAAATTGGTCTTAAGGAAGAATAAGATTTACATAATCAACATTTAAATTACAATTCTCAATATATGCTAAAAGTAAACCATTTCACTAAAGAATTGATATCTAACGTGAGAACTATTGGACTACATTCGTTAAACAAAAGTTTAGAAAGCCCAATTAAAAAAATGTCCTGCAGTCAAAAGCAAATACATAGTCTCTATGCCCAATAAATTCAATATTAATTTATAAAAAATAATGCAAATTTTAATCACTAGGACATATTATTTTAACTATTATTTAATCAGTACGATATTATTTTTAATTTTTAAAAATCCTTTGCAATTGGTCGGTCTAATGCGAGCGCTTGTGTGTCTGTGGAGGATCGCGGAGCCCATTTTAAGGGGGCTTGCAGCATTTAAAGCCATGGGTGGAATCACTATGAATGTCGAGATGAATGTATCATTGGAGGTATTCCGTGTTTTTTAGGAACAATTTACCAACCGTTCAGGTAAGTTGGGAGGACTGGTTGGGGGTAGGTTGCCTAAATTCAAATTTCAAAAACAACATTAATGGCTCTGATACCACAAAATAAACAACACAATAGCTAATTGTGTTATTGTGGTATCAGAGCTATTGTGCTATTGTGTTGTTTATTGTTGTTTATTTTTGTTTATTGTTGTTTAAAGGTTGAAAAAGAATGCTTCCACCTAGAGTAATGAAATGACTTCAGCTGTCAAGCGCATCAAGAAGCAAGTGCTTGATCTTCCATCTATGTCCCTTCCTGGACTAGGTTTGAAGATAATAGAATGTGATGTCAGTGACGCATATTGGGGAGCTGTACTAAAAGAAAGAATGAAGAATGGTAAGGAGAAAATTTGCAGATATGCATTAGGATCATTTCAAGGTTCTGAAGCCAAGTACCATTCCACTCATAAAGAGATCCTGGCTGCTAAGAAAGCTATCAAAGCTTTCTTGTTCTTCATCCAGAATGATCATTTCATCATCAGAAGTAATCTCAAAGATTTCAGAGCCAGGCTTAACAGCGGAGACCCAGCAAACAAGTCCGCCTTCAACAGATTACAGAGGTGGGGTCTCTGGTTCGATAATTTTTCTTTTGATGTAGAGCACATTAAAGGCAAAGATAACTCTTTAGCCGACTTTGCCAGTAGAGAACTAAATCTGGTTAAGCATGTTAATGTTACTCAAGTGTTTCATGAATTTCATAGTCCCATTTGGGATATAAATTCTTGTAAAGGCCAAATTGATTCTATCAAAAGAAATGATGATAGAATTTCCAGAGAAGCTCAGTCTTTGTTGATATATAGAGATTATATGTCTGTATCTGAATGCAATATGTCAGAAGTTGCAGTCAGATTTGTGGATCCTGAGATCCCTCATACTGAATTCCATTCTCTTCAAGAGCCAATGGTTTTTTGTACACTCAAATGGATCTGGCGCCTTCAAGATATGCAGAGCAAGCCTGATCATTTGCCTTTTGAAGGACATCAACTTAGACAGCTTATACCAAGGCCGAATACACTGTGGAAATTTGAGTTTTCAAGGTTGTGGACAGAGGAACATCCTCTGCATTTTGATCTTTGGAACAGGCCAAGTGTCCAAGGAGATAGGAAGTATATTTCACAACATTTCAAATATTTCTGAGTAAATATCTTCCTTTCTAAGATATCTTGATTCTTCATTACTGGATATTTCTCCTGATTTAGCAAGGAATATTTTGATTCAAATGTAAAATTCCTGGGTTTGTTAAAATCAATATTATGTTAAAACTAATCCTTTCAGAGGACACCATTCTAATCCGAATGGTCAATTATGGAGAAGAATCATACTTCATCATACGATGAACGTCCATCCACCTACTCCTAGATACGCCCTTCGTATCCCAGATCATTATTTGTTTTCCAACCAGAAAGCATCTCAGGCCAAATAATGATGGTTCTGCATCTACATCAAGAGCGTGGCATGAAAGGAACACGAGGAATCTCGCGCCACTTCCCGAAAGGACTGATGAGACTTCATCCTCATCAGATGATGACACTAATGGGTTGTAAATTATGATAGCTCTTAGTGCTATGACGGTGGCATGTCACCGTTCTGCTTTTGGCTATGTCGGCAGGCCTGTTGCCGATCGTGTCAGAATAAAGTAAGATAAGATTCTGCTTTAGTCTTATCTGAAAGCGTGGTGGACCACTCCACTATAAAAAGGTGCTATCATGGGTGGCATGTACCCATGGTCTGTGTCTGTCGGTTCTCTACTTTTTTTAAAGTAGGAATCTTTTGGGTTATCGGGGTCACCGGTAGTCGGTCTCTAGGTTGTCAGATTGCCCGGTGAAAAGCTACTTGAATTCCTATAAATTGGAAGTTCTCGTTTCATTCACTACACCGGAAGAAATCCAAAGATTGGAAGTAGTCTTCAGAAGTCTAAGCTTCAAAGGAATTCTCCGAAACAAGTGAAGTCCAGAAAGTAGCAGTTTGTTCATAAGTAAAGTCTTCTCTGTAAGTGTTTGTTTGTATTCTACAAGTGTTAAAGATTCTTGATTTGAATCTTGTTGTGATTTTATATAAAGCTATTGTCTTCCGAGTTGTTATTGTGTTGTTGTTTAAAGTGGTATCAGAGCTATTGTGCTACTGTGTTGTTTATTGTGGTATCAGAGCTATTGTGCTATTGTGTTGTTTATTGTTGGATTGAATGCCAGAACGGTTGGTGGATCTTTAGCGGATTGTTGGATGAACTCCAATGGCAGATTAGAAGGCATCCTTGGGCTTGATGTGGGGGTGTCGGTAGTCCCTTCCTTTCCTGTGTTGGATGGATGATGGGTGGACAAGGTCTAACCCAAAAAAATCTTCTTTAGCAAAGTCTAATCGCACATTGCGAAGTTGATTTTGTATCAACTTTGAGTGTGGTTCTTAATGTACTGGTTGGTTTGTGTTACCGGTTGTTGGTAGAAGCTTCCCTTGTGAGCTTCAATGTTTTATCTTTCTTCCATTTGTATAGAGTGTTTTTCGGTCCTCTTAAAACCAAACTCATATTTTTCTTACCCAGAAATAATATTATTTTAACTATGTCAAAAAATAGATGTTTCATGAAAATACAGTGTATATGTCTCAAATTTTCTCAGTGCATTATTAGCAACAGTCTCTTGTGTAGGAAAACATATGAAACTTAAAAAAAAATTCTCTGAAAGAGGTATGCACATTTAGCGAAACACATTGTTTAAAATTTCTAAAATAGAAATATAACAGATATAGATGCAGCATCTTTCCATTCGTTGTGCAGCCCCTGACCAATATATGTTTAAAATGCCCCTGATTCCGTGAAATTTGTGCAGTATTGTGTATTTTCCCGTGTAAAACCCTGTAAATCCAGTCTATCTGTGCTTGCATTATCATTCCCTTCGTCTAAACAGGAAAAAATCCAGCCAAAAGTCCTCCATATGGACCCCATGTAAAATAAAACTTGTAAATTTAGTATTTCCCCAGCAAATCTAGCCTGCAAAATGTTCCGCACCACTTTCGTGAAATTTGACCCAAATTTCGTTGTTCTTGTGCCAAAAAGGGTGGGCGTCCAGAAAATCTTTAAAATTGTTTTATTTCATTTTCATTTTCCTTTCTTTTGTCTACTTTGAGTGTATGAAGCCAGACTCCACAATGTTTTCCAATATACTCCATAAAAGAGCCAAAATGGGAACTAGAGCAGGCCTTGGAGCAAATCTGACTTATTGTTTTGTGCTGCAACAAAACTGGAAAATAAGATTAGCAGGGCTCGATTGATATGCATTTCAATATATTTTTTTTAATTAGGGATTCTCGCGGAGTATTATAACTGTAACGTACATAAGACTTGAGCATCCTTGTGAAACATTGACTCTGTTTCACCACATGCAACCAACAGGTGTCAAACCTGAATATCGGTTCATCTTTGCTAGCTTACTGTCAAGCTATGGCAACATAGGAGCATTAAAACAGGGTATGGACATCTAAAAAGAATAATGGAGAGGAGACCTTTTTCAAATGTTATATAGGTTCAAGTACCTGGAAGATAGGTATCCAAAATGTGGATGCATGCACAGGGGATTGAACTGTTTCATAAATTTCCTGAAATAAATCTGGTCTCACGGACTGCAGATATGCAAAAGATGGATTTGTTGGAAATGCCTTGCACCTTCCGGTAAATGCATGCGACAGGTGTAAAGCCAAACTCCACAACCTTTTCCAGCATACCCCCAGCTTCTGCCAGAATAGGAGATTTAGAACAGGGTTCTGGAATTGTTTGATAAAATGCCTTGGTTAGTTATGGTCTTGTGAACTGCAATGAATGAAAATAATGCACAAAATTGACAATTCCTTTTTTTTGCATGTTCTCTGTTTCAATTTTCCATGATACCGACTTCTAATTGGCGTCATTCATTATTTGTCTAAACATTTATAACTTTTGAAACATGAGTTAATCAAATTGCCGGCAGTGTTCATAATTTTTAGTGTCAAGGTGGAAAATGACGAATTTAAAATTTAATGCGGAAAACTATAAATTTGAAGTTCAATGGAAAAAATGTTACAGTGTATTGTATAATGCCAAGTTTGATGTGGGATTTGCATTGTTGATTCTGGTTTTGAGATTAATGTACAAAAAACTGGACACATGGATTTATTCATATACACTTTAGATTTAGCTTGGTGCACATTTATTTGAACTACGGGAATATCATAATTGCAACTTACAATAGTCATCCTCAAGAGCCCTATGGTCTGATTTATTAAATGCAACACAGATATTGAATCCAATCAACTCATCTTTGCTAGTATATTTCATGGTTGTGGTAAAAAAATAAAAAAATGCAGTACGCTATGACCAAACATTAAAGCATAATGGAATGTGTTTTCTATTCCTTCCCATCATAAAAACTAAAAACAATTTAAAATCGCATATAATTCATTAAAAATTTAAACTGTAACAATCTAAATATTATTCTTCTTTTCGAAGTAATTTGCTAGTTATATGAACCAGCCTAACAATGTATAAAAAATATTGAAATTTACAGCCATCCGAAAGCGCTAATAGTCAGCAAAGTTTGATTTGACAGGCACTAAAATTTTGAAATTCCAGGCCTGCCACGTGTTTATTTTTTTGCTGACGTGGTCCCAAAGGAGACGTATTTCCCCGTGCATAAGAATTAAAACGCCTCATCCAGAAGCACAAAACTGTACCTTTTTGGATTTATCCCTTTTACGGCAAATAACAGAATATTTAGAAATTCCACAGGTCTGTCGAGTCGAAGAAAATGGACCCGTCTAGTTGCTCGTCTGTTGTAGCAGACATGAGGTTCAATCTATCCGCCTCATCAAGTGACGGCAATTTCTCCAAATTCAAGCACTGGTTGCTGTCCGAATCTCCGAACAAAGACTCCCACAACGCAGAGTCGTGGTCCTCGGAAATCATTTGGCCATCACTTGACGCCTCCATTTCAGAAACAGAGGACGACCTTGACGGCGATGGGGGTTCCTCCGTGAAGTCACTGCCAGTGCCGGTGGATGGAATTTCGCCTAATGCATATTTGGCTGCGGCGACCTGAATCTGCTCACGGGAAAGAGACGACGCAGACGGAATTGCCGGTATGGATTTTGGGAAATTGAATTTGGATTTTGGTCCGCGGAGACAGAAAACGGCGGCGTCGTAAGCGCGGGCAGCCTGTTCAGCGCAGTCGTAAGAGCCCAACCAAATTTTGGTTCTGCATTTGGGCATTCGAACTTCCGACACCCATTTGCCCCATTTTCTCATTCGAATTCCCTTAAATTGGCGGCTCGTTTCGCCGCCGCTATTATCTGGCGGCGAGCGGGCTTCCTGTAGTTTGCTAGATTCAGATATGTCCATAATGATAGAAAGTTGAGAGTAATTGTGCTGGTTAACTGGGGCTACTGCTTCAGTGTGTTAATGACTTAAAAAATCGGAGGCAGAGTATATATGTCGCCGCAACCGTGTATGTAAAACGAGGAAAGTGCTAAAGCGCGTCCTATAGTACAAAAAACATTGTCCAGGACACATGTCGAGCAGAGGAGTAGGTATTCAAAAACGTGTCGAATCTAGAAGAAATACCCAAGGCGGGCCACGGTGGACAGTTTATACGGGAAAAGACCATAAAGAAGCGGCAGGACATTTTCCTGACATTCTGCATCCTGTCCCCACAACTGGATTTGGATGCGATCCTACGTGGGCACAATATAGGGGTTCCATAACCATTGCGTAAGGTATGACAGGACATAGTCAGAGAAGATGAGGTCAGCAACTCTGCGGTCCGTGCAATTGGCATGTCAATATCTTCCAACTGCTTACACGGGTTGCCCCTTGGGAAGCGGGACCGTTTTTTATGTGTCTTTTTCGATAAATATGGTCAAAGATTCATTCAGCGTAAATAGATCCAAAGGAAACTGATGGTTACATTTCCATACCGTATTAGTACCACTTTCTCTTCCGGGCCCCGCCTATAATAAACTAGCATTCGCGTGTGTTGTGTAATAGAGATGTGAAAGAATTTGATGGAGAAATTGAATATGTAGCAGTGAAAACTAGCCATCGTAAGTAAAATTTATGATTGAAACGTCAAAAGGGATGTATTAAAGATGGAAGTTAAAATGTACAGAGTGAAACAATAGGAGAGAAAGGGAATGATGAACAAGGGGTTTGAGGGAGGAGAAAACTAAGTACGAGAAGAGTGGTCAAGGGAACCGAAGTGAAACTCTAATCTCCTACAACCACATTGCAATGTTGTCAAATGTTTGAAAAATAAATGCACATACAGAGTGCAATGGGGCGAGGTAAAATATTTTGAAGATATCAAGAAAAGGGTTCAACGAGTAGTACCAGTGTCAATAGTTGTTTGTAATTTCATCTCGTGTTTAAAGGATAGTGAGAACACACGTAAATACAAGAGGAATTCAATTGTGCATTTCAAGGGACACTTTAGAAGTAATAATATGTAGAGTGGGTGTGATACCCTAGGGTATTAGTTTCATACACAATTGTGATTACAATTTATCTCCAAGGGTAATGAATAGAGTATGTCTCTAATCATGGAGCACATAGTTATTTCAATTGTGGATGTTGTAGGTAAAGTCCACCCTCGCAGCATGAGGGGCAAAGCAACGTGTTCTAGTAGGAAGATGCTTGGGGGGGGGGGGGGCGGTCTACTAAGATGGCAACCTGACAACTGACATTACTCCCGTGGGATCATGGTAGTGAGGACAAATAAAAGGAATGTTCAAGCAACGAGAAGATATAAAGGGAATGTTAGAAATAATAATGTGGGAATCAAATACCTACATATCCCACACGTACTCCATGAACTAGATTGTTCCTACCCAAATAAGGATTATATTTAAAATCGTGGGAATCATCATAATTTTTCCGTTTGCATAATGCCTCATTGTGGCATTTTATTTTTATACATACTCAAGCTTAAAACTAAAAGTGGGGTTCGAACATGTTATAAAAAGTAAACATTGTAATTTTGTTTTAAATGCGGAATCTATTAGATATTTTGATCCCTTAAGAAGAAATTGCACTCATGAATAATGCAATGGGACATAAAAATGAAAAAGTGGAGCACATGCATATTATTTGGGTTAGAACAATATGACTATGGAATAGGTTTGGGACATGTAGGTCCGTTTTGAATGAGGAATTTATTAGATTTTGCTTATTTTTTATTTTGACCCTTTTAAGTGTAAAATTACACTCATAATGTGTGAGATAAAGACAAAAAAGCGTAGCACATATAATAACTATTAGCTAGGTTGGAACAATCCTGACTTGTGGAATAGGGTTTGAGACATGCAAATATTTAAGTCGCATTTTTCTTTCCATCTTTCCATTTGTGGCTTCATTTTATTTAACAAATGTAATTTTTTTTCAATTGTAAACTTTGACCACTCGCAAAAAAATAAAATTAAAAAATAGCAAACCCCAGTTTCTCCATATTACTTCAAAAATTTTGATTTCTTTCAATTGTGTAAGGGTCATTTATCGGTTCCATACATAATGGCGTTTTATTTTGGTTAGAACAATTTGACTCATGGAATAGGTTTGGAACATGTAGGTATTTAAGTCCCACATTTATGTCTAGCATTGTTCATTGCATATTTCCTTTCGTGGCTTCGTCTTATCTAAAAAATTAAATGTCTTCAATTGCAAACATGGACATCGTAAAAAAATAAATAAAAAAATAGTGAAGCCCATTTTCTTCATATTATCTCAAAAAAATCCATATCTTCTTACTATTATGTAAGGACCAATTATTGATTTTGTGGAATTGACAGACAAGTTAACAATGCTAATTGAGTGACCCCTCCATATGCCTTATAATAGACATTATACAATGAAGACAATAGAAAATTAAATTTCCTTTAAGTAAGAAATTGATTAATTAAACTTACTCAACAAAGAATTTCATGCCAAGAAAACATGTTCTTCTCCAATGCAACATGATGGAAAAGGTAAGGCTAGAGATAAAGACAAAAAAGTGGAGCACATGTAGTGCCTATTATTTGGCCTATAACAATCTGACTCATGGAATAGGTTTGGGACATGTAAGACTATTATGTCCCACATTTATGTCTAGCATTTTTCTTTCCATCTTTCCATTCGTTGCTACAAACTTATCTAACAAATTAAATGTCTTCCAATTGCAAACCTTGACACCTATAAAAAAAATAAAATTAAAAAATAGCGAAAGCTCATTTTCTCCATATTATCCTCAAACTATCTCAAACTTTTCCCTTTCTTTTACTTGTGTAAGGGTTAGTTGTCGTTTATGTGGAATTGATAGATAAGTTAAAAAACACTAAGTGAGTGACCCCCTCCATATGGGTTTTGAACCCTAAACCTTTCGAGTTTCCCCCATTTTTTTATTTTGTCCTCTTTGTGAGATTGAAATGTTTAAGTAGAGCATGGATAGAAAATATTATTTGGCTAGGAAATATTCTCTCCATGCAATAGGTGTCAGACATGCCAGTATTTGGGTAGGAAATAAATCCAAGAGTAGAAATTGCAAACATTTTTCACTTCGTAAGTACTGTTTGACACTCACGTTCTGATATATCTTCATAGACAGTTGTATCCACATCTCACATAAACTTGACTTTTTTGATTCAAACTATAAATAGATATGTCATGTAGTTGTTAAAGGGTGGGAGTTTCATATTACTTCTCCCCATTCAAATTTCTTCGCCCTTGCACTTCTTCAACTTCAAACCCTTTCTTCTTCCCATCTCTTTCTTTCTCAATATTTTCTCTTTTCCTTCCACTTTAACTTCTTGACTAGGTCGCTTTCTACATTACCATTGTACATTTCACCTACGAAGGCTAATTTGTATATATGAAAAAATCATAAAATTAAATATAAAAATAAAAAAATAAAAATAAAATTACAACCATGCGAAAGAGTTGGGCACTCAACTAATTTTAGTTCAATAGGCATATATTATTTTGAAATTTGAGGCCTAGGCAGATCTAATGTTTTCCTCGTACGTGCACGGCACTAAAGAACCAACTTTCTAATTTAATAATTTCTTCCACGCGGATAACAGTGATAGGACCTACATATACGGCCAATGAAATAAAATCGTCGGATATCTGGCTTTTGTCAGATTTTGATCTTTTCAATTAGGTTTTGGAAAAGCCCTATCACTATCAGCATAGGCCCTGGAAATTAACAGGCTGTGGGCCCTGGGGTCGTGTTTTTCTGATTTTAGACCTAAATTACCCTTAATAAATTAAAATATTTAAAAATATAAATCTTATTTGGTGTTTTACCTTTAAACATGTTTTTGTTGGAAAGTGACAAATTCATGTAGATAATTGTCTCTTAAATTTTAAGAAAAATAAATGGGAACCCAAACCCAAAAACACATATAGCTCATTTGTTTATGGCAACAAAATTCATCTCTCATGCCATCATTCTTCTTTGTTTACACTTCAAAAGCCAGTCAAATTCACCCTCAAAAACTCCAACGCACGAAAATGCTTTCGGCTTGCAAAAATTTCGTGTTCAGTAGCTCCGAGGTAAAACCCATGGCGAGAATTTACGGTTTAAAAACTGAAGTTTGAAAGTATGGATAAAATTTCATGTGAGCAATTCAAACAGAATTGTGTTTACTGCAGTCAAACTAAGACGCCAACACCTGCGCTAGATATCACCATTACTGCCGAAGGAAGTAAGAGAGAGTGCTATGATGTATTCTATCTCACTTACGACTTAAGAGAGGTAAATATTTTTTAATTTTATATTTTCATGTTTGAGCTTCCCGTTGTTTGTTAAAATTGTATCTCTTATATGATAGTTTGTATGCGGTTAGTCCATAATTACCACTACATGCATATTTTGTTGGAATCTATTTGATTTCAGTGATTATTAGATGGAAATTTTTTGTGATTTTTAAAAAATATTTTGGTTGAGAAGCGATTTATTGCAGAATTGATCATAGATTTGGTCCAATTTTCCAGTTTTGTTCTTGCGAGGATATCCATTTCCAAGGTCCCTATACTATAGACGCCTTATCTACGACTGTAACAATGATATGAACACTGGGCTTAGGGGGGATGCCTATTGTGAAATTAAGTGAGACCCTTGAGAATCAAGTATGACGTTAATATGCTGGGTGAATTTCAGTGAAAGTGTGGTTTAAATGTGTTATTTTTGTTTTGTTTTGTTGATCTGTATTTTTATTGAAGGGGGAAGTTCGCAGACTGACCATCTTGTTGATGGAGAGGCGGTGGAAACTCTTGAAGGTTAAACCCTCTGCGGCTTGAACCTGGGACTTTTACAAGGTGATATCTTTTGTATGATTAAATGTTAGAGAGATCAACGTCATTTCCATCTGTTTTCCTGTAAACAAAACTTGAGATAAATTGTCCTAAATGCCCCTGATTCCGTGAAATTTGTGGCAGTACTGTGTTTTTCCCCGTGTAAAACCCTGTAAATCCAGTCTATCTGTGCTTGCATTATCATTCCCTTCGTCTAAACAGGAAAAAAATCCAGCCAAAAGTCCTCCATATTGACCCCCATGTAAAATAAAACTTGTTCATAATTTTCAATGTCAAGGTGGAAAATGACGAATTTAAAATTCAATGTGGAACACCATAAAGTTGAAGTTCAACGGAAAAAATGTTACAGTGTATTGTATAATGCCAAGTTTGATGTGGGATTTGTATTGTTGTTTCTGGTTTCGAGATTAATGTACAAAAAACTGAACACATAGATTCATTCATATACACTTTAGATTTAGTTTGGTGCACATTTACTTGAACTAGGGGAATATCATAATTGCAATTCACAATATCATAATTGCAACTTAGAATAGACATGGTCATTCTCAAGAGTCATATAGTCTGATTCATTAAATGCAACACAGATATTAAATCTAATCAGCGCATCTTTACTAGTATATTCTTAAGTTGTGGCAAAATAAGAATTTTTTACATCAAAAACATAATAGAAAGTGTTTTCTATTATATTTTGTAATTGCAATGTCTATTCATTACAATCATAAAAACTAAAAAACAATTTGCAATCACATATAATTCATTAAAAATTGAAACTCTAACAAGTTAAACATTATTCTTCAATTTCAATGTAACTCATGTCCAATTGCTAGTTATTATATATATGAACCAGCCTAACAATGTATAAACAATATTGAAATTTACAGCCATCCTAAAGCGTTTGATTTGACAGGCACTAAAATTTTGAAATTCGGGCCTACCACGTGGACATGTTTTTAGCTGACGTGGGCCCAAAGAGGCGCATTTCCCCTGGATAAGAATTAAAACGCCTCATCCAGAAGCACAAAACTCCACGTTTTTGGATTTATCCTTTTTACGGCAAATAACAGAATGTTTAGAAATTCCACAAGTTTGTCCAGTCGAAGAAAATGGACCCTTCTAGTTGCTCCTCCGTTGTAGCAGACATGATGTTCAATCTCTCCGCCTCATCAAGTGACGGCAATTTCTCCAAATTCAAGCACTGGTTTGCTGTCGGAATCCCCGAACAAAGACTCCCACAACGCAGAGTCGTAGTCCTCGGAAATCACTTGACCGTCACTTGACGCCTCCATTTCAGAAACAGAGGACGACCTTGACGGCGACGGGGACTCCTCCGGGAAGACACTGCCAGTGCTGGTGGCAGGAATTTCGCCGAATGCATATTTGGCTGCGGTGATCTGAATCTGCTGACGGGAAAGAGACGAGGCAGACGGAATTGCCGGTATGGATTTGGGGAAGTTGAATTTGGCTTTAGGTCCGCGGAGACAGAAAACGGCGGCGTCGTAAGCGCGGGCAGCCTGTTCAGAGCAGTCGTAAGAGCCCAACCAAATTTTGGTTCTGCATTTGGGCATTCGAACTTCCGACACCCATTTCCCCCATTTTCTCATTCGAATTCCCTTAAATTGGTGGCTCTTTTCGCCGCCGTTATTATCAGGCGGCGTGTGGGCTTCCTGTAGATTGCCAGATCTGTCCATAATGATAAAAAAGTTGAAATTAATTATGCTGGTTAAGGCTGGAGTGGAGTGATAGTTAACTGGGGCTACTGCTTCAGTGTGTTAATGAATAAAAAAAAACGGAGGCAGAGTATATATGTCGCCGCAACCGTGTATGGAAAACAGGGAGGAAAGTGGTAAAGCGCGTCCGCTTTTAGCACAGAAAAATGCTCCAGCACACGTGTCGAGCAGAGGACTAGTCAAAGACCAAGGGCATTCAAAACGTGCGAGAAATATATGATGCCGACTCCCGAGTCATCTAGTCCACACGGCGGGCAACGTTGGACTGTGGACAGTCTATACTGAAAAAAAAACATAAACAAGCGGGCCGGTGGACGATTTTCTGACATTCTTCTGTCTAGTTCTAAAAAGTACCCTGTCCGACAGCTGGATCTGGATGCGATCCTAGGTCACACGTGGGCACAATATAGTGGTTACAAAGTTTGTCCATTCCGTAAGGTCAGAGAAGATGAGGTCAGCAACTCTGCGGTCCGTGCAATTGGCATGTCAATATGTTTACAAGGGTTGCGTCTTTTTCGGGTAGATTACATTAAGATATGGTCAAAGACGCATTCGGCGTAATCTAACTGAAAAGCGAAAGTGGAAGTAATACGCTATTGGAATGTAGCCATCGGTATTCTTTGGACCATAGGTTATTGACGATGCTAATATCTATAGATTTGATTTATCGACCATATTTTAGAAACCATAAAAGACAAATGGTAACTTTAGGCGATTACTTAGGGTTTAAATTAATTGTTTTCTAGGCAATCACATTGTGTTTTTAAGGAGAGGCCACAATTTTAATTATGTTGGAGACATTCGTCGTTGAAGAGAGCCTCGACGGGGAACGTCATATTTATGGCGATGTGTTTTTGGAAGGCTTCTTTTCGGCTACCATTTTCTTCCATGTTTGTTGTAAAGTTTTTCAAACTCTTTTACCGCCTTCCAACACGGACCACTCTACATGTCCCCATCAACAACTAGAAGCTCCCACGACATGCTATGTTAAACGCAAGTTGCAACTAATAAAGGACAAGGGTATCCCTCACGAAGCATTAACTTTGTTTCACAAAATGTAATTTTTAGGCGCAAAATACCAATGTGTAGTTTGGGTTCTTTTATGAGCCACATGGCTACGAAACAACATTTGAAGAGTTTTAGGGTGGTAAGAGCATAGGAAGAGTGGAGGTAGAGATAGCAACACCCCCTCGATGTCAGTGAGGGGTGTAATGGTATTTCTAAAGTGCGTGGCAAGTAATGAGTCGGGCATGGAGATGGCGGTGGTGGGTTAATATCCACCACTTGTAATTGCGAAAACAGGATTGAGTTTGACCACAAACAGTGTTTTTTGTGTTTAAGTTTTATCCAAAGTCTCAAACTGATTCCAAATTTAGCACCACAAAGCCCATTTTGGTAGCATGCATGAATTTTGCCAATTTTACTTTTATTATTAATTTTGGAAGTTTTAAATGCGAACCTCTAAATAAATATGTTTTGAAACTTATGAGTGAGGCACTGATTAGTTCTTTCTAGTAGTAAGAACACCCATAGCAAAAAAGCTGATTTAGAGGGGTTATAATTTGTATGTGGGTTTGGCTGAAGTTGTGAGGGAGATGGTGATATCCTCCTAACATGTGCCAACATGGGATATTTTAAATGGTGCACAAATATCCATCAACGTGTAATAGAAAGCTATTTTTTAGATGTATTGTCATGTGAAATGTGGAGGCATACGAAAGGAACACAAATTGTTTGACATAGTTCCTTAAAAAGATGTGCATAAAATGGGTTTGTTGAAAAGGCCTTAGAATATTTTTGGTAAATGCGATTGGCATAAGTAAAGCTAGACTCCACAACCTTTATCAACATCCTCCCAACCTCTACCAAAATTAGAGATTTAGAATAGGGCACGAACATCCCTTTGACATGTTTTTTTTTGCAGCAACATCTCTCATTGACGTCGATAAAACTTTTTACAAAAGACATATGCACTCTTGTGAGGCGTTGACACTCTTTTTTGAAAGCAACCAACAGGGAACCAACCCACTACTTCATTGGCATCATACCTTTGTCACATGGACATACCTAATCTGTTCACCTTAGCTAGCATACTACCTACACACTCCCTACATGTTCTGAAATATGAGGTTTGAAATAGGGGTGAACATCCACCATTGCGTAATGAAGAATGGAATTTTGTTAGATGTTGTAGTTGTATGTGCCCTAATAGGTATGTATACAAAATGTGGAAGCATGCACAAGGCATGTGAATATTGAAAAATTTCCTGAGAGAAATTGAAAAATCCCCAGTGGATCTCCCTTATAATCCAATGAAATTTTAAATTAAATAAAAATAGTAAATGCAGATTTATGGATGTTATGACAAATTCCCTAATGCAAATATGAAAAACGTGACTAGGGTTTAGGAGAGATCTTAATGCAAAAGACACCCAAAAGTAGAGTTTTGATTTCAAATGATTAACCAAATATTTAGAGACTGAATCATGCCAAAAACTGAATTTATTGCAGCCAATACAACCTAGAAAATCAGATCTGAAGTCTGCTAATAATCTGCCTGAAAACCCTCAAAATACACTTCAGAAAATGATGCAAATACAACGATTTGTTTTACAGTATTACGGAGAATATTTGACAAATATTTTTGAGGAAAAATACCTCTGAAATCGCTACCAGACTGTCCACAATAGATCAACCCAATTGCTGATAAAAAACCATTGAAAATACCTTCAAAAATTTTCACCTACACTGCTAAAATGAACCTAGAAATATGATTAACCACGCTGGAAATTTCTGAGTGAAATCTCCTCTCAATCCCTTGTGGTTTTTGTCCACAAGAGATGAATCCACAAGGGTTTTTGTCCTTGGAATCCTTGATAAAAGCAAGAGCTCTTAACAATGCAAAAAGCTGATAATATAAATCTGGAATGCCTCCTAAGCAAGTCAACTTGCTCTTATAAAGGGAAAATAACCCATAAACACCTCCATACCCAGCCAATCACGTTCTTTCTTTCCCCTAGGCTGGTCGCACTTTTCCCTCATGGGCCTAATGACACTTTTCCCTATTTAGGGTCCCAAAAGCTAGTCGCACTTTTTTCATTTTTTCATATAATTAATTTTTAATTGTATTTTGACATTGACCTTTCACTTTGTTAATAAAATTTATTATTTATTATATGTGCATTCGTAATATATATATTTTTAAAAACAATAGCACAATATAATAAAATAATAAAGCTTAGTCACCCTAGAAACCTCCGTTGGCCGTCGGGTAGACAAAAAGGGCCAAAGGTCTTCGTTCAAGATCATTCGGAAAGAGGGAACATTACAGTCCTCCCTCCCCGGATTTGCTTGCCCACAAGCAACTGCAGTAACGTGGGGTGCCGAAGAATAGACTCACCCTCCCAAGTGGCATCCTCCAAAGGTAATTCTTTCCAACGAACTAGGTACTCTCGTATCACCTTGTTCCGCAATCTTCTCTCCCTCCAATCGAGAAGCTACTCAGGAACCAAATCCAATCTTCCCTCATCATCCAAGGGTGGTAACTCTACTGAAGAAGTCGTATGCTGCCCCAATGCCTTCTTTAGGCAAGACACATGAAAAACATTGTGTATCTTACTTTCAGAAGGTAACTCCAACTCATATGCTACCTGTCCAACTCTTCTCACCACCATGTATGGACATAGAAGCGAGGCTTAAACTTCTCTGATCCACTCTTCTTAAGAGTACTCTGTTTGTAAGGCTGGAGTCGTAAAAAGACCATATCTCCCACCTCAAATGATCGCTTAATCCTGTGCCTGTCTACATACACCTTTTGCTGGTTTTGGGCCTGCTGCATATTATCCTTAAGGGTTTTAAGGATATCCTGGCTGTCTTATAAGCATTCTCGAGCCTTAGGAGCTCTACTATCTCCAAATGCCATATCCACAAAGGATCTCGCGTCATACCCATACAAGGCTCGAAAAGGGTTCATACCAATGGACATATGGTACGTAGTATTGTAACAATACTCGCAAAAATAAAGCTTCTTAACCCATGCCTTCTGCTATCCTGAAACATAGTTACGTAGGTACCCCTCAATCCATTTGTTCACAATCTCCATCTGCCCATCAGTCTGCGGATGATAGCTAGTGCTCGGAGTCAATTCAGTGCCTGTCAATCTAAAGAGTTCTTGCCAAAATGTGCTCATAAACTTGTTGTCCCTATCACTGACAATATTCTTCGAAAGCCCATGCAGCCTGAATACCTCCCTAAAAAATAAATCAGCCACCTGCGGTGCCTTAAAACTTGTGGGAATGGTAAAGAAATGCCCATACTTAGTCAACCTATCAACTATCGCATAAATGGGATCATAGCCCTACACAACTGGTAGTCCTGTAATGAAATCCATAGATATACTCTCCCACCTCTGCTCTGGAATAGGTAAGGATTGTAATAAACCTGCAAGGAAAGTATGCTCGAACTTGTTTTGTTGACAAGTCACCCACTCTCGAATATACTGTAGAACATCCTCCTTGAGACCCTTACAAGAGAATCTCTCTCTAACCTGCATGTATGTCTTGAAATAACTTGGATGTCCTACTAATGGTGCATCATGGAGTGCATGTAGAATCTTTCCCTTAAGCTTAGATTCAGGTACCAAATAAATTCTACCCTTATAATAAATCAAATCAGAAATTACCTGGTAGCGCTCATCCTGAATTTTTCCATCCATGATCTCACATGCCAAGGTGTTCTTCAAATACTCGATCACCAATTGAGACTTCCAATATGTAGAAATCTCACTCACTGAATATAGGGAAGAAATATGGGGTCTCCTCGACAGTGCATCAGCCACAACATTCTTCTTCCCTTTGACATACTCCATGTCAAAATCATAGGCCTAGATCCTGCTGACCCACTTCTACTGCCTCTCATTGAGTTCCTTCTGTTCTAAGAAGTACCTCAAGCTGTTATGGTCGGTCCTCACTACAAACTTCCATCCCACCAAATACTGTCTGAACTTCGCCAATGCATGCATGATGGCGAGCATCTCTTTGTCATAGGTGGAATATAGCCTCTCGTTCTCCCTCAACTTCCTACTCTCGTAGGCAATGGGATGAAAATCCTGCATCAAAACTGCACCAATACCTGAGCCCGAAGCATCACACTCTAAAATGAATGGCTTAGAGAAATCTGAAAGAGCAAGGACTGGACATGTGCTCATCACCACCTTGAGCTTATCAAATATTATCTGTGCCTCATCTAGCCATCTGAATGCCCCCTTCCTTGTGAGATCTGTCAATGGTGCAGCAATATCTGAATAAGCCCTCACAAATCTCTGATAATATCCACATAGCCCTAGGAATCCTCGCAACTTTGATATGTTCATAGGTGAAGGCCAATCCTGCATAGCTTGTATCTTTTTCTGATATACCTTGACCCTATTGGCCCCAATGATATTCCCCAGATACAGTATCTCAGTAAGTCCAAACTCACATTTGGACACCTTAACAAATAGAGACTGAACCTCCATAATGCCAAGTACCTCATCTAAATGCCTCAAATGATCCTCCCATGTCCTACTGTAGATCAAGATATCATCAAAGAAAACTAGCACGAACTTCCTCAAATACTTATTGAAGAGATGGTTCATGCATGACTGGAAAGTGGCCGTTGCATTAGTGAGACCAAATGGCATCACAAGAACTCATAATGCCCATAGTGACATCTGAATACTGTCTTGAGGATGTCCTCCTCTTGAACACAGATCTGATGGTACCCTGATCGAAGATCAATCTTCGAAAAGTAAATGGCCCCATGCAATTCATCCAAAAGCTCATCAATACGATGGATGGGATACTTGTTCTTGATTGTCTTCTTGTTGAGGGCCTGGTAGTTAATACACATTCTCATCGTCCCATCCTTCTTCTTTACCAACACCACCACAAGAAGTAACTGGGCTAGAACTAGGATGGATATGCCCCATATCAAGAAGCTCCCGAATGGTCCTCTCTATCTCATCCTTAAATTTCTTAGGATGATGATAGGGTGTAGTGATCACTGGCTTGACACCCTCCCCCAACTCTATAACATGCTCAAACCTTCTGTCTGGTGGTCTTCGTGGAGGAATATCACCAAAAACCTACCCATGCCTATCCACTATGGTCTGAATATCTGTATGCAACTACTGTCCACCATCTGAAGAAGATTTGGATGAAATGAAGCATTGGGCTGCCCATGCAACCTCTCCATGACTGATGATAGAATCCATCTGATGTGCTGAAAACAACTCTAAGCCCACCATCTGAAAGAGCTCGTAGCACAATCTTCTTCCCATCTGTCATAAACTCCAACTCCATCCGTCTGAAATCCTGCACATATCTCCCTAGAGACTGAAGCCCACTGAATTCCCAAAACTGCATCTATCTCTCTAAGTCCAACTATGTAAAAATCATCTATCAATGTGTAGTCCCGTAGCTAGATACTAAGCTATGAAATCCATCTAGTGCAGCTCAGAGCAAAGCCGTCTACCACTCGTACACTGAATCCTTTAAAATCCTCATCTTGTAAACCACGCTTCATCACAAATCCTTCATCAAGGAAATTGTGTGTAGTGCCACTATCAACCAGGAAGACAACTCGCTGCCCCTTAAGTACTCCTTTCAAATGAAAGGGGTGGTACCTAGGGACTCCAGAAAGCGAAGCAATAGTACCTGAGCCTGATGCCTCTCCCTCTTCAAGCTCTAAATGGGGCTACTCCTTATGTGCATCATGATCATCATCGCTTTCCTCTGTATTTGTATCTGGTTGAGACTCTGCCTCTATATCTGAAATGACCTCGATAAGATGCACATTGCCTTTCCCAAGATAGTTGTGTCTAGGATCCTAGTGGTCCTTGCAATGAAAACAAAGTTTCTTCCTCCTTAACTCATTCCGAGTCTCCTGATCCATCTCAAGAGGGAAAACACTCTTCTACTGAATAGTGGAATGTTGAATCAACTTGGATCTTATGAAGGGCTTCTTACTAGGCTGGTAAGAAGTGGGAGTTGTCTCCAAATCTAATGTTGTCTGGATAGCATCATGTAATGTAATAGGCCTAAGGGCCTTGACCAACCCTCTTAACCTGTCATGTAGACCCTCAATGAAAAGCATTACCACACGTCTCTCGGGCATTTGGGGTACCATTACTGCAATCTGCTGAAATTCGTGTATGTAAGAATCAATGTGCCCACTCTGTCGTAACTGTGACAAATCTCTGTAATAAAGTTCCACATCTTTGTGGTCAAATCTAGCAACCAACTTCTCACTAAACTCCCTATATAACCATAGTAGGTCATGGACCTCTGTGTGATAAGTCCATGGTTCCACCAATCATATGCCACTCCCTCCAAGTGTAGAGTATCAAACTGAATAGCCTCCTGTTCCTGCATAGGTTTGAGAGTGAGGTATGTATCAAGCTTGTGAATCCATGCCCTGACACTAATATTTCCACTGCCATCAAAAGTGGAAAGGATCACCTTACTGGTAACCTGCTTCAACTCTCTGTTTTGCTGGGCCCCAGGTCTCTGTGCTTGCCTACGCTCTCAAGCTCTCCCTTTTCTGCATACAATACTGGTGAAGGGGAAAGGCGTTCCGTACCTCTTCCGGTAACGATCTCCATTCATCATGAGCTACCATCACATTATCTTGAAAGGCTATGTCTTTAAGTGGTTCCTCAGCTAATGGTGGCTCCTCCCTCTGTAGGAATCTAGGTTGCATAGGTCTATCCACAGTCCTTGTGGGTTTCCTTTCCTCCGTATATCTCCTATCATGTGGAGGGGAACTTATCACGCTACCCACCTCTGTAGGTGCCCTACTGTGCCTTTTGTGGCTGCTGGCTATGGATGCAGATCTTTCCCTTCTATCATGCCGATTTCTTGGCCTATCTATAGTCAGATTCTCCATCAGTTGTCTCATGGTTTGAATCATTTCCTGATGGGAATTGATCATACCGCTGAAAAAAGCATCTGGGTCAACTTTCTCATGTCGTGGAGGAGTGTGTGATCCCTCTCTTCTGGCCATGATTTCAGAATTATTCTCTGTATCCAAAATGACTAGAATGTGAGCCTGTCTCAGTGTGTGATACCTGTGTGGCCCAAATTCTCTAGGCTGCATCAAACAAAACCCTCCAGGTGGGAGGATTGCTTCTCTTATACCACTAAAAGATCACCAGTGGGTCTCCCTTATACTCCAATGAAATTTTAAATTAAATAAAAACAGTAAATGCAAATTTATGGATGTTATGACAAATTCCCTAACGCAGATCTGAAAAATGTGACTAGGGTTTAGGAGAGATCTTAATGCAAAAGACACCCAAAAGTAGAGTTTTTGATTTCAAATGATTAACCAAATATTTAGAGACTGAATCATGCCAAAAAATGAATTTATTGCAGCCAATACAACCCAAAAAATTAGATCTAAAGTCTGCTAATAATCTACCTGAAAATCCTCAAAATACACTTCAAAAAATGATGCAAATACAACGATTTTTTTTACAGTATTATGGAGAATATTTGACAAATATTTTTGAGGAAAAATACCTTTGAAATCACTGCCAAACTATCCACAATAGATCGATGCAGCTGCTGATCAAAAACCACTGAAAATACCTTCAAAACTTTTCACCTATACTACTGAAATGAACCCGAAAATCTGATTAACCATGCTAGAAATTTCTAAGTGAAATCCCCTCTCAATCTCCTGGGGTTTTCATCCACAAGGGTTTTCATCGTTGGAATCCCTGATAAAAGCAAGAGCTCTTAACAACGCAAAAAGCTGATAATATAAATCTGGAATGCCTCCTAAGCAAGCCGACTTGCTCTTATAAAGGGAAAACAACCCATAAACACCTCCATACCCAGCCAATCATGTTCTTTCTTTCCCCTAGGCTGGTCGCACTTTTCCCTGATGGGCCTAATGACACTTTTCCCTGTTTAGGGTCCCAAAAGCTAGTCGCACTTTTTTTCTTTTTTCATACAATTAATTTTTAATTGTATTTTGACATTGACCTTTCACTTTATTAATAAAATTTATTATTTATTATATGTGCATTCATAATATATTTTTTTTAAAAACAATATCACAATATAATAAAATAATAAAACTTAGTCACCCTAGAAACCTCCCTTGGCCGTTGGGTAGACAAAAAGGGCCAAAGGTCTTCGTCCAAGCTCATTTGGAAAGAGGGGATATTACAAAAATGTAGGTCTCATAGACTATAATGATTATGGGATATGCAGAAAATTGGTTTTTTTAAAAATATCTTAGATATTTTCCAACAAATGTAGCTGGTAGTGTAGAGCCAGACCCGACAACATTTCCCAGAATCCTTTTAGCTTGTGTCATAATGGGAGCTTTAGATTAGGGCATGAACATTCATAATGGAAAGTTGTTTTTTATTTGTTGTAGTTCTAATTAGTTCCCTTATACAAATGTATGCAAAATGCATAAGCATACAAGAGGCATGTGAACTATTTGACAAAAACTGTGGAACATATTTGGTCTCGTGGACTACATGATATGCATATAATGAGTTTTTTGAGAATTCCTTCAAAATATTCATGAAATGTCAAATTAATCAAAATTGTTAATAGCTACCAAAATTTCTTTTCTGAGGTAAGAGAAAAAAACATGTGATTTTTTTAACTATTTGTATTAAAAAATCCTTAGAGTGTTTGGATCTCCCATATGTTTTGGTGCTCTACAGACACCAAATGAGGGCATTCACACAAATACCACATGTCGATGTTAATTTGGCATGTTGATGATAATGTACGATAAAAACACATAAGGGTGTGGATTAAAGAAGTGAAATTGGAGGGAGAAAAAAAGTGGGAGAGGAAGGGAGTGATGGAGAAGGGGTTTGAGGGAGGAAAAGTGCAAGGGTGGGAAAAACGCTACAGGAAACCAATATGAAACTCTTCTTTCCTACAAGTATTTCTATTTTTGTCAATCATTTGAAGGAGAAATGGGTGTAGTGTGTAATTTTAAGAGGCAATGTATTTTGGAGATATTTATGAATACAAGGAGTGGTCCATCAATATTGGTAATGTGAATAGTTATTTTTTACAATTTCATCCCTTGTGCTTTTTGTGTATTTAGAATGCATGTATATGTAAGGGGAATTCACTTGCATGTCTTACATGATACTCTAGAGACAAGGATATGTATAATGAACATGATATCCCAATATAGCAATTTCACGCATAATTATGAATAGGTTTTATCTCTAGCTATCAGGGTACCATTTAAGGTTTCCCTCATCAGTGAACCTGATGGTTTCAATTGTCATTAATAACTAACAATAATGTAATTTTCTTTTTTTTTATATTTTTTTGTAAGATGTAAAGGATTCCACTGGATGGTGGAAATTAACCACCTTAATTTCATGTACATATTACACAACTCAAATTATTCATACCCAAATAATATGTGTGCAATTTTTTCTTAAATGGTCTGAAATAAAAAATAGGGGAATTCTATTTGGTTGTAAGAACAAAACTAAGCCAAAATCCTTTCTTTTTGTATCACTTTATACCACCCTCTTCAATTGTAAGCTCAAGTAATTGTAGGAAATAGATGATGAACAAACAACCATCAATATTTGAGCCCCTAAAATAGTTGGTCATACAAGTGACAAGTAGATTTCATATTGCAACTGAAATTTATGACTTCAAGGTTTTTGGTTGGATAACATTTACTTTGTAATATAAAATGAAGACACTAGTGAAAAATTGGAAGTAAACAAGTGCGAAGTAAATAGTTACGGCTTCAGTATAGTAAATAATACAATAACGTGAAATAACTTTAAATCAAAATTTGAAACCCATATGTTCACTCCCAACACCAAACAAAGAGCTAAAAGTCAAGATTTGAAAAAAATTCATGATGATCAATATTGAAGTGAAGTTATTAATATGTGTTGGATTGAATAAACCAATAAGGAAGCAAATTGGGTTTAGTGGTAAATACGATATTGTTAAATATTTGAAGGGAAGGAAGGGACACAATGTGAGAAGGAATGAAGATGAGAAGGAGACTAGTTGGATATAGTGGTTGGGGAAATAAGAGGTAAACAAATACTGGAGGTTGCAAGGACCAAGTTGTTATGAAGTTTAACTAGAGGATTGAACATGTTTAATAATAAAACCATTAAAGTGCACGTGTGATGTTTATGTCTAAAAGAGATCCCTTGTTTTCTTAAATTTAAAATTTGATGTGCTTACTCTAAACACAACCTCAAAGAAAGGAAATGCCAAAAAATGATGGTCGTGATAAAGACGGAAGCAATGGAAAACATGAAGGATAGACCGTGGATGATCATACGGAATACAAGTGAACCCAACCACACTACTTGCTTTATGTAGCATTTTATAGGGCCCCTTTTCAATTTTAAATTTGAGCATTTGTAGAGAAATAAGTGATGTATGAACAACTATTGATAATTGAGCCATTCCAATTATTGGTCATATGAGCAACATGTATGTTTTATCGGTTGATCAAACTTTGCTATTTGTATCTTAATTTTTTTTATGGAGGTAAGGCCATCTACTGGAAACTGTTTTATTTGTTAGATAAGGTGAAGACACGGATGGAATTTGTTGGAAATAAAAAAGTGGAAATTAAATATATGTATGTCCCACACTTATTCCATGGCTCATATTGTTCCTAGTTAAATAATATATTTTATAAGTGCTCCACTTTATAGTCTTGATCTTGTTAGCACAATTCATGTGCATGTAATTCATGTTGAAAGGTTCCAAAATAAAAAAAATTGTGGAATTCCAATAGATTCTAGGTTCGAAACCCAACAAAAATGCTTTCTTATTATAGCACTTTTCATCCCCCCTTTTAGTTACAAGCTCGTGTAACTGTAGGAAACATTTGATCCATGAAGAACATCAATAATTGAGCCCCGACATTGATTGGACATATGAGTGATAGGTAGATTTGATATGTTAATCAGGATTTAGAACATCATGGTTTTTGGTTGGATGAGGTTTAATTTGTTAGATAAGACAAGACATGAATGAAAAGTTGGAAATAAAAAGGTGGGAAGTAAATACTTACAACTTTGATGTAGAAAAAAAATGCAATAACATAAAATAATTTGGAATCGAAAGTTGAAACCCTAAATTTGTTAAATACACAATGCCTAACAAAGAGCTAATGTTAAATATTTGTGAAATATTTGATGGTCAAAATTTGGCAAAGATTCGACAGTCAAAATTGAAGGGAAGTTATTGATATGCATTGGAATGGATAAATTGATAAGGAAATATATTGGTTTTCATGCAAAATTTGATTTTATTAGCTTTGAAGGGAAGGATGGAATGCAAAGTGAGAAGGAAGAAAGATGGGAAGGAGGTTGGTTGGTTATGGTGGTTGGAGAAACAAGAGGTGAACAAAGGTTGGAGGTTGTGAGGTGCAATCTACTATGAAGTTTCTCTAGAGGATTACATGTTTACTACTAAAACCATCAAATAGTACTGTAATGTCTAGCTCTAAAAGAGATTCCTTGATTTATTAACTTTAATATTTTAGGTACTTACTCTAAACATAGCCCCTTGAAGAGAGAACACTGAAAATATTATGCGTCAAAAAAAGCGGTGGCAATGGAAAATATGATGAACATAGAGGGGATGAATAACTATACAACGAATGAACCCAACCACATATCTTGCTTCTTGTAACCTTTTATAGGGCCCCTTTTCAATTTTAAGTCTGAGTAGTTGTATGGAAATAAGTGATGAACAACCAACTATTGATAACTGAGCCCTCTAAAAATTGGTGATATGAAACAACACATGTAATGTCTAAGTTTGAAAGAGATTCCTTGGTTTCTTAAATTTAAGATATAAGGTACTTACTTTAAACATGGTCCACAGAGAGGGAAACATGAAAAAGTTGTGGTTTTGAAAAATATGGTAGCAATGACAAACATGACAGATGAATCGTGGATGAATGGTCGAACTACAGATGAACCCAACCACACTACTTGCTTCTCACAACATTTTGTAGGGACCCTTTTAAGTTTATGTCTGAGTAGTTATAGGGAAATAAGTGATGCACAAACAACCATTGATAATTGAGACCCTCTAAAATTTTGTCATATGAGTGACTTATCAATTTTATCTGCCAATCAAACTTTGCAATTTTTTTATTTTAATTTTTTATGGAATCAAAGGTCATTAATTGGATGAAATTTAATTTGGTAGATAAGAGGAAGACATGAATGAAAGTTGTTGGAAATAAAAAAAGGTGGAAATTAAATGCATACATGTCCTACACTTATTCCATGGCTCAGATTGTTCCTTCCAAATAGTATTTACAATATGTCATCTATTTTATAGTCTTGATCTCACTTGCTCTATTCACGTGAGTGCAATTCACACTTAAAGAATCCGAAATAAAAAAATATGAAAATTCCAATTAATTCCAAGTTTGAAACCTAACCACAATGTTTGCAAAAAGTATTAACTAATCCATATTTAAAAAATGATACAATTTTTTAAAAAAAACCACTATTTACTTTTTATAAACAAAAATTAAAAATTAAAAAATAACAAACTCATAATTATAAAACAAACTAACCTCTTTTTTTTTTTTTTTTTTTTAATAAAGTAATAACCTAAGAACCTAACACAACTTAACAATTAAGACAATCTATAAAACCCATAAATTAACATATTTTAAATAATAACGTAATTACCCTAAGAACCTAACACAACTTAACAATTATCATGTGTACAATCGCATGTGTACAATGCAATGTGAACACCGAATGGAAAATGTTATTTGATTTAGAGAGATAGTTATTACTTTTGTAGTTGATGTTGATAAGGGGTTTGATTGATTTTGTAAGTGTAGATATCACTTCATTTAAAGGTTCCATCTCTACATTTCAAATTTGTTACAATTTTGTACATATATATTTACAAATCCTATATCATGAGTGGTAGCGTTATGGGGAGTAGTTTATTTGAACTAAACATGAATACATGAAGTCTTCCATACACTCGATAAGGCATGTGATTGATAATGGTAGTGTACGAATATAGATACGACATTACATTGAAGTGTTATATGTGCACATTTATATTTCTTATAGGTTCGTACATAAAAATTTGCAAATATTATATCACATCATCTGAACTAAACATGTATACATGAAGACCTCCGTACATTTGTAGAATTTATATCATGAATGGTAGCCTTTTGTGGGCAATTTTATTTCCGGTAAACATGAATACATTTGATACCCCTTGAATGACAAAGCCACTTAGGATACAAGAAGTGTTGAGTAAAGTAGTAGCGGAGGTGTTATCAAAGTAGGCGGTAGTATTTACGAAGGGTCGAGGGATAGTAGTCTTGACTCCTCCTTTCTTCTTGCTCCAAGTGTTGGTACATGCGCCATTTTTGAGTACCTTTTGAATGAAAAAGGAGGTGAAATGTGCATATTTGCAAGTGAGGGAACTCTAGAGAAAGATGTGAGTGTCAGACCCTACCTTTTAGTGGTTCCAATGTCAACAGTTGGTCTATGCAAAGTAAGTCCCTGGGAGTTGTGGATAGTTTATCCCCAGGCCATTTTAATCGACAATTGTCTTTGATTCCCTCTCGAAATAGGGGGTATCGGAATATGTAACGGGTTAGAGGTATTCCAACATGGGCCTTTGTATCTATCAAAATTGACAACAACAAATAAAGGTAATGTTGGTGGTGGCATTGATGCATCGCAGACAATGTTGGTGATTGTTCCTGTAGCACCATTTACTAGGTCTGCGTTAACCCATAAATTTTCAATAAGCATGATTTTTTGTTGTTTGCACAACAAAATTTTGTATTCCAACTGAATTTTGTTTTTTGCTTTCTTTTCTGGGTGATAGTTTTGTGAAACTGTTTAGGAAGTAACCACAAAGAAGCACTCAAATCCTAGATCCAAAAGTGGAGGATGAAACACACTTCATTTCCCTTTTGGCTGACAAATTTAGGAGAGATATATCAGAGGCTTATGTAGAGGGGAGCTAAATGTTTATCATCCATGTGTAAGATATCTATTTCCCAGTGGCAGGCTACGTTTTTTTAAAAGGTATTAAGATAAATTTTCCAGCTTTAGGAATTAATTAAAATTACAGATAGAGTCTCCTAAAAAAGCTTTAGCAAGGCAGAAAATTTCAGATCCCATCCTCAAATCCTCTCAGCTAATTAATGCACATTTCTTCCTCAATCAGGCCATTAAAAAAGATGTCTTAACATCCATTTGATGTAAGTGCCAACCAAAAATAGCTGCTAAAGACATAATGGTCCTGAAAGAAGTATATTTTACAATTGGACTAGGTCTCCTCATAGTCAACTCTCTCTCTAGAAATATTTTTGTTTAATACGCTTATCAGCATGTACGCCAAGTGTGGAAGTCTGTTCAATGCTCGATCATGTATATTTTGTGTTGTTGATTGATCATGTATATGATGATTATGGAAGGGTTCTATCAAGCACATTAAGCATGCATATATAATACACTTGTGGTCTAATGAGTCTAGCAATATTATGTTATTGCTTTTACAGGAATCTGTCCTCAATCACCATTAAGGGAGCAAATCTGATAGAGCTAGGATATATTATATAATTAATTTCACTTCTATCTAGAATTTTGTTTCTAAAGTTTACATTAATTAATTTCACTTCTATCTTTTGTTTCTAAAGTTTAGGTCCTTTTGCAACATGATGAAATATCAATTTGTAAATTATGTTGTATAGAAGGTTTTGGAAACTTGCAATGATCAACAATGTGAATTTATTCTGTCACAGCATAAAGGTGCATTTAAATGCCTTAAAGAAGTATACATATGGAAAACACATAGTTGCTCGTGTTGAAAAGCTCATTACAGTTGGAGGTATGAACAGAATTTTGAAACTCATGTGTTTACATTCATATTTTTTCTCTAGACATACTAACAGTTTGTTTAATGTTTGTATTTTCACATAAAAGTGTATTGGAACACGCTCCACATGTCCCTTGTAAATTCCTTTTGAGATATATACACGGGCACTTTGTATAGTTGATTTTGTGACAAATTATTTGGCTATGGTCAAGTTAGAGCACTGCACTACTATCATTTGTCTTGGTACTTCATAAGGGAAGTGCCAGCTGGTGTATATGGGTGGACATTTAAAAAAAAAATGAATTGTGTTGTATATTCTAGTAGTTTGTATGTTTTTAGTGTTCTTAAATTGAGTACTGGGTAGGCATATATGTTAGGGGCTCTTTTGCTTTAACAACATCTCATGGGCCAAAAGGTGGTAAATTTTCTTATCAAAGCTTGTGCATGCAATAATCACTGTACAAAGTTTGGCGGAATAACTATAAAGTTCCAATGCACATTGCATTTGTTTAAACTTGATTGATGTATTTCAGCCTAACAATGGTTGGAAAGCACCCACTCTTAACTTTTCCTGGAGAGTCCCTCTAATTCAGCATGTACATTCTTTGTTTGATATATACATTCCTGTTATGTTATGTTATGTTTTGTTTTTTTTAATGGATGAAACTTCAGAATAATTGTCATACAAACAAATTCTTTATCTCCCTGATCCTTATGTAGAAATGTAGCATATATGTGGAAATGCAATGTTTATGTAGAAATGAATCCTTTATGTAGATGATGTTGTAGTAGTAGAATCATAGGACTATAATAGCCACAATAAGATTTTAAATAATTTGGAAGAACTTAACTTGCAAACTGTGTATTATAAACAAATCTTAATTTGGAAAAAGAATATAGTTGCATCCTCTATGTAGATTGTGCTCCAGTACTTTGGGCTTGGATGGATTGGCAAGGCCTGCTTATCACAAAGCTTTGATCAAAGGATTGAAACCTAAAGAGGTATGAATTTGAACTATATATATGTAAATGAAAAAACATTTTTCTTGTGGGATTCTACAAGGGAACTCTCATACACCAAATTAGTCTGTCATGTGGCTGTGACCTACTGTATGTGAACTACATTATTAAATGTTGTGTTAGTACTGCAAAAATATATATAAATACACAGTAACAATGGATGTGGAAATGTTGGGAAGTATAAGATGGTGTCATGTAAGGTAAGGGAAAATGGAAATAAGAATTAGTTTCTTTTCCGTACAAGCATGAGTGTGAAGATGATGTCTAGATGGAGGCAGTCTATAACCCATAGTTTAAACAAAATAACCCTTTTTGCTATTCTTGTGGACATTTTACATTATAGTTTCTTGGTTGCCCTATATTCTAACTTTTCCCGAGCATTGATGAGGTTTCTAAATGATTAAGCCATAATGCCTCTCCCTATTGCTGAAAACTTGCCCTGCAATTGTGTAGCCTTTTTTTCTTTACAATAGAAATTGACAACCTTTCTATGTTATTGTTACCAGGCAATAATGTTTCGTTTGCTATAGGAAGACTAGCTTTCCATTAAGTCACTACTATTGGTGACTAGCTTGGTGGTGCTCTAAAAAATATATTTTATTTTTATATGGGAAACGTTGAAAAGAATACTCCCTAGGTGTCAAATGGCAGTTTTTATCTTAGTTCATTTGAAATGCCACTTCTTTGGGTTTTCCTACTGATTCAAATTAGAGGCGGCATTATTTGAGTCACATATTTTTGGTTCTATTTTAACTCTGCTTATTATGGGCATGGTAGGGGTGTAAATGTTGTCAGAAGGCATATAATATGTTTATAATGACGTGCAACTTATTGCACAACTTTGATTAATCAATGTCACACTTCATGGAGCTAAGTCATAGGTGGTTATCCAATAAACATGTATCCCTCATCTCAAGTTTGTGACTAGAATCTTGAATGTTGTGATAAGTCATCATGGCTTCCATTAATTTCTTTCACTTAAAGGCCTTATCACCACTTAAAACTATTATGTGAATTGCTTTGATCGATGAAATTTTATACCAAAAATGTATTTTCATCTTGTTAATTGTGTTTTATGAGTTGCTCTGACATTGTAATATTTTCACTAATTTTGTTGCTTGTCATTTCATATAGACTTACAGTTCCCATTATTCACTATGGAGGTTATACTTGATTTGAGCATTGCTTTGAAACATATTTGTGTGTTTGAAGTAGATCAAAGATAGTTGAAGAGGATGTTTGGACAAGGGTGCAAAAAAAGGGATTAAAACTATTAACTACATAGTGCACACCACAGAGTACCATAATTATTATGGTCATCACCTTCATTTCAAGAATGCCACCTCCTGCATTGGCTTCACTATCACTACTATCTCAAATCACTATGATTGCACTTACCTTTGTGTTTTCCTCCTTTGCCTCTCAGAATGTATGTTCACTGCCTACAGTCATAGGGGTGCTCTTATGTTATACAATTTTCAACTTTGAGATCAAAACAAAGTACTACGTTACAAAGGGTGAGCAATCTTTAATGTCATCACAGATAAGATGACATATGCACCAATGCATGCATGGTTTGATTTGCACCCTCTTCCTCCAACAATTATTGAAGTGACAGGTCTCCATCAATTTAAATGGATGATGAAAGATAAAGTTCCCACGATTGGATGCCATGATGGAGGACCATGAAATTAGAAGACACTATGATCATGACAGTGTCAATGGAACAAGCCCTCATGGCGGCTAAACTTTAGGCACAAGAGTCCTAAATACTTCTATGTAATGAACCACATCCACATATGTCTCTCCAGAGGTAAACAAAACCTGCAACATTCATTCACTAATCAACAATGCCTAATTTTGTCTTTTTCTCGATGAAGGAGCAAGTTATTACTGCCCTTGTTGTCTTTCTGTAATTATTTTTGTAGAACATAGACTACTTGTAAGAGGTTGCAGCTATCAAGAGAAGCCATGCATTCAAAAACTATAATTATAGATAAATGACAAGTATAATATGCTTATTGGGTTTGTGTTCTCTTTAAATGCTTTTCTTGCATGATCCTAGGTCATGTTAACATGGAAAAGCATAAATGTAGGTCCAGTATTAATCTTGTGATGAACTTCCACCTGGTCTAATACAACAAAAAAAGGGATGTAGGTCCAATATTAATCTTGTCAACATCAACACAACCCTTATCAACATCAACTACAAAAGTAATAACTATCCCTCTAAATCAAATAACATATGTTGTTCGGCATTTACATTGCATTGTCCACATGTGATTGCTAGTAAAGTAATAACCTAATAAACTAACACAACTTTACAATTAAGACAATCTATAAAACCCATAAATTAACATATTTTAAATAATAACGTAATTACCTTAAGAACCTAACACAACTTAACAATTATTATAATCTATAAAACACATATATAAGACTACTTAAAGAAACTATAAAAGCTCGTACGATTATTCTTTTTTAAGCAAGATTGACTTCAAAATTATCCACCTGTAACTTGCACATATTAATGAAATGATGTCGACATTTGGGTTGTTTCAGTCCATTTCCATTTGGCGATCACCAGGGGTTAAATTTGACAGCCACCTATGCCTGTCAAACAATTTTTGGGTGACGGTAATTTTTTATTATTGTCCTTCAAAAACACAAAACAATATTATTTTTTACTAATTATTCTATATTTTTAATATATATTTACATATAGTTTTATAATTTATGTAAAAATTGACGGTCACATTTTAAATATGTAAGTCTTGTGTGACGGTTAGATCATATATGTACACGTATTTTACGTTTACAATCACAAAAAATGTCTAAACGACCGTCAAAGTTAACCCCTGGTGATCACCTAAAGTCCCATCGTAAATTTAAAGGCCTTCTACCAAACTTGCTGACGCGTGGCATTTTATAAATACTTTGCAAACTCAATTACACTTGGCATTCTAGAAGATTTAGCAAAGTAAATGCACCGTGAAAATAGTTTTTTGGGCCACAACGGTATGATAACTTCTTTTCGTCTTGTATCTAGTCATTAATTGTCGAACTTGGCGAGGACTTTGATTACCGATTGCACATGAGTTGCTAACTATGTTGGAAGAGAATAGAGTTGAGATTTGACGCTCATTCTAGACATTTTTTTGTGTATTTTAATCATATTTCACACTTTGTAAAATTGTCAGCGATCTTTATTTAGCGTGAAAGAATTTGGTAAAATTGTCATTATTACTATTAACACATTCAATATACATATACATATTTAAATAACATATTTTTTTGAAAATGTGTATATATCAAACATATAATCCCTTAAACTTATCCAACACTTTTAAATATAGCTGAAAAACACAATGTATACTTTTTAAATTATTAAATAAAGAAAAAATATTTAATAGAGATGGACATGGTGTTTAAAACCTCTTACCATCATAAATTTTTGGTTTGACGGGTGGAGTCAACCATCAAATCTCATTCCAGAAAGGGATGTCCATGCATGTTCTAAAGTTTTTTATTTTGGTAGAAGTTGGGAGGATTGCATTTGATGGAAAGGTTTTAATGCCTTTTCAACATACCCATTTTGTGCATATCTTGTGATCAATGTAGTCCATGAGGCCATCTATTGGTTGCATTTGGTGAAATAACGGAAATGCTTCATGTGGATGCCCATGTTCTCTATAAGGGATGCAAAACTTCAATAAAGATAGTTTCAAATAATTGAGAAATTAGGACGAATGTAAAAGACTAAAATATTTCATCTCTAGCCATAAATGAAACAAAACACATGAGCATTATATAAATTTCCATATATTTAATCTCGTATGCATAATTTACTTTCATATAATCATCAAGATATGTTCTCTTCATCATCTCCAAGCATTGTGATTGTAATCCCTTCTCTCATGTTTCCTTTTGGTGAAGCATCTTTCTAAATCCTTCAGGGGTACCACTCCTTTTTTGTTTTCCTTTTCCCCACCTACCCTAATCTAGCATCTTAGATATGCAAATATTTTTAAAAAACATTTCCATGTTAACAATATGGTCTATATCTCCAATTTTTTTTTTGTTTTGTTTTAAAAAACTATAAATAAAATTTATTTCCTTTTATATCACTATAGTTTTGACATAGTGCACCTTTGTATATTTCTAGCCTTTGTCTACAAATTGCTTTGCTTATCAAATTACCAATCATCTCTACAAGGAAATTGTGCTTTTTTGAAATGATGGAGCCTATTTACATCTCTCTCACCAATTTTTCTTGCCACATTCTTGGAGATAAACTTGGTTGTAGTGTGGAAATCAACACATACATGAAGATTCTCAAAAAATCCAATAGTTTTCCCAAGGGGTATGTTTAACAATCGAAATTTCACTTCCAAATCTATGTAACTACACAATAAGAAAACAAAAATGAAGCTTACATGGTCTATACATGTTCCAAATTTCATTACTTCAAAGAGTTTGATAACATTCTTGTCAAATCTAATTAACACATATCTTACAAGTGTGGCATTCGATGAGACCACATCTCTTTGATGCATTTTGGCAAGCAATTCACATGCCTTGTATATGCTTCGACAATTTGCATACATATCTACCAAGGCACTTGCAACTAAAACATTTGACAAAAGTTAGTTCTCCATAATGTTTTGGTGGATGTCCTTACCTTGTTTCAAAGATACTATTTTGGCATACGGGGAAGGTGTGTTAGAAAATTTAGTGAGATCAAATTCGGAACTTTTTGGTTGTATAAGAAATCCATATTCTTATAAACCACTCTATAAGGACCAAGGAAACACATCCACACAACCACATTTTTTCTTGCCATATTGACAATAAAGATTAGAGATTCCAGAAGACAACCAACATAGCCGAAAATGTCAACCATGTAGACATAATGATCAATTATGAGCATAATGTTGTAATGAAACTCATGTCACTAAAGTATTTATGGTCCTTGTCCATTAAAATTACATTGTTTCATGTTTAGGGTTGAGAAGCTTGCTCAGAATGGAAATCAGTCTCCAAGTGGGAGATTGTTACGTTTGTGGAGCCTATTTTCATGTTAGAGTGTGGTACACCTTCTATGTGTTACACTCGGGTATTTTTACGGTGGTCCCGCTCGCCGCTGAGCGGGTCAGGGGGGTTCGGGGGTGAAGCCCCCAAAGTAAATTTTCATGGGTGGTTTATTAACCCATGGGTAATGGGTAACCGTTATGGGTTGTTTTTGGGCCCATGGTTTTTCGGTCTTTTGCCCATTGTTTTGATACCCACGGTTTTTGCCCTTGGTTTTGATACCCACTGTTTTGTATCAAACTGCTTAAGCAGTTATCTATTTATATGATCCTATGCATATGATAGATGTACAAGCAAATGTATTGCAGATGTGTTTTGAATTCAGCTGTGAATTCTGTAGAGTTTGTTGAGCATAGCTCAAAACGGATCTGGGTATTGTATTGAGAGAGCAGTGGCTTGTAATAAAATCTGAGCAAGTGATTCTTGGTGGACGTAGCCCAAATTGGGTGAACCACGTTAAATACTGTCTCTTTGTGTTGTGTTATTTTATTCTGCAATTTTATTTGAGATCTGTAATATTTTCTGCATATTAGTTTCTACTGTTGCGATTCTGTGAGGGATTATTCCACATACTTTATCCCTTATTTCCTAACAGAAAATGTCAACCATGTAGACATAATGATCAATTATGAGCATAATGTTGTAATGAAACTCATGTCACTAAAGTATTTATGGTCCTTGTCCATTAAAATTACACTGTTTCATGTTTATGAAATATAAATGAAGCTTACATGATTAGGTTATGTGCCAAGAGAGTTCATGCATGAAGCAATCATTCCAAAAGCCATCGGTTTCTTTAGAACACTATTTTTCTACATAAAGTGGACCATATTGGCGATGGTACCATCTATATATTTGGTTTACATTGAAGGACTCTTTGACCATATTTAATGGAATAGACTCAAATTATAACTTTCGGTGATTACTTCAGCATTAATAATTAGGGTTTAAACTAATTGTTTTTAAGCCCATCCCATTTTGTTTTTAAATTTAGGTTACAATTTTAATTATATTGGAGACATCCAACATTGAAGAGAGTTTTGATAGGAAATGTCATATTCCCAGTGACATGTTTTAAAAAGGATTCTTTTTGGTTACCATTTCCTTGCATTTGTATTGCAAAGTTTGTCAAACGCTTTTACTAATGAATTTAACTCAGACCAATCTACATGTCCCCTTTAATAACTAGAAGCTCTCATGACATACTACGTTAAGCACAACTAATAAAAGAAAGAGGTATCCTCACGAAACATTGATACTATATCACCAAATGTAAATTTTAGATGCAAAATACCCATGTGCATCCTGAGTTATTTTATGAGCCACATGGATATATAAACAACATTTGGAGAGTTTTAGGGTGGTAAGAGCATATGATGAGTGGAGAAAGAGATAACAACACCCCCCTCGGTGTCTATGAGGGGCATAATGGTACTTCTAAAGTGCGTGGCAAGTGATGAGTTGGGAACGAAGATGGCGGTAGTGGGTTAATATCTACCTCTTGTAATTATGAAAAACGGGCAGAGTTTGATTGCAATGTTGGAAATGAGGTGTCTCAACCTTAATGTATTCATTTAAGTTTTTCTTGCAACTGTGCTTAAAATAGGTTTTCAAAAGATGCCCATATGATAGTATACCATGGAAGGGCTCTTTTTAGAGATATTCATGGGGGGTTCACTTAGTAAAAGTATGGTATAGCATGTGTGTTCGAAGGGCATTAAAGAATACCCTTAATTCTAGTTTCTACCTCTAATTATTCAATTGATAATACCCCCACCTGTTATATTATTAGAATGAAAATAACACCTATTTTTTCCATGTACCTTACTTACCCATTTTTCAATTACAATTTTATTTACCCCTTTTTATTTCTACCCTAATATATTAGACAAAAAATATACTATATTTCTCACTCAATTTTTTTAATATGCATTTCCTCTCTAAAGATAGTTTGAAGCCATAAAAGACCTATTACAAATCAACTTATATATGCTAAGCTTTAATCATTTATCAATAGTTCTTCAAATAATTAATATGGTGAAATAATATCACTTGTGTTGAAAAGCATACTCAATCCTAGTTTTCTACCATCTTATTATTTCTTGGTTAAGACTCTAGATTTCTTTATTAAAAAAGAGATTACAATTTAATTTATGACCACACTCCTTCTGCAATTTTAAGGTATTTACTTTTAAAAACTATGGTTCAAATGTTTTAGTTTTATATTAAAATTAAACCTCCCTTTCCTTTGGCCTACCTCTCTAACCTACCCCCAATACCATATTATTATTTCTTGGTTAAGAACATAGATTTCTTTATTAAAAAAGAGATTATAATTTAATTTATAACCAAACTCATTTTGCAATTTTAATATATTTACTTTTAAAAACTAGGGTTCAAATATTTTAGTTTTATATTAAAATTAAACCTCCATTTCCTTTGGTCCACCTCTCTAACCTACCCCTAATACCTGATTCAAAACATTAATAAATTAAACCCTTTCACCCCATCATGTCTACCGGTATATTGAATTGAATTTTATTAATTTTAATTACCTCAATATGAACCCACATGCTAGGATATTTCCTAGCTAATTAACCCCCCTGTGCAGATATTATGACAGATTTTATGACATCTTTGAGGGTCAAAAATAAGGGAGAATATTGTGAACGTGGGAGCCTAATTTTAGACCGAAATCTTACTCTTTAATGCAATCCACCTCATGAGAGGTTTTGCACATGGTTTTGTAAACCATAGATGGTTTCTTGTATAGCCAGAGGTCTATAAATAGAAGGTTTGAAGAAGTAGTTTGTGTGGTGAGTTTTACAAACTGTTATGTTGGAATACAACCTAAATTCTTCTAGAATTATTTTTGGTGATACTCCTGTAAGAAAATTTCTCTGCAAGTGTATGTAATCATGTTATTAGGTTCAAGATACATTGAGTGGGATTTTGGAGTGTGGGGTTTTTCATCTGAAAGGATTTTCCCCATGAATATTTGGTGTTTGTGTTAATTGTTTATTTTCTTGTTATGAATGTGTTATTGGAATTTCTGTAACTTTTTGATTAATTTTAAAAGTTTTGCATAATATCTCTACTCAAGATTGGTGTAGGAAGTTGTCCCACTACTATAATTTGCTTACAAGTGGTATTAGAGCCTGATCACCTTTGGTTTTAGTTGTGGGTTGTTGGGTTTTTCTGCTAATCAAGGTTTGAGTGGGAGCTTGTGTAGAGGATACTTTGTGATTTTGTTGCAGATATTTTTAAAAATGGCGAGCACGTTTGGGAGGATTGAGGTAGAGAAATTTTTTGGCACGAACTTTGAAATGTGGACACTAAAGATGGAAGATCCATTGATTGATCAGGATATATGGGATGTAGTGGATGAAAATGTACAGAAGCCTACGGATCCAACTTTGGATGAAAAATATGAGGTAATGGATATAAAAGCTAAAGGTCTCATTAGACTATGTCTTGCAGATTCAATCCTAATAAATGTTCATGAAGAACCCACTTCGAAGAATATTTGAAAGAAGTAGGGTGAGATATACCAAGTTAAATCTCTAGTAAATAATATTTTCTTAAGGAAGAAGTTGTATTCCTTGAGAATGGAAGAAGGTGGACAAATATCTGTACATCTAGAAACATTCAATATGTTAGTGACCCAGTTGACCTCAGTTGGGGTTAATATGGATGAAGAAGAAAGGTGCCAAACTTTGTTTTATTCGTTGCCAGACTCATGGGACAACCTAGTCATGGTCATCAGGAACACTTCAGTCACTCTGAAGATGGAGGATGTTTTTGGTTCTCTACTCTATGAAGAGATGAGAAAGAAGGTCTCTTTGAATGCCAAAGAGGCTTTGAGTGTTTGAGGAAGAAAAAAAGAACGAGGCAAATATGAGAAGAACCGTGGCCATTCCAAGAATAAGGGAAGTTCAAAATCTCCTGGTAAGTCCAAGGCGATATGTTGGAATTGTGGAAAATATGGACACTTCCAAAAGGAATGCAAAGAAGAAAAGAAAAAGAAGAAGAAAAGGCCAGATTCTAAATCTGATTATGAAAAGGAAGATGGATATGCCTTTATTGCAGCTTTGGTAACTCGTGCAGGTGATAATGCATGGTTGATAGAATCAGGTACATATTTTCACATGAATCCTAACAAAAAATGGTTTAGTAAGTGTGAAAACTATGATGGTTGCAAGGTATATTTGGGTGAAAATTATTTCCTTGAAATTGTTGGTTGTGGTAGTATTCATGTGAAATTTTATGATGATAGAGTTAGAAAATTTGATGGTGTCTTGCATATCCCAGGACTAGCAAGAAATTTATTATCTATTAGTAAGCCAATAAATGCGGGTGTGCATATACAGTTTTCTGAAGCAGGTGTGAAAATGGTGAGAGGTGTTATGGTGATAGCAAGAGGAAGTAGATTGGGTACATTGCACCAAATTAATGCATGAACGGTTGAGTGTAATAACAATTCTGATAAAACTAAAAACTACTTCACTAAAAAATGAGATGGTTCCTTCTTCTGCAGATAGTCATGGATTCAAGGTACCCAAGGGTGCTCTGTCTACTAAATCAAAATTACCTGCAAATAAGACCATGTTATGGTACCAAAGGCTTGGCCACATTGGAGAGAATGGTTTAAAATCCCTAAAAAATAAGAACCTCATTGAGGGGTTGAATGATTACAATCTGGAGTTTGATTTATGTGAGCATTGTATTTATGGCAAACAAAACCACGTTTAGTTTTACTTGTTTACTCATAAGTCTTCACGTGTCTTTGATTTGATCCATTTAGATGTATTTCGTCATGTCAAGGTTGATTCTATTGCTAAATAATTTTATAATGTTACTTTCATTGATGATTTTAGGAGGAGAACATGGGTATATTTTTAAAAGAGTAAATATGAAGTTTTTAGTTGTTTCAAGGAGTTCAAAGCTCTGGTTGAAACTTATAATGAAAAGAAAATTAAATGTTTGAGAACTAACAATGGCAGTGAGTACTGTTATATAGATTTTGACAGATTCTATATAGATTGTAGGATTGAAATAAAAAATACAACTCTGTATTCTTCATTAGAGATTAGAGTTGTGGAAAGAATTAATAGAATGTTGATGGAGAATGATAGGAGCATGTTGAGTGAAGCTGGTCTAGAAAAAATGTTTTGGGTTGAAGTTGTTGCCATTGTTTGTTATTTGATAAATAGATCTCTTACATCAACGCTTGTTGATAAAACACCAGTGGAGCCGTGGTTAGGGAAAAAGCCTTCACTTAGATATCTGAGAGTTTTTGGTTGTGCAACATATGCACATGTGCCCAAGGAGAAGAGAACAAAGTTGGATTCTAAGGCTATCAAATGTATCTTCATCAGCTACAACTATGGTGTGAAAGGATACAAGCTTTGGGACCCTGTTACATAAAAGGTAATTCATTCCAAAAGTGTTATTTTTAGAGATTAAATCTTCCACTGTTAATTTTCAGCCAGAATAACATAAAGAAATTGAACAAAAAAATGATGTGGTTTAACTTCCTTCTACGTCTGAAAAAGTTGAATCGAGACCCCAAAATAGACAAGAAGTTGAGGAGAGTTCATCAAGCTCTGAATCTTTAGAAGAGGAGGAAGAGGAGGAAGAAGTTGAAGAATCTCCACCTAAGCTTGTTTGAAGGTCTACAAGGAAAAGGAAACCACCTGAAAGGTATGGGTATTCATGTGATGATTGGAAGTGTATATTTGATTTGAGTACTAACATTTATGAACCAATATCTGTATAAGAGGCTTTAGGTATGAATGATGCAGCGTCCTAGAAAATAGCCATTGATGAAGAAATGAAAAATCTTAAAAGGAATGATACATGTGACCTTGTACCATTGCCCGAAGGTCGAAAACATGTTGGATGTAAATGGGTGTTTAAGAAAAATATTGGTTCAGATGGAAATGTTGAAAAGTATAAGGCATAGTTGGTTGGGAAGGGTTACTCTCAGGCTGAGGGTATTGATTATGGTGAGATATTTTCTCCTATTGCTAAAATGACATCCATTCGGTTTTTATTATCTATTACAATAGCTTACGACCTAGAGGTTGAACAAATGGATGTGAAAACTACTTTCCTTCATGGTGATTTGGAGGAAGAAATCTATATGACACAACTAGAGTAGTACATGGTGAAAGGTAAAAGAAAGTTTGTTTTTAAGTTAAAGAAATCCATGTATGACCTTAAACTAAGTCCTAACATGTGGTACAAGAATTTTGATACACATGTGTTGAATTTGGGATTTGTGTGGTCTAAATTTGATCACTATGTATATTTCAAATATGATGGTGATTATTTCGTGGTAATTGCTTTATATGTTGATGACATGTTGTTTATTGGGAAAGGGAAATTTTTGATTGCAGAATTAAAATCTCAAATCTCTACAAAATTTAAAATGAAAGATCTTGGTGCAACAAAACACATACTTGGGATGGAGATCATGAGAATAGAAAGCTATGGCTTGCCAGAGTAAGTATGTTTGTTCTATTTTGCAAAGGTTCAACATGCACGATTGTAAACCACTTTGTCTTCCTGTTACATTGGGAATGAATCTCTCTATTTCACAATGTCCATCCCCATCAAAGATGGAAGACATGAGCATAGTGCCTTACTAGAGCATAGTGCCTTACTAGATTGCAGTTGGAATCTTAATGTATGTTATGGTTTGTACAAGACCATACATTGCCCAAATAGTGGGAGTTCTATCTCATTTTATTTTTAATCCTAGAGGAGTACATTGGGATGTAGATAAGAGGGTATTCGGATATTTGTGGGGTACAACAGAGTACTCTATATTTTTTCAAGGTGCATGAGATCAACAATCCCTAGGTATTCATGGTTTTGTGGATTCAGATTGGGCTGGTGATTTCGATAGCATAAGGTCCACCAATGCATATGTGTTTACTCTTAATGGTGGTGCAATAATTTGGATGAGCAAGTGAAAGGATGTGGTCACTTTATCTACTACTGAGGGAGAGTACATGTCAGCTACTCATGCCTATAAAGAAGTCATTTGGCTGAAGCATTTGTGTTCAGATATTAGATTGAAACAAGGTGTAGTTACAATTTACTGTGACAGTCAGAGCTTAATCTTCCTTATTAGGAACCCAAATTTTCATTCCAGGACCAAACACATTGATGTTCAGTATCACTTCATGAGGGATATGGTTGAAGATGATAGGGTGAAGATGGAAAAGATAGATATAATTGTGAATGTTGCAGATGCATTAACTAAACATGTGAGCACAATGAAATTTAGGTTGTGTTTCAAGTCTATGGGCATTTTGGCCCCTAGCAATTGATCCATGACTGTATGTTTCCCTTGGCCCTTGCAAGGTATTTGACAAGTGGGATATTGTTGGAAATGAGGTGTCTCGACCTTGTTGTATTCATTTAAGTTTTTATTATAGATGTGTTTAAAAATAGGTTTTCAAAAGACACCCATATGATAGTATATCATGGAAGGGCTATTTTTAAAGATATTATGACATATTTTATGACATCTTTGAGGGTCAAAAATAAGGGAGAATATTGTGAACGTGGGAGCCTAATTTTAGACCAAAATATTTCTCTTTAATGCAATCTACCTCATGAGAGGTTTTGCACATGGTTTTGTAAACCATGGATGGTTTCTTGTATAACTAGAGGTCTATAAATTGAAGGCTTAAAGAATTAGTTTGTGTTGTGAGTTTTGCAAGTTCTATTATGTTGGAATGCAGCCTAAATTCTTCCAGAATTGTTTCTAGTGATACTCTTATAAGAAAATTTCTTTGCAAGTGTATGTAATCTTGTTATTATATTTGAAATATATTGAGTGGGATTTTGGAGTGTGGGGTTTTTCATCTGAAAGGATTTTCCCCATGAATATTTGGTGTTTGTGTTAATTGTTTACTTTCTTGTTATGAATGTGTTGTTGGAATTTTTGTAAATGTTTGATTAATTTTAATTTTTTTGCATAATATCTCTCCTCAAGATTGGCATGGGAAGTTGTTCTGATACTCTAATTTCCTTACATGCAATAACGTTATTTGTGCCAAGTTTTATCTAGAGTCAAACAGTCTCCAAATTTGGCACCACAAAGCCCATTTCGGTAGCATGCATGAATTTTTCTAGTTTTACTTCTTATTCTTAATTTTGGAAGTTTTATATTCGAACATCTAATTAAATATGTTTTGAAACTTATGACTGAGACACTGATTGGTTTTTTTTGCAGTAAAAACACCCATAGAAAAAAAGTGGTTTAGAAGGGTTGTAATTTGTATGTGGGTTTAGATGTAGCTGTGAGGGAGATGGTGATATCATCCTAACCTATGCCAAAATGGGATATTTTAAAGAGTTGATGAATATCCATCAAAGCGTAATAGAAAGTTATTTTTTAGATATACTATTATGTGAAATGTGGAGGCATAAAAAAGGAACACAATTTGTTTGACAAAATGCCTTAAAAAGATGTGCATAAAATGGGTTTATTGAAAAGGCCTTAGCATATTTTGGTAAATGTAATTGGAAGATGTAAAGCTAGACTCCAAAACCTTTATCAACATCCTCCCAACTAATACCAAAATGGGAGATTTATAATAGGGTATAGACATCCGTCTGACATGTTTTTTCTGGTAGCAACATCTCTCATTGATATCCTTAAAACTATTTACAGAAGACATGAATTCTTGTGAGGCATTGCCACTATTTTTTGAATACAACCAACCTTCTACTTCATTGGCTTCATACATTTGTCACATGGGCATACCTAATATATTCACCTTAGCTAGCATACTTCCTACATATGCTAGAATATGAGGTTTGAAATAGGGTGTGAACATCCACCATCACATAATGAATAAGGGACTTTTTTTAGATGTTGTATTTGTAGGTGCCATGGGAGGTATATATGAAAAATGTGGAAGCATGCTTAAGGAACACAAAATATTGGAAAATTTCCCAAAATAAATGTAGTCTCATGGACTATAATGATTGTGGTATATTCAAAATATTGGTTTGTTAAAAATATCTTGGAAGTTTTCCAAAAAATGTAGTTGGCAGCGTAAAGCTAGACCCCACAACATTTCCCACAATCCTTCTAGCCTATGTCATAATGGGAGATTTAGATTAGGGCATGGAGATTCATCATGTAGCATAATGGAAAGGTGATTTTTGTTTGTTTTAGTTTTAGGTTCCCTTATACAAATGTATGTAAAATGCATAAGTGTACGAGAGGCACGTGAACTATTTGACGAAATCCCTGGAACATATATGGTATCATGGACTACATGATATGCATAAAACAAGTTTTTTGAAAATTCCTTCAAAAGATTCATGAAAATTCAAATAATCACAACTGTTAATGGTTGCAAAAATTTCTTTTCTAAGGTAAGAGAAAAAGTAGAGGATTTTTAATTATTTGTATTAAAAAATATTTCATGTTTGGATCTCCCATTTTTTTTGGACTTCTACAGAAACCAGATGTGGGTATTCAAAAAACTACCACATGTTTAATTCGACATGTTGATGATCATTGACAATGTTTAGAGTTTCATGAAGATGGCCTTTACAAACATGAATGTTAGCCATGCAGACATACTAATTATTTATATGAATAATGATACTAGAGGCACTCATGCCATTGAAGTATGAATCTTTCAAATAAGGTGTGGACATCTGGCAACACATTATGGAGAAGGTAGTTATGCTAAATGTTGTAGCTAGAAATACCTTGGTAGTCATGTATAAAATATGTTGAAGAATACATGGGGCACATGAACTGTTAAACATAAATGAATCACAAGGCAAAGAAATGAAGTGTTAGTATGTACCCAAACCATGTAAGTTTCATTTTGGTGAAAAAATTGAGGATAACCATATGAAATAAATACGAAGTATGGGGGTGTAGACACCTAAAATCGGTATCTATGCCTTCATTCGTCCGTGTGTGCATATTCTTATCTTTATTAAATGCCCATCCAATCTTCATTAATTAATTAATTGTTTCAACATCATACATGCCCAACTATCCCACCCAAATTGATCATATTAATCAATTAATTAATTCATATTAAGTAATTAACCCTCATCATTGTCCTAATCAACTTTCTAATTATGATGCTTTTTATCCTACATATGAATAACCCACCCCTTTGTTTTTCTAAGCTTTCATGCCATTTACTTTTATGCCCTAACTACCTTAGATTCATCCCCAAGTCATCTAATCCCGCCAATATGCTTTAAAACATTTGACCAATCCTTTAAAATCATCAAATCCTACCTTAAATAAAAAAGCAAACATGTAAGGGAAACTTTCCCCGTAATTGGCGGCGACCCAGCCTAGTCACCGTCAACCCAACTTGGTCATCGTCGACCCTATAAGTATGTTGATTTATTTCCGTTCCATATGTAATCACGGGAAATGACTCAACAATCAAGAAATCAGACATCAACTAGAGCTTCTTTGTGACTTCCAGGGCCTCCTGTAACAGTCATATACACCCCATCCATCATCTAACTGTTGCAGATCACAAGCATTGGGGGGTGAATCAGTGCTGATTAAAAATTTTACACTCTTGATTCAATTTTATATTCATTACCAATATATATGTGTGAGAAACAGACAATCAATCAAGTATTTTACATCCACAAAAACACTGAACACAAATGTTTACTGTGGGAAACCCTTTCGGGAGAAAAACCCACCAAAACCTTTGTTTATATTACATAAAGCAAGGACTCATAAGAATAAAACAAATATTACAAGATTTGTTTAGTGAGACACTGATCCCACAAGGAGCACCAACCCATACACCTATGCTGATATTACACATAACAAAGGAATCAAGTGAATATTACACATCATAAGAGATTTCTTTTTGCAGGAACCCACCTACAAGGAAGCTACAACTCCCTGAATGTGCTAAACGAATACTTAGACTTCTTTACATACAATGTTTGATCATGTAGTTACAACAATTTCTTATACAGTAAATTATGATCACTTTCCTGGCTTAGTCTGTGCTCTATCTCTGTCACACTCTTCTGCTCATTCGTTCTACTCTCTTTTTCTCATCCTCTTTGTTGTTAGTATTTGCTTATTTGATCATGTTATTTAATTTTTGCTTGATCTCACCCTTCTCTCTTCTTCACCACTGTAGCTATTCTTATCTTGATTGCATCGTATTTTCTTCTATTCTCTGCATATTTCTCTCTCTCGGCTCTAGTGTCTTAGTTTTCTCTCATAAGAAATAACAACAAATGACTTAGATATTTTCTTTTATTTTACCAATGACCCAAATGCTTACTTTGAAATTTGAATTGTGTATTCCTCCTGATCTATCGCCTACGAATCCAGATCATTAAATGTTCTTAGTTGAGTCCATATTTTATTCATTCCTTGTTCGGATTCATTCCTCCTTCTTCCACACATTTGAAAAACCAATTTATTAACCAAATTCTAAAAATAAAAAAACTTGTATTGCTTAGAATTTGCATCGTGAAATTAAAACGACAACCCATCTTCTTTGCATTATTTTAATTCGCCTTGAAATCAGGAATCTCTATAGATCTTATAACCAAATTTCCTTGTGGTCAACATGCATTAAATGATGGTAGTTGGAATAGAGAATTTAATTAGTCTGTGTGAATTTCCAGTTGTAATTATTCTGTCAATCAAATCTCCTTTGAAATTTGAATGCAAATGTTCACTCTTTCAATTTGAACTCTAACTAATTGTCCTTTATCCACTCCAGTTCACTTTGATCATTCTATGGCTTCCTTTGGCGTCTTTGATCTTTTCCTTCATATTGCAGCTTCTCCTTTTGTCCTTCAGATTTTCTCTTCTTTTTGTAGATTTTTAGTTATCTGGGACATCTGAATGCATTATTCATATTTTTCAACTTCTCGCAGCTTCCTCCTTGTTTGCTACTTTCTGTAACTTTTCTCCTTTTCTAGTTCTTCATGGATTTCCTTCTATCTGCGGCAATCTTCTATACTTAGCGGATTTTCTGCTTATCCGCAGTTTTGCATATTTTCCCTTTATACACGGCTTTCTCCAAATCTTCATACCCATGGCTTTAAATTCTGGCCCTTCACTCTGCGGCACTCACCTACCTTTAGCGGCTCTCACTTTCCTTCAACGGATTCTTCTAGAGATTTCCTTTAGTCTGCGGTTCCTTCCTTAATCTTCTTTACTCTATGGCTCTTTATGTACTTGGCGGCTAACACCTTATGTCTGCGGCTTTCTCAAATACTATCTAAGTCCTTTAGGAGTTATCGTTGATCATCTCAAAGCATATTTGGGTTGACACTACCAATCAACATTCATCTTGCTTGCATTCTCACCTTACCAATTTTCTCATTTTGCCATAAGTAATACATGACATCAACTAATTCATCTTGACATCAATGACAACACATATATCTCATGACAAGGTCCAACAATCTCCCCCCTTTTCATTGATGAAAACACCATACCAATGCTGAATTACCTCAGAAACCTACATACTTTGATGGAAAAAATTTCATACCTGGTTTTTGGTTCCAGCTTCTCTTTTACATTTCTTCCCCTTTGACATTACTCTTCTTCTTTGGGTGACTGGATCATTCTGATATGAAATACTCTCCTTCTAGTTTCAGATGTGAACTTCTCTTCCCCTTTTGTGATGCAACTAGTTGCTGATTTGAGTTACTCTCCCCCTTATATTGTGGAAATTTAGTTTCTGATCTTAGTTACTCTCCCCCTTTGGCAACAATGACAAAGGGCCAACTATGCCTTATTCAGGTAAGCAATATTTTTCATGTTCTTACCTTTATGAACCCCCCCTGATTTTATGCTTTCATTCCACTTGATCTGTTCTAACCACAACAATACTCCCCCTGAGCCGATGATATCAATTGTTGCAGTGAGCTAATAGATTAGATATCCTTCATATTTGGCATTGATTAGGAGCTGATACATCATGAGAATGCTCCCTTATCTCATTTTTTCACTTTCTAGTTGTTGGCGGGAGCAAGAATGACCCCCAATTCATTCCTTAAGTGCTCAAATGTTGCTTTTGGTAATGGCTTGGTCATGATATCTACTATTTCCTTCTTTGTGCTCACATATTCCAGACTGATTTTTTTTTCATTTACTTGTTCCCTCAAGAAATTATATTTTATTGGTATGTGCTTTGTCTTTGAGTGGAATACTAGATTCTTTGAGACACTTATTGTGCTTGTGCTATCACATAGCAAAGGAATTGGATTTTCAGATTTTATCTTATAATCTTCCAATGTCTTCTTCATCCATAGAAATTGTGTGCAACACATCGTGAAAGATATATAATCTAATTCACATGTTGTGAGTGCCACTGATGACTATTTCTTGCTTAACCATGATACTAAGCAATTTCCAACAAAGAATGCTCCTCCGCTTGTAATCCTTCTGTCATCAATGTTTCCTGTCCAATCTGCATCTGTATATGATTTTATACTGAAGTCACTACTTTTGAGGTACCATACTCCATATTCAATTGTGCCCACGAGATATCTCAAGATCCTCTTTACTGCCTGTTTCCCTTGGATCTTCTTAAAATCTTCCAACCAGGCCTACCACCTGCATGATGTCTGGTCTTGATGTTGTAGAGTAAAGTAGACTGCCAATCATGAATTTGTATAATTTTTTATCTACCTTTGGTGAATCATCATCTCTACTCAGTTTGAATCCAAATTCCATTAGTGTCCCAATAGGTTTGTAGTCTTTCATCTTAAATATTTTCATCATCTATTTGATATACTTACTTGGTGAGATGAATATACCTCTGTCAAATTGATTGATCTATAGTCTCAGAAAGAAAGATGTATCTCCCAACATTGACATATCAAATTCTTCTTTCATCAAGTCTACAAACTCACATGTCATCTTGTCATGAGCTCCACTGAAAATGATGTCATCCACATATACTATTACAATGAGAAAATGTTCTCCTTCTTCTTTTATTTATAGATTGCTGTCCGCGACTCCTTTTCTAAACCCTTGCTCAATGAGGTATGCGTCTAATCTACTGTACCAAGATCTAGGAGCTTGATGTAATCCATACAAAGCTTTCTTCAACCTGCACACAAAATCTTTATCTTCAGTCAGTGAGAATCCATCAGGTTGTTCAATGTATACCTCTTCATTTAGGAGACCATTTAGGAAGGCTGATTTCATGTCCATCTAGAACACTCTGATCTTCTTGTATGCCACATCAGACAGAAATAACTTGATTACCTCCATTCTCGCAACTGGTGAAAATGTCTCATCAAATTTGATCGCTTCCATTTGCTCGTATCCTTTGCATACTAGTCTGGCCTTGTTACACGTAACTTCTCCTTTCTCATTTAACTTATTCCTGAAGACCCACTTGGTTCCAATCACATTCTTGTCCCGCAACCTGGGTACTAGTTCCCATGTCTCATTCTTTTCGATCTGATCCAACTCTTCATTCATGGCATCTACCAATGTTGATCTTTGCTTGCTTTTGCAACATTTTTGGGTTCTATCATGGATGAGAGAGCTATATTTGGAACCAAGGCCCTAGATACTGAAACTGAATTAGGGTTATATGCTTGGAAAGTCTTAATGACTCAGGCTTGTCCTTGGTTCTAGTTAGCAGCTTGAACGGGTGTCCTGTTTGGCTGATATGGAGGTTTATTGGGTTGGAATTGAGGCTGATAAGGTCTAGAATTTTGAGCTTGTTGCATCTTAAGAGTTACCAACTCATTTCCTAAGTTTTGCAATTGTTTCATAACCTCCTAGAGTTCATTTGAATGGCTATAAGAAGAAGTAGATGCTTCATTTGAACTCTAATTTCTTAGAGAGAAGGGATGGGGGCTATTGTAGGTGTTTGATTAGGATTAGGATTCCCCATATTCAGATAGAGAGGTAAATGTGGCCTAGGTGCAAGTTTACCGACTTGAATTAGGTAATTCTTAGCTCTAATGGCTATGGCATAGGAATTTGGTAGGGTTATTCCTCCCATAGATTGTATCATAACAGATATATTAGAATTTAGAGCTTTAATAAAATAGAGAAATGCACCTTCAGTCATTGGTATGAATGCAATTGGGATCCTTTCCCACGTTCTTTGGAATTTGGAATTGAAGTATGTCATTTGCTCAGTTGGTGCCCTTTTGATTATAGTCATCTGCTCCAAAAGGGATAAGTTGTCAGCCCTCTCCCCAAGCTGTCCATAGAGAGCTGTGCCCAATTGATCCTAATTTTGAATTAATCCTTCTCCCAAACCTCTGAACCACTGCAACACTTTTCCTTTAGAAGAAAAGGCCAAAAACTTGACCACCACATCCATCTCAACAATCTCATGTATGGCATAGACATTTGCAATGTCTTGAATGTGATCGATGGGAGTTGTGTGATTTTCTCCACTGAAGTATGAGATATTCTTTAATGCTGCTATCGGGAATGGATTTTGTGCATTAAGGGAAAGTGGACTACTGCTCGTGAAATTTGCATAGGGGTTTGGCGGTGGCTGATTTGGTGGTTGTAGATGAGCCATCCTGAGTGGCTTGAGAACATTAGTCAATTGAAGAAAGGGTCTTCCTGGTGGAGGGGCTGATAAATTTCTATTTGGTGGAGATGGAGACCTTTAAGCTCTTCTTCCCCTTCTTGCTCTTTCTGGGGACAAGTGTAGATAGATGAATAGCCCCTCTTCTCTAGTTCTTGACCTTGTTTGGATTCTTCTCATGAACTTGATAAACTTGGGCTACTGAAACCACTGGATTTGAGTGACGAAGTTGCTAGATGTGTTGCTGCAAAGCCTCTAAAGGCTATAATTTCACCAAGACACACATCCAATCTTGATCAAAATGAAAATATTGACCTCTGTCACACCGGGCGTACCAGTTTTATTATGTCAGAAAAGTAGCACCCTGGGATATGCACATTACAAAACCCTACTTTTGACTAACACAGAATTGTCTCAAGGTGTGGGACCTTTATGATTGAGACAAACCTCTAGATAAGGCTAGTTACTTGACTTATTCCAATGCTAATGTACTCCTAAAACTACCAATTCCAAGGGACCAGAGGAAGAGAAATACATAAATGTAAATCCTAAACTAAGGGAGGCAATAGCACTAAGACAAGACTAGAGATATTCCCAGTGAGTGAAAGTGGAGGGGAAATGGGGAAGAAGAGGGAAGATAAAATGCCACAATCCCAAAACTTATTCTAAACCTCCATTCTCATGGATCACAACAAATTTAAGCCCTACAAAGGAACACAATATGCACAATATACCTACAAAATATAATAGAAGCCAAGAAATGCAATATAAACCAAGCTAGGGCAAAGAAGAGCCACAAAACACTAACTTTATTTCTTAAAATGATGCACAATCCATTACAGTATAGGAACAAGGAAAGAATCCTTCACAAAATGCATAAATTTGAGGCCTGCATAGCTCACAAAAGTGTTGGAACAATTTTGGCATATTTTCTTTAGAATTTCAAAATCCCTTCTCCTATCAAATGAGGAGAATTTGCATATATATAGAGAAAAGGAGCTACCAATTAACATCCTTCATTAAATTCTTGTACGTAGGTATGGGCCGCTCATGATGGTTCACTTTCTAATGGTACTTTTCTTACACGGAAAACAGGGGTGCCATACCTCATTAATCTAATTGTTGATATAACTTGTATAGTTCCATTAATATTTGGCCCTATCTGAAAACTCTATTGTTATCGCCCTAACAAAAACCACTAGCTGAAACATGAACAAGAATATGAAGAGTTCACCACTGACTGAGGGAAAAGACTTGTCGCACAACAATAAGAAATGTTGTTACTTGATAGCGAGGTGAGGTTGACGTGTGACATCAACAAATAGAGGTTGATGCGTGACGATGAGGTGACGCTGATGACGGGGACAAGAGGAACGATGAGTGATGGATGGTGATGCTTGTTACATGACATTAGCAGGTAACTTGTCTCAGGTCAATAACTAAATGAGCTGACGGGTGTCAAAAAGGATGTTGAGTCGCATTTTTTTTAAGACCATGTGTTGTCACATGAGACTAACACATCGTGCAACCACCCTACTAGTTAGGGGAAAGGCGTTGTTCGACATGTTTTCAGGCCCTAAGATCAACCATCTTGAGGCTGAAAATTAGGATTTAAGTTATAGTTCGGTTTTTTCACTACGTTTTTGAGCATTAGTTAATTTTAGTACATATTAGTTGCATTATGAGTCAGAAAGTTGGAAATTCCTGCTCCAAACCTTCACCAGGGATGTAGCAATATGCGATGCGAGATACCTTGTAAAATGCTGCCCATTAGGACTATCAATGCATGCGAGACTTACTAAGAATGATCCAGGTTTTAGTAAAGGGGTGCTAGAAATGGATAGCAATTTATTTTTGGAGGCACGCCACCTACAAGGAAGCTAGATTTAGTCAGAATGTAGCTAGAGTACTACTTGGAAACTTCTTTACAGTTGGGAATTGTTTTCCTCATTTAGTTACAACAATTGCTAATTCAATAAATTATGATAACAAAGAAGGCTTAGATCTATTTTCTTTCTGGAGTCACACTCTTCTACTCATTGCAGTATACTCTAGTTTGTACTCATCCAATCTTGGCTACAGTTATGGGGAATATAACTTAACACATCAAGTAGGGGATCTTGTCATTATTGACAAGAAGCTCACCCTTGTCGCTTCATCACCAGAAGAAATGGTCTGACTTATCATGACAGGAAGAAGTGGTTGACTATTCACGTGCAGCAAGGGGGTGTTGACGAGCGACAGGAGGAAGCAGTTGGCGCATGTCAACAAGGGGGTGCTAACACGTGATAGGAGGAAGTGGTTGATGTGTGTCAACAAGGGGGCGTTGACATGCAAATGAAGGAAAGGGTGAACATGCAACAAGAAAAGGGGAATTGATGCATAAAAAAGAGGTGACAATCTGTACATTTTTCTAGTTTGACCATTAATGCAAATCTTTCCTCAAACCTTCACCACATCTCGCAAGCTCGCCGCAAGATACCTTGTAATGTGCTCCATTAACTATCAATTCCTAGAATTGTAGGGTAATCCATTTTGCAAGACATCATCAAACTAAGCTACAGTTATATTAAGATCCTCACAATTATGTTTCACCATATGAGTTGAATGAGCACCTCGGTAACACAATGTGGTATCATACCTAACTTTCCTACATTATTCGCAGATAATATGCAACTTTTAACTGACAATATCCTTTTCGCATTTGTAGTTTGAGGTGTTTAGGAAGATTTTATTTGGCACTTTATCCTCGACATACACATTAATGCACATCCACGAAAGGAACAGTCTTGATCATGCCTTTGCAACTGGGTCCACAACAATAATCACACCCATAGATCTTTCTATGCCGAAGAAGACTTGAGTTTCTTGAAAATACATTTATTATATGGTACATGTTGAAAGACTAAAATTTTCTTTCATTGTTGAAATAACACATGGGAAATTCATTAATTAAAATATAACATTTCATATTATCAGTTGCAATATGTCTCATTTCATTAAGGGTATGGAAATTTTTTTACCAACATGTTCTTATTTTCATATTAAATCAAAGGTTTCATGTTGTTTTTTAGTTCTTGATGATGTAAATTGCCAACAAACATGGAAAGTTCTACAAGATCGAAGAATCCATTTTCATATTTTTTTAATAGAGGTAGTCATATCTTTCCTTCAAGAAATCGATCTACTATGTGAAATCACAAGTCATCATATCCACGATGATATTCCTCATAGATGTAAGTTTTATAACTAAAATGCCCTAAATTTTTATTAGAGATCAATTTAATGATGTCATATTATAATAATTAATAATGCAATGCCTTAATGATGGTGATTATTCTTATCTACAATGATGTCAACACATGATTGTATGAGTATTGAATTGAAAATTCTCTCAAATAACGTTGTTTAATATCTTGTAAAACTAGTCAGAAAGAATTAGCTAAAGAAGCCATGAAAACATGTTTGGATGAGTTGTCACACTATCTTGTAAAATTAGTTAGAAATAAATAGCTAAATAAGTTATAGCAACATGTCTGAAAGAGGTTCCACATTGTATTTTTTACTCAATAAATGGGTGTACCATTCTATGTGAATGGTTAAGGGCATTTAGGAACCCTTTTTATTTTCTCTTTTTTGATATAATGAAATGATTTTAGACCCATTTGTGTACACAAAATTAAACTAAAATTATTTTATATCTATCATATTGATCATCAACCCAGTCTAGTTTTATTTAAGATATGTATACATTGATTGAACTAGAAGAAAAGTATCTATTTTTTATTCTTGAAATCAGATATTTTTAATTCTTTAAATTATTATTACCTGTAGAGGGAAAAAAAAGTGTTATGTAAAATCTTTGGGGAGATAAAACTTATTTCATCACTAGAGCTCGATAAAATGGATATTGTCTCTTGAGAGACAAAATAAGTATTATTATATATTGTCTCAATAGAGAAAATTATTTGAAACAATAATTACAGATGCCCACTTAGATATAATATTTGGGAAAATATACATCTTTCCAACTATCTCAATATGAGACAAACATGTTAAGTATTGTATCTAATAATATCTCAAAAAACCCTTTATAGTAGTGAAAATTTGTTTTTAAAAGTTTTACACTTAGTTTTTTTAATCATAGAATCATGGTATCATATGTTTAGGATATTACTCATTCAAAATCAAATCAATTATAAGATTATTCATCTTGTTCAAATTTAAAACACTTTGACTCAAATAAATTTTTGAATTATTCATCATATTAAGACCTAGATCACCCTTGTTATTTTCATCTTGATTTTGTAGTAGATAAAAAAAAATTACTTTTCATCCAATCATATTACTTATGAAGCCATTTACCCTTGGTTTTTTAAACTATAAATAAATTTGTATTTTTTATTAAAAGTACTTTTAATTTTCTATTGAATACAAAGGTAAAAGAGACTATAGATGCTCTAAAGAGACATGAACTTAAGGATTTCAAGTTTCTTATTGAAATTTTCCATAATTCCTTAATATTAGAGATTGCTTTATCTTTCATTGATAATGTATCTTCCCCCTTACAATTTTGTTATATAAGATGTTTTTGAACAAAGCTATAGAGGCCAAAGAATGCAACTAGTATATTTGATTTGAAAGATATTTTAAATATTCAAATATTACTTTCTTTAATTTTGAATTGAATGAAACTATTATTGAAACAAAACATGAAAATTTTAGGTTTAGTTTTTAGATATTCCAAAATGTTCAATTTTTAATACTTAAATATTGATTTTGTTTTAAATGAGAAAGTAAAACCTAAAAACATTTAAAAACACTATTTTAACTAATAGAATCCAATGGCGTGAGATATTTTTATAATATAAGTCACACCAATGACCCTTCTCCTCATGACCGTGTTCACAATAATTTTGTTTCTTTTTGAGAACATAACACTAGCATTTCATTTTCCCTTTTCAAGAATTGTTTTTTATATTTTTCCTATTTAAAAATAGATAGTAGTTCTTTACATTTCAATTTAGTGATCTACATTTCAAACTAGTCAGTTATCTTCTAAAGATATCCTCTAGCCCTATCTATGAATATATTTTAAAAAAATTTCATATCCCTTGACTCTTATCAAGTATATATGCTCAAGAGTGTCCCCATCTCCATATGCTTCATCACCCCGTAAGAATCTCTCACCTTGAGTGTGGACCCCGGCATGCCCTAAATTGTAAATGATAATCATTTGAGAGATAAAAATGACTCTAAGAATCAATTATTTCTCCTGGGGCCACCTGATTATTCCCATTATGCTGAAAATGATCTGTGAACTAAGTACAATGAACCAATGAGATAAAAACAATATGGTGACCATCTCTTAAAATGGATATGTCCTCATATTCAACCAAATAACTATAAATAATAGTGAATCTTATGATCATAGGGTATTAGTCAGTAGATCCTAATCCAATATATGGTCATATAATAAGCTAGGGATCATCAAGGGATACCCTTAATAGACAACGATGGAATAATAAGACCTCCATATTCTTGCCCCATTTCCATCATCTAATTAGGATAATGACTCATGTGAAGAATATGTCAAATTAGGCATCCTCCCAGGTGATATCATATATTACAATGCATATAGACATTTACTTTTTATTCATAAATAGTTTACTTTATCATATCACCTGTTATTTCATTTTCTTTTTTTACATCATTTTTTTTGTTAACCCATTGATAAGTCAGGGGAGAGGATTTCAATATATTTTAGAAAAGAAATTCCCACATAATTTATGTGACCCATTATCCTAAGTTTAGGTTTACATTTGCTAAATAATGTATCCTAAATTGAATTTTACTTTCATTATTTTTATAGTCTATGACATCTTCAGTCACCTTGTTAACCTCCCTTTCTTCTAGAGGACTGATCTTAGAGACCAGCATCCAATCCTACTCTCACTACATCTACATCAGCTTTAGCCACACCTTGCCTCTACAACTACACCTGTCACCACACTTACATTGACATCATTGTGACAAATATATTTTCCTAGACCTTCAAAAAATGACATACAAAACTTTAAAACAGACAACCTTTCCCACCCGAGTCACCTAAACAAATTTATGGATCTCCTGAGCTCACCCCAAATCTAGTGTGATAGGTGATGTGGGATATCCCACATCCAGATGGTAGGTATGTCACATCTCCTGATAAGGAAGCCATATAAGACCTCATTTTGGGAAAGTTATGCAAGAAAAAATAAAACTACAGGATATCATGGTAAACAAACTTACATGTCAACTATCTGTGCAAGGCCTTGATTAATTCCACCATTTGTGGTCATCTCACAGGAGAAATTTCCTATGGCATGATCCAGTTATCACTCTATATTTCATTCATGATGCTATATGCCTAAGGTTCACCTAACCTAAAGGTGAACCTACTTAGACATCCACTAGGGTAAGTGCACGAAGTTGGGGGGCCAAAAAGTGGACAAAAAACCTGAAAAAGATCAAAACGCGTACGCATTCTATTATAACGTGATCACGTTTTAATTTCTTAGGTTTGAAATTTACCAAACCATAACACGTACGCATTATGTCTGCTATAAATAAAAAAAAGAGGCCTGAGCCTCTATCATTTTATCTCCCTCAAATGCGAGTTTCAGAGCTTAACCATGCCCTCGCGTTTTGTCATTCAACTGGATCTCAAGCTCAAACGATCATCTCTGATCTCTGGGAAGATCTGAATCGATGATGGCACCACGGAGAAGAGGTAGGCACAATTCTTTTCTCAAAATTGCATTGAAATATGATAATTATAGAGTAGAATTTGAATTGAATACATTTTTTTATTGTTACAGTTCAAGGTCAAGGGAATCAACCACAACCAAACCTTGTTATTCCTGTCATCCCTCCCAACCCTCCCATAGTTTCTCAACATCCCCTGGGTAGTCAAGAAGATTTAGCAGCCCACATAGTTGAAAACAAAATTGAAATTGAGGATTTAATCAAAATAATGAGGGATTCACAATCTATAAACCCCCACCACGCCTCTCTTGCAAACACATTGGAGGCATTACTTACTCAAGTTGACGTGGCAATGAGGAAAATTGATCATTGGACAACTTACAGAGAGGGTTGTAGGGTTTATTATTCCAACAAATTGTCATATGTGGATGTAAAGAAAAAAGAAATTACAAAAGACCTCATATGCGCCTTATTCATGGACCCCCACACTAATTTTCCTATTTCATTGTCATGCAAATAGTTTCCCATCCATTGGTGCAATAATAATTTGATTAAAAATAATTTTTGGGACTGATGGTGGATGGTGTTTGATTTTCCACCTTGCAATAACAATGAGGTGCCACTATACTTTCTGAGGAAACTCTATTGCGAGTTTATCCTCAACGAGATCCCAAATTATTTTGATTTATGAGATTTCCAGGGCCAAGGAAAAGGATCTGCATAGGATCGACCAGGTGCACAATGTGCACCTATTCAGCAGGGTAGAGTCCCGCACAGAAGCCCCCTCACCCTGAGACTGTCCCTCCAGCAGTGAAGGAGACAATAGAGATTGATACACTCCACATGCTTCAGGGGCTATCTGCGACCCTTGTTCGACATACGAGGGAGATTTCTGAGCCAGATGCTCATGGAGGTACACAGAGTATTCCCTCAGGGAGTACTAGCATGAGGCCACATATTTGCTCGTCATGTGGTAGCATATGTTTGGGGCCCGAGGAGGATGATACTTTCATGCGTACTGATTTTGGTGGAGTTGGTGCTAGGGGTGCACACGATAATGTCACTATGTCAGATGCCTTTTTGAGTGAGACATTTGGATTACAGTCATCAGTGTCACCTTCACAGGTATTTGTTATGTTTTATTATGTGTGTTACAAAAAGTTTGAGAGTACTTGATTTACTTATATATGTTAAATTTTTGAAATAATTGTATTTGTACATGTACATGCATTGATATTACAATGCGCGGGAGGTGCATCTTCATCCCAACCACAGGTGGTGAGCACCATGCATACACATACATTCACAGAGGTAATTTAGAATGTTAATTGTGTAAAATTTTCACATACATGCAAATATATATATATATATATATATTACTTTTGAAGTCAAATATATGTATGTTCTTGTATGTTCATCTAACTCACGTGATACATGTTTGATAAAGATGTTGACTTCACTAGACACCCCACCATCTCTGCGACAAGTAGAGAAAGGTGTTGCCGCTGTGATTTCATCTGCGCAACAACTCACTGAGGTATTCAAACAACATGTAAATTTCATTAAATTTCTCATGTAATTCATATTATGTTAAATTACATGTTAGTAATGTCTTTCATTGTAGAATTATTAAATTATGTTAATAATGTCCTTCATTGTGTATATGCAGGAGTTACCTGCGATAGGTAGCAACCCTGTTCATTTGATTCACAGGCGTGGTGGGGTAAAAACAATAGTTCTATATTGATAAAATTAGTTAAAATATTGTCATTACACATACATGTACTTAGTTCTATTTTCACTAATTCTGATGTTAGATTTTCTGATCTTATGTGTATGTAGGGAACTTCAACCCCCTCCATTTTGACTTTGAGGGCACGGACTCCTCCATCTCATCATCTTCATACCCCCGTTCGTACTCCAGGAGCTCCCGATGACTCATCTGAGCGTGAGATGCAGATTCGGCGTGATCAACAACTTGTGGTAAGTTTGTGTATTTATGTAAATACTTTCATTCTAGCATGGTCTTAAATACATGTTGAAAACATATATAAATTAAGTTTTGACAAAAAAAAACATTGTTTGCATTTATAGGCTCATCTACAGGTGAGTATTCAGTGGAAGAGGACTCGTAGCATGGGCTCAGATGATCCAAAGTCATCTCATAGATCTCCATCTTCATCTAAGGGAGGGCCTTCTTTGAGCAATGCCAAGAGAGGGATATATTTTGATGATTAGGAAATATATATGTCTTACATGACATTTTTTTGTATGCCTATGTGCATGACATTGTATGTACGCCTATATGGCATTTGAACTTGATGGTATATGACCTATTTGGGCATTTTTATATTTATTATGCACATTAAAATACTATTTGGAACTTGATATTTTTGTATGAGACCTTACATTTCTGAGATTATTTTTGCATGAAACTAATATGATGTGCACTTGACAATATTTAAGACATTATGGATTATTTTTTCATTTATTGGTGATGTACATGTACTAGCATTTTCAATGTATAATATGCATCAAACTTTGGAAATCAATATTTATATAATGTATGTATATAAAGAGTTACCTAATCTGAGTAATTATTCATTCAATTTATCAATGTGTATATGTGTATTTACCTTACTTGCGCTTCTTCTTGCTCATGGTCTCTTTGTATTGGTTCCTATCTTATCATGCACCTACTACATTCTTCAATGCTTCTTAGTCTTCTCCCCTGTTAAAACACCTGAGAGTCATCACAATTTGATGCCTTTCATCTATTGATATTTTGAGAATGTCTCTCCATATGCATTACTCCAATGCTTGAGAATGTCTCCAGATGCAATGACATTCTTATTCGGACACTCAATGATTCTTGATTGTCTAATCCTATCCAATTCATGTTATTACCTTTAAATCTGTAGGCATTTCAAGTTATTTGGAAATCACATCACACCCTTCACTAGGCTTGATGACTACCCCTATCTTTTTTCGAAGGTGATTTTGAAAGAATCCATGGGTTTATCATAGCATAAATTATCAATGAATGGAAGGTCACTAAGCCGTAGGCCAGCTGACTCCCATTCAGAACTAAACAAGAAAGATTTACTAGGTGATTGATAACTCATATGTGTTCTTAGACATTCCCCTATCAAATTCATTCTTAATCCAATCTATTCATTGAACAAGAACTCCCGGATGAGGTGTTTGATCTGATGAGACGTCTCTAGGTGCCACGAAGTCTGAGAAATCACCTGTCGAAGATATAGTGTGTTTTGGTCTCAGGGCTCTTAAGGGACTATGCCTAGATGAGGTAGCCCAAAATCACGGGGAGTGTAGGGAACCAAAAAAATCCTCCCCTAGCATTTACCGGGCCACCCAGATGTGTTGGCGTAGTCGGTTTGGTCCCAAGAGCTTCTGTTTGCAAAATATTGTGTCTGGTAGCCTTACACTGACTCAAACTACACTATTTCACGCATTTGCAAACAATAGGACAACGAGAGAACCAAATGGAGATGGATAAAACCAAGAGAGGATTTCATAGAGGGACCCGACATGGAGGTTTTGGATCTGACGAGACATCTCTAGGTTCCACGGAGTCTGAGAAATCACCTGTCGAAGATATAGCATGTTTTGGTCTCAGGGATCTTAAGGGACTACGCCCAGACGAGGTAGCCTAAAATCATATGGAGTGTAGGGAACCAAAAAAATCCTCCAATAGTGTTCACCAGGCCATCTAGATGTGTTGGCATAGACGTTTTGGTCCCACGAGCTACCGTTTGCAAAATATAGCATCTGACAGCCTTACACTGACTCAGACTACACTATTTCGTGCATTTGCAAACAATAGGACAACAAGAGAACTGAATGGAGATGGATAAAACCGTGAGATGATTTTGTAGAGGGCCCTAGACATGGAGGTTTTGGATCTAACGAGATGTCTCTAGGTGCCACGGAGTCCTGAGAAATCACCTGTCGAAGATATAACATGTTTTGGTCTCAGGGCTCTTAAGGGACTACGCTCGGACGAGGTAGCCCAAAAGCATGGGGAGCATAGGGAACCAAAAAAAATCCTCCTACTATAATTTACCACTAGCCATCTGGACATGTTGGCATAGATGGTTTGGTCCCACAGAGCTACCGTTTGAAAAATATAGCATCTGACAGCCTTACACTGACTCAAACTACACTATTTCGCGTGTTTGCAAACAATAGGACAATGAGAGAACCGAATGGATATGGATAAAACCACAAGAGGATTTGTAGAGGGCCTTGACATGGAGGTTTTGGATCTGACGAGATGTCTCTAGGTGCCACGGAGTCTGAGAAATCACCTGTCGAAGATATAGCTTGTTTTGGTCTCAGGGCTCTTAAGGGACTACGCCCGAACGAGGTAGCCCGAAAGCACAAGGAGCATAGGGAACCAAAATAAATCCTCCACTAGCATTCACCAGGCCATCTGGATGTGTTGGCATAGATGGTTTGGTCCCACAAGCTACCGTTTGCAAAATATAGTGTCTGACAGCCTTACACTAACTCAGACTACATTATTTCACTCGTTTGCAAACAATAAGACAACGAGAGAACCAAATGGAGATGGATAAAACCACGAGAGGATTTCATAGAGGGGCCCAATGTGGAGGTTTTGGATCTGATGAGACGTCTCTAGGTGCCATAGAGTTTGAGAAATCACTCTGTCAAAGATATAACATGTTTTGGTCTTAGGGCTCTTAAGGGACTACACTCGAACAAGGTAGCCCGAAAGCACATGGAGTGTAGGGAATAGAAAAAGAATCCAATAGCATACACCAAGCCATCTAGACATGTTAGGTAGATGGTTCGGTCCCATGAGCTACCGTTTGCAAAATATAGTGCATTTACAGCCTTACACTGACTCTGACTACACTATTTTGTGTGTTTGCAAACAATAAACAAAAGAGAGAAATGAATGGAGATGGATAAAATAACGAGAGGATTTTTGGTCGAGGGCCCCGACATGGAGGTTTTGGATATAACGAGATGTCTCTAGGTGCCACGGAGTTTTAGAAATCACCTGTCAAAGATATATCATGTTTTGGTCTTAGGGCTCTTAAGGGACTACGCCTAGACGAGGTAGCCCGAAAGCACGGGGTGCATAGGGAACCAAAAAAAAGTATCCACTAGTTATTAAATAGGTCATATATATGTGTTTGCATAGACGGTTTGGTCCCATGAGCTACCATTTGAAAAATATAGCGTCTAGTAGCCTTACACTGACTTAGACTACACTATTTCGCGCGTTTGCAAACAATAGGATATGAGAGATCACTGAAAGGAGATGGAAAAAACTAGAATAGGATTTTGTAGAGGGACTTGACATGGAGGTTTTTGATCTAACGAGATGTCTCTAGGTGCCTACGGAGTCTGAGAAATCACCTCGTCGAAGATATAGCATTTTTTAATCTTAAGGACAACCATGAACAAAAGTCTATTTAACAAAAACTCATATAACTTGAACAAATGACCTAAATTTGACCTAAAATTTTGTAGGAATCATCATGACACCTTCCTCTATCATATCCCATAAATTTATAGAAAATAATTGTTCTACACTTTTCTATCCCATCTCATTTGCATGCTACAATAGTGCATGCTAGAATAGTGTAAGGCTGTCTGATGTAATATTTTGCAAACAAAAGCTCTAGGAACTGAACCGACTGCATAGAAACATATCGGGATAGCCAGGTAAATGCTAGGGGAGGTGATTTTTTTGGAGGCCAAAGCTGCAGGTGCTTCTGGACTACCTCGTCCGGGCGTAGTCCTTTAAGAGCCATGAGACCAAAAACATCTATATCTTTGACAGGTGATTTCTCAGACTCCGTGGCACCTAGAGATATGTCGTCAGATCAAAAACCTCCATGTCGGGGCCCTCTATGAAATCCTCTTGTGGTTTTATCCATCTCCATTTGGTGCTCTCGCTGTCCTATTTTTTGCTAAACACGTGAAATAGTGTAGTTTGAGTCAGTGTAAGGATGCCAGATGCTATATTTTGCAAACGGTAGCTCGTGGGACCGAACCGTCTACGTAAACACATCGTGGATGGCTTGGTGAATTCTAGTGGAGAATTTTTTTTGGTTCCATACGCTCACCGTGCTTTCAGGGCTACCTCGTCTGGGCGTAGTCCCTTAAGAGCCCTGAGACCAAAACATGTTATATCTTCGACAGGTGATTTATCAGACTCTGTGGCACCTAAAGATGTCTCATTAGATCTAAAACCTCCATGTCGAGGCCCTCTATGAAATTATCTTATGGTTTTATCCATCTCCATTTGGTTCTCTCGCTGTTCTATTGTTTGTAAACATGCGAAATAGTGGTCTGAGTCAGTGTAAGGCTGCTAGATGCTATATTTTACAAACGGTAACTTGTGGGACCGAACCATCTATGCCAACATGTTTGAATGGCTTGGTGAACACTCAGTGGAGGATTTTTTTTGGTTCCCTACATTCCCCATGCTTTCAGGCTACCTTGTCTGGGCGTAGTCACTTAAGAGCCCTGAGACCAAAACATGCTACATCTTCAACAGGTGATTTCTCAGACTCCGTGGCACCTAGAGACATCTCGTCAGATCCGAAACCTCCATGTTAGGGCCCTCTACACATTCCGCTCGTGGTTTTATCCATCTCCATTTGGTTCTCTTGTTGTCTTATTGTTTACAAACGCACAAAATAGTGTAGATCTGAGTCAGTGTAAGGTTGTCTATTGCCAATCACCTGAATAATATAGGTGGTTCATACAATATAGGTGGTGAAATGAGAATTTATGTTTCTTATTCCTTTCTAATATTTAATTTCTCTTAGCTTCACTTGGCTTTGAGAATAATAAATTCTTTACTGACAGTGCCAACCACATGAAGGTGGAAGCTTTTTTGACACCACTAACCTACATAAACATGTTAGTAAGCATGTAAATATAATTTTTAATCATACATAATTTAAACAAAATCATTAAAGTAAATATTAAAATTAAATTCATGAAGAACATACCTTTGCAAATTCAACCCAATGAACCACAATGATCAACTCTACTCTTGACAGTAGCAAGAATTGTTTCATTATCTGATTCAAAAACCTTCCACAGATTCTTGTTTAATGGCTGACCTCGATATTTGATCAATTTAATATTTGTTGCAAGAACCAACTATGAATAGTGAATTATCTTTTGATGTACTTCATAGTCTTCAAACAACCAAATGTTTGATTTTTTGATAGGATATTGTCGAAGACAAGTTTAAGTGACTACCACTGGCCCAATGGGATACTCAAGGTCTTCACCATCAATGAATGTGGAAATAAATTTTTTTCCATCTACACAATGAGGAAAGAAGTAGTTTGTTCCCTCTTCTTTAAATACTGTTGCAATAACTACAAAACCGTGCCCTAAATCACAAAGTAAAACTGAAGTCAAATTTAAAATACATTAAGAGTTGACCATTTAATAATTTATAAATCTAAAAAATAGCATGTACATATATGTATGTACCTTGTTGCACTAAATCAGAGACTTGGTCAAAGTCAGGTGATGTTTTCATTTGATCTAAAGACCTTGTAAGCTGTAATTCTCATGGAACTTGATGTGTGTCGAGTTCAATTAGAGGTCAACAAGTCCATTCATCCACCCACTGTTGTGACTTACATTCATTCCACGTAAAATCAATGCATGATAGACAAAAACATGCTATGCACCTAGTATAAATAGTCCAAGCATTTACATCTGAACTACGAAATGAGTGCATATCACTTGATCCTGTGACTGTCATACAGTATTCAAATTTTTCTAGAATGTTGTTCCTCTATCAACCAAAAATATCTATGAACCGTTGATTTCTCTTGAGATTCATGTCCTATATTATTGACACACCAATCAACAATGTTTTTTACATCTGTAAATTTAGCACCATCCTTGAACTTTAACTCTTCTCTTGCAAGTGCTCTTTTCACACATGCTCATGCACCATCATGCTCTCATTTTCCATGTCCTACCCCAGTAAAATATAGATATGTTGTACATTTTTTTCTTTGTGCATCATGCTTAGCCAATAAAACATCCGCGCATTCTTGAATTATGATTTACAGTTGTCCGACCAAATGTAATTTTGATCGAAACTAATGTTACTCTCATTCAAGTTCACATAAAACACCTAGAAACACCCTTGTACATATTCTGTAGAATGTGTCTGATCATAAATGATGTAGAAATGATACTCTCTTAATATTTTTTGATCTTGTTCAGTGCTTTCTGAAGAGTGCATGAATGTTATATGCACAAAAATAGCCACTAGCACTGAGTTATAATATTGAGACTAAACCTCCATTTGTGGCTGTAATGTGTAATTCTCTGTGAAGTCAACTATTGAAAAAATATTACCAAGTGGGAATGTGTCCTTACTTAACTTGAATTATTCATCCAACCATCGAGCTCTATGTGTGTGCCTTGCATACTCATAAATAATTTTCTCTCTGAATTTGACCATATATTCTAATATAGGTAATTGTTTTGTAACATGTTCACACCTCTTAGATTCTTTTCCATCTTTTAATTGATATGCCACTGATTTATATTTGCTGAAACCAACCAATTCTTTTCCTATTGAATCTGTACTTTCCTCATGGATACAACTTTTCAGATTTGGCAAGCCACCAAATACATTGCACGTTCCATCCAAATATGCTTTGTTATAAAAAATTGTCTAGTTGATTTTTCACAAAATATTATTGGAATAAATTCCCTTTAAGATTTTGGTCGGACATTTAATCCAAACTCCTGCAACATGATGTCAGTATGCAAAACACAACGTATTTGACAAAAAAAAAATCATAATGCATTGAAAATTCAACATGATGTCAGTAACAACAAGTGGTACGTGAGTGATTGATTTTCACATAAAAGGATTTACTCATTTCAAATAATCTTTGGCTAATGTTAATTTCTAGATTTTCATTCTTAAAACTTAGAGAACAATTTTGTTTGAGTCATATCTAAGAAATGCTTTACACATGATTCACGATTACGAGAATCTATTGTTCTTTTTACTGTATCTCTTCTATTCGGTGACACCCTTGTGTTCTCATTCCAAAATTTTACAATTAATTCTTTTAGAATATCAGATGTATTCTTGTCTTTCCATGGAATTATGCTAGAGAAATACCAATAGTCAGTGCTATTGACTGACTCAAGACGTTTACGTCTCTTTATTACTTTCATTAGTGTTTTTCTGTTTAGCTTCAAAGCACTACCTATTTTTCTATTCAAGTGTTTATTAACTATTTTATCACTTACTAGATACAATTAGTAAGTGCACGCCATGTAACATTACTATCTTTGGTGCGTCTTTTGCCACTTATAGTTTGGTATGCTTTATGTATGTTTTCAGCAATTGACACATTTTGATCAGCAACATTAGATGTTCTTAAAACTAGGGTCTTCATTATAGGTCTCATCTTAATTAATTTCATCAATGTAACAAATAATTGACATCTTTGTGTGTCATTTAAATTATCAAAGTAATTATCCCAAATTCCACTAGCTTTTCTTCTCGCATTTGTTTCAAACATTTTGTTAGGCATTTGTTTTAGACTGTTTTCATCAATTTCAATTAAGTGAATTGGTTTTTTTCACAAAATGGAAGGAGGTGTTCTTAGAGCTGAAGATTCGTTTACAATGTTACTTTCTTCATTTAGTGTTTTCATACAAATTTTGGGGTCAACATTTGGATTCTCATGTAAGGGTTCAACAATTGGATTCATATCAATTTCTTCATCCATACCAACATTATCATTCAATTCAATATCATTATTAATTGAAAAATCATTATTCATTGCAAAATCATTATTCTCTACATTTTCATTATGTATTGCATCCCCATTTTTTAATACAGTAGCTACATTTTATATAGTAGACGTACCTTTCCTTGCATGAATTTTTTGAATTCTCTTCAATTTATTTATCCTCATCTCTTCCAATTGCTTCGGTGTCTTTTTCTTGACTTTCCTCATGTCCTTAGCTTGAATTTTACTGCCCATGATTAGAAAAAATCAACTAGCGGGGTAGGGGAAAAAATGAACTACTAAAAAATCATGTAAGAATGTAAAGAAAATTGCAGACCAAACATAATGTATGCAGAAATCCCTTGAAAGAGATGAAAGGGACGTTGGGGGACCACGATATATAAAAAATCATAACACATACATGTTATGCTTTTTCCCTTTTCCAACACATACCTCAAGGCTTGGGATCCTGTTTGGATCCCTAATCCCGAGGTATTGACATGCACAAACATAACAAACTACTGTTTTTGCAAAAAAATACAAAAATCTAACTTCTGCCATGCTAAATCAACATCAAATGATCGATTCGTTTAAAAAAAATTATACCACAATGTAAAGCAGAGTTTCTTCTTTGTATAAATATTATTTTTCAAAATTTATAACAAATATAAGGTTTCCATATTAATTATTTTCTAACTATACCTTTTTATAGCTATTTTTTGAAGTTTAAACATGTCTATTTTTTATCGTGTATCTTTTTTTTAACTCATCAGAATTGAATAAAAGTTTTTAGGCACAAACTAGGTGTAATTCTATACATATTAAAAAAAACTAATTTTTGATTTTTTTTTGAGGTAGTTAGGGGGGGGCACGGTCGGAGCTCTGTTATTTTTCAAAACATAAAATTTTTGTACTAGAAAAATCATAAAAAAATACTCGCTAAAAATGTAAAAAAAATTCTAACACAAACTAGATGCTCCTAGCTATGTTTCTACCAAAGGGTTTTCAAAAATACTAAATGGTGCTCAAAAAATGGTGGGGGGCACAAAATTCACTCTATTATGTTTTATAACAAAAACATGAGCACCTGTTGGTATTTTAGTTATTTGACCCACTTAAACTTATCTGTTTTCAATAAAATTTTATAGCTTAGAAACTAGACTCAAAATACTATGATTCATATTTCTACAACATCTTCCAATGTTGAGTGTAACTATTTTGAAAAACTCATACAAGTTGAAGTTTTTTATTTTTCAGAAAAATGTGTCCACTTAAGACCCCCTTTTAGCCCCCCAACTTGGTGCACTTACCCCCACTCATCCAGAAATCCCCACATCTATCCAATCTTTATCCTCATTATAATCCTTCATGAAAAAGCTACTTCCACCACCAGCCACCATGCCATCACCAGATCCCCCAGTAGAGAATATTATCACCCCCACTAAGGGTAATCCTAAAAAATCCAAATCTAAAGACCTTGACATCCTTCCACAGTGGTCCCTTAAGCATCCTCACAAGAAGATTGACATCCCTCCAATCAGAACCAAGTCCCCATCCTCTATCTTGCAACCACATCCATCCATCTTAGGCCCCTCTTCCTTATCACCATCCAAAACATCCGATTCTCTCCTAGGACCAACTCATTCCTCTAGAGTACCTTCATCTACCCAGCCATCCAAGCCTAAACTGTCCAGCACATATTATTCTTTTAGCACACCTATACCCTAATGTAATCCACCTTCATCTTCATCATCCGTATCATCCTGTAGGACCCCTCTTGGTGTATAGATTGAATCATATGCTGAGGTGTTCCAACATTTACTACAAACTTCTGCCATTACGCTTCCTCTAATCAGACCCTTTGATCTGAGCCAACCAAATCCATCATGGTTCAATTCTCATCACATCTGAACCTTCCATCGTACTCCAGGTCATGACACGTAGCACTGTAGGGATCTCAAGACTATAATTCATGATCTTATCGAGTGAGAACATCTCCTTGATGAGTCTCCTTCTCCGTCTACCACTTCATCCATAGCCCATCCAACTTCTCTTAACTCCTCGCAATCCATCCAGTCTCCTAGGTCATCGTGACCGTCCACATCACCTCCTATCACTCCTCCTGACAAGGGTCCACCCTTATTCATTAATACTATTCACCTTGTTACGCCACTTTTATGATCCATTACTGTCGGTATAATACCCATCCATCGCTGGGGGAGCATCTTCCCCTCCTTATGCATCTTGTTTGTCCATCTTCTTATCTTCATCAATTTATCCTCCTATGCTAGGGGGACTTCTTTCCAGGACTTTTCTGTTCATAGACTAGTCCCTCTCCACATTTGAAATCATCCTATCTCATCCACCTCATTTCATTTGATCGTGTGTTCTATCTTTTCTTCCTACGACCACATTTGTGGTCATATTTGTGCTTCCCCTTGGAAGAACCATGACTTTGAACTTTCCATTGTGGTACCTATTACACAAATAGTTATTTAGCTCATTCCATCTAATCCCAATTTATCTTGTTTCCCTAGGGGACCATCAGTTCATCTTAAAAGCATGCCATTCACTTTCCTAATAAGTTGTGCTTACTTTTATTCTTCAAACCTTCATCCCACCCCATCGTCCTTACGTGTCATAAATTTCAGTGACCTCATAAGAAAATCAGAATGTGATTACTCTAGAAAGGAGCCAATGTGGAAAGTTTTCCCCTAGTTGGATTGGACCATACATTATCACATATAAGTATGGGTCGGGAGCTTATCATCTAGCCTCCCTTGATGGTAAACCAGAAGTGGAACCGCTTAACCCATTGCACTTGTGACCATTCTATTTTTAGCATATTTACCAATGTGCTCCTAGTCATGATTTCAGATCATTCATCCATCTACACCATTTCCATTTTTTCATTGTGATGATTCAGAACTATGTGGTCTTCCATCATTTCCTATATGTGACCTTAAATATAGGTACCATAGCTCTGCCAGTAGCATATTCATTATGGATAGGTTCTCCCCTTTAGTGGGAACTCCATGATCATCATATCCATCTTCTTCTTATTCACCTATTGGAACCATGCAAAAGGTCCAAGGGTGTCTCTTCTACACTCTTCATCCCCTCATAAGTGGTCTACTTAGCTAGTTCTAGCTCTCCCCCATGCAAAATCAAAAATCATGGATGCTAAAATAAAAAATCAAAGTAGTAAAAATAGACCGATCCTTCAAAGAACAGTTGTTGATGCAAAAAAATAGAGAAAAATAAAATAAAATAAAAGCATGAAATCAAAATAAAAAATCAAATAAATAGACTGATCCCTCGAAGGATGACTATCATTTATTCTTGCCATATTTATACATTGTAAAAAGTAGACCATACCCTTGAAGGATGACTATTCCTTTTGGCATTTAAAGGCTTCCCACATTGATCAACCTATTGGTGCATGTACCGATGAGAAAACAAGAAAATGACTAGCCACGAGGTTGTGCAGATTCAAGTATGAAGCCAATAAGAGTGTGCAAATACAAAATACTCCAAAACTCATAAATGTGCAAGGTAAAAGCCTCAATCCCATACATTGTTCAAGATCAAAGAGTGTACAAATGAGAGTGAGGTTTGTAACCCTCCCACAAATGTAGCCGTTAAGAGGTGGGAGTTACATTCCCAGAATATTCAGTCAAATGTAACTCCTATGATGCTCTATGACGCATGTAAAGTCATAATGACACCCTAGGACACCTAAGCATGATGAATCACTTATGTGGAGGAATCCCATGTACATAAAATAAATACATGGAAAATAACCTACGCTAACACCCCCTGAAGCATAGCTTAGGTGGGCACATAGATGAAAATAAAGAGAAGTGGGTCCCGACAACAAGCTTGATGAGGTACCCATGCACAACAAAGAAATCCCAAGCAGTGAAGGAAAACCCAGTGGGAAAAACATCCACCACAAGAGAAAAAAATACTCTATAATCTAAGAAATATGTCAAAGATGGGCCTTGGCCATAGACGAGCTGGACAAGGTGCCCATGTACAAAGGGACAATCTCTCAGAAAGAAGAAGAAGAGAGAAGAAGAGGAAGACGAGAGGAACACAAAATATGCCATGGATGGATCTGAACTCTACAACTCTAGAAAGTCTCCTAGAATATTTTCGATGACGTGATACTCTACCTCTGGATTGAAGAAGAGCCACCCATATTGAACTATGTGCCTACCCTTAGGAAGGACAAAAATAGAGTGCTAGAAGTCTAGGCCCACTCCATGAAAGAAACTGAAGGCAGTAACATGAAGAACTCTGAGTCTAGTCCATGAAAGTGTGACTTAGGTCTAGTAAATGAGCGCCAAGGAACTGAAGGTAATGCCACATGCGTAGAAATGTCAAAGTGTGAAGAGTGAACACCCACAGAAAGGATGTCCAAGTGATGTGAAGGCAACATAACAACCCCCACAATAGAAAAGGGATCTAAAACCAAGGGTGGATCAATGAAGAACTCCAGAAAGGTGGAAGTGATAAGAATCCCAGAAGGGGCACTCCTAACAACGAAGATAATGAAATCCTCCAAAACACCTATAGAAGGATGAGAAACCTGTAGTGCATCACAAGTGGGCTCTATGAAAATACAACTAAGGTCAGGTAGATAATCATCCCAATGAGGGGGCTCAACAAACAGTAGAGTGATGTCAGACATGTATAAGTCATCCAGTGAAGGTAGAGGAGTGGAAAGGAGACTGGTGCAATGACTGTATGAGGCTAAGTAAGAGACTGCTTGATATATGATGAGATGTGGGAAGTGTCAATACTCTCTGGAATAATAAGAGGAGGAGAGAAGTCCTCTATCAGACTCTCTGCATCAGAACTAGGTGCACAATCCTTGTCATCAGAAGAAGAATCAAGTGAGTCTATGTCAACGGAACTGCCATCACATGAAGAACAAGAGGAGACAATTGGATCAACAACAATGGTGGCAGTACGTGAAGGGTCTGCATAGAGGGACTGAAGGATGCTCCAACTATGGTGGGGAGGATTGAGTCTGCCACGTGAAACTAGAGATGTATGGAGACATCATCATAATGTCACCAAAAACATGGTCGCAAGTGTTGAGAAAGTCCTCCAGATGATGATGATTAGTGGGTGTAGGAACTCGCCCAAGAAAGAAGTGTGAAAGACCCTCGTAGGAAAAGTAACGTTCCATAGAAGGATGCTAATGTGAATAGTTCTCTCTCCGAAGAAGAAGTGATGGAGGCTGTAATGCGATCGTGTGATGCTCAAGTCTGAAAAAAACACCCTCCATGATGCGGAAGCAAAAGTGCAAGGTGCACAAGAATAAGGATGCAAGAATGCAAGACGTTGGACTCAGCCGATAATGCGTCTACGTGTAATACAACACCCAAGAGTAATAGTGATCCCCCTGAATGCAACACTTTATAAAGTACTGCATTTACAAAAATGACAATCCCATCATGTAGTGTGCAAAAAATCATGCAACTTTTGTAACACCTTGATTTTGTAAGTTATTTTGGTGAATATCTTTCATACTGTTATAACTGCTGAAATGAAGGCAAACATGTTAAGATATATTCTGATCTTGAAGGAATGTGTTGCTAACTTGGATTCTTGCATACTGTAATTTATTGCATGGGATAACAGTTATTGTTGCTTGTGTGTTTGCTGATGTGACGACAAATTGTCGTATACTTGCTAAACTCTCTTTGCTGATTGACAACACACCTTGAATCAATTCCATTGATCCAAAGTATGCTATGGTATTCTTGTGATTGCTTTGTCGATTTACTCTTGAACCGAACTGGAGGTTGATATAAATGCGCAGCGCTTGATTACAGGTATGAGCAGCTGGCACGTAAATGCCAACGACAAAGGTTTGATTCTTGAACCCTGCACTGTCGTACCTAAAACCTCGTGAGGTAGGAAATGTCTGGACACGGGTGGCTTTGGCATGTGAAACAAAGGATGGAACGTCCTGCACAACATTGATATGAGTGTCAGTTGGAAGACTGGATTGGAGGTTGATTAGTGTTAGTGATTAGAAGGAATTAAATCCTAAGCTAATCCTAAGTTCTAACATACATCCTAAACTACTATCCTAAGTGGATTTTTAAATTAAAAAAAGAAAAGAAAGGGAAATAAACCTAAGTCCTATTAACCTAAAACTAAACTATGACCTAGGTTGAATACTAATAAACATCCTAAACTAATCCTAACCTAAAGGGGACGCGTAGACCCTTGGAGGGAGAGGATAAGGATGACGGGGTATTCAATGGTATTAAATGGGGAGTCCCTATGTGGACAGTGTCAGTTTGGCGGGAACAGGTAAATGGCGGAGGTAGTTAGATGGCCATGGACTAAATTTGGTTTTTCATGCAAATTTGAACTTGGGGGTTCGCCAACCCAAGTTGGCAGTGGCGTGGGAAATTAGGAAAAAGGCAGAGCCTTTAATGCATTAAATTCTCTTGGTCCTCGCGACCAGCTCACCTTGGAAGGCGTAGGAGGGAAATGTTGATTGTTTATTGTGTCGATTTGGATTTGGTGAAGTTGATCTGCATTTGGTTTTTTTGTTTGGTTTAGTCGAACCAGTTTCTTTGGGTTTATCACTGTTCTTTGGAAAATTGGAGGCTATTGCTGAGCTTGAAGAGAAAAGGATTGTTGGAAAGCTCGTGCTATCGCCGAGGAAGGAAATATCTTCGGAAAACAAAGTTTTCTTCAAGTTTTGGAAAAGAAATTGCAGGCATGTTAAGCCCTTCTCTTTAAAAATACTTGCTTTGTTTAAACGTCTCATTAAAACAACCCTGCTCTTGGGTTTTGGGCTTATGTGATTGTTGTTGTGTTGATACGATTTGGATTTCATTGATTCTTGCTGTCATTTTTGGAAATGATAGGTAAAATCGTCTCTGGTTGCTGTGTTTAACTGTTTTTGCGCATTTCTTTGAATGGAATACCTCCATGTTGTGCTGGTTGTTGACGTTAAATGGAAATTCGAAATGGGTTTTTCTCTGTAAAATGTTATATGGGAACTGTGCAGGCAGTGTGGGTTGTTTTATTGCTGTACGATTGTTCTTTTGTCATATGAACTTTTGTGATAAGATTGTATAGGTTGTGCGAGCGGCTTGATGTCATTTCTATACTGAAGTTTTCTTAAAAGAAATAAGACTTTTCTTTTTTTCTTTCTAATGTTTCGGGATTAAAAGGGAATAGCATTTCTTTTTGAACTTTAAGGGATGGGTTTTAGAGTTTTATATGAGAAATGTGAGCTCGGCTAGAAGGATATGCCAGTAATACAATTGTTGCTGTGCTTCTTCTTTTATGTAAATGGACGAATACGATTTTGAGTATTCGTGAAAGCTGGAAAAGAAATTGTTTTCTCTTCTGAACATATGAATGATTACAGTCCTTCTTGCTGTGATGAAAGGTTGGTTGTGTTGTGTTGTATGGAAACGACTTGATCATACGGCTCGGACTGTAGCCGTGAAAACGAGCTTGACTTGTATTCTGTGCAGTAAATAAATCATGTTGATTCTTGCTAAAGGGATTAGATGATTTGTTGTGTTTCATTGATGCTGTTCGACCTTTTAGTTCTGACTGTCTTTGTGAATACGCATTTTACTTGGATTGCTGTACAAAGAAGGAAATGCTTGGGAAGTTGTCTTGCTGTTGGACTTGTTTTGATTATACTTTGTTGTGCATCTGATATCCTATGCGGGTTTTTAATAATAAGGGTATTATTGGATGAAAAATCGCATTTTTGAGTTTTGTACATCATTGTGAATAGAAAAATGGATTTGGGTAGAATCATTTATTGGTAAGGAATTCTTCTTCTGTCTGCTGTTTTGATTTGGTAAAATCAGTAGTCAGGTGGTTATTGAACTTTACCAGTTTAGTCGGTAGAGAGGACAGTGGCATTTAAATTGTTTCTGAGTGCTGAGTTTTCTATACAAATGAAATAATTGAATGTTTCTTGTGGTCTCTGATTTTGCACAGTTATTTAGAAGAAATGAAACCGGCATGAATAATTCTTAGTGAGTTGAAGAAAATGGTTGTTTTCTTATTTGAATAGTTAAAGAATGAATTCTTCTCTTTAGCTGTCCGAGTTCTGGGAATAGCATTGAAGTCTTACTGTGCATTATGATTGGTCTTGCTGTAGGTAACAGCAATGAATAAATTTTATTTTGAACGGAATGCATTCATAGAATTATAAAATCACGTGAATAATTGATTGCATGATTGTATAACTGTTTATCTGGTTTACCATACAGTGAAAGAATTATGGTTTCTTCTAGTACGGTAAATATATAGTATGCATCCTTGTACTATTTGATCTATGATAAATACGACGATGTACTAACCTGTTTTGGATATGCATATGAGCTTGATTTAAATGAAGTATTGATAAGGACGATAAATTCTTCCTTGTTTTCATTTAAAGCTGATTATGAATGAAATTACTCTTGCTGCCAGAAAGTGAATTCCGAATGGATTTTGTAAGTTTCACTCTGAACTGTTATCTTGATTTGTGTCTCGTTTGGATTCCATTTTTTTTTTGACAGTCATGAGGAAGGAGATAGTAATGTGGATGAATGACTTTGAAAATGATCTTTTCTTCTTTCATACAGTTGAAAATTTGTAATCGTTGTTAACGAATTTTGTAGTGCTTAGATATGAGCAACTATATGCATTGCTGTTCGCTTTCTCGTCTGTGTGTGGTTGCTTGGAATCTAATGTGATGCATGAATTGAAAGGAAAGTAATGGATTTACATTTCAGTTAGTTTTACCCTTTGCATTTATTATTAATGAAAGGTGTGGAAAGGATAACAGTATGTTATATCAGCAGTATGCTACTTGTATTCCTAACTTCACAAATATTGTAATTTGAAACTTGCAACGGTTATGTGGAAAATGGGACAGCGGTTCTTTGGCTGATTGTGATGGTATTTTGATGGTTCAGTTGTTATGCTGATCATTCTTTGGTGCCTATCTCTTGATTGATGTCTTACTGTCGTTTCATAAAAGCAGGGTTCTTTTATTGAGACAGTTAATTGAAGGACCTCATTTTAATGATAAGTGCTTAATATGCTCAGTTCATTGAACTGACCCGTGCAAGTAATTTTGCAGATGGAATTTGATTAGAATGAAGACATGGCTGTTTTCTGATGCTTCTTGATTGGTTGAAGATGAATTGTATTTGTTTACTTTTATTCCTCTTTGAGGAATTGTAAAAAGAAGAAAGTATATTCTTCTATCTATGAGTTGTAATGATGTTTTATGTAAACAATGCCCTTTCAGTTGGATTGGCAAATGTATGGATTATGAAATAGATGATAAATACAAATACAAGTGTGATATTTTAATGACTATATCAGTTGATATTGTTGGTTAAATCGGAAATATAATGATTTCTTGATTTGGATTTATTTAATTGTCCTGGGATGGATGTTAAAAAGAAATAGATATCTATTCTTACCTTGATGCAACTTTTAAGTTGAAATATGCAGTTAGTTCATACTTGGGTAAAGATGAATTTTTAATTGACATTAAAAAGGATTAGGAAGAATATGAATCCATAACTGATAGGTATTTAGGATTAGCTTGGAAGCTAAGGAATATCAATTAACTTCGGAGTAATTGAACTTCGCTTTCGAACTCCATTAATGACCTCGTATGTTAAATTCAGAATAAAGGATATGGGATAAGTATATCCATAACAAATGGACCTTAACTGTGTAAGGTTAAGGAAAATAAATGAATACATTTATTGGGAATTAGACCTCGTTTAAATGACGTCTAATAAGCTAGAATTCTGAATTTAGTTACAGTTGGGAAAAATCTTGGTTAAGTTTAATAGGTTAAACTTATCACGTCCGTCGGTAACGGGCTGCTTAATCCAATGATTAAGAAGAGAACCAAGTAGAGAAATGCAACCCTTCGGTATGAAGGAGAAGATGCATAGCAAGCTAAAGGACGGATTTGGTCTCTCTTAGCTATATACAACTGTAACGGGAATGAGGATAAAGGGATCAACATGGTTGCTGAAAGTTGATTTTAAAATATTAAGATCATATCCAAATCACTTGAGCAGGATGTGTACTCTCGATGGGAGGATTCCGTAGGACATTGACATACGCCAGCTACAGCAAGGTGTCTTCATGAAGACGGGGTCTTCATGACGACACAATGTTATAGCTGACATATTACAATGCCCTCCCGAATTAAAACATCAAGAATACATAGGCTGAATGTGAAGTTCTTGACTGGGGATAGGAGTATGGTCATGTATACGGAGTGACCCCGGAATACTAAAGATAACTAGATACACGGAGTCGTGGGGAACGACACCGTATGTTTGCGTATCTTTAGTTACCAGGGGTGCCTTCCTATATTCGTTCATATTGCTAGTTGGAAATTAGAAGTTTAAAACTGACCTTAAACTGAGAGGACTGGTAGGAACCAAGAAAGACCATTCTAGATAACAGGTGAAGTGAAGTGAAGGACGTAGTCCATTGAGGTGTATCACATCCAGGAATATGATCATGCAAAGCATGTGAAAATCTTTGGCCAAAGTATCGCAAGTGCTGGCTGCGTTGTCCTTATCACTTAATTTAAGATGCAGGATGTCAGATGAATATTAGTAACAGATATTCAGATAGGCTTCTTAAATGGATCACTTTGATAACCGGAAATGGTTAAGAGAACTGGTATATATAATATACTATGCACAAACGAACATGAAGGATCGGTTGTTGCCGAGTCATGAAATGAAGGATCGATGAAACTCCGAGCCATGAAAATGGAAGATCGGCAGTTCCTCGAGTCATTTACAGCAGCATATAGAATCTGTTATAAGATTGAATGGCATTGAATGTGTGTTCCATATTGTAAATATGCGAACAGGGAACATTAGTTTTAAAAAGAAGTTGTGTGATCCAAACTGTGTTGTTTGGGCAGAGAACAATTATTAAAACTAGAACTTGTGTTTGAATTTTATAATTCATAACAGAGAACGTTATTTAAAATTTTTTTTTCCCTTGTTCTAGTATCTTAAAATGGGGATGTTACAACTTTGACTAACGAAGTGCTCAAAACCTAGCAACAAGTCAAAAGTTATAGAAAAAAATGATTCTCGTAACTGATGGAAAAAGCCAATAAGTTCTGCAAACGGATTAAAAAAGTGCCCAAAATGCGTGCAAAAGGGGTCGTATGTGTACTCGTTGGAAACAAAATCAAATTTCAGATAAGGTTTATTTTCCTTACGAGGGGGGGTTAGCCTCCTGCCAACCCCGGACCTCGCCCTCCGTCTTTGACCCTCGAAGGAAGGACAATATATTAACAAGCAAAAAGCCCAAAAATTTTACAATGCCAAAGGGAATGTTTTTCTCCTTAAAACATTAAAGGCTATTGTTTTTCACCTTAAACAATAAAAATGAATGGGCGTGATCTCAGGGGTGCCAATGCACTAAGTTGCTCGGGGTGGCTCGATGCACCGAGCTGCTGGGGACTGCCGGGGTGAGTTACGTGCGGTCCGAGCTAAGCATCAGTGCCGAGTCTACTTTGTAAATTCCACAGAGTTGATCCACCGAGTCGGTATGGTCGAGCCGAGCTGGCCGTTACCTTCAGGCACGAGCGGAGGGAGGTCCGCTGTTATACCAAGCCGATGTGGATGAGCTAACTGCCCGAGTTTGAGGTGGGAAAATATCGCCGAGTTAGAGCCACGTGTAGGGTGGGCGTTGATACGTGGCTTCTGGAGCTCTGGAGGTCAGGCCACGTGTAGCGTAACGGTGCAGCTTTGCAGGTTGAAGCCACGTGTGATGAGGGCTGCATCGAGCTGAAGACTAGAGACGTGTCTGAGTTATGCCATTGCGCAAGGTCAAGTCTAACTATCTGCGTCGAGAGCTGGCCGAGCTGGTTGTAACGGCCATGCTGCAAAGAAACAGCCACACAGAGTTCGAACACAGAGTGCGAGCAATCACGAAGCACACTTCAAACAACACTAGGGGACCGGGACGAAGGAGGGTTAAAGGCGTGAGAATAGGATGTCGCGATGAGCCAAGAACAAGGCAAGTTACGAGCAGTTGACAAGCCAATAGTGAATATTTCAAATAGCACGCAGCGAACCAATGGATGAGGAGCCAAACAAAGAACGAGCACACGAAGTAGGTCCAAAAACGTCCACGCAGGAGCAAAACAACACAAGCCAGATTCAGGTGCATGACAGAGAGGTTTCAACACGACTGCAGAGTGGAATGGGGGCCGTAAAAAGGCAAATCCAATGCAAAATTTTGGCCGAACAATGCAAGAGGTGCATCAGAACGAATCTCGAGCAAACAAACAAGCATGAGCTGAACCAGTGTTAAAGCATTCAAAGTGTGAGTCGAGGATGAATGCACCAATACACACAAAAGCAACCCGAGCTAGTGGTCTAATGTAAAGGCGAGCTGGTGGTCTAGGGCATTGAGCAGACCGAGTCGACCAACAATGCACAACCATGATAATGCAAGGTGAGCAGAGAGGTGTGAAACCAGCGCTGAGAGTGCTGAAACAAGCACATAGAGCTGAGAGGAGAAATGTTTTCACATAAACCTTGTTGACAAACCTGAAAGTAAACCATGACAATGAAAATGAGCCAACGTTTTTCCGACCCTCGTGCTCTGATACCATATTGGAGTGTGTGTCGAGGAGGGGGAAACGAGAAAACGGCTGGCCACGAGGTTGTGTAGATTCAAGTATGAAGCTAACAAGAGCATGCAAATACAAAATACTCCAAAACTCAGAAATGTGCAAGGCAAAAGCCTCAATCCCATACATTACTCAAAATCAAAGAGTGTACAAATAGGAGTGGTAGCTGTCAAGGGCTAGGCCTATCTCTCACGCAAGTTCGCACAATAGGGAAAAAGTATTTTCCGTCACGTCGCCGTTAAATTTGTCGCGTCGCCGTTAGTTTTGACGGAAAAGGAAACAACGTATTACGTTGTTACCTATATAGGTAACAACGTAATACGTTGTTTCCTTTTCCATCAAATTTCCGTTTGTGGTTTTTTAAAAGGAACCGGCGCCATATGGTTTCATACGTGAGTGCGCAACAGGATGGTGGGAGACGAGAAATAGGACGCGGGGGGTCCCGGGTTCAAGGCCGGCTGGGTACAAGGATAGCACTGGTCAAAATTTTGTGCAGGTTCGCATTGACTGTGAACTTGCGTGATATATAGGCTCATCGGCTGTCAAGAGGTGGGAGTTACATTCCCGGAATAGCCAGTCAAATGTAACTCCTATGACGCTATATGACACATGTAAGACCATAATGACATCCTAGGACACCTAAGCATGATGAATCACCTATGTGGAGGAATCCCATGTACATAAAATAAATACATGGAAAATAACCTACACTAACACATCCTTCCATTTTATCAGCATCCTAAGAAAGCTTCCCGCATTGATTAGCTTTCTTTTTCCCCCTTCCTAGAGCTGGGGCATAGGTTAGGAAACACCACTTTTGGAGAACCCTTTTTTTTTTGTACAAGTTACATCTCAAATCTCTTTTTTTCATGTCAACATTTGGTTTGTGAGATCATCTCATCCATTTTCTCCTTATGATCCTATGAATGAATGACTATTGTTGGTTATTTACTAGCATTTTTTTGGTTGCATGTGCCTTGCATTACTTGGACCCCCCTCTTTTTTACCTCCAATGTAGGTGCAGGCATGTTTTCCTTGCACATTCCTTGCTATATCACGGTTTCATCCACACCTATGGCTCACCACTGTTGCGAAGTATTCCTCATCCTAGTCCCATCACATCTATTCCTTAATGCTTCTCTCTTCATTTTATCTAATAACACATTCATCCTTAAACACAAGTTCTTTTAATTTGCTAACATGTAGTATTTAGTCCTAATATCACACATTTTTATCCATATTCACATTTGAATCTAAAGTTAATCATCTAATCATACATGCATTTCACCATCATGATTAAATTTAAATGCAAAACATGTAATCCTAATCACCACATCACACATCCATGTTATTATCCACATATTTCACCATCATCATCAAATATGAACCAAATATGCATTTCAAAGCAACGATAATTATTGCATCACATCCAATCTAAAATTATCACATAACATCTAATCAATTATCACATCACATCAAATCTAATATTATCAATCACATCTAAAATCACCATCTCATCTAATCTAAAATCATCATCCCATCTAATATAAAATCATCACATCATAAAAAAATTAAAATCATCACATTAAACAATAGAAACATTGGGAAAATATAAAACATAATGATCCATGAATCAAAATCATATATTATATATCATGTATCAAAAATGAGTTTCAATACATCATGACCCTGTAGGGAGCTCCCTCAAAGTAGAAATCTATCAAAATCAGTAAATTGCATGTCTAATACTCTCAGACCCTATCATCTAGGGGAAGGTATATAACATGAACCATGCGTGCCATCACCTCCTTCCTGGACTCCCTCCTCCCACCTCAGTTGAGCCACACTCATTGTGCTTCTAGATGACCCCAGCTCCACCTGTTACCTGCCTCTGAAGATGCTCCAAGTAATGAAGCATCTTCGATAACTTGTGGATCACGATATCCTCATAATATTTTGCCTCGAAAGCCAGTGCTAGATATCTATCTATCCAAATCATGCCAGGGGAGCCATCTTTCCTGATCCCTGCAGCACTTCCTAAATGCAACTAGCTAACTCGGTTTCTATAAGGGTAGCCAGATCTCTAAAGCGGGCCCTATAGGCCTCTCTCTTCCTACGGTAGCAGTCTCTCTCCTGAACCAATCAGTCTCGCTCATGCGTGACCCCATCTCGCTGCTGTAGAGTTGTGTCTCACTCTACCCTCATCTGATCAAGTTAGGCATGTAAGCATGCCATCTTTGAAACCTCTCTTTCTCCCTCATCTTCACCCCCTCCAGGTGCCACCTCATCATCTACCTCCATATCCTCAATCTCCTCCTCTCCTCCATCCTCAGTTCCCTAAGCTTTCCATGCCACTGTGTGCCAATCAAAGTACCCGACTCCAACTCTAACATCATCATCATCATCATCCCATGTTGCAACCTCCTCCTCCATTAGGTCCACTATGGTAGGGCTTGGCAACTCCCTATCTAAATCCTCCCTCCTATACAAAAATGGGACCATGCGGCACTGGCTGAACGACCCCAAATTGTCATCTCACTCTGTCAAACTGCACGACCTCGATCATCTCAGGCCTCCATCCCTAAACCCACCGTGTTCTTCTCATACCCTATAACTCTACATCCACACTGGACCAAGCGGGGAAATACCTTTATGGCCACCATCTAACCTGATCAACATTAAGCTCTGTCAATCTATCAACATACCAATCTACCATTCTCTCTCCCATGTCTCCAAAGGCTTGATCAACCCTCCACCTCAGGAATCCAACCTCTAGCTCAATATGGTCCCCTATGAAACATGGAATCCCTGGTGGCCTAATCATTGCTATATGCTCATCATCTTAGTAGTGTAGTAAAGATATTAAATCCAATACTGATCTCTTACCAGCCATGTATCTAGCTAGCTCATGATAAACTTGAGCCAATAATGTGGTGCCAAATGAAAACACTGTCTGGTGGTTAACAACGTCGGTCACTACACCCATCAACACCCATAGAAACCAAGCTCCTCATGAGTCTGGTAAAGTATAGCAAGAAACTACCATCATCACCATGCAAATCAATCGACTGTGTGCAAACCTAGCCTCATATCTCTGCTCATATGCGAAATCCCTTGAAGAAAATCTGATATGGGGCGCATCAGATCCAAATAATCACTTCAACATTGTCATTCTGTCATCACTAGTGATGTGAAGTATCTGCTCCCCATATATCGATAGTCCGAGGATTCGATACATGTCTTCTAGGGTGATAGCTATCTCTCTGTCTTATACCAGAATGTACCAGTCTACTTATCCCATCTCTCCACAAGGGAAATCATAATCCCCACATCTCGTGGGATCCTCTGATAGTGTCTAAATCCACCTAATCCAACTACAAATAGATGGCCCCACTCAACGTCTATTACATCCCCTCTGATCTTCTCGTAAAGATTCGACACTCGGTCTTTGAGATATAAGGTCTCTCAGGCCTGCAATTACAAGAAAAACATACACATATTAGACCCATGATCCAAAAAATCATTCAAAATGCATTAAATTTTAATCCAAATCAAATATAACACTTAATTTTTCAAATCCCACTGCAGTCTATGTCAACCCAGGTCGGGTCGACACTTTTTTGGTCAAATTGACGTGCCATACGGTCTAGTCGATGTCAAGCCACTTGGGTCGCTGCCAACCGCCCTTGACACCATCAAATTTTTACAAAAATGTAAAAATAATAAGAAATAAAACATTAAATTTAATTAAAAAATAGCATGTGGTTTTGTTACTCACCATCCTTTGCACCCTCTGGCACTTTCCTCACAACTCTGATAGCCTCCATCTCTCAATTTCTCTTTTCTCACTTTCCTCTCTCTCATCAAGTTTTGCGTGTGAAAATGAGCATCGTCGGAAAACCCTTGGGCTTATATAGCCCACCGACACCAGATTGTCGTCAACCCCTTTGGGTCGGCGTCGATTGGCTGCATTCATCGTCAACTGGCCTTTATAATTCTAATTTTGGGTTTTTCCACTCATCCTTGCACTCTTCTCTTTGGGCATTCTTCACAAAATCCACTGTTGTGGCCATAATTATTCCATTCTAGGCATTCTAATCCAATCGTAAATTCCATTGTTGTGGCCATATTTATCTACCTTTCCTTCAGGCATATTTATTCTTCCAAAGTCCACCTTTGTGGCCATTTACCTATCCCTCTCTCAAGAATACTTTGTTTTTTTTTTAAATCCCACCTTTAATTGGTCACATCCTTTGTCCCTTCAGACATTTTAATACCTTATCTTTTGGGCATTTCATTTTGTAATCCTGTCTAATTTACACATGAAGTCCTCCTTTGAGGCCATATTTTTTCCATTTGGATAATAAAAATAATCATTATTATTCATATCAAGTCCACCTATTGTGGATGAATGCACCCTCTGGCATTTCCTAGGAATGCTGATAGCCTCCTTTATTCAATGGTTTTCCTTTTGGTCAGTACTTCCTCCAATCTCTAAATGGAAGTTTGGTGGGCACAAACATGAGCAGATCTAATAAACATCGCTTATATAGCTGCACCGAAACTTTGGTCAAATGATTTGGGTACAATCGATTGATCTGCTTATCATCGTCAACTGGCCTTGGTGATCCAATATTTATTTTTGGCCACTCAATGCCGCATACTACCAAATCCTTGCACTCTAGCTCAAGTTATGAGCATTCTTAACAAGAGGTCAACCACTCCTTGTGCATGGAGAAAGGATTTTCTATGCATTGGGGCTTCCTCCACTGAATCCAAAGATTACATGCTACACATAAAATATGGCCAAGCATGCATTACATCTGACACTTTCCTTCGAGCCTCATTTATGAGAGTCCAAATTCCAATGAATGGCCATTTTCGCAAAATACCCATTAAGGAGGGATATCCGCATATGTTTTTTTAAATTCCACCATGTGGTCCCTTGGGTTTGTTCCTTGAGGGATTTAATAGCCTTAAGCAACATTAGAACATTGAGCGCAATAGCTAGTAGGTAAACCTTTAAATAGAGCAACATAAGCTAAATGACTCAGTTTACTATGCTCATATTCATCTTTCCTCTTTAAGAATTAGCATTCAAAAATATTGAATGAAAAGTCCCAAAACTTTTAGTGGCTTGAATCATGGCATGCTTTATAAACTCTGGCCATTCAGTATGATCTGATAGCCTCTCAGCATCTCAATTTTGATGAACATGACAAGTTGGAGTCAGTGGGCCTCATTCCATGATTTAACGTGCCAAATTTGCGAGCCAAATAGTTAAATGGGTAACTTTAATGAAATAGCCCTTGGATGAATCTAGATATCTCATTGATCACTTTAGTTGGCATCGATATGGCCGCACATAAATACAACTAGGGCTTTACTATACGATCTTGTGAAACAGTGAGCAAGGTAATGGGCCGCCAGCTGGTAACTGCTTCAGGGCCCTTTGGGAATGAATTATTTTCCACTCTTGTGACCCATCTGAGTTCATTGATTCTAGGCATTCTTCCAAGCGTATATTTGATGAAGTCCAGACCTGTGCGTGTCCCATAACGATTTATCTAATTTCCTATGGAAAACTGTCACAACCTTTTCATTAGCCATTTGTTAAACTAACTTTGTAGGCATCCATGAGCATGTGGTCGCAAAAAATCCTCTACACAGATGAGAGATTGCACTAGAAATCTCAAGGCTTTGTTCAAGAGCTTCCTTTGTTCACTCATCCGAGGGAATTTTCATAACTGAATCTATTTGAGAATGCTTGACAAAAACCCAAAGAATAATCGTATGCAACCTAAATTTCACCCTCAGCGATGGCACGAATTTTCTGAGAGGAATTCTTGGGTTTGAGGGCATACTTTCATTATTTGGAAACCCGATCCCCTTTGCTGGAATTACATTCGATAATTTCAAGCTCCTCTAGCGTTGTAATTGGCATGATTGAATCCCTTCTCATGACAGGTAACCAGTTGCATTTTCAGATAATCTGATTAGTCTTGGATGTGCACGAAGTCCTCCTTTAGGCGGATTAGTAGATTCATTATATCAATTCCACTCTTATGGCCATGATTGTGCCTTTAATATAGGCACCATTTGTTTTTCATCAAAGTCCACCTTTGTGGCCATAGTTTTCCCATCTTGGGACATGCTTTTACCTTTTTTTTTGTTTTTCCTTTGCGGCCATACCTTTTCCACAATTGGGGCCTATTTTACTTTTTCCCTTTTTCCTTCGTGGCCATACCTTCCCCTCTTAGGGCATATTATCTCATCATCCATTCTTTCATCCATTACATTCTTGGCCTTTTTTCATGTCCCATTGGGCACCATGCTCTTTCATCCTTGTTCATTGTGAACGGATGTCCTTTTCATTCAATTCCTCATGTATGAAGGATTTTGCATACTTTTTGCATATATTTGCACATATTTTTGATGACTTTCCCATGACCCATTGGTCATCCTAACCTACATCCATACTGCAGTGATCTTCACCCACTCATTGGTCCGTAGAACATTGTTGTCCTTTCTCCATTGAGACCGCAATTGTCCCCTACTGATGTGATATTGGAGTCACCGCCATAGTTTTTCATCATTATTGTGATCCTTTTTTCCTGGGGCATCTTGTCTTGGTTATTCTTTCACCCACTTTCATCACCCACCCTCCCTTCATCATTTACCTTTTTCAAATGTGTCATCGGTTTTCCTTGATGATATCGATCCCCCATTTGAGGGGGAGCTCATCATCAATCCTTTATCCTCATCCAACCCTTTTTGTTTTTGTCTCATGGCTTGCTACCATAAACCACTCAACAAAAAAGGGGCAAAATTTAGACACCTAAAATTGGTATCTATGCCCTCATTTGCATGCTGTGTGCATATTTTCTTATTCATCCCCTTTCCAATCAAATGCCCATCCAATCTTCATTAATTAATTAATACAAAATTAATTAATTAATTTTTTCAACATCATAAATTCCCAACTATCCCTTCCACACTGATCCTATTAATTAATTAATTCATATTAATTAATTAACCCTCATCAAATTGTCCTAATAAAATTTCTAATTAGGATGCTTTTTATCCTACATATGAATCACACATGCCTTTGATTTTCTAATCTTTCATCCTATCTATTTTTATGCCCTAACTACCTTGGATTCATCCCCAAGTCATCTAATCCTACCAATATTCTTTAAATCATTTGGCTAATCCTTTAAAATCATCAAATCCCATGCCTTAAATCAAAAATCAATCATGTAAGAGAAACTTTCCCCATAATCGGCGGCAACCCAGTCCTAGTCACCATCGACCCTATAAGTATGTTGATTTATTTCCATTCTGTATGAAATCACAGGAAATCACTCATCAATCAAGCAATCAGACATCATCCAGAGCTTCTTCGTGACTTCGAGGGCCTCCTGCAATAGTCACATACATCCCATCTATCATCTAACGTGTTCTACATCACTCACGATGCTTCCTTTGTGAGATATCTTGCTTTTATAGTACTTTTTATCAAGTTTTCTATCATTTTATTGTTGATTTCTTATAGATTAACCTTTTACAGGTCCAAAAAAACATCTAGCCATCACTCAACAACCTCTAGTTCAAGTCCTAGTGCTTACAGGTTGCTCTATCCAGCTACTTCTTCTCGGCCTCATCCCAATCCTATTAAAGTCGCCACCAATCCTCCCTAATCGCTGTCGACCAAGGCCCTATCCATCCAAATAACCTATATAAATCCTCCTTTCTCTCATCTATCATATCTCCCAGTCCTTTATGTCTCTCTTCTTCAGATCCTCCTATAATAGCTATACAGTCCTCATCAGCTTCCAGATTTCTCCCAAATCTTGCAGGTCTACATATTTCCTCTACAACTCCAGATTCATCCTCCCAAGTCACCATCGACCTTCCTGTGCAGAGTCTGGGTCACCATCAACCTAGACCAGGTAACCTTTATTTTACATTTATTGTCATCTAACTAGCTTTAGATCTGTTTATACCATTTCCATATTCAGTGAAAGTTCAGTTTCTACATGCTTTTTGCTTTCACATCCTTTTATCTAACAAATGGGGATTGACATCCACCAAGGAAGTCAAAATATTCTTAGATATAGCATTGTCTAGGTAGTTTTTGCCTACATCTATTTAATCCAATTCATTTCAGTTTTATAGGTTTGGTAGCAACAAAAATCCACCATTCAGTGCCCGTTATCCATCATCAAGCATCTGAGGTAACATAAACCCTCTATCTTTATGAGTTTCTATCTTCTTTAATATCTAGTGTATTAATTTTATATAAAAAAGAGAAACTTGGACAATAGGGGGATGTTTTAGATTTAAATTATATTTATGTCAAATCTTGCAGTTGCTAATGTTCTCACCACAAAGTGTGTGTGTGTGTATATATATATATATATATAATGTTAAATCATACACAAAGGTCACAAATTATATTCCAAAATCATTCAAGGAGATGTGGTCATATGGGATACATTTTTTCATTTTTTTATTGACATTGAAGTGAAATCACAAACTAACTTCAAATTGACATTCATTCTAGCATAGTTTAAAACTCACGTGCAATTTCTAATATATATATATATATCATGTTTGAAGTATAGTTATGTGTGCCTTGCACACTTGAAGTACACAAAAGTTGCATATGCTATAAGTTACCATATAGATAAAAAAAAATTAGGGCTTGCGACATTGTGAACTATAAAATGACCTTTCGTTTCCTTTCTAATTTTCAGACATACATAGAGAAACTGCAAATTTTCCAAAAATATCAATGATATAAAATTAATGGCATAATAGTATTAATGATGAAAATAAGACCATCTCAAGGAGATATGGTCATAACATGAAGTCCTAACTTCTCTTCATTGATGCCTCATAATTTCAATACAAAAGATAAAAAGTGGGACCATCTCAAACACATGTGATCATAGCACAACGTCCCAACTCTTATTCATGGATACAAATTTTTAAAAATTAACATTATTTTTTGTAGCATGTCTTAACAATAAGAAATTTGAATTGCCAAAAAATGAGAAATTAGCAACCACAACCAAACCCTGCAATTCCTGTGAACCCTCCTCACCCTTCTACAGTTTTTGAACATTTCTTGGGTAGTCAGGAGGATTTAGCAACTGATATAGTGGAAATAAAGATTGAAATTGAGGAATTATTCAAAATAATGAGGGATTTCCATTCTACAAACCCCCACTGTTCCTCTCTTACAAACACATTGGAGGAATTAGTGGCTCAATTTGACATGGTAACAAGTCAAATTGATCATTGGACATCTTATAGATAACATTGTAGGGAATATTACGCCAAAAATTTTTCATATGTAGATCTAAAGAAAAAAGAAATTACAAAAGACCTCATATGTGCCTCATTCACAGACCCCCAAACTAATTTTCCTACTTTTTTGTCATGTAAACAGTTTCCAATCAACTGGTGCAATAATGATTTGATTAAAAATAATTTTTGGGACCAATGGTGGACGATGTTTGATTTTCTACCTTGCAATAAAAATGAGGTTCCACTATACTTTTTGAGGAAAATCTATTGCGAGTTTATTAACTATTTTGATTTCTTGGATTTCCAAGGCCGAGGAAAAGGCTTTGCATAGGATTGACCAGGTGCACAATGTGCACGTATTCAATAGGGTAAAGTCCCCACACAAAATCCCCCTCACCCTGAGACTGTCCCTCCAGCAGTGAAGGAAACAAAAGAGATCGATACACTCCACATGCTTCAGGGGCTATATTATACCCTTGTTTGACATATGAGGTAAATTTATGATCTAGATGTTTGTGGAGGCACACAGAGTATTCCCTCAGGTAGTACTAGCATGAGGCCACATATTTTGTCATCATGTGGTAGCATATGCTTAGGGCTCGAGGAGGATGATACTTTCATGCATAATGGTTTTGGTGGAGTTTCCAATGGTGGTACACATGATAATGTCGCTATGTCAGACACCTTTTCAACCGATAAATTTGGATTCCAGACATCAGCGGCACCTTCGTAGGTATTTGTTATTTTTTATTATGTATGTTACAAAAATATCTGAGTACTTGATTTACTTATATATATTAAATTTTTGAAATAATTGTATTTGTACATGAATGCTTTGATATTACAGTGTGCGTGAGGGACATCATCATCCTAACCACATGCCATGAGCACCATGCTTATGCATACATTCATAGAGGTAATTTAGAATGTTAATTGTGTAAAATATTCACGTATGAAACTAGGCTCAACTTTTGAACTCAAATATATGTCTATATATATGTATGTTCTTGTATATATATTATATATGTTTAACTAACTTGACGCGATATATGTTTGATAAAGTTGATGACCTCACTAGACACACCACCATCTCTACAACAAGTATAGAAAGGAATTGCCGTTGCAATTTCATCCACGCAGCAACTCACCGAGGTATTAAAACTACATGTATTTTTGTTAAATATATCGTGTAATTCATATTATGTTAAATTATGTTTAAAATAATTTCCTTCATTGTAGCATTATTAAATTATTGTTAATAACTTCCTTCATTGTGTATACACAGGAGTTACCTACGGTATGTAATAGATGTGTTCATATGATTCACATACATGGCACGGTAAAAAAATAGTTGTATATTGATAAAATTAGTTAAAATATTGTCATTACACATACCTGTACTTAGTTGGAGTAATGTTTTTGATCTGCATTCGAAAATTTTATTGTTAAAATAGTTCTATTTTGGATAATTTTGATGTTTGATTTTGTGATCTTATGTGTATGTAGGGTTCAAATCCCTTCCATTTTTACTTCGAGGGCATGGACTCCTCAAGCTCATCGTTTCGATACCCCCGTTCGTGCTCTAGGAGTTCTCTATGACTCATATGAGCGTAAGATGTAGATTCAATGTGACTGAGAGATTGCAGTAAGTGCATGTAAATGTAAGTAGTTTCATTAGCATGGTCTTATACATGTTGAAAACTTATATATTAAGTTTTGACAAAAATATTTTTTACATTTACAAGTTCAACTAAATTCTAATTTTGAGCAGAAGAGGAATCATAATATGGAGCTCTTGGAGGATCTAAAGTCATCTCACAAATCTCCATCTACGTCTAAGGGAGGGTCTTCTTCGAGCAAGGCCAAGAGAAGGATATATTTTGATGATTAGGATACACACACACACACACACACACATATTTCTTATGACATTTTTTTGTATGCATATGTGCATGGCATTGTTTGCATGTTTGATATTATATGTAGGCCTATTTGGCATTCACTTGCTATTATATGACCTATTCATACATTTTTATATTTATTATGCACATTAATACAATTTGGAACTCGATATTTTTTTATGAGACCTTACATTTATGAGATTATTTTTGTATGAAACTAATATGACATGTACTTGACAATATAAGACATTATGGATATTTTTTCTTTTATTAGTGTTGTCTACTAGCGTTTTCAATGTATAATATGTATGAAACCTTGGAAATCAATATTTATATAATGTATGCATATAAAGAGTTATCTAATCTTAGTAAAATTATTCATTTAATTTATCAATGTGTATATGTGTATTTACTTTACTTGTGCTTCTTCTTGCTCATGGTCTCTTTGTAATTGTTCCTATCTTATCATGCACCTAATGTATTCTTCAATTATTCATAGTATTCTCCCCTTTTAAAAAACCTCAGAAAATCATTAGGACCATCACTAACTTGATTCATAAGGCTCCAAACACCACTGTTGTTAATCTTACCAAAATTATCAACTATGCCCCTCAAGACAATGTTTTTTGCAACAAGCATGGATATAAGGATCTAAGGATAGCTAGAAAGTTGCTTCATTAGTTCACTTTTCCATCCCTAAGGTGCTCCCAATATCTTAGACTCTAACTCCTTAGAGATCACATTTTCAGTTTTCACTCTTGAAGCACTAACTAACCTTATCCCACTATACTGTGTAACATATATCCACTTGTATGAAGTTGCATAGGAGAGGTATTCATAATTATGGGAGGATTTAAGGGTTTTCCTCCACCGTTGTACAATAATAATTGTATTCTCATTAATAAACCTATCGTTGATTTGGCAATCTCAACGAATTACTTATCATAATAATGGGAAATAAATCTAAATAATAACAATTAATCTGGGAGTCGATCCTTTTTTTTACCCAATCTAATAAAAAATAATCAATCATCAATAAGTAAAATGGTGACAGGACAATCAAGTTCTACCATGTGCCACCTCCAAATTCCAAATTTCATTTCATTTAAATTCACTTCAAGAAAGGTTGGGGGAAATGATCTCACCATTTTCTTCATGATTTCATAGGTCTAGAATGTCAATTCACCCAAAATTTGGAAAATATGGAGAACTTGGAAAGCCGAATTGAATTTACAAAGATAAGCTCAAAGTGAAGGAATGCATTTTGTAAGTAATTCCAGTCAAGTTTGTTTTCTTTTTCTGTTAATTCCCACTAAATCTAGCCTTACTATTGCATCATGATAAAAAATGTTCCCAGGAGACGAGGGAGATTTTAAACTTATTACAAAATCATGGGGAGTTATCTCTGATAATAACAAAAAGGCTACCTATGAAGCCATGAGTAAAAACCAACAAGGGCAGAACCCTACCTGCCACCAACCAAATTCCATAGGCACTACCACTGCCATTGGCATTGCCAATAATTTAAATGGGAATAATTCTTCAAGTTTGGATTCCTTTCCTAAAACTTCTATATTCGATGACCACGATCAAAACCAGAACTAGAAGAAAAAATAAGACCAGAAACATGACCTAGACTAGGACCTATACTGAAAATTTGACAGGATCTCTGAAGTTCAATTTTATTTTCAAAGATGCATTACTCCAATGTTTGAGAATTTTTCTCTAGATGCAATGACATTTAGATTCAGACACTTGATGATTCCTGAATTTCCAATCCTACCACAGACCCCAGTAGTCCTCGATCTTTGGATACAGGGAGATAAACTTACTTGGCTTCCATTTATAACAATAGATATATTTGTAAATTCATGTTATGACCTTTAAATCTGTATGGATTTCAAGTTGTTTGGAAATAACATTACACCCTTCACTAGGCTTGATGACTACCCCTATCTTTTTGAAGGTGATTTTGAAAGCATCCACGGGTTTATCATAGAAGGAATTATCAATGAATGGAAGGTCACTAAGCCGTAGGCTAGCTGAATCCCATTTAGAACTAATTACCCCTCTGTGTTCTTAGACATTCCTCTGCTACTATGCATATTTTGTACACATAGAATCAATGATGGTTATAGGCATGCGACTAAGAAATATGGTCCTAATATTGTCATTCCCTCCTAGTCGAGTAATACAGAAGTTACGATTTCTTGTTATTAAGTAGCAATGCCAAATTTTTACTTTTCAAGGTACAATGATTACGTTGACAAAAATGTGGAAGCCATATTAGTCTTGTTGATACTTAGTACTAATTACCCCATGAAATCTAATTCTCCATATTTCATTTTCTTTGTTCATCTTCCACGTCATATTGAATAACCAATTTTATAGGGTATCTTTCCTCTTTGATGGCGATACTCCAAATATGAATATGATCCTCGAGAGTCGACCCTAAACCAACCATAATACTAGTATGAATTCCTTTGTTGGTAATGTTACATGGTCATTATCCATTTTACTTTTGTTAACAAAAATTGTTCCAAATTTTTTAACCCTTGTGTGTTCTTAGCCATTCCTCTGCTACTATGCATATTTTGTACACACAGACTCAATGATGGTTATAGGCATGCGACTAAGAAATATGGTCTTAATATTGTCATGCCCTCCTAGTCAAGTAATACAAAAGTTACAATATCTTGTTACTAAGTAGCAATTCCAAATTTTTACTTTTCAAGGTACAATGATTACGTTGACAAAAATGTGGAAGCCATATTAGTCTTATTGATACTTAGTACTAATTACCCCATGAAATCTAATTCTCCAGATTTCATTTTCTTTTCCCATCTTCCACGTCATATTGAATAACCAATTTTATAGGGTATCTTTCCTCTTCGATGGTGATACTCCAAATATGAATATGATCCTCGAGAGTCAACCCTAATCTAACCATAATACTAGTATGAATTCCTTTGTTGGTAATGTTACACGGTCATTGTCCGTTTTACTTTTGTTAACAAAACTTGTTCCAAATTTTCTGTTGTAAAGAAATATCTTATATTTATATTGAGAGAAGTGTGCATGGACGTGGAGGAATAATGGTGAAGCTAAGTAGGATGGAGAGAGAAAGGAAAAAGTTGAGGGAGTGAAATAGGAGGGCCATTACCACCAAAATATTCCAAGATCTCTGAGAGTAAAAAATGCTATAAATTTGACAAGTGATTTCTCAGCCTCCATGGTACCTAGAAAGGTCTCATCTAATCCTATGCCTCTGCATCAATACCCTCTATAAAACCATATCTCGGTTATCTCCATCTCCATTCGGTTCTCTCGTTGTCCTATTGTTTGTAACAATACAAAATATTGTACTTTGAGTTAGTCTAAGGCTGTCTGATGCTATATTTAAAAAAAAAACTCATGGAATTGAATGTACCACCTACACATGTTAGGATGGCCTGGTAAACACTTGTGGGGGATTCATTTTGGTTCCATACGGTTTCGTTGCTTCCGGGCTACTTCATTTGGGCGTAGTCTCTTAAGAGCCCTGAGACAAGAAAGACTATAACTTCGATGAGTGATATCTTGGTGTCCGTGGAACCTGGATAGGTATCTTCTGGTACTACACCTCCATGTTGGGACCATTTGGGAAAGAATATAACGGTTTATTCCATCTTGATTTGGTTATCTTGTTGTGTTATTTTTTGCAACCGTGTGAAATACCATAGTTTGAGTCAGTGTAAGGCTATGCAATGCATTATTTTGAACACAAAATCTCGTGGCACCGAATTGATTGTGCAAAGACATTGAGGTGGTTAGGTAAACACTTGTAGAGGCTTTATTTCAGTGCCAGATGTTTCCGTTGCTGTTGCCTTTGGGCTAATTTATCTGGGCGTAGTCCCTTAAGGGCCCTAAGACCAAAAAACATTATAACCTCGACGGGTGATATCTCAGTCTCTATGGCACCTGGAGAGGTATCATTTGATCCTATACCTCTATATCAGGGCCCTCTAGGAAATCCTATCATGGTCTCAATTTGGTTTTCTCATTGTGCTATTGTTTGCAACCGTGCAAAATATTGTAGTTTGAGTCAGTGTAAGGTTGTCTAACGCAATATTTTGAAAATGGAAGCTCATGAAACCAAACCAATTGCACCAACACATCAGAGTGACCAGGTAAACACTTGTGGAGGCTTATTTTTGGTGTTAGACAGTTCCATTGCCTTCAGGTTACTTCGACTGGGTGTAGTCCCTTAAGGGCCTTGAGACAAAAAAAAACTATAACTTCAATGGGTGATATATCGATCTTCGTGGCACCTAGAGAGGTATCGTCTAATCCTAAACCTCCATGTAAGGATCCTATAAGAAATAATATTATGGTTTAATCCATATTGTTTTTCTCTCTCGTTGTGCTATTGTTTGCAACTATGTAAAATATTGTAGTTTGAGTTAGTGTAAGGTTGTTTAATTGAATATTTTGTAAATAGAAACTCGTGGCAACAAATCAAATGCACCAACACGTCAAGGTGGCTAGGTAAAATATTTTGGAGGATTTTTTTTGGTGCCAGATGGTGTTGTTGCTTCCAGGTGTAGTCCCTTAAAAGCCACGAGACCAAAAAAGGATACAACTTCGATGGGTGATATCTCAGTCTCCATAACACTTGGAGAGATCTCGTCTGATCCCAAACCTCCATGTCAAAACCCTCTACAAAATCCTGTCTTGGTTTTCTTGATATCCATTCATTCTCTTGTTGTCCTATTGTTTGGAACAATGCAAAATACTGCACTTTAAGTCAGTGTAAGGCTATCCAACACAATATTTTGAAAACGGAAGATCTTAGAACCAAACCAACTGCACTAACATGTTCAGGTGACTAAGTAAATTCTAGTGGAGGCATCGTTTCGGTAGCCAATGCTCTCGGTGCTTCTGGGATACTTCATCCGTGTTTAGTCCCTTAAGATCCTTAAGACCAAAAAAATGCTATAACTTCGACGGGTGATTTCTCGGCCTTCATGGCACCTAGAAAGGTCTCGTCAGATCCTACACCTCCACGTTGGGACCTCTACAAAATATTGTCTCATTTTTTTCCATCTCGATTTGGTTCAATCTTTGTGCTATTGTTTGCAACCATGCCAAATAGTGTAGTTTGAGTCAGTGTAAGGCTATCTGATGGTATATTTTGCAAATGAAAGATCATGGTACCAAACCAATTGTGAACATGCATCGGGATGGCCTGGTAAATACTAATGGAGGCATCATTTTGGTTCCCTACACTCCCAGTGCTTCTAGGTTACTTCGTCTAGGCATAGTCCCTTAAGAACCCTAAGACCAAAAAAATGCTATAACTTCGACGGGTGATTCCTCAGACTCCATGACACCTAAAAAGGTCCTGTCAGATCCTAAACCCCCATGGTGGTACCATCTACTAAATCTCGTCTTGGTTTTCTCCATCTCATTTCATTCCTCTCGTTGTCCTATTGTTTGCAAAAGATCCGAATAATCCAGTCTGAGTCAATGTAAAGCTGTCCATTGTCAACCACATGAATAATATAGGTGGTTCATACAATATAGGTGGTGAAATGATAATTTTAATAATATAGTTTTACAATATAAGTGGTAAAATGAGAATTTCTATTTATTGTTCCTTTCTAACATTTAATTTCCCTTAGCTTCACTTGGCTCTGAGAATAATACATTCTCTACTAATAGTGCCAACCACGTGAAAATGGAAGCTTTTTTGGCACCACTAAGCTACATAAACATGTTAGTAAGAAATTAAATAGAATTTTAAATCCTACATAATTAAAAAAAATCATTAAAGTAAATATTCAAATTAAATTCATGAAGAACATACCTTTGTAAATTCAATCCAATGAACCGCAAGGATCAACTCTACTCTTGATAGTAGCAATAACTGCTTAATTATTTGATTCTTGAACCTTCCACTGATTCTTGTTTAATGGACTACCTCGATATTTTATCAATTGAATATTTGTTGCAAGAAATAAATATGAATAGTGAAGTATCTTTCGATGTACTTCATAGTCTTCAAACAACCAAGTATTGATTTTTTGATAGGATATCATTGAAACCAAGTTCCAATGATTACAACTGACCTAGTGGGACGCTCAAGGCCTTTACCATCAATGATTGTGGAAGTAAATTTTGTCCCTCTACACAATGAGACCCTCTTTGTTAAATTCTGTCGCAATAATTACAAAAACGTGCCCTACATCACAAAGTAAAACTCAAATCAAATTTAAAATAAATTAAGAGTTGATCAAAAACATGACATACATATGTACCTTGTTGTTCTAAATCATATAATTGGTCAAATTCAGGTGCTGTTGTCATATGATCTAAAGACACTGCAAGTTGTAATGCTCATGGAACTTGATATGTGTCGAGTGGAATTAGAGGTCTAAAATTCCATTCATCCACCCACTACAATGATTCACATTCATTTCACACAATATCAATGTATGATATACAAAAACTTGCCATGCACCTAGTATAAATAGTCCAAGAACTTTCATTTGAACTACAGAATGAAAGCATATCACTTGATCCTACAATTTTCATACAATCTTCATAGCTTGCCAAATGTTGTTCCCTTATCAACCAAAAATATCTATGAACCGTTGAACTCTCTTGAGGTTCATGGTCCATGTTCTATTTTGCATCTATAAATTTAACACCATCCTTGAACTTTAACTCTTCTCTTGCAAGTTCTATTTTCACACATGCTCTCCTTTCTCATTTCTTGCCTAAGTAAGACTCTAGATATGTTGTACACTTGTTTATTTGTGCATCCTTCTTAGCCAATAAAACATCCATGCATTCTTGAATTGAGATGTGCAATTTGTGGACCAAATGTAATGTTGATTGGAAAAAATGTTCCTCTCATTCAAATTTGCATAAAACACCTAGAAACACCCTTGCACATATTCTATAGAATGTGTCTGATCATCACTGATGTATCTTTCTCAGTGCTTTCTGGAGAGTGCATGAATGCTATATGCATGAAAGCTATATGCATGAAAATAACAACTTGCACTGAGTTATAGTATTGAGACTGAACCTCCATTTGTAGATACAATGTGTAATTCTATGTGAAGTCAACTACTAAAGCAATAGTACCAAATGGGAATGTGTCCTTTCTTAACTTGAATTTCTCATCCAACGATCGAGCTCTATGTGTGTGGCTTACATACTCAGAAATAATTTCCTCTCTGAATTTGATCACATATTCTGATACAAGTAATTTTTTTTGTAACAAGCTCACACCTCTTAGATTATTTTGCATATTTTAATTGATATGCCAATTATGTCTATTTTTTAAAACCAACTAATTCTTTTTTATTGAATATGTACTCTCCTCATGGATATAAATTTTCAATTTTGGCAAGCCACCACATATGTTGCATGTTCCATCCAAACATGATTTGTTATAAAAAAATTGTCTAATCAATTTTTTCACAAAACATTGTAGGAATAAAGTCCCTTGCAAATTTTGGTGGGACATATAATCCACACTCCTGCAACATGATGTCAATATGAAAAACACAACGTATTTGACAAAAAAACATCATAATGCATTGAAAATTCAACATGATGCTTGCAACAACAAGTGGTACGTGAGTGATTGATTTTCACATAAAAGGCTTTGTTCATTTAAAAGAATCTTTGGCTAATGTTAATTTTTGGGTTTTCATTCTTAAACTTAGAGAAAATTGTGTTTAAGTTATATCCAATAATGTTTTTGCACATGATTCATGATTACGAGAACCTATTTTTATTTTTAATGTATCTCTTCTATTTGGTGACACCCTTGTGTTCTCATTCCCATACTTCAAAAGTAATTATTTTAGAATATAAGACGTATTATTGTCTTTCCATGGGATTCTACTAGAGAATTCCCAATTGTCGTTGTTATTGATTGAATCGACACTTTTATGTCTCCCTATTGCTTTCATTAGTGTTTGTTTGTTTAGCTTCAAACCTTTACTTATTTTTTTAATCAAGCATTTATTAACTGTTTTTATCACTTACTATATATTTATTAAGTGCATGTTGTGTAGCATTACTAAATTTTGGTGTGTCTATAGACACCTATGTTTTGGTATGCTTTATGTATATTTTCAACAATTGATGTATTTCGATCAACAACATTAGATGTTCTTAACCCCAGGGTCTTCATTGTAGATATCATCTTAATTAATTAATCAATGTAAAAAATAATTGACATATTTGTGTGTCATTTAAATTCTCAAAGTAATTATCACAAATTACCCTAGATTTTCTTCTCGCATTTCTTTCGGACATTTTGTTAGGCATTGCTTTTATAATGTTTTCATCAATTTCAATTAAGTGAATTGGTTTTCTTCACAAAATGGAAGGAGGTGTTAATAGAGGTGAAGATTCATTAACAAGGTTACTTTCTTCATTCAGTGTTTCCATACAAATTTCAGGATTAACATTTGGATTCTCAGGTAAAGGTTCAACATTTGGATTCTTAGGTAAAGGTTCAACATTTGGATTCATATCAGTTTCTTCATCCATACCAACATTCTCATTAAATTCAATACTGATATTCATTAAAAAATCATTATTCTTTACATTTTCATTATGTATTTCATCCTCATTTTCTAAAACATTAGGTACATTTGATATAGTAGATGTACCTTGCATGCATGAATTTTTTACATCCTCTTCACTTTATTTATTCTCATCTCTTCCAATTTCTCCAGTGTCTTGTTCTCGACTTTATTCCTGTCCTTACATCGTATTTTGTCACCCATGATTCCAAAAATATATATAGTGGGGTAGGGGACAAGATAAACTACTCAAAATTAGCGAAGAATGTATATGAATTTTTAGACCAGACAGAAAGAGGACAAAATTCCCGTGAAAGAGGTGCAACACTATTATAGGTGTTGGTTACCACTTGACTACACTATTCTAGGTGTTGGTTACCACTTGACCACACTATTCTAGGTGTTAGTTACCTCTTGACTACAATATTATAGGTTTTAGTCACCACTTGAATACACCATTCCAGCTATTGGTTACCTCTATTCTAGGTGGAGATTGTCATGATTCTAGGAGGAGGTTACACATTCACCACCTATATGTACATCTCTTGTATTATTCTATTTGATCGTATTGAGTTAGAGCTATTTATGTATTATTGCAATTATTTCTCCTATATTTTTTGTAATTTACAATCTTGTATGCTTGTATTATTTTATCTTGGAACAATTCATGTCTTGTATCATTCACCTGTGCATTCTTCCAACCAGTAGATTTGTGGCGCTTCTCCGATATGGTATTAGAGCCGAGGTAGTATTGAGCTTTCTTGGTTAATATTTTGCAAATTTATTTTCATTTGAGATCAATATTTGCAAGTATTTGGGTGTTATTTGGTGTTGGTTTTGCCTTGTTTCTCGGTATATGTATCCTTTTTACAAGATTTTGAGTTTTACAGGCCCGCATAGTGCATATACATATTTGGATATTTCTTTTTTGCAGGTCAGTCATTATCATAGGATCCTTAGAAGATTTATCTATATCTAGGTGATTTCAGACCTATGAAGGATGTTTTCACTTGTGGTAGTCCTTTGCATGCTTGTTCATACTTATAAAGGGTGATTTTCCTGATCAAGAGGCTTTTTTAGACCTGCATTAATTTTTCCAACAACCCATATATACATTGAAGATCTAGCTTGAGTTGTTGTTTTTGGGTCTCATGGTAGTGTTGTTGCTACACTTAGATTTGTGGAAATTTAATATTCGTAGTGAAAATACATGGTCGTATCTTGTGTACCGTAAAAAACAATTCCGTCTTGACTTAGCGGCCCCGCCAGAACAGCCTTCGTCTATGCAGGGTGGCTAACGCTAGTCCCCTTATGACCCCCAACGTATTTTGGCCTTCCACCGTGCCTATCACATGCGAATCGATGGTGCTTAAGCTTGGGTTCATAATACCCTCCTCATCTTGATAAAACTATATTTTTTAGTGAAAAAAGTGCATTTCAAGTTTAGGGAAAGTTCTTTTAAATAGGGATTATTTATGAGAAATAATTATTATAAAAACTTTTATTGACAACTTGATATCGAGTGCCATTTTTGTAAAATTTTAATATTTTTTTTTTCCAAAAGCATTGGACCTATTTATTTTGTAAAACACACTAAGTTATAAAGTGCCAAAATAGTTGGTGGCTTATTGATAAAGTTTTTTTTTTTTGGGGGCGGTGTATAGTGTGTTTCCTCTCTTATTTCAAACTTCTTTCTTTACACACATTTCTTCAGTTTCTACAACAAATACCACAACTTATCTTTCTATATTCATGGATCTAAATACAATTAACCCACTTTCACCTTTTAACTACCATGAATGTAAATAAAAATGCTCATTACAATCTAGACTAAAGTGTTATATTGTATCACAAGGGGGTTAGAACATGAGCCTATTGTAGCTGCAGATAAGTTAACTGGTATAATAAGTGTGATGAAAAATTTAGTATTTTTTATCTTTTAGTGTCTCCTAAACTCCTTTTTCACATAGAGTCAGCCAAATCTCCCAACATGGTGTGGAAAACCTTATAAAAATTATTTGGAAAAGTTGACACTATGAGTGGTCATGAGATAGAAATATAACTTATCATCTTAAGTCCTAGCAAATTTGACACCTTGGAATATTTCTTTACCAATCTCAAGTCCTTAAGATTGCAGTTAAAATAATGTGGAATAGAAAATAAGGATGACCAATTTTTTCTTTCAGTGCTTGCAAAACTAGGTCTCAACTACTCAATCTTTGTTTCTACTTTTTATGTTACCAAGAGGGATCTTGGAGCCACACGGTCTTTTCCATCCTTAGATGACTTCATTGTTGATTTGACTAAGGAGAAAGAAAATTTAATTCAAATGGGTACCTTGAAGTCATCCAAACCTCAAGCTCTCATTTTCAAGAATGGAAAACAGAAAACCTCATTAGACAAAGAGTATAAACAAAGTAACAAGGATCAAGAAAGAAATAAAGATCAACATTCTTCCACCTCTACACCAAACTTTGAAACTTACTCTTCTAGTCATTAGTCTAATAAAGAAAGGATTAAATGTGGGTATTGTAAATGAAGACATGATGAAAGAAAATGTTTGAAGAAGAAAATTGACCACCTCATAAGTCTTCTTGAGAAGAACAAGATAGGTGAACATGAGTCGTCCAAAAATATTCATCAACCAATGAATCCTTCGATAGAAATACCAATGGAAAAGGGAAAGAGAAAGAGAAAGAACCAACAAAGGAGAAAAAAGGGAGAGCCCTTGTTGTAGTTGTACCACCATCTCCTACATGGGTTATTGATTTTGGTGCTTCAAATCATATGGATTCTTCACATTTGGATTTCAATTCATTAGAGCCATGTGACATGTCTACTATACGATTGGGTGACAATAGTTCTTCACACGTTTTAGGGAGAGTGTAGGTTGAAGTGGATGGAGGAAAATTCAATAATGTTCTTAGTATTCCTTCAATATCAACTAATATCTTATCAGTCTACCAGATTACTCACCTTAGTCAAGGCATGTAGGTTGAGTTCACTCCAGATTTAATCTATGTTATAGATCTACACAATAACACTATCATTGCAGTGGGTCTAGTCGATCATTAAACTTGGCTATAATCCTTCTCTCACTTTTTTCCTCCTTCAGATTCTTCACCAGATTCACCTGTATGAAACTTTTGAGCTTGATCAGATTTCTGATGAGAACTTCTCTTCTAGCATAGATGACTATAGTAGTGATGGGAACCCACCTCCACCATCTCCTTGTCACATTCCATTATTAGAGGAGTTCTTTATTGATCCACCTACTTATTTTCCACCCCATACTTTTCAGGGAGTAGACATATTGATTCAAGACCATAAGACATCAGGAAGTCTTCTACTCAGTTACAAGACCCTCCACATTCTTTCTTCACTTTTACATCAAATACATCATTCCTTTATGGAGTAGTTGGCACTTATACTGTGTATGAGGAGCATAGTTCCTTGGATATGAAAAACACTTTGGTTAGAGATCCATCAAAAACTTGGTATCTACCTTCACTTTTACATGGTGATCCACTCTTCACTACATCTATTTATGAGCCTCATTCACTCCAGGAGGTTGCCTTGCAAGATATCATATGGCTACAGGAAGTTGTAGCTTTGAGTGAGGATTTATAGTCCTAGCTTCTCTTCTTTATCTCTCTTTTAGGGGAAGTTTTTCCCACTATGTTTTCTCCTTTTACTCTATCTTATGAGATATTTCATTTTACATGGGTACCTAATCAAACCTTGTTTCTGGGACCCACTTTCATTTTTTCAGTGCCCACCTAAGCTGTGCTTATGGGGGGGTGTTACTATACGATTTATTTTCCTTTATTTATTTGTATTAACCTACTGAGGATATTCCACATCACTTAGAGTTTCCCTACACTAATGGGATATTATTTCTCAGGTGTATGCTTGACTACACTATTCTACATGTTGGTTGCCACTTGAGTGCACTATTTTAGGTGTTAGTCACTACTTGAATACACCATTCTAGTTGTTGCTTACCACTATTCTAGATGGATATAGCCATGATTCTAGGAGAATATTACACATTAAATTCCTATATGTACATCTCTTGTATTATTCTATTTGAGTGTATTGAGTTGGAGCTATTTTAGTGTTATTGTAATTATTTCTCTTGTATTTTTGTAATTTGTAGTCTTGTATGCTTGCATTGTTTTGTCTTGGAGCAATTCACGTATCACATCATTCACCTGTGCATTATTCAAACTGGTAAATCTATGGCACTTCTTCGATAAAAGTATAATAAGAATTACAATATTGATTAGATATCTTGTAACTCATTTTACCTCTCAAATAATTATATAAATAAATTATTACATAATATAATATTGTAACTTACAATTCTGGTACATTTTTTATTTTTGCATCATATTCTCTTTATTTTTAATAACACTTTCACAATACCATTGATCTAAGGCCTAGTAGGAATCCAATGAAAAAATAAAAGTCGAAAATGAATCATGCTTTTACAAAAAAAAAAATCCAAAGATAAGATTGTATTCTCACAAAGTGTGAGAGTTGTCAACCACTTTCATTTTTTATAGGCATACAAGGTTCTCGAGAATTTTGTGGATAATTTTTTTGTCTATATTTGATATAAAAATAAATATTCTTAAGAACATTTTGGAAAAGACTTCTGAACATCTATGATGGACACAATAGTGAACAAGTTTAGGGCATTCCATCCTCAAGCTAATAAAAAGGAAAAAGTGGTGAATAAGATGATTATGAACCTTGTCAAAATGTATAATTCAAGGAAGTAACATACATGAGATGTAAGTATTCATTTCATTCAAAAAAGTCACAACATTACACAAGAGGTCTATAATAAAAAATATTTTTCTAATTTATATGTCAAGGTTTCCAATCTCTAACACTCATTGATATCACTTATCCTCTACAACCACCCACCACTTATCTAACATTTGACACTATTTTTCACTATTATTATATGGAAATACCACAAGAATAATATAAATATTTGGTATAAATTTAGAAATCATATGTTAAATGTACGATAAAAAACCAAAGGGGATGGATTAAAGAAGTGAAATTGAAGGGAACGAGGGAGATGAAAAAGGTGTTTGATGGAGGAAGAGTGAAAGGGTGGGGAAAATGTTCTGGGGAACCAATACAAAAATCTTCTTTGCTACAAGTACATGTCATTTTTTCCTATCATTTGAATGAGAAAGGGGTGCAGTGTGTAAGTGATTGACGCAATATATTTTGGAGATATCTATGAATGTAATGAGTGGTCCATCAATACTACCAATTTGAATAGTTATTTTTTTCAATTTCATACCTTGTGTAGGGAACATTTTAGTGGTGAATATTCGTTAATTCATGAATATTATGGTTTTTGAAATTTGAAATTGGTGAATTTTAGGGTATGAATTAGGACTAGTTTGCCAAATTTTTTTGGGTACAAGTTAATTTTAGGGGTTAATTCAACACTCTTGTAAATAGAAATTCATAAAATTTTCCTGAATATAGTCAGTCGACAACATTTTGTATGCTATCCGGTCAACATCATATAGTATGATGTGAGCTAGTATCATAAAAATATGCTTCCGACCGAAAACATCTTTATGCTATTGGCCAACAACATAAGTATGTTGTCGGCAGGTAGCATAAAGATGTTGTTGGCTAGAAGCATATTTTTATGCTACTGGTTGACAACATACTATATGATTTTAAATGGTAGCATAAAATATGCTATCGACCAGTAGCATATAAAAAATTTATCGTCTGGTAGCATTTAATAGTGATGTCATGATGTCTTGATATTCGCCATTTGTGCGAAAAGTAATTTTCAAAAATTCACCAAATATTTCCTAAGAATTTTTTTTGGAGGGACCATTAAATTTATCCCTGACCTCGTGTTTTTTGTGTATTTAGAATGCACGTACATGTAATGGGAATTCACTTGTGTATCTCACATGATACTCTAGAGACAAGGATATGTATAATGGACCTAGCATCCTAGTTTAGTAATTTCACTTATAATTATGAATAGTTTTTCTCTTTAGCTATTAGGGTACCATTCAAGGTTTTCCTCATCACTAGTCCTAATGGTGTCATTCATCATCGATAACTGACAAAAAATGGGATTTTTTAATTTTTATATGCTTTTTTATAGGATGTAAAGGATTTTGTTTGATGGTGAAAATTAACTACCTTGATTTCCTACACGTATTCCACAACTTAGATTATTCCTACCCAAATAATATGTGTTATATGTGCTCCACTTTATAGTCTCAAGATTGCTCACATTATTCACTTGAGTGTAATTTTTACTTAAAGGGTTTGAAAGAAATGTCTAATTAGACATTCTAGTTTTCACAATGGTAATTTCCATAACCAATCTTGTTTTTCCAATTTATTCAAAATAAATTAACAATACATATGTCAATGAATGGAACTGTGCCCTTTAGAACCATAACTAATTGCTTTAACATAGCTAATTCTTTTAAGCATCCTATAGGAGATCAAGAAAATTTGTTCCTCAACCAAAATTATTTTCATAGAGTTAGGTAAATCATAATATATTTCAGAAAATTAATTGCTTAATAAAATAACATTAAATCATTATATATACAAAGAGTGAGAGAGTAAGGGATCAGTGCAAGTCCATCTGTAACTAAATTAAGCACTTTAATCAGTGAAAGTCTGTCTATAACTAAAGTAACCTTTTCAATTAGTACAAGTCTATATGCATCTAAATTCACCACTTCAATACATTGAATAGTTGTAATTGAATCTGAGATATATTTGGTTCCTTTCTAAACTTAATAATCTCCTATAATAATTTTTTTATTTTTAGAAAAAAAATTACTATCCTGTAAATATAACTCTTTAGGAATACACTTCCTACTTTCATATTTCTACCCATGTAAAATTTATCGGAGAAGTGCCATGGATCTACTAGTTCGAAGAATGAACATGTGAACGATGTGAGACGTGAATTGTTCCAAGACAAAACAAAAAAACATACAAGACTACAAATTATGAAAAATACAAGAAATATAATTGAAATAACACACAAATAACTCCAACTTAATAGAATCAAATATGGAATAATGCAAGAGATGTACATATAGGAGGTGAATGTGTAACCTCCTCCTAGAATAATGGAAATATCCACCTAGAATAGTGGTAACCAACACCTAGAATGGTGTAGTCAAGTGGTAACTGTTATCTAATTTTGCGCACATGGAAAAATTGGACAATGGGGTCCTATTTTGACCAAATTACGACATCGGTCCCAAGAGCCCATTTCTAGTCATCACGAGATAACATGATTAAAATAATTAATGAATTGCATAGGTGAGCTCACCTAACATTAAACAGGGTCAAATTGAGCTCAACTCGGTGACAACTCAGTGTTGGCTCGGTTGAGAACTCGGTCGTTCATCATTAAAACTCAACTTCATGGGTCGGTCAAGCCCAACATTGAGGCGAGTCGGGTTAACTCATGAAGGGAACGAGTGGATTAAGAAGAACTTGACGGATGTCAAAGAACTCAGGAAGGTATTGCTATCGCTCGGATAGAGAAGCTTAGGTCGAGCAACTCAGTTTCGATCTCGGCATACATTCATGCAACATGAAGAATGTTGAATCTCACGTGGCCGAGTTGTTCAATGGAAGGGCCGTGTTACCCAGTAATAGCTAACAACAGGGGTTGAATTGATACATACATTTCATTTCCTGAACATGTGGATGAAGGTTGGCCCATAGATTTCAAGTGCTATGGTAGCGAAGATCGCACTCAATCATGGAAAACCTGGTTGTGGAGGAACTCGAGTTACATGCTAGAAAAGGAGTAGCTCGGCTCAAGACTCATTTTAATTCAACATGGGGAGTGATCAATGCTTCCCCGTTGGAACATAAACTCGGATCATAAGGCTCGACGGAAACAATAGCATAAAGAACCAAGCTCGAGTCTTGAGAAGATGACCCACAGAGTTATAGTGTGAGGAACGACTCAGGTAACAATTGTGAAAGGAAATTAATGGCGAAACATGGAGAATTCAAAGGAAGGAGGTTCAAGTTCACTAGTCAAGTCGATGTAAGCTTGTGATAAGATGAAGCTGCAAAAGTACTTAATTAAGTAGTGAATCACTTTGATATATGCTCAGGCTCTAGATTGAAGGTTTCACGAAAAAATCATGTAGCGCCGTGGGAATTCAAGAGTGTCAAGCTCGTCAGTGGTAAACATCTTAGGTTAAGCTGTCCAAGGCAATTAGTGTTCGTGGATAACCACTGAGTCAAGCTCATAGAGCTAGGTGGAGCGCATAAATTGGTGGCTCGCTCAATACATCGAGTCTAAAGGGTGGCTCGACGTTCCGATCCAAGTTTTGAGCTATGCAGTGGTAGAATCTCGGTGTATGGCCATGGTCGAGCTTGACTTCACCAGAAAAAAAAATTGGTATGCAACTATTAATGACAGGATGGAGAAATTAGAAAGAATTATCTCAACTCAACCAAGCCTAGCCAAGGTGTAGGAAAATTGGAAGATTGGAGAGATTGTTGGATCATCGTCTAGGGCAGTTTTCATAGGGGAGTTTCGGAATCCACAGCACTTCAAAGGTCAATTGGTGTTTTGGGGAAATTTTGATCTATTGCCAGAAGATTGATGGAAAAATAGTGCCAAATATTCCACATTTTTCAACCATGGAAAATTTGCCAAGCGACGCGATTTCCATGTGTGAAGATTCAAGGTAATTTTGGTAAGGCCAAGCTATGGGTATGACCGATGAGGATTCGAGGAAGTTACCGATTTCAAGTGAGCCATCAGGGGTTGCAGGAATCATGTGGATTGATGAGTGGTTTCATAGAGAATGAGCAAAGGAAAAACACGAGTTGTGAATTTTTTTGATTCAATGCCTTGGTATTGAATAACGCCAATAATTAATGCACTTTGGTTAACTGTGGGCCAATTTACAACACAGCATGACATAGTGGGAGATTGGAACCATATGGGCTAGGGTAATTCTTGCTCTTGCATCCGAAGGACTATAGCCCACCGATGATCGATTTTGCAGATGAAAATGTTCCGAAGGAAACAAGTTTGGGTGTGAAAATATGCCATGAATGAAAGGAGAGTTGGATGGTGAGGCGATGCATTTTGGTTAGTGTGTAAAGGTGAGTCAAAATTTAAAGCTCATTGGCGAGGCTGTGGTTTGGAACCGGGTTAAATTTATTTCCAATAGAGGAAATGTTGATGGAATCTAGTGTAACCAACACTCAACACATGAGACCGAGCTTAGTCGTGAGTGACCAATATGATAGGGCGATGGGTGGTTGATGTGAGTAGTGAGTCAAGCTAAGGTAAGAATTCAGGTCAAATGAAAGAATGGAGGAGATGATCTTGAGCACATTCATGTTAGTGAAGGAAGGGTATGAATTATGGAAATTCCAAGTGTGATATCAGCTCATTGGTGATGCAGAGCTCCATGAATCCTAAGGAAATGTAGCAATAAAGGAAATCTTGAGGGTGAATGTGGATGACAACATGCGAGGATCTTGAAAATCATTTAAGGTGAGCAGCTACTCCAAAGAAGTGCATTACATTTGGGTACAGGTGAAGGGGAGATCTTCTGAGCTCAGAATGAGTATCTTTGTTCCAAAGAGTTTATGCATGGTCAAGGTTCAAAGATGGCTCAGACATGTAGAGCTGAGTCTCAATTGTGGCGAGGTATTTGGAGAGCTTGTTGTAAATAATAAGAGCTCGATACATAAGGTTGGCTTTGGATGACCATTTGAACAAGGTCAAATAGTTGAGTCGAGCCATAGAGTGGGTGAAAGTGTGAATCATTGGCTTAGTCAGACATAGGTCAACAGGAGGGACTCAGCTCAAGAGATTGACTGAGAAGCACGACGATTGGGTTGCTTGCCTAGGAAAGTAACTCATGCAGAAGCTTCGACAGATGAGTCATCATTCATGGACATAAATAAGCTGGAAGGTTTTGAGCTCGGTAGTGAGCTCGTATAGAAATTACCCAGCCTCAGGAGCTCGGTCATGGTGTTTGCAACAAGTCACTTAGTGGATCTCAGTCGTAGAGAATGTCATAAACTCAGAATTTGAACACCATGGCTCTTCATCAATTATGTGGCTTTCCCTGTTTGCAAAGGTTGCTCACGTTGAAATGACTCGAACTCATTTTGACGAGCTTGATCATGTTGTAATGTAGAAGATCCCAAAGATTTCGGTGAGTAGCTGATACTGAGGAGCTAATGTGACTCAGGATGATGAATGGATCTCCTGAAGGCTCAGACAAGTCATGACAATCAATGGGAGTTGGTCGAGTGGGTATGGCAGAACTATGAAGGAATACATAAGACAAAATGGCTCAGTGGTGGATATAAGTGAGAATCCACCAATAGATTTCGAGTTTGAGTGTCCAAAGGAGCTCGTGGCAAAATAAACCAAGATCTGATTTGTGGCTCAAAGAAGCTCAGATGGGCTAAGTGGAGTTTAGGGTAGAGGTCGTGAGACTCAGAGCTCAAACTGAGCTGAATAGTGAATATATGGTGGGTTCAGTCAGGAAACACAAGTTGGTCAGTGTGCAATGTGAGCTCAAGATGGTTAGTTCGAAACCCAAGGAGTGAGTTGGCTCGGTGAGCCAACCACCGAGTTGGGATTTTTTGGCTTTTTCCTCATGATTTTCCCCCCCTTCAGCACAAACCGGTCAAAGGGGGCCCACCATTATTTTTTAATTAATTTAATATTTTTATTTAAATATTTTAATAATATTATTTATTATTATTATTATTATTTAAATATTCTTTTAATTAATTAAGGAGGACTAGGTCAACTGGGCATTAATGGCACATGATGGAACCTTCTCAAAGTGGTTCAACCAACTGTAATAAATGAACCATCATGTGCCTTCAATTTAGGAATGTAATTATGACCTTTCCTCTTCTCTCTCACATATTCTTCTATAAATGTAAGTTGGAAGCTCATTCCAAAGGGTTCCAATAGGTTAGATAGGTTGGAAAGTTAGACATCTTAGGAAAGTGTAAAATTTTTCAAGAGTCCTCTCTCTTCTACAAGTTGTCCTTGTATGTTGAGGGAACTTTCAAGCCTCCTTTTCAAGACTGTAATGGAAACCATTGCCTCTTCTGAATGTATGATGCATTGTGCACGTTATTGAAGTAATAAAAGTGTGTGTTTTGTGACTAATCTCGGTCCTTTCATCCTTCTATACTTCTTTGTGCCTTTTCTCATGCTTGCAGGTACACTGTGCAAGTTCACATTTCTATTGTAGGTTCTTGGATTTCTGTGCTTATCAAGTGGTGGAGTGTTGCATGCAGTTGAGTTGTGGTGCTTGTTCACCCTTCTCAAGTTCATCCTTCTTCACTGGAAGACTGATAACTTGTTTTTTCTGATCGATTTTAACAAATGGAATGTGTGCTTCCTAGTCTGTGGTATTTTGTACCCTCTCTAAGTTGCAGTAGGTGAAGTTGACTTGTGGTGCACACACCCTCTTCAAATTAACCCTTCCTGAGTCTGGAAACACCCTTTATTTGGTGCATCACCATCCCTAGTATAGTTTCATTTCTACAAATCTCTTTCCCTAAAACCCATGAAAATGTTAGCATAGGACTAGATAACCATTTTATTACACTAGGAGTAGTACAACACTTAGTTTAGGAAGAGGAAGCTGGCCTTCTCCAGAGGTTCACCTCGAGCCCAAGTCCCATAGCTTGAGAGGTGATCCCATGTGTCCCAATCACACCGAACATCATGTTCACATTCTGGCCATTCAGAGGGTGCAGTGATTTGGCGACAACAGTTTTTGGCACGCCCGGTGGGACAGAGTTGGTACTTCTCTTCTCACTTACACAAGTCAAAGTACCTGGAAACTCTATATCTCTGGATTCCAAATCTCAGTGTGTTAACTTATGTGAAGAATTCAGACAAGAGCTTCTTCAAAGCAAGGAAATTATCAGCATATCAAACTTTCCTTGTCTCCTCCAAAGAGAAGAAGAAGAGGCATTTCAACATCACCAGTTGCAGCTCTACCTCGTAGGGGTCATTCAACTCCTCCGTACGGAAGGTTTCCTCCACCAAGGAACAATCAACCTCTTGTTGCTATGGCATGAAACCAAGTTTTTCCCCCTTTCAATGCAAGCAAGTCCTCTTCTGTTGGCTCAATGTGACCCTATACCTATTGCGGCACTCAAAAGTTTACCCTTTTACACAGGGGAAACTCATGTTACTCTAGTGGAACATATTCTTGATGTAGCCAACATTTGTGCCTATGTACATAATATCATGGAGGACAACGTTGTGGTTAGACTTCTTGCTACCTCTTTCAAGGGAAAAGCACTTCAATGGTTTTGAGGGTTAAGTGTTGGCAGTATAACCACTTGGGATGAGTTAGGAGAAAATATATATAAACAGTTTGAAGACAAGAGTGATAACCTATCACTTTTGGAACAACTCACTACCATGAAGAGAGCTCCCCAAGAATACATGAGTGATTTCAACTTCTGATTCCATAGGACCTGGAATAGGATTCTAGCACTTATAAATCCTTCTGCACATAATGCATTCTTGTACTATTTATGAGCCTTGAATAGTGATGTAGCAGTTATGATCCAGTCCATGGGAGGGGCTACATTACCTGATGCCTACGACATTGCCATAAGAGTGGAAAATTCCTTGATTTAGGCTGGAAAGATAGCTCCACGACCTGCCAATGTTGTTGTCTCTAGATCTTACGAACAATCAGCCTATCATTGCTCCTATTCCAGCAATCCTCTAATCAACCAACTCAATCTGCCCCTGCCTCTTCAAATGATCTATTTGAAGTCAAGTCACTGCTGCAAACTTTTGGAAATGAGCTTGTTGCACTCAAGAGGCAACATAGTTTCAATACAATCATCCATATCAGCCACAAAATCAGCAGTATCAGGCTAACCATCCTCCTTTTCAAGGGAACAATCAGCCACAAAATCAAGCTACAAATCAAGCTATGTGAATGTCAGGCCTTTGAAATTTCAGAACCCTCTTACTGCTAGCTCATCTAGAGCCATAGTACCTGTCCAGAATAATCTAGTTCAAGACTACGAATGGTGTTATCCTTGTTCTCAACCCCACAATCAAAATATTTGTCCCAATGGAGTTCTTGGCCAGGCCCTTATGGTTCAAAGTGTATCTTCCCCTTTTGAGCTAACAGAGAACACATCTACGCAAGAAACAACAGATCAACCGTAGGCACCTGAAGAAACCACTTTGCTAAACTGACAAAGCAAGAATATTTTTACGGGTTGAATACAGATTCCTCATCAGTGGCAGAAAACACTCATTCCAAGAAGAGAGAAATGGAACCTCAAAACTTCCAAAGATGATCAAGCATCCACTTCACAGCCTCAGACACAAGCAAGTGGTGGTTGATAAAGATGTAGGAAAGAAACCACCAGAAATACCTGTTAGCCAAGCTATAAGGAAAGAAGGTTCTTCAGGCATCACGATACCCAACAAGCACTTTCTAAAGGAGGATCCCAATGCCCAAAGAAGTGTTAGAAAATTTAGGAGTTATTCCCTTCAGCATAGTAGAACAAATGAAGAAAACCAACCTGAGTGTTACTATGTGGGATGCACTCTCAATTCCTTCTCAAAGAAATTTGTTGCGAGAGGCTCTAAATAGTTTTGGTACAACTGACAGATCATCAAGTCATGGAGTAGACAGCTGCTATGAGTTTGTGTCAATGAGAAGGGAAAAGTATTCCTAAATCCAAAAAACCACCACCATTCTATATTTCCTTGATCATTGGCAACCACCTGGTGCATAATTGCATGATCGATTCTGGTGCCAGTAGCTCAGTCATGCCCAAACAAATTACAGATGTACTAGGCATACAATATGTGCTAGTTGCAAGAGGAGTTGTTCAGCTAGATGGCACAGTCTGTTAAGACTGTTGGAGTTATCAAAGGACTTCAACTTACCATCCATGCATGCCCAAGTTTTTCATTCACCCAAGACATATCAGTCATTGATCTTCCTCCTCTCTTCGCCATCTTCCTATCACGAGATTTCACTACCAAGATGGGTGGTTATCTATCATCTGATTGGTCACATATGATTCTCAGGACTCGATACAGAACCAAAGTGACTATAAGGGTAGAACCAATCTTCCATAATCATGTAGAACCCTACACTGCTAGTCCTATAAATGGGAATTACACCATCAGAGATCCGGAAGAAGAAGATGTTGATCATGAACCGACCACTCTTGTTGAAGAATTCCTTGATACTGTGCTAGATGAAGTAAGTAGAGATCATCAGTATGATCCCTACACTGATGTATTGGTAGAAGAAGAAGTTGGTTTGCTACTTTTGGAAGAAACAGGATTGGGTACATACTGCATTCATGAAGAAGATACAATCATACCACAACTTGTCAAAACACCAAGCGATTCAGAAGGACTGTGGCAATTGTTCTTCGATGGCTCGAGAAGTAAGAATGGATCTGGTGCTGGTGTTATGTTAATTTCTCTAGAGGGAGATAAGTACTTCTCATCTTTTTGGTTGCAATTCAGTTGCACTAACAATGTTGCTGAATACGAGGCCCTTGTGCAAGGAATTCAACTAGCCCAAAAGAAGGGGATCAAGGCTCTGAACTATTTTTGGAGATAGTGAGTTATTTTTTTCCATCAAGTGACATCACGCAAGTGCATCCAAGAATGATCTTTTAAGATCATACAAGAACCGAGTCTGGGACTTGATTGAAGATTTCGAAGCTTTTGGAATCCATGCAGTTCCTAGAAATCAAAATCAAGATGTTGATAGGCTTGCTACAATTGGCTCGCAATACGACATACCTGTTGATATCATGAAAGAAGGGAAATAATTTGTCAAAATAGTGGTTTGACCTGTAGTCCCTGATAATGTGAGTAGTTGGCAAGTGTTCGATAGTGACAAACAAATTGTCCTTTTCCTACAAGAAGAGGCAGAGTTTGCTGCAAGAAATTAGGATAAGTTGCAAGAGTCATATGGTGATCAAATTATACAATTGAAAAGAAACAAACTACCAAAAGGATTAGTCACTCTGGAATCCATTTTCAATTTAGATGATCAAGCCAAAAGACAAAGCTCTAACATGGTGGTCAAAGAAGAGGATTTTGAGGAAGTCGAGGTAGTGCATGAGAAGTTTCTGAAGATTGGAAAAGTGTGTACTTCCTGAAGAGAAAGAAGCTTTCATAAAACTTTTTCAAGAGTATCATGACATTTTTGTGTGGAGCTATAAAGACCTGCGTGGTTTTGATCTAGGTCTAGCACAACATACCATCGAACTGGATCCTAATGCCAAGCCAGTTCACTAGAAATAGAGGCCAATTAATCCCAAAATTGAGCCACTAATGAGAAAGGAGCTAACCAAACTCATCGAGGCCTGTATTATTTTTCCCATCAAGCATTCCTCTTGGGTAGCCAATCTGGTGCCTATAAGGAAGAAGAATGGAGAGATTCGGTTGTGTGTAGATTTCAGGGATTTGAATCATGCGTCATTGAAAGACCATTATCCTCTTCCATCAATGGAGAAGATCCTTCAAATGGTGGCAGGAGCTCAAATATTTTCTTTTCTCGATGGATATTCGGGTTACAATCAAATCCTAGTCCAAGAATCTGACCAATTCAAAATGGCTTTCACTACCAAGTGGGGCACGTATGCCTACAACAAAATTCCATTTGGATTGTCCAACGCCGGGGCTACTTTCCAAAGAGCCATGGATATGGTGTTTAAAGGACTAATCAATGATATCATCTTGGTTTACCTAGATGACATAACTATATATTCTAAGCATGCAGATGATCACATCACACATCTAAGGAAGGTTTTCTGAAGGTGTAGGGAATTTGGGGTTTCACTTAATCCCAAGAAGTGTATTTTTGCAGTGCATGAGGGAAAGTTGTTGGGGCATGTTGTTTCAGTGGAAGGACTATCAATCGATCCAGCCAGGATTCATTTGATTATGTCCTTATCTCTCCCAAGTCATAAGAAGGGTCTCCAAAGTTTTCTGGGAACCATAAACTTTGTGTGGAGATTCATCCCTCAATTTGCGACATTGGCTAAACCACTGACAACCATGCTGAAGAAAAACATTCCATTCTCATGGAAAAAGGAAGGACGAGAGAGCTTCGAAGCCATCAAAATGGAAATTTCTCAAGCTCCCATGCTAGTGAACCCTAGGTTTGATAAAGACTTTATCCTTTATGCTTTTGCAGGTCAAGAGAGCATTTCAGGGATCCTCACCCAGAAAAATGATGATCTGATGGAGCAACCAATTACTTTCTTCAGTCAATCCCTCAAAGACTACGAGCTCAAATACTCATTTGTTGAAAAACAAGTCTTTGTGGTTATTCGAGCTTTGAAGAAATTCAAGCACATGTTGTCCAACAACAAAATTCATCTGATGGTGTCTCATCCAGGTGTCAAGGAGTTTTTACTGAACAAAGAGATGAATGAAAAGTGTGCTGGATGGATCACGAAGGTGATGGAGTATGATGTGCATATCAAGGTTACCAAACTTGTCAGAGGTAAAGGTTTGTGTCAACAACTTGCTGTAGACATGGAATCAAAAGGTGATGAGGATGTGATGCTCCTAAACACTGATGAGAGTGATGATCAAGTTGACTGGTTATCCAAAATGAAGAATTTCCTCTTCTCAGGAGTATATCCTATGAACATGGATAAAAACCAAAGATGGAACTTTTTGTCTTCAATCTATTCCATATGTTTTGGTAGATAACGTTCTCTTTCAAAAGGATTTTAAAATGGTGTCCTCCTTCGGTGCGTAGGACTGGAATAGGTAAGTAAGATACTAGAAGAGTTTCATAATGGCCTATCTGGAGGACATTATTCTACATGAACAACTGCTACCAAGATCATGCGAGCTGGTTACTATTGGCCAGATTTGTTCAAAGATGCCCATCTCTAGGTAAGGAAATGTAAGGAATGTGCCTTTTTCATAGGCAAGCAGAAGTTGGCAGCTCTTCCACTACATCCAATCCAAGTGGATCAACCCTTTGTTCAATGGGGGTTGGACTTCATCAGAATGATTAATCCTCCATCCAGTGACAGACATAAATGGGTCCTTACTACAACAAACTATTTTACTCGATGGACAGAGGTGGTAGCATTGAAAGAGAGCAATGAAAAGGTAGTTCTGGATTTCTTGGAAGGTATAATGACAAGGTTCGGTGTTCCTTTTACAGTCATTTCAGACAACGTGATGGATTTTCTTGGTATGAAGTTGAGTGAATGGGCTGTTAAAAATGGGGTCTACCTCAAGACTTCATCCAATTACTATCTGCAAGGAAATGGATTGGCTGAGTCTAGTAACAAAAACCTCATAAGGATTATTAAGCACACGATGGAAACTAACAAGAGGACTTGGCATACACAGCTTAAGACCTCCTTATGGGCAGATCAGATCACACCTAAAAGGGCCATAGGAAATTCTCCTTTCGTGCTTGTATATGGAAGGGAAGCAAAACTTCCACTCTCCTTGGAGTTACCTTCTTTGGAGTTAGCTCATCAACTTGAAGTTATGGAGAGTGATCCTCTGACAGTAAGGTTTGCTGAACTCATGGAGTTAGAGGAAGTACAAAACAAGGCTATGAAGACTTTGGAGCAACATCAGGCTCAGGTTAAGAAATATTTTGACAAGAAGGCGTCTGACAGGATTTTCAAGAGGGAGATTTAGTCCTCAAATGGGATGAAGACAGGCCAAACTAGGAAAGCATGCCAAGTTTGACGCTCTCTGGAGTGGGCCATACATCATCATAAGTTGCAAAGAGGTGAATTCATTTCATCTATCCAGGCTCAATGGAGAAGAACTACCCATTCATGTGAATGGGATACATCTCAAAGCTTGTTTTTGAGAAGTGTTCCACCCCCTGTATAGTTTAGTTAGGTGTTTTCCTCCAAGTGCTTATGCACATTGTTGTTGTGTGTTGTTATTTTGTTTTCCTTGTTGTTGTGTTTTGTGTTGTTCTTGCACATTGTTTCATCATTAGGAAGGTGTCAAGGAGAAGGAAGGTTCAAGGTTTCCATAAGAGTTTCATGATCTGCCTCATTCAAAATTCTGTAGTGTTCCATAGATGTCAAGCATTCAATAGATTCAGTATACTTCATGCTTAGCATTCCAGGGAGGTCCAAGATCAGATATGCTCAAGGGGATTTGGGATGTATCACAAAAGATCAAATCACTTTCAGGATTCCAATATTGACTCCATGCCCAATGGATGACTTAAGGCTACTGGAATCATGCTTAGCAGGAAATCATCCCTGAGAGGTCACCAAAAATGTTATCCAATTTTGCGCACATGGAAAAATTGGACAACGGGGTCCTATTTTGATCAAATTATGACATCAGTCCCAAGGGCCCATTTCTGGTCATCACGAGATAAATGATTAAAATAATTAATGATTTGCATAGGTGAGATCACCTAACATTGAATGGGGTCAAATTGAGCTCAACTCGGTGAAGTCATCTCGGTGTTGGCTTGGTTGAGAACTCAGTCGTTCAAATTGAAACTCAACTTGATGGGTCGGTCGAGCCCAACATTGAGGTGAGTTGGTTTAACTCAGTGAAGCTCATGATTGGAAATTAGACATGGGAAATTGACAGATATCAAAGATGGCAACTCTTGGGAGGGTATTGGTATGGCTTAGATATAGAAGCTCACCAATTAACTCAGTGTCGAGCTTGACATACATTCATGAAGAGGATTAATGTTGGATCTCACATGGCTAAGTTGTTCGATGGAAGGGTCGTGTTACTCAATAGCTCACAACAGGGGTTGAATTGATACATACAATAGAAATCTCAATAGGTGGATGAAGGTCAGCTAGAGATTTCAAGTGCAATGGAAGCAAAGATCGAACTCAATCATGGAAAACCTGAATGGTGGAGGGACTCGAGTTAATGGTGAGTAAAGGAGTATCTCAGGTTTGAGCTCAAATTAATTGAATAGTGGTGAGAAAAATCAGTGATGTCTAAGGTTAGAACATCATGAGAGGGCTCGAACATGAGACTATTCGACATAGGTATGAGACCGGCTCAGTCCTTCAGATGACAAAGAGTCATGTGAGGAACTTGATTGGCCATTGAGAGATCAAGATGAATTAATGGTTCAGATTCAGGTGCATGAAATATCAATCCAGGAGGGATTCAGTGGTCAAGATCTTGGAAAACATGAAGCTTGTGAAGAGGATGTAACTTGCAAAAGCTAAATAAAAGGAGGAAACTAACATCAATAAATCTTGAATCACTTTGATAATGTCACACTTGACAGAAGTTTACATGACTAAGTCATGAGCGCATTAGAAGGAAACTGTGATTTCACCATGCTAGATCGAAAAAGGAAAAATCTAATAGCAAGCCAATTTCAGTGTTGGTGGAAATTCAAGCAATTGCCAGCTGAGGATGCTCAGGGTATATTGAACATGTGGAAGTTAATACATAGGGTTCCATGGACGCATTGAGCAAGAGGAGTTTTGAAAAGTCTTGGAAAAAGTTAGGTGGAAGAATTTGAATATCCCATTAGTAAGGCAATGATCAATGTTCAGTTGAAGAAAAATCCAAACAGGGTATGCAACTTTCATGATTGGTTGAATCAAGCAAGAATAAGGTCAAATGCATGCGGAGATTGATAAAATCCTCATATAGAAAAGTGGAAGATTGGTTTGAGAATCATTTTGGATCAAGATCTCGAGCTTTTCCAGGATGTTAAAAATATTCATTCGTCAAATGAAAAGGTGTTTCAGGTGAATTGATGCAGAATCATAGGAGACCAAATTGGAAAAGTGAGTTGCCAATATTCCAATTACGTGGTCATCACAAAGTTGTAAGCTGCGGCATAGGAATGGAGCATTTTAAGGGTTGGTCATCAAAGTTGATGGAAAATGTACGAGTTGGGATGACAGAATTATGGGAAGATAATCCATCAACATTGCAAAGCAATCACCGAGATGATGGAATAAACTCAAGGATGAGCAAATGGCAAAATTCGAGATCATGGAAAATTTCATTTGATCCAATGCAGTTACAATCCAATAGCCAAAAGAGCTCATCGAGATTCCAAGATGATTTGTGTTTTAGTGCCATAAGGAATTGCAAGAGCATTGACATAGTGATAGTGAACCAAATATGGAGCAGTGATAATTCGAGTTCAAGTGCAGAACTGGGATAAAGCTATGTGGAATCAATCAAATGATCAATGTAAAGAGATAACAAGCTAGTTTTTAGAAAAGCATTACGAGCTCAATGGATTGTTGGATCTAGGATTGGAATCTCATATCAGAAGTAAAGCTCACAGATATGACATTTAACGATTTCAGAGTCATTTGGGTAAACTCAACCAAAGAAGTATGTTAAGGTGTTACAAAAATTAACCAGCTTCTGATAACTTGGTGATGGAATCACTAAGGATGAAACGAGCATGCTCAGGGAAATTGGTTTAGAACTGAGTACAGTTAGGAATTCATAAATTAACATGATGGAGATGATCATTGAGCTACATATATGTCAAATGGAACCATAGATGTGGTGGATTGAAGTTGAGATCTCAGTGAAGCAAAACATAGGAGCTCTTTCAAAACTCAGGAAAAAAATGCTCAATAAACCTATGGGAAATTAATGATCAATGAAGACATGGATGGATCAACTCAATGTCAATTCATTTAAGTAAGCATGAGTCTTCAAGTTGGCATCAACTCGAGTTGTCAGCTCGAAAATGAGGAAGCTTGAAGTCGTTAAGATCCAAGTATCATGTTCCAAGGAGTTTATGCATGGAAGGTTCATCAATATGAAAATGAGCTCAGTGAGTTCATTATTGTGTGAGCTAGTGAGATCAGCTCATTGAGTCAACAGAATAAGAGAAAAGGTGGCTCAAGTGAATTTAAATATTGGCTCCGTGGTGAATAACTTGAGTCGAGTTTATTTGAGGTGAAAGTGTGAGCTTGGCTACAGTGATCATAATGGGGAGGTAACAAGTCAGATTACATGAAATATTGATGGTTAGCCATCGAATTCATAATGAGTAACTAGTGATAAGTAAGCTCAAACAAATGAAGTTGAGAATTCAATGGAAATAAAGTTTGGAGCTCAACCGTCAAGGCTTGGAGTGAAATCTAATCGGTCAAAGATAAGGGGGAACTCAGCTCAACTCAGTAGTTCAACGATCTTGGTGGAGCTCAAATCACAGAGAATCATGAACGAGGATTGAATATGGTAGATTCACCCAAGGTTTGAGGTTACAATAATTGCAAGTTGGAGGATAGGGGATTGAATGAAGAGACACTCGGCGAGTTTGATGTCAATCATGGAGCTACGAGGATTTCAGTAAAATGATCAATAACTCTTACGGTGAAGAGCTCATGCAAACGAGGCAACATGGGAGCTCATTAAAGGATAGCTAGAGGTTGTGCTCATTTCAATATAAAACCAAGCTCAATGCAGAGAGTTCATTACATGATATCATGGGAAGATCAGACATGGTGAATCATTTGTAGGAACTCAAAGCTCGGTCAATGTGGTGAAGAGGAGCTCGGACCCAACTTGGTGAGTTGGCTTGGTGAGCCAACCACCGAGTTGGGCTCTTTTTGGCCTTTTCCTCATAATTTTCCCCTTCAACACAAACCGGTCAATAGGGGGGCCCACCAATTATTTTAATTAATTTAATATTTTTATTTAAATATTTTAATAATAATATTTATTATTATTATTAAATATTTTATTTAAATATTCTTTTAATTAATTAAGGAAGACTAGGTCAACAGGCATTAATGACACATGATGGAACCTTCTCAAAGTGGTTCAACCAACTGTAATAAATACATCATGTGCCTTCAATTTAGGAATGTAATTATGACCTTTCCTCTTCTCTCTCACATATTCTTCTATAAATGTAAGTTGGAAGCTCATTCCAAAGGGTTCCAACAGGTCAGATAGGTTGGAAAGTTAGACATCTTAGGCAAGTGCAATTTTTCAAGAGTCCTCTCTCTTCTGCAAGTTGTCCTTGTATGTTGAGGGAACTTTCAAGCCTCCTTTTCAAGACTGTAATGGAAACCATTGCCTCTTCTGAATGTATGATGCATTGTGCACGTTATTGAAGTAATAAAAGTGTGTGTTTTGTGACTAATCTCAGTCCTTTCATCCTTCTATACTTCTTTGTGCCTTTTCTCATGCTTGCAGGTACACTGTGCAAGTTCACATTTCTATTACAGGTTCTTGGAGTTCTGTGCTTATCAAGTGGTGGAACATTGCATGCAGTTGAGTTGTGGTGCTTATTCACCCTTCTCAAGTTCATCCTTCTTCACTGGAAGACTGATAACTTGTTTGTCTGATCGAGTTTAACAAAGGGAATGTGTGCTTCCTAGTCTGTGGTATTTTGTACCCTCTCTAAGTTGCAGTAGGTGAAGTTGACTTGTGGTGCACACACCCTCTTCAAATTAACCCTTCCTGAGTCTGGAAACACCCTTTATTTGGTGCATCACCATCCCTAGTATAGTTTCATTTCTAAATCTCTTTCCCTAAAACCCATGAAAATGTTAGCATAGGTCTAGATAGCCATTTTATTACACTAGGAGTAGTACAACACTTAGTTTAGGAAGAGGAAGTTGGCCTTCTCTGGAGGTTCACCTCAAGCCCAAGTCCCATAGCTTGAGAGGTGATCCCATGTGTCCCAATCACACCGAACATCTTGTTCACATTCTGGCCATTCAGAGGGTGCAGTGATTTGGTGACAAATAATACAAATAATGAAGGAAAATAAATCCTACACTAACACCCCCCATAAGCACATCTTAGGTAGGTAGTGAAAAAAGAAAGTGGATCCCGAAAACAAGGCCTGATGAGGTACCCATGTACAATAAATCTCTCAAAAATATTGTGTAAAATGAGAAAAACCATTTGGAAAAACTCCCCCACAAAAGAAATAAAAATAAGAGAAGGTAAGACTAGAAATCCCCATTCAAAGCTACAACTTCCGGTAGCCATTTGGTATCCTACAAAGCAACCTCCTTGAGTGACTATGGCTCAGAAGTAGATGCAGTGAAGAGTGGATCACCATGGAAAAGTGAAGGTAGCCACCAAAGTGTCTGATGGAACTCCAACCAAGGTGTGGTTCCTATCCAAGGAACTATGCTCCTCATAGATCGGTAAAAGTGTCAACTTCTACATGAAGGAATGATGTATCTGATGCAGAAAGTGAAGAAAGAATGTGGAGGATCCTATGTAAATGAATAGAAGACTTCTTAATGTCTGACTGAGTCTTGAATCAAGATGCACATGCTGCCTTAAAAAATCTTATGTGGACCAGAAGTAGGTGGATCAAGAAATAAATCCTCTAAAAGTGGAAGGTGACAAGGAGATGGTGGAGGTGGGTCCCCATCACTATTGTAGTCATCTATGCCATAAGAGAAGTTCTCATTAGAAATGTGCTCAAGCTCAAGAAGTGTCATCAAGTACAAGTGAATCTGGTGAAGAATCCGAATGAGGGACAAAGTGAGAGAAGGAATATAATCGAGTCTGATGATTGACTACATCACACTACAATGATAGTGGACCAATGTGTAGCTCTCTGACATATACTGAATCTGGAGTGAACTCAATCCACATGCCCTGACTAAGGTGAATAATCTGGTAGACTGATAAGAGATTAGTTGATAGTGAAGGAATACTAAGAACATTATTGAATGTTCCTCCATTCACTTCAAAAAACCCTCTCCCAAAAACCTATGCAGATTTTGGTGTCACCCAATCGTATAGTACATACACGTTATATGGCTCTAATGAAGTGAACTCCACGTGTGAAGAAACCATATGATGTGAAGCACCAGAATCAATAACCCATGTAGGAGGTGGTGTTACAACTGCAACTAGGGCTCTCCCTTTTTTCTCCTTTACTAATTCTTTCTCTTTGCCTTTTCCATTGATATTTGCATTGTAGGATTCATTGGTGGATGAATATTGTTTAGAAGACTCAGAGTCACCTATTTTATTCTTCTCAAGAAGACTTGCTGAGGTGGTCAATTTGTTTCTTCAAACATTTGTCTTTCATCATGTCTACTCTTTGCAATACCCATATTTAATCATTTCTTTGTTGGACTTAACACTAGAAGAGGAATTTTTAGAGTTTTATGTAGAGGTGGAAGAATTTTGATCCTTCTTGCTTTCTTTATCCTTGTTATTTTGTTTATACTCTTTATTGTAATGGAGGATTTTTGTTTTCCATTCTTGGCAAAGAGAGCTTGAGGTTTGGAGGACTTCAAGGCACCCATATGGATAAAACTTGTCTTGTTCCTTAGTCAGGATGGCAGTAATAAAGTCATCTAAGTATGGCATAAACCATTTTGGCTGCTCTTGGTAGGCATAGAAAGTAGAGACAGAAGATAGAGTAGTCAAGAACCTAGTTTGGAAAGCACTAAAAGCAACTAGTTTTTCATCCTTCTTCTTCTGTTCCACATTCTTTTAACTGTAATCGTATAAGGACTTGAGCTTGGTAAAAAAATCTTCCAAAGTGTCAAATTTGCTAGGACTTAAGTTGATAACCTTCTATTTCTAGCTCATGTTACCCCTCATAGTGTCAACTTTTCCAAATAAGGTTTCTAAGGTTTTCCACACCTCATTGGGAGATGTTGCTGAACTCTATGTGAAAGAGGAGTTCAGGAGACATTTAAAGACAACAAACATATCAAAAGCTACATCACACTTATTAAACCACTTAAATTTTTCTGCGTCTTCACTAGGCCAAGTTTCTAACTCCATTGTGATATGGTACAACCCTTTACTCCTAAGTAAAATAGTGATTTTTTTATTTCCATTCTTGGTAAGTTAAAAGGTATAAGTGCATTAAGCTGATCTTAGATTCATTTACTACAGAGAGGAAAGTAGTGGAGTTTATTGCATATAACAATGAAATGTGTCGGAAAGAAAGAAGTGTCAAACACACAATAGTACACCCCCCCGAAAATATATTAGATAGTCCCCCCCAATTTTGGCTCTTTATAACTTTTAGTGTGCGTTTTACAAAATAAATAGGTCCAATGTTTTGGGAAATGGAATTTTTATTTTTTTTTTGTAAAAAGCGGCACTCAATATCGAGCTACCAATCAAAAGTTTTACAATAATTATTTCCCGTAAATAAGACCTTATTTTAAATGAATTTGCACTAAACATGAAATGCACTTTTTTTCACTAAAATGTAGTTTTAGCAAAAGAAGGAGGTGCAGGTTTTGATGAATCTAAGATTAATGCACCTTCATTTCACATGCACCAGGCATGACCAAAGGCCAAAAAATTCTAGGGAGGTTTGCAGGCCACTTTGGATCAAGAAGATCTTCACTATATCTCTTAAATTGCTGCAAATCTTAGTGTAGCAAACGACACTGCCGTGAGACTCAAAAACTTACAAATGAATATAGATCTATAATGTGTGTATGGGTTGTTGGAAACTCTGTTGCATGTTTGAAAATTTCTCTTGATAAAAAAAAATGCCCTTTGTAAATCTAAAAATGCATGCAAAGCACTACCACAGGTGAAAACACCCTTCACAGGTTAGCAAATAAAACTCTAGATCTAGATAAATATTCCAAGGAGCCTGTAAATATGATATAGGGAATGAAAAAAGAAATATCCATAACTATATATGCACTATGTGGGCCTATAAACCTCATAAGCCTACAAATATGCAATATACACACAAACCAAGAAAAACCAACACCAAAAACATCCAAATAATTACAAATAATGACCTGAAATGAAATTATAGTTGCACAATAATAACCAGACACCTAGATAATGTTGGATCAAGCTTTGATACCATACTGGAGAAGCACCACAGATCTACTGGTTCGAAGTATCCATAGGTGAATGATGTGATATGTGAATTTTCTAAGACAAAACAAATCAATCTTAAAAGACTGCAAATTACTAAAAATACAAGAGAGATCATTCCAATAACACAGTAAATAGATCTAATGCAATATGATCAAATAGTATAATGCAAGAGGTGTACACATAGGAGGTGAATGTGTAACTTCATCCTAAAATCATGACAATCTCCTCCTATAATAGTGGTAACCAAGCACCTAAAATGTGTATAGTCAAGTGGTAACCAACACCTAGAATAGTTTAGTCAAGTGGTAACCAACACCTAGAATAGTGTTGTCAAGTGTACACCTAAGGAGACATATCCCATAAGTGTAGGGAAAATCCAAGTGAGGTGGAATATATCGACTAGGATAATACAAATAAAGTGAGGAAAATAAATCCTACACTAATAAAATTTTCAACCTTAACAAGTACTGCATGTTCATACTTTAATTGTTCTTCTGTGCGTTTTAAGCATGTTTATTTCAACAATAAATTCTATCCTCTAATAATTATAAATTAATAAATAAGTAGTATTTTTTTCCATTTAATGTTATCATATAACTATGTTTATTTCCGAGTGATGTTAACTATCCCATGGAACTCACCTAGTGGTAATACTTCCTCCACTTGTATCATCTATCCATAGAACACATGACATAAGAACATAGTTTTCAAAATGTAAAAAAAAAGGTTGTAAATTTGAACCTACCACTTTGATACCAAAATATAGTTGCCTCTTGGTGGGAGACTAGAAAACAAACAAATTGGATTTTTTTTTAGAATTGGATTTTTGAATCACCCATCAACCAAGAATGAAAATTGACGCATGTAGTATCTTATTTTCACTTAACTGTTATGCACATTGGCACCTTGTTTAGACTTCTAAATTCTCATCTTAAGAGTGGGAAGCTACAAGCTCCCTCCTTTGTATTTCTTGTCAAAATTTTAGAATACAGATGCATGATGATAGTTAATCAAGTGTTCATTCAATCATAAGAACTCACTGCATACATTCAATTAGAAACACATGTAATAAGGAAACATAACATATAAAATAAATATTAAGATCAATTGCACCGTGTAAGTACCATATTCAGATACATCAATGACCACAATATAACCTCCATAATCAATTATATCAAAGTATCACATAACAAAAGTTGAATACATAAATATTATTACTAGAGAGTCATGCACACTAGTACATCAGAACAACATAACACTATTACATCAAGAGGTATCTTTTATATAGTCCATATCAAGCATGAACATCAAATATATATAGGGGGTACTTTCCCTTCACTGCCCATGTATTATCAAAATAGGTTACATGCCCAAAATAGTCATGTGTTAACAGTTGCATGCTTTTAAAATGGAGCTAATAATAGATTATCCTATAAATAGAACTTTATTTAATCCTAATAATGGATCGATCCGTGCATGACCTTTAATCTTCAATTTTCATGTGCTTTATTCCAAAATAGAATTTCATTGGCCCTCAAGTCATCCCGATTTTATCCTTTATGTGATCTGCACTCCAATGAGATTTTCCTATTTTTATCTTGTAACTACAAAATTGGCTAAGTGCTAGAGTCATCCTTTATGGGACGCACCTTCCACACACTTCTTTACTGAACCATGTGCATGTCTACATGCCCCACTTGCATGTCTTATTACTTCATGCTCTCTTGATACTTATTCAATTTTTCTACTCTAATATTACCCCACACTAATTTCATTGTCTTCCTCGGCAATGGGGTTTCTCAGCTTATCTCTCCAAAAAAATAAATGATTAAAAAGTGAATACACAAGAATGAATCAATGGAAGAACACCCAATGTGACTCACTCCTCAAATAATTGCAAAATCTTAGGGTAATCCTTGTTTATTACACTCTCTAGTTCATTCCACTCTCCCAGCCCCTTCTTCTCTGTATCCGGGACTGCACCAATTATTCCTTCCATCTCATTTGGAGTCATGTTCTGACCATTTTGCTTTAGCTCCCTTGTTACTCCAGTAAGGACTTATACCATTCTTGTTAGGGTGAACATAGTTTACTATAAGTAATTATGAATTTTACCTTAGTTAATTAATTTTTAATGAGGTAGTTACTTAGGTAATTAGGTGGTTTAATATTATTTTTGTATGTTTATGTTTGTATAACCATCTATATTGTATTCATGTAGGTTTTATTGTTACATAGTTGTAATAGTAAAATTTATTTTTAATGAGCTTCCCAGATGTATTTTGGAAGCTATTTTAGTTTGGTTTATTATTACATAGTTGGACAATATTGTTTGTTTGTAATATATCTTGTTGCAACCTATGCAACATCTAATCTATTTGTATTCAGCCGTATAATATCTATAACTATTGTAGCCATATCAATTGTATCTGATTTTGATTGCATATCAATAAACATACGAGGCTTCTATCACTCTTCCATATTTGGTATTAGGGCTCGTAGAGAAGATGTGTGTGAAGCTCTATTGAATTCATTACTGGTGAATTCATTGTGTTGGGCATTGAAGCCTTAAAACCTGAGTGAATTTGGGGTATTGTTGAGCTTTCATCGACGACAGTGAACACTACCTCATTCTACCTTGTAGAAAACAAAGGATCCAGAATAGTGGCAATACCTCACATGATAGAGGAATATAATAAGGTGATGAGCAAATCAAATCAAAAGAGAAGGAAAACAAAGACAAAATGCAAAAGATAAGGATTGAGAAGGAGCTAGATCTAGTTTATTAGCAGGGAAACGTAATTCCCAAAAACCACTCAGTCATAGCCACATGGATCATTTTCCATGCAGTCCCTCCAACAAAACCTGCCACATCCCCATTAAAAAAGGTTAATCGATTTATTTTTAGTTAAATACAAGAATCTCCATTTCATTGCATATGCGCTAATAGCGCTTAAGTGGCTACTTGGAAGGTTTAAAAGCTCATGTGGTGGGGAGGTTATGGGTTCAACCCCCTCAAAACCCATAGTTTTTAAGCTATTTCGAATTTGGCAGTGTTTATAATAGTCCTGCCATAGTTAGCGGTAAAAATAGTGGCAAAAACCACTGCCAAACCCACTAACCAACATAAAACCCCCCTCTAAAAATAGAGGAGAAAACCTTATTTTTGGGTTAATTTTTTTTTCTCCCATTTTGCTCAAAATTTCATTCTGAATATTTTTTTTAGAGGGGTAGATAAAAATACACTTTTTCTGTTGTTTTTTACATTTTTAGCTCTAAGAGCCATATTGAGCTATGGAGGCTACCAGGGCCTCGTAAAATAATTTTTTTTTCCAACCATTCAATTTTTTCTACAAATTGGATGTAATTATATATTTTAGTATATTTCTACTATATTGTACAAATTTTCAAGTTTCCATATTCAACCAAAAACATTGTCACTGCTAAAAATTGGCAAATATTTGTAAACAAAATCAGTGAAAATTTGATTATGTAACACTCATGAGATCTTTAGATCTATTTTGCAGCATTCAATATATACACTACCTATGGAAAGAGCTTACAGGTAAAGTCCCCGTGACTACTACTATAATTTAAGCCTAACAGTGAATTGCAACAACCTTATATAGTTCAATTTTTTTCTCCTATCCATTGCAATGGGGATCAGTCATGTTTGATACAGTTTCACATATTTTGAGCCATCTATTCCATACTGCTTGTAAAGAGCATTACACGACATAAAGCTATTACACATAAAATTATCTAATTAAGATAACGAAGTTATGCTATGCGTTTGCCCCTATTTATTTGAGCAGGTGTCAATAATCACATAGACCCCTTTCCAAGAAAATATAATGGTTCCACGTAAGGAAAATCTAATGTACCCTAAGGTCTGCTTCTCAAATACATGCTGGGTCATATCGTTGTTGCTCAGACTCGTCCACGTACCGCTGGGTATATTACAAGGGCTACATATATAGAAAGGTTCAATATATCGCATTGACAATATATAGATTAGGAGATTGTATACATGGAGTGATAAGATCCTTACCCTTTGTAAGTGAATTCAGAAAATGGGCACCAAATTCCCCCAAGTTATTTCTTCTAGACTCACAACTCCTAAGAGGAGATAATTACGGTGCATGGAAGACTAATATAAAAACACAACTTGATTTTTAGGAGATATGGCCTATTGTGAATGGTTCCGCAACCAGATAACCAAATGATACAACTCAATAGAGGAAAATTGACAGGTCCAATCAGAAGGCCAAATTCATAATCTTGTTCATAGTATGTGATGAAGTGCAACCCCACATTCGAGATGCCACAATAGCTAAAGAAGCATGGGATAAGTTGATCAAAGTTTGTGAGGCCAAAAACAAGAACACAATTATGAATTTGTAGAGTCAATTAACACACTAAAATTCAAACAGAATTAGAAATTTGAATCTTTCTTAAGAAGAGTTGTAGGATTTAGGGCTTCACTTCTAGCCTTGGGAGAGGAGATAATTGATATAGTTATTTTTCCCATTTTTCTGAGAGCACACCCTCCTTCTTATTGCATTTTTTTAACGACACTAAATTTTTCAGATCAAACAGTTAGTTTTGAAAAATTTAGTGAATCTACTGCAACAAGATGAAGCTATGTACAATAAATATGATGATGAGGAGTAGGAACTATCTTCTCATCAAAAAGGAAAATGAAAATATCATTCTTCCCAAAATTCTCCAAAATTACATCAACATCAGCATAGGGACATGCCAAAGAAGAAGTTTCCTATTTGCAATAGAGGAAATGATGTGAAATATTGTTGGTACAATTCATACAAGAAAGGCTCATCAAGTAACTCTGGACCTCAAAATCAACAATCTCATAAGGGACATTCACACTACAATTAAGGGTAGAAATAGGGGAGCTAGAGAAGAAAACCCCATCAATAAGGAAATATAGCTGAGCAAGAAGAACATTTATAAAATCAGGACTTCTTATATACTGCTCATTCCAGTGAACCATCCGATTCATCTAGTGTTGTTTGGTATGTTGATTCGGGAGCCACGTGACACAAAAAATGGGCACAAAGACTGGTTTACTACAATGAGCGACACACCTTTGAAAAATAATTTTTCATTAAGTGATGATTCTTCATACATAGTACAGGGTATTGGGAACATTTCTCTACCTCTTGGTTCACGTAATTGTAGACTATCAAATATACTCTATGTTCCTGGATTAAAAAAAAATCTACTATCTGTGAGTCAGATTCTAGATCACAATCTGAAGATTGAATTTGATGGTCATTCTGTTAAGAAAGTGTGTTTGATTCGAGACAAATCAAGAGGCTCAAAAATTGTTTCAAAATTCTCCAATGTGGGACGTATGTTCCAACTTGACTTTTTCCACATGGATGATCAAGCACTTGTGGCTAATAATTCTTCATCAGCACATTTGTGGAATTAGAGACTTGGTCACATCAGTTTCAAGTATCTCAAAACACTTCACCAGTACAACATGGTGAGAGGATTGCCATCTCTCCAGAAGGATACAAATAAGTTTCCTCACTTCCTAGTAGGAAAACAAAATAGATCTTCATTATAGAGGAGTACTTATCAAGGTCATGGTAAGTTTGATATGGTTCATATCAATAGTTACGGTCCGATGTAGTTGAGTCAGTCTATATTTCAGTACTTCATGCTTTGTGTTGATGATTATTCAAGGAAAATGTGGATATTTTATCTTCATAAGAAAAGTGAAGCTTTTAAGAACTTCAAAAAGTTCAAAGTGGTTCTGGAGAATGAGATTGGTCATAATATAAAATCTCTCCTCTCAAATCAAGGGGCAAATTCACCAGTAATGAGTTCAAAACCTACCTACAAGCTCACAGATTCATCAAAAGATGCCTTCTCAATACACATTATATTAGAATGGTGTTGTTGATAGAACAAACCATACTATCATGGAAATGGTGTGTTGCATGATCGGTGATTCTAGATTAGCGAGGAAATTTTGGGAAGAAGCAATAAAGACACCATTTTATTTGTTAAACAAGGTTCCCAAAGTTGCTCTTGATGTAGTTAAACCACATGAAGCATGGACGAATAAAAATCCATCTATTTCACACCTCAAAGTATTTAGGTGCACAGAAATCATGCACAAACCCAAGAAGAACATAAATAAGTTGGATATGAAGTCACAAAAACTCATCTTCATTGGATATAGTGAAGAGAATCTTGGGTATAGATTGATGGATCCAAAGACCAGGAAAGTCTACACCAGTAGAGATGTTGAGTTCTTTGAGTAGAAGGAAGCAGAGACTCATCCTCTGGATTCACCTAATGTAGATATTTCACATTTTGTGAAAACAAAAGTTTATGTTCCCATTGATAATGACAGTGACGATGGGGATGATAAGACATGACCATGACCCACAGGAATAGTACAACATATGCCCAAATGGTATACTAACATGACCACTGGATACATCCACCCCTGGACCATAAACTCACAATAAAGCATGAGAAGAAGTGAACTTTGATTTGATGAGTAGAGTTATTGAATCTATTAAGCCGTCTACAGTCTAGAAATCCATACAGTTGAAATCTTGGAAATATTCCATGGATGCCGGAGTATCAATCAATGATGAAAAACAACACTTGAAATCTTGTCGATCTTCCACTAGGGAAGAAACTCATTGGTTGCAGATGGATATTAAAAAAATTATAAAGTAGATGAGACTATAGCCAAGTACAAAACAAGGCTGGTCGAAAATGTGTACGAAAAAAAAGAAGGCATAGACTATTAGGAGACATTTTCTCCCACAGCTAAGATCGAAATGATCAGGATGATCTTTTCTCTAGCTACAAAGTTTTGTTAGAAATTCCATCAGATGGAAGTTAAAAGTGTATTTTTGAATGGATATATACAAGAGGAAGTCTATATGACTTAACCTGAGGGTTATGTTATACCTGGAAAAGAAACACAGGTATGCAAGCTCAGAAAATATTTGTATGGCCTTAAAGAGGAACCTTGGGCTTGGTACATCAAAATTGATGAGCATATCATTCAACATGGATTTTTTAGAAATCCATATGATCTTAATCTCTTCTTCAAAAAATAAGGGGGTGCTATTGTGAGTGTTTTTATCTATGTCTACGATCTAGTCATCATTGGAAATTCAATGTAGATGATTGATGCAATGAAGAAAGATCTTAACCGATAGTTTGACATGACCATATCTTGGGATCATGCACTATTGTCTTAGATTGGAAGTATGACAGAAGGAGAATCACATATTTATGTCTTAGTTGAGGCAATACAAGGAAAACAATCGAGAAATTCAGGAATAATGGATTGCACACCTATTGCTACACCTATGTAGACGAGACTACAATTATCTCGTTCAGGATCCATCTCCCATGGTAACTACAATTCTCTATCAACAATTGATTAGGAGTCTCATATACCTAACATACACTAGACCAGATATCAACTTTGCAATGAGCTATCTTTCCAGGTTTGTACATGAACCTAGAGTTTGTCATTGGAAGGCAACAAGGTGGATCTTGAGATATCTCAAGGGTCCAATAGATCTTGGTCTAGAATACAAGAAGGATGATAACTTATTCTTGAATGGATATTAAGATTAAAATCATGCAAGTAACATTGATGATAGGAAATCCACTTCTAGATTTGTATTCTTTGTGGGATCTGGACCAATATCATGGGGAATCACAAAACAACACTTTGTTTTTTTGTTATTCTATAGAGGTCGGATATTGTGTTCTAGGTGAAGCTGTCTATGAATCGATATGGTTACATCACATACTGGAAGGACTTGGAATACCAAAAGAAAAACCTACCACCATGTATGTATAAAAATGAAGGTGTTCTCAAAATTGTTTGCAATCCATTGTTTCATGAGGAGAATAAAGCACATCGAGGTACAAGTTAATTTCATACATGAGCATGTCTTAAAATGCAACATACAACTTTAGTTTTTCCCAATAGCTAAACAACAAGGAAATATCTTCACAAAGTCACTTGCATGTGATAAGTTTGAGTTGTTTAGAGATTTCCCTCTCCTTACCCCTCGAGGAAATGCAAAATTAAGGGGTGGAATTTTAGGGTAAATATAGTTTATGATAAGTAATTATGCATTGTACCTTAATTAATTTTTACTGAGGTAATTACTTAGGTAATTAGGTGGTTTAATATTATTATTGTATGGTTATGTATTTATAATCATCTATATTATATTCACGTAGATTTTATTATTATATAGTTATAATAATCATATTTATTTTTATTAAACTTCCTGGATGTATTTTGGAAGCTATTGTAGTTTGGTTCATTGTTGCATAGTTGCAACATATTGTTTTTTCTATAGTATATCTTGTTGTACCCTGTGCAACATCTAGTATATTTTGTATTTGACTGTACAATATGTATAAATATTGCAGCCATATCAATTCTATCTGATTTTGATTGAATATTAATAAACATGCGAGAATTCCATCCCTCTTCCATAACTCTTTCCTTGAAATCCATCTGTCGCGCCAAAAATTTCCATAGATATTTTATTCATACTTCATGAGGCTCCCTTGCTGCCTTAAGTGTGTTGCTAATCTTTTCAATCATAGCCAACTTCTCTTCTCTCCCCAGAGACTCATCCTTCTTGGTTGTTATGACATCGTTCTCCTCATGGTTTTTATATTCCTTAAGGATATTAATCTGGATCCTCATAATTATTTAGCATTCATCCTACCTTCTTTAGTTCATATTTGAATGCCTGCAACATGGAATTGTACTCCACAATCCAATGTGATATAATATTTGTATTTCTTTCCTTCTCCCCCGCAGTGTCTTCTTGAGTTCCTCATTATGCGACCAAACCTCTCCTTAAGTAACAAGTGTACCAAATTTTTGCAAGAAATGAAAGGTCGGTGGGTATGTATTCTGGGTTTTATCATCAAACTATGGTCTTGCCTCTAGAACCTCACTTTCAATATCTACAACAAAATCTAAAATATCCTTCTTTCACCTCTCAGCCTTGTCGCGTAATTCAATTAATTGATAGATTTATTTTTCCTTATTTTTACAATCTTCCACCAATGTCCTGAGTGTGGCTACCTTATCCATATTCCTTGTAGCCACCTGTGCTACCATTTTTGTCAAGGCATTACTTGTTTTCTCATATGTGAAATATGTGGGATTTACCATGATGTGGGTTTCTTGAGACACCTTCTTCATCTTCCACCATATATATGCCTCCTCGCTGATGTCAAAATTTGGTTCATTCATATGCCTTTCCATTTTCTAGCTTAGTATTTTTTGTTTATGCAAGTTTTCACCCTTCGGGTATATCATCTCCCACCCATATAATTGGTCATTAGAGAGGGTACTCTAGAACCTCGCATGCATGATTTTAGTGGGGTCATTCATATACCCAAGATTTGGCAGTTTCACAACTTCATCTCCCTTTTTTTCTATCAGAACGCTTACCTTTTGAAATATCTATCTATGTGCCCAGAATTATACCTTCTCCCTTCTCACCCGATGCACCCCCCTTCTTGCTTGATGGATCCCCTACACTCTTCTACTTGTCCTTCACCCTTTTCTATGGTTCCTTCCTCCTCACACTCATTGATCACTTCTATGTTGTGTTTGGATTCATGTTCTCTGTGTTCTTATTCTCCTTCCACATCAATAACCGGTGAGGACCTTGTGTTATGTAACTTCTTCTGACAACTCCTCTTCCTCACTATCCTCTTGGGTTACGGAGATTGTGCCTTATTTTTATCTTCTTCTATTGTATTGGCTTCACTGGATTAGTTCTTGGTGACCTCATCACTATCTCAGAGGGTCCTCTGCTAGTGTTATCTTTTTTGGGATTTCTCCTTAGCATTTTCCTGAACCCCTGTTCAACCACACTTCCATATTATTTTTTCCATTTCCTCGACCTTAGGATCAATTCTCACCTTTTCCTCTTCTTTCTTGGAGGACTATACTTCACACGACCTCTTGATACTTGTAGTTAGATATCTTCTAGTGGACATGATCTAGCACACCACTGTCTTACATCTCCTCCTCCTCCTATTTTTTCCTTGGATGGGTGAACTCACGCTCATGCATTGTTCTGGATGTGTACTTTCCCTTGGGTAGCTATGAGAGTTTAAATTCATCTTCAATATACTTTCCATTTACCAACCTTAGCTTAAGGAAGATATATACCTTAGCCGCATCAATCTTACCTACTAAAAAGGTCAATTTAATTTGTAATGATATCATCTAATATCATTGTCTCAATATAAGTAGACTTACCAAGATAGACATAAGTCTTTGTAAATGTGTGATAGTCTCATTCTACCTAGTCTACATTTAACCTCAGGTTCCGCGCGTCTAAAAATATGTTCATTGAGGCGTAGAAGTAGTGCACTATAAAACCATAAGGCAACTTGCACCATGGGATCCACTTACCAGTCTTCATATAAATCCTCCAAATTTAGTAGTGCTGGTAGACCCCAAACTCTTCCTTCCCATCCCACCATTGCAGGAAATTTTCTCACTATGCACCATTCATGTTCGAAAGCCTCATGCATTCTTCTATACCACATATCCATCTTGATTTTGTAGTCTCTCAACATACTAAAATATGTATAATACTAAAAAAATTTGCCAATGACTTCTTTTCTAGTGGGTAATACCAAATGTTTTCCTCAGGGCCATCTAGAACCCTAATATCTATAAACACTATGGATGAGAGGATCGTGCCCCATGAAATATTATTACCCATGTGCACGTCCTCAATAATCCCTTTTGTGATGAATGCAATGATATTGTAGATTGTCCCCTCTACCATCTTCTTCATAATGTGGATCCATTTCTTGTTTACTTGGACCCATCTCTCCTGGTTATTGAACTTAGTCAAAAGATGTCTGAAAATGTTTACAATAGGGTCAGTTACCTTTGAGATGTCCATCTTGCACCCTCCTTTCTAATAGGCCATCTCAATATTAGTGGCTTCCACACCTACTTCATCATCTAGATCAAGGAAAATATCTAAGCCCGAGCTCCGTAATCCCATAAGTCTCCTAATGAGTGGCATGGTGACTCCTACTCACCTTCCTGCAAAGTAGAATAAGTCCTCCAGAACTCTTGACATGAGAAATTAGTAGAGTCTTTCTGGTTTATCAAAGTATGACAACTCATAAATATGCAAAACTACATCTTTCTCCAAGGTCTTTTATCCTTCTTCGTTGTAGCTTGGCTTATCATCCTCAATTCCCAAGTTGGTCTTCTTTACCAGCTCTTTCTCTATCTAACCCTTTTTTTACTAGTGCGATGATTGTGATCACTCAAATTTTTATTTATGATGTGGGACTCCTAAACATGCCCCATAATGATTCCCTTGAGATACTATATTTCAGAGAATATCTCTTCGGGTGATTCTTCCATTTCCACCTCTGGTTTGTTCTTGTTTTTTTCCCATTATGGTTGTTTCAGGTGCTATTTTTGATGCCATGTCAACCTTTCACAACTTTCTATTACATATTTCTTCCTTTTGCTACCTTTGTAACCCCTAACTCACATTTCCTAATTACAGTTCCTTCCTTCTAAACCCTAGCTCCTTGAACCCTACTCTTCATGCCTTTTACTTGCTCTCACACTTCCCTCATCAGAGCTCTACTGCGGATGTGACCAAATTCCACAGGTTTGATGGATCTTGTATGCACTCACACTTCACACTCGTTCAAACTTCAAATCATTCTTCAAGGCTCAAATACTCAAACATGCAAAGTAAGAATGAAATCACTTATACTCCTTTTATATTTTTTTCAAAATTTCTAGCATTAATAGCTCCTCACCTATAACCGAACCCAGATTTAATTACAATTTTTTCTCTTTTTCTATGCTTTTTGTTTTTTTCTTTCACACCGCAATCATAACCTTTTGGCAAGCCCCTCTACTACATTACCAAAAACCTCCTTACACATGCCTCCATGTGTAGTAGTAAATAATCCTTTGTGCCTTATACCAAGTAGTTTATCATTTCACTTCCTACCTTATGTTACATTACACTATCCTTTTCTCATGCATGGTCTTCATTATGAGAAATTATCTTATGAACACCTTCATCCCTACCACTTGTAGTAACTTTTCCTTCTATGACAATACTTCAATGAACACCATTAGACATGCCAACATGTATAAATTCCAACGCCAATGAATTTTCGTTCCTCTTTCATGCACTTACACTTAGTTCACCCCACACTAAAAGTATGCACGGTCTTCTGTGCATGAAATAAATAGATAGTAATCAACTTCTTGTGTGCAAACATGCTTATTACAAAATATAGAGAAACAAAAAAAAATCATAAAAATGACTAGAAAGAAACACATAAAAGGGAAATCTAATTTAAATATTAATACTACCTTATTAAAAACACAAAGAAGCTTTATTCATCATAGGATTTAGCCTATTCTCATTGAAGTAACCAAGAAACATGGTGCCATCCAATGCCTACAACTAACATGTGCTTGATTCAAGTATCTTGGTTACTACAAAAGGTCCTAACTAATGAAATTTCCTTTATCCTGGGTGGTGCACAAAATTTGATTCATAGATAAGGACCATCTTGCCAACTGCAAATGCCTTGTTCTTAATGTACGTATCATGCCATGCATTCTGTCTTACATTCTTATCCTTCTATCTCTAATGCGTAATAGTGCACCACTCATCTATTTATATAAGTTTTTCAATGCACTCTTCAATATCTTGTTCATCATCTAGTCCACTTGGGCACACAATACTCAAGGACAGTAACATGAATTCAATTGGTAGTACTGATTATGTTCCAAACACTAATTGAAAAGGCGTGGCCTTATTCAATATTTTATAAGTGGTCCTGTATTCCCAAAGTACAACTAACACTTTATCACCCCAATATTTTCTCCCTACATCACAATTTTTTTCAATGTCTATCCCAAAATCTTGTTGAAATATTTTTGTAGTAATATTAGCCTATGGTTGATAAGGAGTAGTCTTTTGATGTGTCACCATAAACTTTTCCAATAGAATTTTGATTGTCTCATTTAAGAAATGAGTTCCTCTATCACTTTTCAAGCTTAATGGATAGCCATACCTGCTAATAATATTATCCCATAAAAACTTTGTTGTTGTGGTTGTTGTATGATCCATAAGATAATTTGTACAAGTAATAATGTAGTGTGTGCTAGTCCTACATGCGGGTAGTGAAATAGGACCCAAAAAAATCAATGACCCACTTTTAAAAAGGATCTGTACTTACAATAGGTCACAAAGGCATCTCATATATGTTGTCAGGATTTCCAAGGTGCTGAAAATGATCACATGACTTGACATATTCCTTAGTATCATTGTACAAAGTCTCCTACCAAAGTAAAAACATTATAATTTTGTGCATTGTAGCATCACCAACATAATTCCCTCCCACAATTACACCATGAGCTTATTCCATAATGGCCACATTCTCATACTCCAAAACATAATGACACAAAACTTCATCACGGCCCAAATTATACAAATCTCTACCATTAAACTGATAAGGAATTACACGTATAACAATTTGAGTTTTCTCTAATGTCTTCATTCCTTCAGGCACATACCCAGTGCGCAAAAACACTACAATATCCTCAGAGTCTATGAGCGCACTGTTTAGCCTAAAAATTTGTGCATCAGACATTATGTACTCAATGCTCTGCACCTCATCATTGGAATTGATCCTTGATAAATGATCAAGCCCTGAATTACTTTTTATGGGCTTCACAACAACGGTGAAATCAAACTTCTGAAATGGAAGTATCCATATGCAAATGTGCCCTTCAAAAATAGGCTTGTTGGCCAAGTACTTGGGCACCATATGATATGTATAGAAAATAAACAAGGTCACCACAATGTAATATATGAACTTATGTAGTGCATAGATCATAGAAAATGCTTCGTGCTCAATAGTTTTATAATTCTACTCCGCGGGTGTCAACTTCCTACTTGTAAAGAAAATAGGATGATCAACAATTCCTTCCCCTAGTTGTGCCAATATTACACCAATTTCCATGCCAAGTACTTGAACACCATATGATATGTATAGAAAATAAACGAGGTCACCAACAAGTACTATATGAACTTATGTAGTGCATAGATCATAGACAATGCTTCGTGCTCAATAGTTGTGTAATTCTACTATGCAAGTGTCAACTTCCTACTTGTAAATAAAATAGGATGATCCAAAATTCCTTCCCCTAGTTGTGCCAATATTATGCTAATTTTCATGCCACATGAATCCACTAGATATGAAAGGGTTTTCTCAGGAAGGAAGTGCAAAATGAGTGCAGTAGTAACCCTCTGCTTTAATGTTTTAAATGCCTGCTTTTGTGCATCACCCCAATAGAATTTCCCTTTAGCCTTCAACAGTTCATTTAGGGGTGTAGTAATCTTTGCATAACCCATTATAAATTTCCTTTAGTAACCAATGTGGCCCAGAAATCCACACACATCACTCTGATTGGTAGGCTCTTCTAAAACCAAGATTACAACTATCTTGGCTAGATTTTCCAATAATCCTTCCTTGTAAATGGTGTGTCCCAACAAGGTGCCAAAGGGTGTATAAAAGATGCACTTATTAATGTTGAGAGAGATGCTTAGTTATTTGCACCTCTCAAACATAAGTCTCATATTATCCAAATGATCCTTGACTAAGCCATATATGGTCCAATCATCCAAATACACCTAGAAAAATTTGTGAATAAAATCCTAGAAGGCCTGCACAACAATGCATGAGAACACTATTGGAACTATTTTCAATCCAAATGGCATAATTGTGTGTGTGAAAAACTTCCCCACTCAGTGGTGAAATTTATCTTCTCCTGGTCTTCCTTCGTGATGCGTACCTAGTGATAACCTAAAAATCCATCTCTAAAAGAATATATCTCATGCTCAATGAATTCTTCAGGGATTTCTTCCATGAAAGGGGTAGGAAAATGATCAAAAACACTGGAAGCATTGAGCTCTCTGTAATGTACACAAATCCTTATCCTCCCATCCTTCTTGGTGCTTATGACCATGGGGATGATCCATTCAAATTCCTCAATTGGCTCAATTATTCCAGACTTTAGCATCTTATCAACCTTTACACGTAGGTTAGGATTCATCCTATAGGAACTCTTCCTAACTGGGTGTGCACATTCCTTCAAATTGATATTCATCTCACCTAAAGAAGGGTGCACACCTTTTAACTCATGATAGCCCCATGGGAATAAGTCCTGGAAGTCACATAAGAGCTTAATAATCTTTGATACTTCCTATTTTTACCAATAATACCCAATAATGGCTTCCTTGGGCTTATCCTCAGTACCAATGTTAACCTTATTTGTCTTCACAGGAGCATGGTACATGTGTGTCTTCTCATCTACATAATCCATTACCTCACATGCACCTTCAGTGTGGCTAACATATAAATTATCAACTTCGTCTTCATCAATCATATAGACTAATTTACCCTTCTCTTTCTCTTTCTAGGAATGACCCATATGTATTTATTTTGTCTCCTCATGATTAAGTCCCGCCTCAAGATCAGGTTCTCCAAAATGATCTCTAGTGTCTTTGCTTTATCCCCCAATTTGATGCTATTCATTATCTACAATGCTTCATGGACTAAAGGCTTAGTAGAAAAATAAAAAAAAGTTTAGATCATACATGTATTCATCTCTTTCCAGTTTGTTGTTTGTCTTTTTAACTCAACATGAACATACAATGTGCATGCAACCATGCAATAAGGATTAGAACTTGTGTACCCAAAGTGATGGTGGTAAGGCCTCCTTACTCTGCGCCCATGATATATCACACTCATGGATGCAATATGAAGTGGGAGACTTCCCATAAAATTCACATGTTTGTGTAGGTACATTACTCCAAGTAAACTAGTAGAAAAAGAAATTCTCACTACTCACCATTCTAAAAGGCTATCTCTATGTGTTACCCACCATCGCGTTGTCGTCCCACGTAAAGTATAAACCAACATGTTTCTTCTATCCCCTTCATTCTACTATTGAGTCTCAATGACACACAAGAATGTATTGAGATTCCCTTCACTATTATATCTTGGTACCTAAACTAAGCTTTAATGCCTCACCATGCACGATCTGATCATCCTAGTGACTCTCCCTTCTATTTCGCACCCAACTAGTTTATACATTTCATGACCTAGCTATCACAAGCAACACTAGTAGTGTCACTTACCAACTACATGCCCTCCCACTAAAGAACACCTTCTTTTGATGATTCTAGATTCTCTGGATCACAGATTGTCTGACCATATATTATATTATTGTCTTCTTCACTCAAAGGCTCAACATAAGGCTCTTCCTTCTTTTCAAACAAAGATATAATCACGCTCATCTCCTTGTTCTTAAAACTAATGTACCTCTTGTTAAAGCACAAATCATCAATGTTGCATATCACCAGAGATACCCAAGTAATGCTGAAAGTTTTTCTACTTCTGCAAGCTCCAATATCTCGACGTCCCTAGTGAACTTGGCTCTCTAAATGATAGTGGATGCATCCTATTAGAATTTGAGGATTCTATTAATCATGAATTTAACCAACATTAATAAACTATGCAATATTAAATAAATAAACATCACATCACATTGCATAATAATAAAGTAATACTTAAAAAACTAAATAACACAAGACACAATATTTATAGTGGAAAACCATAAGGTAAAAACCACTCTGAAAAGTAACCTTTATTTAAGAGAACTTTTTATATCTAGTAAATCACCTCCTCCTTAGAAAACCTAATCACAAGGGTTAAAACCTTTGATATATTGTATTTTTGAATGTATCAAATGAGGATCCAAAGTCCCTTTTATATGAGATGATCGGGTATGTCTCCTAACTCACCTTTTCAACCATGTCGGTTGACACATATACCAAGGTTTAAAATATTTGATAATAGAAATATAACTATTTCTTATTATTAAATATTTAACCTAAAGTATATTCCTAGGTTTGAATATTTAATAATAGAAATATAAATATTTATTATTATTAAATATTTAATGTTGGACACATATTTAATTAAGGGGTGGCCAACCCACTTAACCATTATGTTCCAACAATACCCCTTAATGCTAAGTGGGATAACATATTCCAGTAGATTACCTACCCGTGGTACACTAAATTATTTACAATCCTTAAACCATAAAGGTTTTAGGCGAGCATATAGGTTGAAGGAATTATAAAACCTTCATCATACTTAAGTTACCTTTTGGTACAATAGGATTTGGAATCCCAAATATAATCCCATGATCAGTGGCTAAGAATGATTTGTGTGTTTTACATGTTCTCGTAAAATATTACTTGAAACCAAGCATATATGAGCCTTTTATAAGCGTGGACATCCTTAACAATATACTTACATTGGATGTTTACTAGTAAACTCAATAACACTAAAGAGTTTACTAAAGACCACCTTTAAGGTCTTTCTACACTTTTTTATGAGAAAGAAGCCAAGGAGGTATACACATGCCCAAAGGTATTTTTATACATGCCCGAATGTCCTTTTAAATTTTCCCGAAGGTATTTATTACAATGCATTTTTCATTTTACAAATACCAAGTTCCATTAGGAGGTGAATTTTTCATGCACACTCCCCCTCAATGACAACTTTGACAATCCAAGTTTTTCACGAAAGTGACACAACTTTGCAGCACTCAGGGGTTTTGTGAAGATTTCAACAACATGTTCTTCAGTAGACACGAACTTGAGATCTATCTCACCACTTAACACCTTCTCACAAATGAAGTCTATATGTATCTTAATGTGCTTCATCCTTTGATGCTATATTGGATTACGTGCAAGATCTATGGTGGTATGGTTATCATAGAACAAAGGAACACTACCTTGATCCTTAATCTTTATCTCATCGAACAACCTATTTAGCCATAGAGCCTCTTTTGCAACTTCCATTGAACTTCTATACTTAGCTTCGATTAAAGAGATAGAAACAGTTTGTTTCTTTTTACTGCACCATAACCAAAAGTAGATTTTCTATCTAATGCATCACTAACATGATCAGAATGACAAAATCCATGTAAGTTAGCATTTTCATCCTTAGTATAATGCAACCCATAATTGATTGTTACCTTAATATATCTAGGATTTATTTTTGAAAGATTTCAATGATCTCTATAAGGTTCCTTCATAAACCTTCAAGAAATTCCTACTACATAGGAAATATCTTGTCTAGTTATGGTTAGATAAATCAAACTACCAACTAACTGCCTATACAAATTAGGATCAAAATTTTTCACATGCAGGTTTAGGATCAAGTTTTAGTCCAACTTCCATAGGTGTAGAAATTGGTTTACAATCAATCATATTAATTTTTTTAGTACATTGGTTACATATTGTGCTTGATAAATAACAATAGAATGCTTGTCTTGAAATAAAACCACGCCAATAAAATGATGTAAGATACTTAAATCAATCATTTCAAAGTATTGTTTTAATTTTTCTTTAATCCTATGAATTAAAGGAGGACTATCACCAGTCATAAAAAATCATCCACATATAGACATAGAGTGATAATGTAACAAAATTCTCACTTAATGAATAGATCATTGTTAGAATAAAAATTAAAAAAAACCCAAATGTTCAAAAAATAATAATTTTTCGCATACTAAGCTCTACGAGCTTGCTTTAAACCATACAAAGTTTTTTTCAACTTACAAGTATAGTTTTATTTACCATTTTATTCAAATCCTTTAGGTCGAGACATGAAAATTTCTTCCCTTTAAATCACCATTCAAAAAAGCATTTTTCACATCCATTTGGTGGATTTCCCACTCAAACTGAGCAGAAATGGCAAACAAGCTCCTAACTGTGCTCATTTTAGCTACATGGGAAAAGGTCTCAACAGAATCTATCCCAGGATTCTGAGTGAAACCTCTAACAAAATTTCTATCTTTATATTTGTCAATACTACCATCATCATTATATTTTACTTTATACAACCATATAGACCATATAATGCTTCTTTTCTCAGGAGGTGGAACTAACTCCTAGGTTTGATTTTGAATCAAGGCATTATATTTAGCCTACATTGCATTGATCCACTTCTCATCCTAAGAATATTATTCAAAACTCTGTGGCTCAGGTTCATACAAGGTCATTATTGCATGGTAAATATGATGGCTTCTGGTCATTTTCCTAAGGTCGGTAGGATTAGAAATTTCTAACACAGTTTGAGCCCCTTTTAGTTTCTTAGCTAGGTAGACATGAGATTAAGACACATCCATAACATCAAAAAAAAAAAATCATGATGATCATTTACCATATTTTTATTATCATAATCAGAACCATCATTAGAAATATTGATAGGATTAAGAATCTCATAACTCTTTGTAGATGCACATAAGCATATTTCCAAAATAACAACATTACAATTTTTAGTTACTTCCCTATTTACAGGGTCATAAATCCTTAAACCTATTGTGTTAATACCATATCCAATGAAAATACAAGAAAAATAAGTCATATAAAGTTTCTTTCTTTTCTTTTTAGGGATATATAAGGAGGTAGGACTACCAAAGACTTTTAAATGTGATACATCAGGATTTTGATTTGACCACTTCTTTAAGGGAGTTGAAAGGTGAATAGATTTGGTAGGGACCCTATTTAGGATGTAGACTTCCATGTTCATTTCTTCTGCCCATAAAAATTCAGGAAGACCAGAAGAATGAAGCATAGTGTGAACCATATCTAAAATAGTCCTATTTTTCCATTCTGCAACACCATTAGACTGGGGATAATGGGGATAAATTAATTCTCTTTTAAAACCATAATCAATAAAGGATCTTTCAAATGCCTTGCTAACATATTCACCACCATTATCTATTCCAAGTATCTTAATTTTATAATTTGATGAATTTTATACATATGCTTTAAATTCCTTACAATTATCAAATACATCAGATTATGTACAAATCATCCTTGTGGAATCATCAATAACAGTCACATCATATAAAGTAGTATTTAACAAAGCTACTTCAAGAGGTCCTCTAACACCACTATGAACAAGTTCTAGCGGTGAAGAGGAAATCTCCTCAAGATGTAAGTCAAAGGGTTTAGCATTTTGTTTCGAGCATAAAAACCCTTCACAAGCATCGTGAGATGAAGACAACACAGGAAAACCTTTTACTAGATTATTTCTAGACATTTCACACAAGCTTCAATAATTCAAATGTCCTAACCTTTCATATCATAGTTTTGAATTATTCAAACTTTGAGATACAAAACAAGATGTAGAAGAAAAATCATAAAAAATATACAGACCATTTCTTTGAATTCCTTCAACAATTATATTATCATCACTATCCTTGATGTACCAAGTATCATTCAAAATTCGAATAGACAAACCATCATGAATTTGTTGTGCACATGAAAAAAAAATCTTTTTAAGTTTAGGAACAAATAAAACATTATTCAAAATACCATTTGCAAATTTTACTTTTCTTTTCTCTATTGCTTCTAAAGATGAGTTATCACCAAGATACACATGTTCATTGATTTTTGTAACATCAAATAAATAATTGGAAATACCAGTCATATGATTTGAAGCAGCTGAATCTAGAATCCATTCAGAATTAGAGGAAGAGTATAAAGCAACATATAATGCAATAGTTTTAGGAAGAACTATCATTTTTCCTTAAATTATATTTAGATAAGATTGTATGTTTCTAATTTTTATAGATATATTTTTTAGATTTACACTCTTCCCTTTTATGTCCAAATTTTCGACATTTGTGACATTTACAATTAAAGCTTACATGAAAATGTTCAGAAGTAACACTTTTCTTATCAACAAATGAAGATTTAGATCTAAAATTTTGATCAGAGAAGGGATTGTGAGGCTTGATTTTTGAATTATGAGCAAGATGTTCCTAAGAGACATTCTTCGTAGAGTCGAAGCTCATCATTGCTTTCTCTTCCTATATCAGAAAAGAAATCAAAGTATTTAAGTCTGATAATTCATCCTCATTTTGATATTAGAGTTTGAGATAGAAATAAAATTCCTAAATCTTTCATGTATATTCAACTGAATAATAAAGTAGATTAATTTTTCACCAATTAAGTAACAATTGCATCCATCTAATTATGCTTTGATATTTCTAATCTTGGCTAAGAAATCAAATACCTTTTCATCTCCTTTCATAGGATTCATAAGTAATTCTAAAACAAGTTTAGTAATCTTAGATAAGCACGTAACTTCATGCATGGATTCTAATTGTATCCATACATATTTAGGATGTTCGATATTACGAATGTATAGAATATATTCATCATTCAAATTGTGAAAAATCTTGGAAAGGGCCTCCTATGTACACTATGAGAATAAATTCATATTTTTCGCAGTCTCTTAACGAGTGGTGGATGCAAGCTCAGTTCCTGAAACAATCATCTAGAGTTTCCTTGCCATAAGTTTTGATTTGACCCCGATCTTCCAAATATTGTAATTGGCCCCATTTAGGATCTAGTATTTATCGAGGAAAAAGTAACTAGACGCCATTGTCTTTCAAATTTCATGAACCTGAAAAGCATACTTCATTATGATATTGTTGGGGTAAACATATCAATTATGCATTGTAATTAGGTCGTTTATTATTATTTTGTATGGTTATGATTATATAACCATTATATTGTTTTATTGCATATATGAAGGATTATTGTTGCATTATTGCAACATCATATTTGTTTGTTCTTTATTTTTGCTTCCCGTATGTATTTTGAAAGCTTATGTAATTATGTATATTTTGTTACACATGTGTAACATATTTTTTGTCTTTACACTAGTTTTCCAATATCTATAAATATTGTAGCCTGCACCATTGTATATGATTTCCTATATATTAATAAAATAAGTTAGGCTTCCACCCCTGTTTGCTAAACTATATTTGGTACCAGAGCAAGTGATCGTGTAGGTTAGAGATATGTTCCAAAGGTAGAAGTGTCTTGGAGAAGAAATATACTTTCTAGGAGAGCTAGTGTTGCCTCCAGTAGCTTCCCAGACATTCGTGCATCCCCACAACCCCCTGTTCAGTTCCAAGTGTTTGGAACACAATTTATTTTTTGCACTGCGCCCCTTGCACTAGGTAAAATTTTGCTGCAGAAAATAAAAAAATTCCCCAATAGGGGTTTCACGGCTAAATCTAGTTGTCCATATTAGTCACTACTACATTTAACAGTTTGTTAAAGCTAGAGGAGTCTTTGCATTTTACATTGATCTACACACCCCTAAGTTGCAGGAGATATGGTTTCTTGCTATGGCGAGTTGTTTTGAAAAGGAGTCGAGCTCCTTTGAGGCCTGTGTGTTGAATTGAAGGCTAAACTCTGACCGAGCTCTCCACAAAGCTCAAACTGAGGTGGTTCGAGACATAGGTGGGTTGCTTTGTAGGAAGTGAGTTGGTTATGTGTATAGGTTGAGTCCCTTTTCAAGCCCCTATCTAAGTTGTGCCATTGTTATTTGAGTCGAGCCATTGCAATACAATGCCGAGATGAGTTGCATTTGCATTGAGCAAGTGAGCTGTTTGAAGAAGTTTTGTAAAACAAAAAAAAATCTGAGATATTTTTGGTTTTGAGACATTTTGCATTCATCCAAATCAAGTCAAGCTCACATTGCATTGACTAAGCAATTTTTTGAACAGTCTGTGCCATACATTGGCGAGACCTATTCCAACGCCATTCCAGAGGGAGATGTATCTAAACAATGAGCCACACATTCTAATGCCCAGATTTTGCATTGATCGGTGCGCCATTGCAAACGTCGAGCCCACCACAACGATTTTCCTACCTCATGAGCAAACTGCTGACCCTGTACAATAAAATGAAGGTGACCATTCTCAAAAGGAGTCAAAATTATCAACAAAAAGTTGTTCCAAAGTATAGGCAAAAGAAAATAAAAGCAACAGATATAATAACGAAGGCTCAGATCCAATTTTTCTGGTATAAACCCTAAACTGCCTGCACGAGTCCGCATCCAATAGACTCCCAGTTACACAAAGTGTCACAACCACGTTTAAAAAGTTTATCTCCCTTTTCATTGTTTTTAAATACAAATTGCTTCAATTTCTTGCCTAAGCGCATCAAGCAATATTATGGTTAGTGGGAAAGCCTTGGAGTTGTGAAGTTGAGGGTTCGATGCCCAAAAAACACATCATTTTTTAAAAACATATGGTTTAGCGGCCTATTTATCAGAACCACCACAATTAGAGGCCCTCTAATCCCCCCAACGATAACTAAAGCCGCGACTAAAATTGGAGGAGAAAAACCTAATTAGGGCTTAAAATTTTCTTTCTCCATATTGGCTTAATTTTTTATTCTGAGCAATTTTTGCAAAAGGGGGGACACCCAAAAACCAAATTTTAAGGCTATTTTTTTGCGGTTTTTTGAAGTGAGATCCATATTGAGCTCTAGAGGCCACCAGAGCCTCACAAAACAATTTTTTTTTCCTTGCATTCAATTTTTCTGCATATTGGATGAAATTGTAATATTTCAGTGTATTTTTCATTGCATTGTAGTAATTTGCAGGTTTTCATATTCAAACACAAAACATTGTAACTGATTTATAACTGACAGAGATTTGTAATAAAAAAATTGGTTCTATATCACTCACAATATATTTGGATCTCATTCACAACATTTGGTATAAATAGTGCCTCTGGGACGGACTTACAGGTAAAGTTGTTACGACTACGACTGCACTTAACACCTTATATAGCTGCAACAATGTCGTCTGGGCATCGAGCCTTTAAATTGATGATTATTAATAAGAAAACAAGTGCACACACTTTGAGCCCTCCAATCCATCTATGAATGATTACACGACGTAAATCCAAAGACTGAAATTATCACGTATGAGGATATTTCTTTGAGTCAGTGTCAATAATCGCACATACCCTTTTCTGTATTGTCCTGGTATCACATATTGGATTCTTTAATGTATGTTAACACCTCTTTCATACACTGCCAATTATATAGAAAGGGTGAGCTTCTTCCACGTACTAACGAGTATATTAGAAGGGCGCATATATAGAAAGGTTAAGTATATCAGACTACCGATATATAGATTAGGAGACCATATACCTGGAGTGATAAGAGCCTCACCCTTTGTCAGTTGATTATGCGAAATGGGCACCAACACCTCCAAGTTCTTTCTTCCAGATTCACAATTTCTAAGAGGAAATAACTATGCATCATGGAAGAAAAAAATCAAAACACAACTTGAGTTTGAAGAGATTTGGAATGTTGTGAATGGTACTATAACCAGATCAACAACTGATACAACTTAACAATAACAATTTGATAGATCCAATTAGAAATCCAAGCTGATAATAATTTTTAGTGTCTAATGATGTGCAACCCCACATTCAAGATGCCAAAACAACCAAAGAATCGATGGATATGTTGAGCACAATATATGAGGCCAAGAACAAGAATACAATACTGAATTTACAAAATCAGTTACACACACTGAAGTTCAAACAAAATAATAAAATAGAAGCTTTTTTTAGAAGAGTTGCAGAGTTGAGGGCTTCACTTCTATCCCTAGGAGAGGAGATCAATGATGAAGCTCTCATTCCCATTTTTCTAAGAGCACTCCCTCCTTCATACCGCATTTGTGTGACGACAAAAAACTTGTTAGATCAGACAGTAAGTTTCGACAAGTTGGTGAATCTATTGCAACAAGAAGAAGCAATGTATAACAAAGATGACGAAGAGGAGAAGATATTTTCTTCTCATAAGAAATGTATAGGAAAAGGAAAAGGTGAATCTCATCAAAAGTCCCAAAATCAGAACCAACATCAGCAAGGGGACAATCGAAAAAATAAGAAACATCCTATCTATAAAAGAGGACATGAGCTGAAATATTCTTGGTATAATACATACAAGAAAGGTTGATCAAGAAAATTTGGACCTCCAAATCAACAATCTCATAAGGGACATTCTAACTAAAATAATGGGTAGAAAAAGGGGAACTGAAAAAGAAAACCCCATTAGAAAGGAAATATAGTTGAGCAAGAAGAACATTCAGATAATTAAGACTTCTTGTACACTGCTCGATCAAGTGAACCTTCCACATTATCTAGTGATGTTTGGTATGTTGATTCAGGAGCCACTTGACACATGATTAGCCACAGAGATTTTTTTACCACAATGAGGGACACACCTTCAGAAAATCATGTTTCATTGGGTGATGATTCTTCGTACACAATACAGGGGATTGGAAACATTTCTCTACCCCTTGGTCCACAAAATTGTAGATTATCAAATGTACTATATGTCCCTGGGTTGATAAACAATCTACTATCAGTTAGTCAACTCCTGGATCACAATTTGAAAATTGACTTTGATAGTCATTCCGATAAGAAAATGTGTTTAATTCGAGACAAATCACGAGGCTCAAAAATTATTGTAAAAGCCTCTAATGTGGGACGTATGTTCTAGCTTGATTTCATCCACAGATGATCAGGCACTTGTGGCTAAGAAATATTCCTCTGCATAGTTATGGCATCGAAGACTTGGTCACACCAGTTTCAAGTATCTTGAAACATTTCACCGGTATAACATGGTAAAAGGATTGCCATCACTCCAGAAGGATATGGATAAGTGTCCTCACTACCTAGCAGGAAAACAACACAGAGCTTCCTTCTAGAAGAGTACTTATCAAGCTTATGGTAAGCTTGATCTGGTTCATGTTAATCTTTGCAGAGCGATGCAACCAAGTCATTCTGGATTCCTATACTTCATTCTTTTTGTTGATGATTATTCAAGAAAAATGTGGATATATTGTTTTCGTAAGAAAAGTGAAGATTTTGAAAACTTCAATACTTTCAAAGTGGTTGTAGAGAACGAAACTGGTCATCACATCATAACTCTCTGCTCATATTGAGGGGGGAATTCACCAGTGATGAGTTCAAATCCTACATAAAATCTCACAGAATTTGTCAACAAATGCCTCTTCCACACACACCACAACAGAATGGTTTTTTTGAGAGAAGAAACCGTACTATCACAGAAATTATGTAATGCATGATCGATGATTATAGACTAACAAGGACATTCTGGGTAGAATAAGAAAAGAAAACAATATATTTGTTAAATAGAGTGCTCTTGATGGAGTAACACCATAGGAAGCATGGTAAAAAAGGAAGTCATTTGTTGCACACCTCAGAGTATTCGAGTGCAAAGCAAGTATGCACATACCTAAGAAAAATAGAAAGAAGTTGGATGCAAAGTCATAAAAACTCATCTTCATTGGCTACAATGAAGATACTATTGGGAACAGGTTAATGGATACAAATACTAGGAAAGTCTACACTAGTAGAAATGTTGAGTTTTTGAGAACGAAGTAGAGACTCCTCCTCAAGACTCACCTGATGTAGATTTTTCACCTGTTATAAAAATAGAAACTGATGTTCCCACAAAAGATGACAATGATGATGGGGATGATTGTGATTATCAGATAGAACCAAAACCCACATGAACAGTTCAGTGTATGCCCAAGTGGTATATTAGCATGCTACGAGATGTAAAATTAGATGCTCCGCCGGATACATCCACCACTGGACCACGGAATCATAGTAAGAATGATAAGAATTAAACTTTTCTTTAATGGGTAGAGTTATTGAATCTTTTGAACCCTCTACAGTCCAAGAATCCCTACGATAAAAATATTGGAAAGATGCCATGAATGCTGAGTATAAGTCAGTGATGAAAAATAAAACTTGGCATCTTGTCGATCTTCCACTAGGGAAGAAACCCATTGGTTGTAGATGGATATTCAAAATAAAGTACAAAGCAGATGGGACCATAGAAAAGTACAAAGAAATACTAGTAGCAAAGGGGTATGCACAAAAATAAGGTATTGACTAAAAGGAGACATTTGATCCCATAGATAAGATCAAAATGATTAGGATGATCTTTGCACTTGCTGCATAGTTTGGTTAGAAAGTCCATCAGATAGACGTGAAAAGTTCCTTTCTTAATGGAGATCTACAAGAGGAAGTCTAAATGACTCAACCTAAGGGATATGTTGTACCTGGTCAAGAAACAAAGGTATGCAAACTTAGGAAATATCTGTATGGCCTTAAACAGGCACCCCGGGCTTGTACATCAAAATTGATGAGCATCTCACACAACATGGATTTGTTAGAAATACATTTGATCCTAATATCTACCTCAGAAATCAAGGGGGAAGATTGCAATTGTTGTTGTCTATTTCGATGATCTAGTCATCACTGGAAGTTCAGTGAACATGATTGATGCAACAATGAAAGATCTTAAATGATCATTCACCATGATATATCTTGGGCTGATGCACTATTGTCTTGGATTGGAAGTATGAAAAAAGGAGAATCACATATTTGTTTCTCAATTGATGTATACCAAGACAACACTCAATAAATTCAGGATAATGGATTACACACCTATTTATACACCTATGGAGACGAGACTGCAATTATATCACTCCCATCCATCTCCTGCCATAAATACAACTCTCTATCCATAGTTGATTGGGAGTATCATTTACCTCACATATACTAGACCATATATCAGCTTTACAGTGAGCTATCTTTCCAAGTTCATGCAGGAACCCTGAGTTTGTCATTGGAAGGCAACAAGGTGAATCTTGAGATATCTTAATGAAACATTAGATTTTGGTCTAGAATACAAGAAGAATGATCAATTCTTCTTGAATGGATACTCGGATTTAAATCATGCAGGCAATATTGATGACAAAAAATCCACTTCAGAATTTGTGTTCTTTTTGGGATCTCGACCGATATCATGGGGAAGCAAGAAACAACACTTTGTTTCTCACTCTTCTACAGAAGCCAAATATCATTCTACAGGTGAAGTTATCTGTGAAGCGATATGGATACATCACATACTTAAAGGACCTAGAATATCACAGGACAAATTAACCACCTTGTATGTTGACAATGAAGGTGTTCTCAAAATTATTCGCAATCTAGTTTTTCAGGAAAGAACAAAGCACATTGATGTACATGTACATTTCATACATGAGCATGTCTTGAAACACAATATACAACTTTAGTTTTTCTCAATGGATAAACAACGAGTAGATATCTTCACAAAGTCACTCACATGTGACAAGTTCAAGTTGTTTAGAGAGTTCCTTTCCTCATCCGTTGAGGCAATGCAAAATTAAGGGGGGATATGTTATGGTAGAAATTTTAATTATGCATTATAATTAGGTGGTTTATTATTATTTTGTATGGTTATGATTATATAACCGTTATATTGTTGTATTACATACGTGAAGGATTATTATTGCATTTTACAAGAACATATTTGTTTGTTCTTTATTTCTACTTCCTGGATGTATTTTGGAAGCTTATGTAATTTTTTTTTTGTTTCACCTGTGCAACATATTGTTTTTTTGTACATTGACTGTCCAATATCTATAAATATTGCAACCTACACCATTGTATATGATTTCCTGTATATTAATAAAATAAGTTAGGCTTTCGCCCATGTTTGCTAAACTATAGATATAATGCATCATTGAGTTAGAAACATATTAATAAAAAAAACGACAATACCCATATTTTATGATATAAAAAATTGTATTATTTCATTAAAAATTCAATTATTATAAAGAAATAACTAATTCTGTCATAAAAATGCATACTAATTAACTTCCCATAGTCAAACAATGACCCATATTATAAAGTGCACTGCATTATACTCCATACCTATCATAAAAACTTTTTCCGACCATATAGAAGAGAAGATGAAACCCCTAAAAATGCTAAAGAAAAAATTTATGAAATTTTTTAATATAGATAAATATATGGATAACTTAAATTTGACGTCTAAATGACCGTCATTCTGCCTTATTTTTGGTCTTCCAGGACAGTTATTTGACCGTCAATTTTAACATAGTGAAAATTTCCTAGATCTGGCTAGCTTAAATGTGACGTGTAAATGACCGTCATTTTGCCTTATTTTTGGTTTTCCATGAGGGTCATATGACCATCAAATTTAACACAATGAAAATTTCCTGTGTATTTCCAAAATATGAAATTTCATAATTTCTTCTTCTGTATAGTTTCAGACAAATTCTATTTATAAATTGTAAAATATAAACAACTATAATTTTTTTTAGAATAGTTTATATAATATAAACTATAATGATATTTATTCTATAGTAAATTTTTATTTAAAGAATATAGTTATAAAAGCTATAATTTTTTCTAAAAAAAATCAAGCCCTATTAGAGGGGGGTCCAAAGGACACGAGCATATTATTTTGAAAAAAAAAGGTACAAATAGTAAGAGAATTTTTACTAGGTACAAGGAGATTTCGAATCACATGAGATTACAAATTAACCTAGAGATTTACAGAGGGGACAAGTAATTTCACCCGGCCAATGAAATAATTTGAAATCCCTATTTTCATGAAACTTGTCTCCTCCCTTCATTTACTCTTGAATTTTACCTTTGAAAACATTTACCCTGCGCACATTTAAAACTCTAGAGAAATAGAAATATTTCATATATTACTTTACCCTTACCTGTATGAGTTGTAAAGAAAATTTTGCATCCAGTAAATCACCTCCTCCTTGGAAACCCTAATCACAAGTGTGAAAACCTTTGATATATTGTTTTTCTAAATGTATCAAATGAGGACCCAAAGTTCTTTTTAGATGAATTGATTGGGTATGTCTCCCGACTCACCTTTTTAACCATATCGGTTGACACATATATCAAGGTTTAAAATACCTGATAATAGAAATATAACTATTTCTTATTATTAAATATTTAACCTAAAGTATATTCCTAGGTTTGAATATTTAATAATGTTGGACCCATATTTAATTAATGGGTGGCCAAACCATTTAATCATTATGCTCGAACACATATTTTAGTACCCCAATACGCATCACCTTAGTTTTGTTTTCCATATATCAAACATTCAAAGATGTTTGTAATGTATGCCTTCCCATTTGATTCCATGCTTCTAGAGTGAGTACATTTACCTCACCATGTATCTATAAAAATATTCCTTACTAACCAACCATCAATCACCATCAAGTGTGATCTCCTTGACAAATTCATGGTCCTGAGGTGGTAGATTTGCATAAAGTATCTACCTCTTGCACTCAACTCCTACACGTGGAAATTTTCTCAAAGCCATTACCCTAATATAGGAAATATATTCTCCTGATGTAACATCTTACACACTTCTTTCAGGTCATCCACATCCTTCTGCGGGAGTTCAACACTCTTTCCATGTTCTCTTACGTGTGTAGGTGTTATTTTAAGCACTATATTTCACCCTACAGATCTCCAATGACTCCCAAAGTCTCTTGATAGACCTCCTTCTAATGTGTTGTGTCTAGATACATCATGTGCCACTTCCTCCCTTGTTATAATCAGCTTCGAATTTAGAGGCTCATGTGCACGTGCTTCCTCGGCACACGTTGTAACCTGCATGGGTTGTAATTCTGAATCACTTATCTTTTTAGGAATCCATTGATCACCATTTGCATGTTGTACCTTGATCATCTCGAAACTATTGTCTTTCTTATTGTTTTTACTCATGTGCTCATATAGGTCCGGGAAATCCTCTAGCTTATGTGGCTTCCCACACCATGAGAATGTTATATTATGAGGGAAATCCCATTGGTAATTATTAGGGGATCTATAATTACAACAAGTTCCTCTAGAAAACCTATCTCTACCACCATCGAAATCATGACCGCGATATCCTCCACAGAATCCCTCATTATGTTATCCTCCCTCCTCCTTAGACCTGCTCATGACACTAGTCTAGTGCACTCCTATCTCAATGTCTTCTTGGATGTCATCAATCAATTTCCAGTCAGTAGTGTCATGGGTATGAGAATTATAAAACTTATAGTATATGGGCACCTTCTTTTGAATCACACACTGTAAAAGAGAGAAATCCCTAACATCATGATTTAGGTGATAAACTTCACAATCTAATAATAACTTGTGTACTTACTTAGGTGGGAAGTTATCTTTAGTATGTCCCTCCACTTCAAAATCTATGCACCATATTCCACTACGCATCTCATGTCCTGAGTTGGAAAAAAGCTCCTCTAAATATTTCACCACGGATGTAATCTACACCTCTATGAATGGGCTCACTCCAGTATCACCACTTCAAATAACCTCAGTGCGCAAAGAGGATTCCAAAGCCTCAGATAGATCCACATGTCTTATGAGAGAGTGCTCTTCAGAATAGAGTCAAAACTTCTCCAAAAAACCACTATACATGCTAAATAGGGTGAATGTCATTAGAAAACTTAGATGATAAAGTCTAAAAATGTGTGTCATACTCCCTCACGCTTTCAGATAAACCTTGTTTGATATCTTTGAGTGCATTAATGCTCTGTTTTTTGAGCTCTAGGATGTGAAACTCAATGAAAAATGTAGTGCACAAAGCATTATAATCTACCACATTATTATTTTGGTCATACTTCCTACACATACTATGTGTGAACCCTTGTAGTGTAGTAGCAAACTGACTAAACTTCCTATATAAGGTTGTAATCCTCTTAGCGCACCATAGTATTTCACACTTATGCACATGCTCTGTTGCATCTTCAATACTTCTCTACTATGGTAAATGGAGAGAAATCTGATAGTAAACTTGAGGTGTCATTTGGAATGGTTGCTAATGCGGTGGTGGCTGCGGTCCCTGTCCACTAGATCCAGAATAAGAACCTTCACTAGTATTTCCTTCTGATTCACCTGATCCTCCTAAGCCCCTTGTTACGAGTTGAAAACCACTTGACATACACCATTGTGTCACAATAGTGGTACCATAATGAGTTATTGTAGTTTTTAATGTCATACTTTGAACAATATATACGTTGATACTCTGTCATGAGGATGCGCCTGAAAACAACCATGTAATCTAACTTCCAAACAACGGTGCTGACTATCCTACCATGGGTGTATTATCCTAAAAATTGACAAGGACAATTTGTAGGTAACCATACGTAAATTCTATTTTTGTCACTAAGGAACTCTATTAATGTTTGAAATGATCCAAAACTCCCTTTCGAAAATCAAGTTTTTTAAAAATTAGCCTTTTTTAGCTTCTTTAAACTCGGTGCAAAAAAATGGTGAGTCGACACTCTCAAAAGCACACCTTTTTGAAATAGGCGCATAGGAATTCTCATGTCGACATACCAAAATGTGCACCCCTTAGAAAGCCCTTTGGGGCACAAGGAAATGTTGTGTCAACATCATAAAACATGCGCCCAAGTATGTGCGCTAAGGTGCGGAAAATGGTGTGTTGACACCATGAAATGTGTGCTAAGGCACTGAAAGTATTATGTCAACACCAATAAAATTGTGCCAAGGCACATTTTAACCCGTGTTGACACTCTGAAAAGTGCGCCAAAGAAAGTTGGTGAAATAATAAATGCCAGTTTTTTCTATAAATAGGTGCCCGACACCTGTCATTTTCACGAATTGAAAATTGTAAAAAGTGTTTTCTTTATGCCTGTCAGCTATCCTTATCACCCCTGCGATGTCATTTTTTGAGCTTGTGGACCCCAACACTCGTCCTTCATCTTTTATAAATCTAGGTAAGTGGCTTCTTGTCATCCTCGTTGTTGTTATGGTTTTTGTTTTTGGCTGTGTTAGGTTTTAGGGTTGTTAAAAAGATTAAATCTAAAAAAGAGGAACCTAATAATCTATAATCAACTAGAAATCCCTTTTCCTCTCCTTCCTAGATCTATAAATCTGGAAGGCCCCTGCCTCTGAAGAAACCCAAAGACTCATCTTTTCCTTCCTGTTTCCTTGCCAAAACAAATCCTCTCTTTACCATCTGAGATATCCAAAAAGAGAGAAAGAGAAAGAAAACGAAAATAATCTAACCCTTGTTAAACTGATGAAAAGTCCTTGGCGCGATGTCCTATCCTTGCCATATTGTGAAATTCCACCTTGGCACACTGTCCTTTCTTGCAACATGAACCTAACCCATGCCCAGTCTAAATAACACTTAGCAACTTTCATGAGGGCGCAGGTGCAATCTGCACAACATCAACAAAAGCATGTTGAGTGCTTCAAAACTCATGCCACTGTGCATTTTTCCTTTGGCACATTGTACCTTCTTGCAACATCTCTCAAAGTTGTGCCTTGGCGCAACTTAAACCCATGCAACACATATCTTTTAGTGTGCACCCAATCAAAGCATTTTTTTCCCTAAGGTGCAGGCACATTTCCCTTAACATCAACATGACATGTTGTATGTTATAAACTGCGTGCACCCTGTGCTTTACCCTTTGGCACTGCAAACTTGTCCATGTTAACGCCTCTACAAAATTGCACCCTTTATAACCTTGGCGCAACTTTTCTCATATAAACACGGGCGCACCTTTTTCCATGTTCGACATCTTCAAAAGTGCGCCCAACAATAAAAGGCTTCTGCATAGCATGCTATGAACCTGTGCCTTGCGCCCTAAGCCTTATAATTGCTCATTCTTCTTTCTGCAAAGCTTTCATTATGAATAACATGACAGTTGACATGGCTCTTCTGTGTTGGACCTCCTTGATCCTTCTTGCAGAAAAACAAATAGCCATCCTTGAGCTCACACATGTCTTCATCAAGCAAGAAACCAACAAAGTCTAAAGCTAAAGCAAAGCAGTCAGAACAAGAGATGAAGTACAAATATCAGAAAGTTAGGATACCTAACTCATATGTAGAGAGCAACCTCAACATCAAGAGACTCTCAGCTAGGGCATATTGAGATGGATGACTTTTGGGCAAGGACCAACCAGGAAAGCAGTGGCCCGTGGATGAATAAACTAGTGGGCACTGGGTTGCACTTTACAGCTGGGCTGCCAGTAAGTGTTTTAAACAATGAATTTATTATGTTGGTTGCTTGGTGTTACAACAAGGACACTAGATGTGTCAAAGACAAAGAGAAAAAGATGATCATTGACCTCACAGCCCATCACTTTGAACTAACCCTAGGCATTCCTCATCATAGGCAATATGTCGCCATAGGATCTAGAAGAATGCAAGAAGGCCTGGGATGACAATGAGGATAAATGCATGCAAATGATGAACAAAATTTATCTAAAAAATAAGAAGTTGGTAAGCAGATGGCCACAGACCATCCACGTATAGTGACTTCAATGAGGAATTGAGTGATACAATCACCTTCCTGAACAGAATATTTGGGCTTCCTGACATGCCCATTATTTCCACAAATGGATGCTGAGGTACCTAGAGACCATGAGCAAGAATATGCCTGATCAGCAGTTTTCGCTGGGGTGAAATCATCAACGACACCATCTCCCAGCAGCTTCAACAAGTCCTAACAACTGGGAAGTTCTACATGAATTCCTATGTTGTATACACTGCAACATCAACAAGAGATTTTGCAGGCTTAGCTCGAAATGGGGTATGGCCCCAGGTCAAAATATATGAATTCTACCTAGAGCTAAATACTCAAGGCCAAGCATCTCCCAGTTCTCCAAGATTAATGATGCCTTTTTCTATGAGGTAATCTACTTACTGAGGCTAAATATGAGACACGGTCAGACCATCCCGAGTGTGATTGTTGCCATGAAGAAATGGGGAGCATTGTTCACATAAATTCCCCACATTCACATATCTCAGAGCAGTGAATTTTGAGGGTGAACTGACAAAGCTACCAAGGTATGCAAGGCCCAAGCTGATCCTCTTGGAGTTTTCAAGGCAACTAATCACTTACCATGAGAATTGCATGAAGAGAAAGAAAGGAGGAACTCCATTCCCCCTTACAGTTGGCCGATACACCTACACCACACTTACCAAAGCATGGGAGATGTATGTTGAAGCTTGAATTGCTAAATTTGAAGCACAACTTCCCAACAAGGCCCACCTTTGATTGCCGGAGTTGCCTCCCAAGGGAAAAAATTGATCCCATCCATGTTCCTGAGATCGAGGACATCTGGATCGACCTGACACATGAAATAGACATCAGGTGGAAAGGATCACTCCCGGCTAGCTCTGGAAGAGATCATCCACTATGGCGTAGCCATTGTCCCAAAGGGATTCCAAGAGACTGATCAAGAAATTGATTAGGTTTACCTTGACACGGATGGGGACGATTGGCCGTTTCACAGAGGTCGACAGAGCCAAAGCTCCTAAGACCATTCAAGGAAAGGGTTAATCCCACGTTGCAGCACACTGAACATTAGTGCAAACAGAATGGTCTCACCTACCTCGGAGTAGATTTCACTACTTCCCCTTCAGGTAGAGCACCTCTAAGACTGGCCCAAGTGCTGAAAGGAAAAGGAAAAGACAAGGAGGGAGAATCAAGCAAACAAGAAGAAGCTCCTCAAAGCCCTCCTACTACTTCGTAAGAAACAAGTGGTTGACCTGGTGTCTCCAGGTAAAGAAGAAGAAACAACAGAAGTTTCAATGGATACATCCACTCAGGATGTTATCACAGCTACAACTACTGAGGTACCCACCATTCCTTCTTCCGCTCCTTCTCCTCCCCTGTCATTGAAGCATCTATTCCTATGGATGTGTCTTCTTCTCTCCCTTCCTCCCTTCCATCTCCCACCTCTTCCATCTTCTCCTCTCTCGCGGATCTGTCACCTCAGTGTTCCCTCCATCCAATTGCAGATCCCTTCCATCTCCATGTCCTTTTCTTCTCCTGTAGTAAATCCAGGCCCCACAAGTAGCAATAGCGTGTTGGACTCCTTGTCGATGCCACCACCAAGTGTTTCAATGTTCTTCCCTTTGGCCTCTACAGTTACTTCCCCTTTCACTCCCGTTTCTTCTTCTATTCTCTCTACTCCCACTCCCATAAGTCCTAGCTGGATTTCCATGACCATCTGGGTCAGCACAAGAGAAAGGTTCCCATCGTACCCATGGACTTCTCTGTCATTCCGAAGAAGGGACCCAAGAAGTAGAAAGTGATAACTCACTTTTCTAAGAGCACTTCGGGGGAGAGAGTCATGGAGATTGCATATCCGGATCCCACCAAAGAAAAGAAGGATCTATCTCCCACAAACTTCACAGTGACTCAAGTCACAATGGGAACCTCATCTGAAAGCCTATGAAGGAGAGGCCTTGTCTGCAGTAGATGCTCTTTGCAAGAAACTTCAAGAAGAAAAAGAGGAGAAGAGAATACTCAAGGAACAAGAACAAACATCTTCTCCAAGCATTGCAGAGAATGGGCAACGCTCCTCCTGTGACTGCCGCCGAACCTACTGAAGTTCTCAGTCAGGAAAAAATAAATGAATATGCTAAGATTGGTGAACAAGGCACAACTGTATCCTCTTGGATTGAGTGAATCCTCAGAGATAGTGAGGAAATGATTAAGAAATTCACAGTGCTCTACCAGGATATAGATCATGCAAATAAGGAGCTACAAGTAGTAGCAGGTTCCCTCTCTGAGGAGTTGGACAATGCCAGGTTGCAACATGAAACATTCCAAGAAATGGCTAACTGCTCAGCTGAGGACCTATTAAAGGTAGGCGTCATTGATCACCCGTGGGCACATAATAAAGCTCTCGTTGCATTAGATTACCAGGTCGATCAAATGGAATATATCCTGGAGAGGATAGATAAAATCAAGGATGAAGCCCTGGATGCACAATATAACATGGAGTAGACAGTTACAAAGATGTCTCCAGGGATGCTCAATGAATCATTCACCTTGAGGGAAGCAGACGATACATTCCAGTGCTTCAAGGCTATAGTCACTCAAGGTTTGGCACCAGAGGTCACTTTCGACCGAGAGTCAATCAATAACCTCTTGGCCTGCCGTGATTTCATTGGCTTCTTGATCGATGCGTGTGAGGAGTTCACTCGGTTACCTAACAAGCTCAAGAATGAAAAAGTAAACTTGTGAAGTCATTGGTGACCATTTCAAAGGTCCCAGATCATAATCAACTTCCAATCAATGATCAACAAGTTTATGGAATATCGAGCGCACAGTGTCACATCAACTCTCTTGATCAGAAGCAAGACACTTAGTTTAAGTAAAGAGATGATGAGGAGTAGTTTCTCCTTTTGTGTACGCTTTGATCATTTTTGTAAAAAATATTTAAAAAGCATGTTGGCATTTATGATGACATCATCCATGTTGCACCATGGGATGTTGCCATCCAAAAACTTTCCCAAAGTAAACTTTTGGCTTTTTAGATATTTTGTAAATAGTGGTTGGTTTGTTTTTGTCTTCTTTCCTCTTCTCCTTCTATAAATACTGGAATACTTGTTGTATTCCAGGTGGATATTTTTATATGAAAAGAGAAGTGAGGAGAGGAAGACTTTGTGCTTTCTTGTAACAGAAGAAATATTAATACATATGCTCAGACTTTGTGCTCAATATATGTGTTATTTGCATCAGATCTTTCTTAAGTTAGATCTATGTTTTTTATTCTGTTGGATTCATTCCTATTATCGTCATATGTTCATCAGTATTGCTTTATTTGTTTATGCAAGTAAGTTTGGCTCTGTTTACTACCAGCCCAAAGCATAAACCTTCTGACCTTTCTGTCTTGGAATTCATTTCTTTTCTTCCTTCAGATCTATCCTTCCTCCGTTCCTTCTCTCCTACCTTTCTATTCGTAGTTGGAATTACCTCTACTGGGATGAGATCCCAAACCCCCTAAAGTTAGAATAGTGTAGATTTGCACAGATTCCTGCTTGATAGATTAGTAATAAACCAGTTTCACTTTGCTGTCTCAAAGAGGGGCTATGCCCTGCACACTGTTGGCCTGTTTCCCCACGACCTGCCTAACCGACAGATTTTCAAACCAACAGTTTTTGGTGACTCCACTGGGGAACTAACTAAGGAAATAATTAAAAAACTGTAAAAATAACTACCAATTTGCAAATTTTAACTCTTTGTTAAAAATTAAATTTTTTGTAAAAGTGATCAAAACTAAAAATTTCCTTATACAAATCCATAGATCTGGACCAGAATAGGAGCTTTTAGTTCACTGATTTTTTACAAAAACTTGTATATTTTAGTAGATCTAAGATTATGACATTTTATGATATTTTCAAAACCTTGCAAAATTCAGGTCAAAGATCTGAAAATCAGCTTTCTAAATTAACCCACTTTTTATCCTTGTTAATCTTTGTCAGAAAACTGCAATCGGTTGTTGTTAAAAAAGGATAAAATTAAAAATTTAAAAGTACATGCTACTGATTTTTGCCAGAAAAATCAGAAAATCAGCAAGTACAAACAAACAGATTGTTGTAAATCTACTCTTAATTGTTGCAGATCTGAATGGCTACGCTGAGGGGTGAACAATTTACTCATAGCAGAAGAGCTCATGGAGAAGTTGATCCAATATTTGATCTACTTAGAAGGCACAATGTCAATATCACTCTAGCACGATTCGCATCACTAAGCTCAACGGATCGATCAGCAAGAAGTGTCTCGCCTCCATGAAAGAGCCGGATTTCACAAGGTGCCTCGACATCGATTTGCAATGCTCTTTTGCTAAGCAGAACCACACTCCCTGCTCGTGTTCTTTTTCCCAATTTTCAAATGGCAGGTAATCTACCTGTACCATGGGGAAAAACCATGGGTCCTCTAGCACTGCGACATCCAGTACACCCCCCTCCCTAGCAGGAATCACAAGAATTTCCTAAAGTTTGATGGGAGCGGAAATCAAAGCACAGACATGCATATAGCTGAATTTATTCTTTCATGTAGTATTCTGGATGTGACTCATGAAGATGTGTTAGTATGTCTCTTTCTTGAGACCTTGCAAGGGCCTGCATCAGAATGGTTCCAACATTTACTAGCCGGATCCATCACCAAGTTGGGCCACATTACGGACTGCATTTGAAGACAGATACAAGCCTTCAGAAGATGCATTCGTGTTATTGTTGCGAATCACTCACATGAAGAAGGAGGCCAATGAAACCATGCATGATTTTATCACCCGTTTCAATTCACTGATCAACCATGTACCTCCTTCCATGATGCCAACATTAGAGAATCAAAAGTGTTTCTTCTTGAACACCATGAGTTCGAAAGTAAGTTTCTTACTTTTACAAGAACAGATACCTACCTTGGTCCTTGCCTAGGCTATGGCTATTCGGATAGAAGACAACCTTCTTATATCCAGTGAGTTAAGATGAGAGCCATCAAAATCAAAGGCTTCAACTTCTTCTCAGGCTACCTCATCAGATCCAGCATTCTAGAAGATGGCAAATGACTTGCTCTTCATTAAAGAAGCAATTGGCTCAAACATCGTCTACCGCTCCGTACCAGGATATCCCACGAGAGGAACTTCACTCCCAACAACACCCCTCAAAGGCCGTATTTTCTGGCTGCTTCTCCAAGGTTAGCAATTGAAGCCCCTCTGGTTAATGCCTTGGTTGAAATCGAAGAAGATGATACAAATTACGAAGAACCTTTGTCGCAAGGTGAAGATGATCAAGATGTCGGTGAACCGACTTGAAACTCTACTATCGGGTATATGGAATTTGAAGACGAGGAATCTGATGAAGAAGAGGGTACCCAAGGGTATGCAAGCGGACAATCATATGCAAGTTTTCACTTGCTCATAAGGAAAAGAAGTGAAAGATTGCTGCTGAAAAACAAAAGGAAAAGACTGTGGTAACTCCTCCAACGATCACTAAAAGAGGTAATCCCCTTCCTACTCAACCTCCCATTAAAAATTTTGTAAAGAAACATTTTCCTCTCATTTCTCCTCCAATTCAGCCTTCCTCCAACTCCATAAAGACCAGTAATCCCCCTCCACAAATGTGAAATGAAGGACTCATTCCTTCATTAGCACAACCCTTGGTCACATTTGATATAATCAATCATGCCAAAAAGACCAAGATCTAGATGTCTGAAGTTGAATACCTTCAGTCCAACCCAGAGTAGCTTGTAAGATTAACTAAGTATATCCAAAGCCAGGCTGCCATCCTTCCTCCCATTTCCCCAAAAGGAATTCTTCCCACTCCTCCTACGTCTCACGTAAATGTTGCCATTGACTTCTGCATCAAGGGAAAATTGAACCTTTTTACCTATCTCTCCTGATCAATGGTCATAAACTAAGCAACTATATAATTGATTCTGGAGCTTCTGACAATGTTATGCTAGCAAAGGTCACCCATGCTTTGGGCCTCACGCTTACTAAACCTTTTGGCAGATGCTACTCCATGGAAACCAAGAAGGTACCATTGATTGGTCAGATCAAGGATGCGCAGTTCGCATTCGCAGCATTTCCTGAGAAAAGGGTAAAAATGACTATTCTCATAGCTGATATTCCAGTAGCATATGGGATATTGCTAGGGAGGAGCTTTTGTAAGAAGTTGGTGGGGAAATTCATATGGACTGGTCCAAAGCTAGGATTCCTGTCAAAGGGGTGATGCAAATGTTAGAACCAAAATCACAAAAGAAATATCTAGTCACCAACTCTGATGACCCCAAGGCTCAGATTCTCTTTGAATCATCAGGGATGGGAAATTATTTCTTTTCCACCATGACTCAGATAGAATGGATGTTCTCATCCAAAAAGAGGATCTCAACAAAGTATGGACATTACAGTTTGATGGCAGTTGTGCAACAAGTGGATGCGGTGCTGGGGCTGTTCTAATATCTCATGAAGAGGAGATTTTCCCTTTTTCTTTCAAATTACAGTTCTTCAATAAATAATACTACTTCTAAGTATGAATCCTTGTTACTTGGCATGCAAGCTGCAAAAGAGAAAGGAATCAAGAATCTAAGAGTGCAAGGTGATGCTGAGCTAATTGTCAATCAGGTAAAAGGGATATATCAAGTAAAGAATGACCGGCTCAGACACTACCACAATGTAGTATGGGATAACATCGAGGAGTTTGACGCTTTCTCAATCAAAGTAGTTCCATGAGACTCAAAATGACATGGCTAATTCATTGGCAGTCTCAGCCTCTCTCATGCTCCCTCATCCAGGGTTAAAAATAGATACATATACCATTGAAGTGGTTTTTCCACCCAAGTGTGCCAGATAATTCACAGCACTGGCAAGTGTTCAATGATGACAACCAACTTATCACCTTTTTGGAGAAAGATGACAATTTCAAAAAACTTCATTTCGATGGATCAACTTCTGCGTGTCGTGAGTCTCTCACCGGTCAAGCACATGAATCTAAAAAAGAAATAGTGATATAGCTCAAAGGAAACAAGATTCTGAAAGGTTTAGTTTCCTTAGAATGATTATTTGATAATCATGACCATTTTGTCAAGAAAAAGTGACAGGATGATCCTTCCTCTTCTCTGGAAACTGAATCCGTCAATCTGGGTACTACGGAACATCCTCGTTTCCGTGAACATTGGGAAGTGTTGTACGCCCGAGGAAAAGTGAAAATTCATTAAGTTACTGAAAAAATACATGGATGTATTAGCATGGTCTTATGCTGATCTGAAGTCTTTCAAGCCAAAGGACATTCAGCATGACATCCCACTCAAGGACGATGTCAAGCCTTTTTGTCAAAAGCAAAGGCACTACAACCCCAAAATCTCAGGTACCATCCAGGCTGAAATTCAGAAGATGCTGGATGCAAGAATTATTTTTCCAATTCATCACAGTACCTGGGTTGTAAATATTGTACCTTTGTGGAAGAAGAATGGCGAGATACACATATGCATGGACTTTCACAACTTGAACCAGTCATCCTTAAAGGATAACTATCCACTGCCAATAATGGATCAAGTGCTACAGGCAGTAACCAGTTCAAAAATGTTGTCTATGCTTGATGGTTTTTTAGGTTACAATCAAATTCAAGTCACGCCTGAAGATCTGTTCAAAACAACATTCACCACTCCTTGGGGTACCTTCACCTACAACAGAATGTCCATTCAGTTTGATCAATGCTGGTGCTACCTTCCAATGAGCAATGGACTTTGCATTCAAAGGTATGATGGGAAAGGTCATCGTAGTTTACCTAGATGACCTGACTGTGTTCTCTAAGAAATGAAGTGATCACTTTGATCATTTAGAGCAAGTCTTGATCAGATGCCAAGAGCATGAGATTTCACTAAATCCCAAGAAGTCAGTTTTTGGGTCACAGAAGGAAAGCTGCTTAGACATGTCATTCAGCAGAGAAGGAACTAAGATAGATGTCGAAAGGGTCAAGGTTATTCAGAGCCTTACTTTACCTACAAGCAAGGCTGGTGTTCACTCTTTCTTCAGAAAGGTAAATTTTCTGAGATGCTTTGTTCCCAATTTTTCTTGAGAAGACTCGTCATATATCTAATATGATGAAAGGGTCCCAAACATTCCAATGGAGTGAGGAAGGTAGGACATCATTCGAAGACATAAAAACCTCCGTCACTTACGCTCCAGTTCTGGTATGTCCTGACTTCAACAAAGACTTCATCATGTACAGTTATGCATCTGTGCATACTGTATCAGCTATCTTGATGCAAAATAACTCCGAGGATATTGAATCCCCGATTGCTTTCATGAGTTCTCCTCTTAAGCCTCATGAATTGAAAATGTCATAATTGGAGAAGCATGCCTTTTCCATGGTAAAAACAGTCAAAAGTTTCCGCTACTACATTCTGAATTCTCATACAGTAGTGCTTGTTCCAAACACGGCTGTTAAGTCTATCCTAACTCAACAGGAGTTAGGGAGCTTATGAGGGAATTGGATCACAAAGGTCCAAGAATACGATCTAGACATCAGACCAACCCAAGTTGGTAAGGGATAAGGGCCTGTGTCAATTAATGGCTGAAAATAAAGACTCAGAGGTACCTGAAGAGAAAGTTGATCACGTTGATGTAGAACAAAATGAATTGGAGAAAGTGGATTCTTTGCCCATGGTTCTATTTGTCGCAACCAATGACGAATGGTATTCTGACATCGCATTCTTTCTCACCTATGGTGAGTGCCCAACTCACCTAACCACTAAGGAAAAGTGAACAGTGAAGCTCAGAGCTAGAAGATATGTCATATGGGATGATGGATTGTACAAATGTGGAATTGACGGTGTTTTTCTACGATGTGTTGACAAGCCGCAGTAGGTAAAATTGTTGGAGAGAATTTTTTCACAACTCAGCCTATGGCGGTCACTTCTCCTCATCCATGACAACACATAAAATCATTCGGGCCAGGTACTATTGGCCGACGCTATTTCAGGATACAGCCACCTGGGTAGCGAAATGTGAACTTTGCCAACAGTTTATTGGCAAACCAAAGCTGGTTGCGTTTCCCCTCAGGTCTGTCATCATCGACAAACCATTCAGATAATGGGGAATTGATTTCATTAGAGCACTCAATCCTCAATCAGAGTGTTAGACATAGTTACGTCCTAATAACAATGGATTACTTCACGAAATGGGTGGAGGTCATACCTGTTAAGCATGCCACTTCTGAAGTTGTTTTTAACTTCATCAAGGAGAATATTATTGTGAGATTTGGCATTCCATACAAAATCGTTGCTGACAACGCTTCCAACTTCTCTTCACGGGAAGTTATTGGTTTTTGTTATGGATACGGAATAACCTTGGCTCATGCTTCTGATTATTATCCTCAAGGAAATGGTCAAGAAGGATCCAGCAACAAGAACCTGGTGACTATCATACGGAAGCTAGTTGATGAAAACCAGTGGTCCTGGCACAAATCATTGTACGATGCTTTGTGGGCAGATCGTATCACTCCAAAGAGATCTCTCGACATGTCACCTTTCTAAGTGTTATATGGGATCGATGCTGAAATCCCTATCTCCGTAGAACTTCCTGCTCTGTGCTTGGCTCGAGCAATTAAAGATGAAACTTTTCAGAATTCTCTTGAAAAGAGGATTATGTACCTGACGGAACTTGAAGAAAAGTGAGTAAAAGTGGTCGAAAAGATCACTGAACATCAGAATCAAGTTAAGAGGTTGTTCGACAAGAAAGCTAAAGTAGAGAGATTTCCAAGTGGGAGATCTGTTCTTCTATGGGACAAACGAAGAGAACCGAAAGGTATGCATGTGAAATTTGACTCTCTTTGGAGAGGGCCATACAAGATCAAGCAACTCAATGAGAGAATAGTTTCTATCTCTCATATCTGGATGGAACCGAGCTCCCACTTCCCTATAGCGGGCAGCACCTGAAGATTTTCAGGAAGTAGAGCTTGCTCTCTTCTTTGTACAGTTTCGTTGTGTGTTTTTTGTTGTGTGTTTGCTTCCTATTTGTTGTGTGTTCCCTTCCTTCCCTTTTTGGTCACCCTTGTTTTTGACTCTCTGTAACCCAATGGATAGGCACATGAAAATATGGGATTCTCTACCCTTAAGTTTCACTTAAAGATAGTCCCCAGAAAGAGCCAGCTGTTATCCTGCAAAATTGACAAGGGCAATTTGCAGGTAACCATACCAAAAATTCTGTTTTGGTCCCTAAGGAAGTCTGTTAACGTTCGAAATGATCTAAAACTCCCTTTCGAAAATCAAGTTTTTTAGAACTTAGCCATTTTTAGCTTCTTTAAACTCAGCATAGAAAATGGTGTGTCAACACTCTCAAAAGTGCATGCCTTTTTGAAATAGGCACAGGAATTCTCATGTCGACATACCAAAATGTGCGCCCCTTAGAAAGCCCTTTGGCGCTAGAAATGTCATGTCAACATCATAAAACATGTGCCAAGTATGTGTGCTAAGGCGCTGGAAAATGGTGTGTTGACACCATGAAATGTGCGCTAAGGCACTGAAAATATTATGTCAACATCCAATAAAATTACGCCAAGGCACATTTTAACCCATGTCGACACTCTGAAAGGTGCGCCAAAGAAAGTTGGTGAAATAATAATGCCAGTTTTTTCTATAAATAGGCACCCGACACCTGTCATTTTCACGAATTGAAAATTGAAAAAAGTGTTTTCTCTGTGCCTATCAGCTATCCTTGTCACCCCCACGTGTCGTTTTTCGAGCTTGTGGACCCCAACGTCATCCTTCGTCTTTTATAAAACCAGGTAAGTGGCTTCTGTCATCCTCCTTGTTGTTATGGTTTTTGTTTTTTGTTGTGTTAGGCTTAGGGCTTGTATAAAAAGATTAAATCTAAAAAGAGGAACCTAACAATCTATAACCAACTAGAAACCCCCTTTTCCTCTCCTTCCAGATCTGTAAATCTGGAAGGCCCTTGCCTCTGAAGAAACCAAAGGCCATCTTTTCCCTTCCTGTTGCCTTGCCAAAACAAACCCTCTCTTTACCATCTGAGATATCCAAAAAGAGAGAAAGAGAAAGAAGGAAAATAATCTAAGTTGTTAAACTGATGAAAATATTGGCGTGCTATCCTTCCTTGCAACTATTTTGAAATTCCACCTTGGTGCACTGTCCTTTCTTGCAACATGACCCTAACCCGTGCCCAGTTGAAATAACACTTAGCAACTTTCATGGGGCGCAGGCACAATCTGCACAACATCAACAAAAGATGTTGTGTGCTTCAAAACCATGCCATGCACTTTTTCCTTTGGTGCATTGATTGTACCTTCTTGCAACATCTCTCAAAGTTGCGCCTTGGCAGCCTAAACCCATGCAACACAATCTTTTTCAGTGCCCAGTCAAAGCAGTTTTTCCCTAAGGCACAGGCACATTTCCCTTAACGTCAACATGACATGTTGCATGTTGTAAACCCGCGCCCTGTGCTTTACCCTTTGGCGCTGCATTTTTTCATACAACACCTCTCAAAAGTGCACCCTTTATAACCTTGGCGCAACTTTTCTCATATCAACACTGGCGCACCTTTTTCCATGTCGACATCCTCAAAAGTGCGCCCAGCAATAAAAGGCTTCTGCAACATGCTATGAACCTACGCCTTGTGCCCTAAGCCTTATAATTGCTCATTCTTCTTTCTACAAGCTTTCATTATGAATAACATGACAGTTGACATGGCTCTTCTATGTTGGACCTCCTTGATCCTTCTTGCAGAACAACAACAGCCATCCTTGAGCTCACACATGTCTTCATCAAGCAAGAAACCAACAAAGTCTAAAGCTAAAGCAAAGCATTCGGAACAAGAGATGAAGTACAAATATCAGAAAGTCAGGATGCCTGACTCATATGCAGAGAGCGACCTCGACATCAGAGACTCTGAGCTAGGGCATATTGATATGGATGACTTTTGGGCAAGGACCAACTAGGCAAGCAGTGGCCCATGGATGAACAAACTAGTGGGCAGTGGATTGCACTTTGCAGCTGGGCTACCAGTAAGTGTTGTAAACAATGAATTTATCATGTTGGTGGCTTAGTGTTATAACAAGGACACTAGATGTGTCGAAGAAAAAGAGAAAAAGATGATCATCGACCTCACAGCCCGTCACTTTGAACTGACCCTGGGCATTCCTCATCACAGGCAATATGTCGCCATAAGTCTAGAAGACTGCAAGAAGGCCTGGGACGACAATGAGGATAAATGCATGCAAATGATGAATGAACTTTATCTGAAAAACAAGAAGCCGGTAAGCAGATGGCCACAGACCATCCACCATAGTGACTTCAATGAGGAATTGAGTGATACAATCACCTTCCTGAACAGAGTATTTGGGCTCCCTGATGCCCATTATTTCCACAAATGGATGTTGAGGTACCTAGAGACCATGAGCAAGAATACGCCTGATCAACGTTTTGGCTGGGGTGAAATCATCAGCGACACCATCTCCCAGCAGCTTCAACAAGTCCTAACAACTGGGAAGTTCTACATGAATTCCTACATTGTATATGCTACAGCATCAACAAGAGATTTTGTAGGCCTAGCTCGAAATGGGGTATGGCCCCAGGTCAAAATATATGAATTCTACCCAGAGCTAAAGCTCGAGGCCAGCATCTCCCAGTTCTCCAAGATTAATGATGCCTTTTTCTATGAGGTAATCTGCTTACTGAGGCCGAATATGAGACATGGTCAGACCAGCCCGAGTGTGATTGCTGCCACAAAGAAATGGGGAGCATTGTTCACACAATTCCCCACATTCACATATCTCAGAGTGGTGAATTTTGAGGGTGAACCGAACAAAGCTACCAAGGTATGCAGGGCCCAAGCTGATCCTCTTGGAGTTGTCAAGGCAACTGATCACTTACCATGAGAAGTGCATGAAGAGAAAGAAAGGAGGAACTCCATTCCCCCTTACAGTTGGCCGATACACCTGCACCACACTTGCCAAAGTGCGGGAGATGTATGCTAAGCTTGAGTTGCTAAATTTAAAGCACAACTTCCCAGCAAGGCCCACCTTCGATTGTCAGAGTTTCCTCCCAAGGGTAAAAATTGATCCCATCCATGTTCCTGAGATCGAGGACATCTGGATCGACCTGACACATGAAATAGACATCAGGCAAAAGGATCACTCCTGGCTGGCTCTGGAAGAGATCATCCACTATGGCATAGCCATCGTCCCAAAGGGATTCCAAGAGACTGATCAAGAAATTGATCAGGTTTACCTTGACACTGGATGGGGATGATTGGCCATTCGCAGAGGTTGACAGAGCCAAAGTGCCTAAGACCATTCAGGAAAGGGTTAAGCCCATGTTGTAGCGCACTAAACATTAGTGCAAACAGAATGGTCTCACCTACCTCGGAGTAGATTTCACTACTTCCCCTTCAGGTAGAGCACCTCCAAGAATGGCCCAAGTGCTGAAAGGAAAAGGGAAGGACAAGGAGGGAGAATCAAGAAAACAAGAAGAAGCTCCTCAAAGCCCTCCTACTACTTCTGAGAAACAAGTGGTCGACCTGGTGTCTCTAGGTAAAGAAGAAGAAACAACAAAGTTTCAATGGATACATCCACCCAGGATGTTATCACAACTACAACTACTGAGGTACCCACCATTCCTTCTTCCACTCCTTCTCCTCCCCCTGTCATTGAAGCATCTATTCCTATGGATGTGTCTTCTTCTCTCCCTTCCTCCCTTCCATCTCCCACCTCTTCCATCTTCTCCTCTCTCATGGATCTGTCACCCAGTGTTCCCTCCATCAATTGCAGATCCCTTCCATCTCCATGTCCTTTTCTTCTCCTGTAGTAACTCCAGGCCCCACAAGCACATAGTGCTGTTGGACTCCTTGTCGATGCCACCACCAAGTGTTTCAACGTTCTTCCCTGTGGCCTCTACAGTTGCTTCCCCTTTCACTCCCATGTTTCTTCTTCTATTCCCTCTACTCCCTCTCCCATAAGTCCTAGTTGGATTTCTGACCATCTAGGTCAACACAAGAGAAAGGTTCCCATTGCACCCATGGACTTCTCTGTCATTCCGAAGAAGGGACCCAAGAAGCAGAAAGTGATAACTCACTTTTCTAAGAGCACTTCAGGGGAGAAAGTCATGGAGATTACATACCCGGATCCCACCAAAGAAAAGAAGGATCTGTCTCCCACAGACTTCACAGTGACTCAAGTCACAATGGGAACCTCATCTAAAAGCCTACAAGGAGAGGCCTTGTCTGTAGTAGATGCTCTTTGCAAGAAGCTTCAAGAAGCAAAAGAGGAGAAGAGAATACTCAAGGAACAAAACAAACATCTTCTCCAAGCATTGCAGAGAATGGGCAAGGCTCCTCCTGTGACTACCGCTGAACCTACTGAAGTTCTCAGTCAGGAAAAAATAAATGAATATGCTAAGATTGGAAAACAAGGCACAGTTGTATCCTCCTGGATTGAGCGAATCCTCAGAGATAGTGAGGAAATGATTAAGAAATTCACAGTGCTCTACCAGGATATAGATCATGAAAATAAAGAGCTACAAGCAGTAATAGGTTCCCTCTCCAAGGAGTTGGATAATGCTAGGTTGCAACATGAAACATTCCAAGCAATGGCTAACTGCTTAGCTGATGACCTATTAAAGGTCGGCGTCATCGATCACCCGTGGGCACATAATAAAGCTCTCATTGCATTAGATTACTAGGTCAATCAAATGGAATATATCCTAGAGAGGATAGATAAAATCAAGGATGAAGCCCTGGATGCATGATACAACATGGAGCAGATAGTTACAAAGATGTCTCCAGGGATTCTCAGATGAATCATACACCTTGAGGGAAGCAAATGATACATTCAGCGCTTCAAGGCTATAGTCACTCAAGGTTTGGCACCAGAGGTCACTTTCGACCGAGAGTCAATCAATAACCTCTTGGCCTACCATGATTTCATTGGCTTCTTGATCGATGCATGTGAGGAGTTCATCGGGTTACCTGACAAGCTCAAGAATGAAAAAGAAACTTACGAAGTCATTGACGACCATTTCAAAGGTCCAGATCATGATCAACTCTAGGAAATGATCAGCAAGTTTATGGAATATCGAAGCATAGTGTCACATTGACTCTCCTGATCAGAAGCAAGACACTCAGTTTAAGAAAAGAGATGATGATGAGTAGTTTCTCCTCTTGTGTATGCTTTGATCATTTTTGTAAAAAATATTTAAAAAGAATGTTGGCATTTATGATGACATCATCCATGTTGCACCATGGGATGTTGCCATCCAAAAACTTGCCCAAAGTCAACTTTTGACTTTTTAGATATTTTGTAAATATTTTGTAGATGTTTTGTAAATAGTGGTTGGTTTGTTTTTGTCTTCTTTCCTCTTCTCCTTCTATAAATACTGGAATACTTGTTGTATTCCAGGTGGAAATTTTTGTATGAAAAGAGAAGTGAGGAGAGAAAGACTTTGTGCTTTCTTGTAACAGAAGAAATATTAATACATATGCTCAGACTTTGTGCTCAATATATGTGTTATTTGCATCAGATCTTTCTTAAGTTAGATCTATGTTTTTATTCTATTGGATTCATTCCTATTATCATCATATGTTCATCAGTATTGCTTTATTTGTTTATGCAAGTAAGTTTGGCTCTGTTTACTACCAACCCAAAGCATAAACCTTCTGACCTTTCTGTCTTGGAATTCATTTATTTTCTTCCTTCAAGATCTATCCTCCTCCATTCCTTCTCTCCTACCTTTCTGTTCACAATTGGAACTACCTCTACTAGGATGAGATCCTAAACCCCTGAAGTTAGAATAGTGTAGATTTGCAATGATTCCTGCTTGATAGATTTAGCAATAAACCAGTTTCACTTTGCTGTCTCAAAGAGGGGCTATGCCCTACACACCGTTGGCCTATTTCTCCATGAACTACCTAAACGACAGATTTTCAAACCAAAAGGGTGCACTATTTACCTTATCTCCCAAATTCAACACAATGTAATATATACTCATTTATGCTTTCTTATTTGCACTAGCTTGTTTCTCAATGACTACCTCTAGATTTGGAACACCATGCACAAGGGATAGGTGACTAGGTGGGATCAGATGCATGCCTACGGTTCCTAGGATCTCCTATAATGTGATCTCATCTGAAGTGGAAAGGTATTCTATTATGCACTTACCTAATGTGGGGATTACCTGATGCTACAAATCCTCGTATTCTACGGGGGCTTAAAATACTTCGCCAGCCATCATTTTCCTCAACTCCATTGAATCCTCAATCTCCCTTTGTTTCACCATTTCCCTCTCTCGTACTTCTTTAAACTTGATCCGTCTTTCCTCTCTCTACATTATTTCCACTAGGTCCACCATCTTTCTCTACACTTTCTCCATCCCCTGCGCGTAGTGGGGATTTAGCTAGCCATGGGTATGATTTATAAATTAAGTTCTATAATCATAATCTTTATTGAAAACAATATAGTATGCAAGTACAATGCTCTGGGCTCGCGTAAGAATCTAAACTCACCTTCCTCTAGAGAAAAATAAGTAGAAATAGTGTACTCCAATGTATAATTGCACAACACTCCAACCCACCAGTGATATACAACTCTAGTCCACTCTACATCAGTAGCAAAAATATTTTGGTAATCCTTTTGCATCCAAAGTCTTGACCTATATCCCTAATAGTTTCCTAATGCATATGTTATCAACCACTCTTACAATTCTACTAGAAAGAAAATGAAGAACGTTTCATAGAGCTCATGATAAAGATTAACTTCCACCCAACAATGTGCATTGAAATTAGGTCCAATGCTATATCTCTACATACACTAATCCTGACCGTTCTCAACCCAAATTTAAATGCTATCTAGAGTCAACTGATATGCCATCTACAAGCAACATCCTATACAAAAATTATAAAGAGGACCCGGAAATGGAACCAAAATGTAGTCTCATATTTTAACTTAACTGCTATGTGTGCTAACTCATCATTTAGAAAGATCTGAAGGTTCACCCGAAGCGCGTGAAGCTACCAGGTCCCTCCTTTGTATTGCTTGTTAAGATGTTAGCATACAAACTCATGATGATTGATAACTAAGTGTTCATTTAATCATAAGAAGTCATGGCACACATTCAATTGGTGTTGGGCCCCTATCATAGCTTCCAAATCTTAAGGGCACGTAGGCGCGCACGGCTGGGGGAAGCACGCAAGTGAAGGCGTGCAAGGAAGGATTCGAAAAGGGTTCTTGGAGAACAAAGGGCGCGCACCATGTGAAGAAAAATTTGGGACTTAGCCGTTTTCAGCCTTTTGGGCAGGACACATGAAGAACGTGTTCCGTTTGGATAAGGTTCCAGCCTGGCGACAAGGTGTCCTGGAAGGAATATACCTTGTGATAGAAAGATCCAAAGAGCTAATCATGACATGGAGAGGCATGCACCTGGTGCAACCCACACCTTGACACTTGGGGCCAGGTCTGAGGCTGCAGAGGAGTTTGTTAGGGCTCAGAGACCTATTTATACGCATGCCTTTGGCAAAGAAGAGGAGATAGAAGTGAGGTAGTGGAGCTTTGTAGAATTACTACTAGAACCATGGGATGAAAATGGGTATAAAATTCCAATAAGGATGTAATGGGGAAATGGGGAATGTAAATTTTGTTTTATGAAAGTACATATATGGATCCACACATGGTGCATGACTATGGTCTACCTTCTGTAATCTTTTATAAGTAATACTATAAATGAATGTGATAAGGTTTCCATGTCAAATGCATTAAGACTATTTCTCTATATTACTTGCATATTTCTATTGTACTTCTATTCTTATATAATCGTGAATCTTACTTGAATGGTTAAGTATAGTAGTAGATTTACAACTCTTAGTTCTATTATTCTGTTATGCTCTTTGGTTCTATTATGACTGAAGGGGTATAGAAGCTGTCATGAGCTCTATAGCTCTTCATGTCTATTAAATCACCAAGTCAAGACCATGAGCATGCCTTCCACTAAACTCACATAAAAGAGATACTCGGCTCCCTCTTGCGCACTTCAGGTGAGCACCCAGTGCCCGCTGGGTGATAGGCCGGCACGCATGAGGCTCCCTTGTTCTTGGTGGGTACAAAAATGACAACATCTCGGTTTCATTTCTGGGACCTCTTCTCGAAGTTGTAGTGGAACATGGCATACATCATGATCTATGCAAAGAGTGATGGCAGAGTGCTTGACTCTTGAAGGTGTTGAAAATTGGTTTAAGAGCACGGAGGATGAATTCACTCAGAGATTTAGTACTAGATCTAGATTTGATATGCGAAGAAGGGTGGAAGACACTCTTTATCATGAGTTGTAAGAAACCTTCTTCTGTTGTTTCCTAGTAGAGTTATTCGAATGGCTCTTGGCTTATACATCTAGATCAGGGTGGTGTTATAGATCACACCCTTGGACCCAAGAAACATATCAAAACCTGCAAGATTTTGATCTAACATGGACCCATGTTATAGATCATTGGTGGAAGGTAGTATTGACTAGCTACACTCTGTAATACGCCATTTCCACATATTCCTATCCAGGAGTTGCTGAGTTTGAGTTCTTGCGAGAGCCCAGGGGATCATTTCTACGTGTTATTCCCCTTGTGATCAAAATCTTGATGGTAACCATGGGTTTATAGGCATTTCCTATGACCGGCTAAATCACCCTGAGTGCTAGGTGAGGAAGCCAGGTTGGGGAAGGATGGCTCATCTAATGACTGAATAGGAAAGGGACAAGAGACGACTCAAGTATAACAAAGTGCGTGAAAAGGAGATCGATAGATAGCGCAGGATTACAAGTGGGTTATGGAGCCAAACATGGTGGAAGGGAGTATAGGTTCACGTGGAGAATGTGGAATCCGAACAGTCTGTGATACCCCATCTTGGTAAGCACGGGAGAGAAAACCTTGCAGCTTCTAATGAGAGTCCATCACATAGAGAAGGAAGAGTCATTGGCGTGCATCTGACCCCACCTAGTGACTGAACCTTGGCGCTTGGTTTGTTCAAATGATGGAAAAGTACAGTTGATCCATTTGATATCAATGGAAGCAATCGATCGATGCCTAGAAGATACAACTTCTCGTTTGGGACTTCTATGACTTCACACACTATTCTGGTATTTGGTGGAATGTTTGGAAAAGGCACATATACAGCTGGTTTTGGACGCGCATTAGGAAGTGGTGGAGGAAATACAACTGGGAGTGGTACTAGTTCACAAACTATCGACACGTAATTCAGTGGGACGACGGGAGCATTTGGCAAGACAAACATAGGCCTTGTACCTACACAAGAGGATCTAGAGGTGGAAGCGGTGGAGCTGGTGGCTCAGGATCTAGTGGGTCTGGTGGAGGAGGAAACACCAGAGGAAACCAAGGAACTGGATCGGGAGGGCAAGGGCCTCAGCCACCTCCTCAAGTCTTTTTCGAGATGTCTCTCCACTTACCAGATTATAGTGGGATAGAAGATACTGCGGAGTATGTGCATAAGTGTGAGCTACTATGGTGCATAAAGGGAATCAAGACCTAGGATCAAAAAGCCAGTCAATTTGTGATGACCTTGCAAGGATGCGTGCATAGTTGGTATAGAAAGTATGACCCTCATCAGAATGTTGTGGATTATACCGCTCTGAGAAATGCATTCTTGGCGGAATTCCACATACCTGAGTTTGAACAAAAGAGCATCAGCTCTCTCAAAGAAATCCAATAGGGCATGGTAGAGAGCGTGTGGGAATATGATGCGTGCTTTAAGACTCTTTTGTCTAAACTAACTTATGATATCCACCCTTCACAACATGCTCAGTGGTTTGTTAGAGGGTTGATCACACCCTTTAGAAGGGCTTTGTCTCATAAAACATTCACAGACCCACGCAAAGCATTGGAAGCTGTGCTACGCGCTAAGGCAGTTGGTAGTGTTGACACTGGTGTTAGCCCATTTTTGGAAGCTTCGATCGCTGCCATGGCTAAGTAATTGGAAAAATTATTTGCTAACATAGTTCCAAAGATTCGAAAGGGATGTGGTGCACGGATTGTAACGTAGAAGGGCACACAAAGGATAATGGTGGGGTATGTACTCGGAAGGTGGTGCACGCCGTAGTAGTAAATTGTGAAATATGTCATGAGGACCATGATGCAAGTAGGTGTCCCCTGTTACAGTACACAATCATCAAAAACGTATATTGTTATTGTAAGATATGTACCTCAACCACACATGACACCAAGGATTGTAGATTGATTGACTAGATTCATGAGGCAATTGATGTTGGTGTGCGCCAGACTGGCATTACCAGTAGTTCTAAAGGAGATGACCATGGGTATGGAGAGCGCGGAGATGGAGGTGCACGTGGAAGAGGGTTTTGCGGAGGATTTTGTGGTTGTGGTAACTGCGGAGGAAGAAGCAAGTTCCCGCATGGGACGTGTTTTAACTGTGGGGCCATGGACCATTATAAGCGCAAATGTCTAGATCTTCTACAATGCTCATGGTGCGGAAAAAAACATAAGTACGAAGAGTGCCCAGAGTTATATAAACATATGAGTCAGCAGTACTGGAAGCATAAGGGTGCTGCCATGGTGAGTATTAAGAAGGTTGATGCGCAATGGCTTCTGCGAGCAATACGTGAATGAGAACTGGAGCCTGTTATGGTAACAACTAGGGTGGAGTCCCCACGCGCATCAGAGAAGCACCTAGGTAGAGACCTTTGGTTTTGAGAGAAGAAGTACTAGATGGGAAGTATCCAAACCTGACTCACCAGAAGGAAGTCTACCAGGAAACCATGGATGTAATTCAAAGTTTACAAGGTGAGATCTAATGTTTAAAAGACCATACTAGAAAGGATGAGAAAAGAAGAACTATAGAAGCACCAAAGGATGACTTGGATGAGGTTAAGGAGGTGTGTAAACTACTAAGGTAGGAAAATAGTATTCCCCTTCTAGGAGCATGGTTGAGGGAAAAGGTACCACGTGTGAGGGAAGAGCATGAAAGGTAGATCCTACATGCAAACCTCCAACCTCACAGCCTTGATTATGACAAAGAGATTACCTTGAATGTTGTAGTGGATGGATGATTACTTAGTAACATCCTCATTGACACAGGTGTGGAGGTTAATGTCCTCACTCTGGATGCCTGGCATCAAATGGGAAGACCTGCAATACAACCATCTTCAAATGTGTTGTATATGGAAAATAAGACAAAGACAATGCCCATAGGTGTTTTGAAGGATGTGACCATCACCATTCAGGGGACTAGGTTCACTGGGGATTTTGAAGTCTTGGCACTTGCCGAGGTAGATAATTTCCCAGCGTTACTTGGGCACCCGTGGTGCTATAAGAAAAATGCAGATCTCTGATTTAACAAGAGATACATAAGCTTTGAAAACAAGGAAGAAAGGGTGATTATACCACTTGCGGATGGAAATTCCACACCCTATACTAAACCCCTTGGGGCGGAGGTCCTAGATAGAATATATGTGCACTCTATAAGAGATCCAGAGACCATCCACCCTACAGAAGGAGACATCTAGTTTGATGATGCTCAATCTATCAATGATACTACCAGTATAGCATGTGATAATTCGGCACATGGGACTTATGAATTGATTGGGTGACATATGAAAGGATCAGTAACCAAGGTAACAACATCGCGCACAGTTCGGTGCCTAGGAGGGAAGATTAACCAAGTATTCTAGGGATGCATACCCTGAGGTATTTTTGAGACAGATAGCAGCTCAGTAGAGGGTGGACGAGTGACAAGGTATGCTAGGTTATGTTTTCATAGGAACAGCAGCAAGGTGGTGGGCTGCGTATAGTGAAAACTTGTTGGAATGGTGCGAAGTTAGAATTGCACTCACTGTCTGATTTTCGAAAAGCAACATACCCACCGCTATCAAGGATTATAATGGAAATGGACCCACCTCTTCTCACATCCAGGCATGTGAGAGGGTCTGGGGTGAAGGAACGGAAGCTTTACCACCCTCCCTTTGGGTGCATAGGATGTATTTGACACTACAAGGTTGTGCACGTGCTTGGTACATCCATTCTGAAACATGCCTCCAAACAGGAAGTTGGCAGGAATTAGCGGCTGACTTGGTTCACTCATTCGAGTACCGAAGTACCAAGCAACGAGTTGATGAGGCATTTCAGACTATCAAGTGCCTCACTCTGGGGGATTGTGCCATGGCAGAAGATATGTTAGTAAAATTACTTGATGGACCTAGCTTAGATGTGTGGTTTGAAGAGGAGGAACCAGAACATACAATTCAAGCGCACGTGTGCTGAAAAGGAGAAAGGAAAGATGGAATATGTTTTTGATAGAGAAGAGGTGGAGAACCTAAATGTCGACCATTTGGTTGGAGCACGTGAAGTAGTTGACAGTGTGGATGCATGTGCATGCACGTATCATGAACCACTCAAAACCAAGAAAGTTAACATCAACTCAGAAGAGGAGCCCAAGGAAGCTATCATTGAGGACTATTGGTCGGACAAGGAAGTATCAAAGATCATCGATCTCTTGCACGAATTTGATGATTTATTCCCACGTGGATACCATGAGTTGAAAGGTGTCCACCATTCATTATAGGAAATGAGGATAAATTTGAAAGATGGTGCACACCCGGTCAGGAAGAGGCCTTACAGGATGAATCATAATATGCGCGTAAGGATTAAAGAAGAACTAGACAAAATGATAGCATCCAGTATTATTGAGGCTGTGAAGGAATCAAAATGGATAATTCCAATTGTGATTAGCATAAAGAAGGATGGGCGGATTGGGATATGCATGGATTATAGGGAATTTAATGTTGTTTATATCATAGATCCTTTTCCCACCCCCTTTACTAAAGAAATTTTGCAAGGAGTTGCTGGGCACGAGGTTTATTACTTTACGGATGGATTCTCGGGATATCACCAAGTAAGGATTGCCAAGGAAGACCAAAAAAAGACAACTTTCACCACCGAGTGGGGAAGTTTTGCATACACGGTCATGCCCTTTGGACTGAAGAATGTGCCTGCTATATTTTCATGCATAGTGGTAGAAGCATTTAAGGACTTCATCCACAAGTTCCTTCAAGTATATTTGGATGATTGAATAGTGCATGGATTGCTCAGGTACGATTGTGATAACTTGAGGTTGATGTTTGAAATATGTCAGCAGTTGAGGATCTCCCTCAACATCAAGAAATGTATCTTTGCAACTCCTTTTGGAACGTTGTTGGGCCATATCATATGCAAAGAGGGCTTACTGGTGGATCCTGTGAAAGTTGCAGTTATTGTGGGGTTAGGGGAGCCTACCAGCCAAAGCGCCATGCTTGGATTTCGTGGACACACTGGGTACTATAGAAAGTTCGTTAAGGGATACACCAAGATCGCCACGCCTTTGGAAATATTACTCAGACATAAGAGTGCCTTTTGGTGGGGAGAGGCATAATAGAGGGCATTTGACACTCTAAAAGAAAGGCTTATCACTGCACCTATTCTATGATTCCCATCATGGGATAAATCTTTTCATGTCCACGTGGATGCATCTGGTACATCAATAGGAGCCATTATTACTCAACCAGGAGAGGGGATTGTTGATCATCCCTTGTGTTTTGCAAGTAGAAAGTTAACACCAGCAGAACAGAATTATACAATGACTGAGCGCGAGGCATTTTCAATGATCTACGTGCTCCACAAATTTAGGCAATATCTGCTGGAAACTCCTTTCATATTCTACACTGACCATATGGCCTTGAAGTATTTGGTAAACAAAGAAATGTTGCAAGGGTGCATATGCCATTGGGTTCTTCTATTTCAGGAATTTGAATTCAAAATGGTGGTAAAACTGGGAAAGAACAATTGTGGGCCAGATCATTTATCAAGGATTGATTCAGGAGAGGATGCTCAGAGTATCGAGGAAACCATGACAGATGATCAATTGTTTAGGTCGTTGCGCGTACCCTCAAAACTAGAAGACATTGCTATCTTTTTCAAGGAAGGTGTGGTGCCCAAAGGGATGAATGCTCTGGAAAGGAAAAAGTTAGCCATACACGCAACGCCCCTCATGTTGATCAATGGAGATTTGTATAAAATGGGCTGAGATGAGGTTTTGCGCTAATGTGTGTTAGAACATGAACGCATAGCTATAATAGGAGAGGCCCATGGTGGGATTGTCGGAGGACACTATGCAGGTAATGTAACCGCGTGCAAGATCCTAGTGGCTGGACTATGGTGGGAGATGATTCACCAAGATTGTATTGAGTTCTGCAAGGCTTGTGACCACTACCAACACCTTGGAAAACTTGGAAAAAGGGACGAGATGCCCTTACGTAACATCGCCAGCGTGGAACCTTTTGAAAAGTAGGCAATAGATTTTTTCAGACGAATCTTATCAACTGTGTGAAGGACTAACTCACGGTATGTTATTACCTGTACTAATTATCTGACAAGGTGGGCAGAGACTGCACCCACTAAGGATTGCACCACAGCCACGGCTACTAGATTTTTGTGGGAGAACATTATCAGCAGGTATGGGTGCCCATTAAGTTTAACAAGTGATAGGGGCACTCACTTCTTAAATGAAACAATCAGGATCCTATTAGCAGAATTAATGGTAGCCCATCATCGGACTACCCCTTATCACCCTCAGCCAAATGGGACTGCAGAGCCATTCAACAAAATCCTTAGTCACACATTGACTAAGATATGTGACGTGGGTAGGTAGGATTGGGATCACAAGGTGTTAGTAGTCCTTTAGGCATACAGAACAACGTATAAAAGGTTGATCAAGGCCACACCATTTCAACTAGTGTTTGGCGCGGAGGCTGTGTTGCCAGTTGAATTTATGCTACCATCAGTGCGTATAGCGCATGTAGGAGGGTTGGACGATGAAAAAACACTGAAAGAGAGAATAGATGCGTTGATGAAGTTAGATGAAAGGCGCTCACTAGCAAGATGGAGCCAAACAACTGAATGGCATGACCACCACATTAAGAACAAACAGTTTGAGGTTGGCCATATGGTATTACTATATGATTCGAAATTTCTATGCAATCCTGGGAAGTTGAAAGTGCATTGGTTGGGTCCTTATGTGATTTCATACATCCTTGATTCAGGTGCATGCCAGCTATAGGCACTGGATGGGACAAAATTACCTGGACACTTCAATGGGAGTAGGTTGAAGCCCTATTATAAATAATGCTTCTTGGTGTTTGTAAATAAGGTAGTTTTTCCAATTAGTTTAGAATTTCCTTTTATGCCTTTCCTTTCTTGTATTTCCCTTTTGCGTTGTTGTTTTGTTTTGTGCCTTGGGCACCGGTAACCTTATTACTTTTTGACTTATGAATGCGCAGAGGACCGTGCATTGATTTAGTGTGGGGTGAGGTGGTTAAGAGAGGCATGAAGTTATTCCACAGAAAGATTGAGTTGGTAGACCATTCGAACTAGCCCTAATGAAAAGATGCATTAGGAAGGTAGATGAGTGGCAAAATAAGGTTATATTGGAAATCCACGTACAACGAGAAAAAGCACAAAAACATGATAATCAGTACAATCCTTAATATTGTCATATAGTGGTAGGTACCCTAGCCTTTAATATTGTCATACAGTGGTGGGCAGAGACCACACCCACTAAGGAAAAGCACTGAAGTTAGGTTTGTTTGAAAACACCGCATTAAATATTATCGTACAGTGGTAGGTAGCATGCCTTTAATGTGTAAAAGTGGGAAAAGCTATAAATACAAGGATGGGAATTTCATTATTTTACTTTGCAAAACCAAGGAGAACATTTTTCTTTCAAGAGCTAGGTTTCGAGAGCTAACTCGTGTGAAGGAGAATCTCAGAAACTCACGTGTAATTGGTACGGTTGATCTACAAACTAGAGTAGAAGTGATGCACGGGTGTAAGGAACATTGGTAAAGAGTGATGTGATCAAAGGAGGAAAGTCAGAAATTAGGGTTTGAACTTTGGGGCATGGGGCGTGCGAAGAAAACTCTCAGACAACTTGAAGTTAACCAGGGGATGAAAGCAAAGGGTAAAATGACGGCCTCAAAACCAATTGATAAGCCTACAATACAATCCAAGAAGGGAAAGGGTAAGGGAAAAGGAAAGAAGAAAGAAGATGAAATCTCCTTGGATACCAATGAGGAATGGTACTCAGAGATGCAATACCCAGATGGGGTTTTGCTAGGGCAAGAGTGGGAGTCCCACATTAGACAGATGACCGTAATCGATTACAACCACTAGTTGAGTATAATTGCGAAGGAAATGGTGTTGGAATTGGTGCGCCCCAAAAATAAATGAACACCTGATGGGATGTTGATTTACAGCGATGTAGTCAAGGTGAAAATGGAGAAGACAGGGCTCCTCCAGCTTTACGAGCACCTGTACCAATGGTTAATGACGCGTGTGCATGAATATTTCTTCTGCTTCGTAGGGAGAAAAATGCGCATAACGCATAACTCCACAATTAATCTCACACTTTACAGGCCTGAGCTGTAAAGGGGACGCGATCTTAGATGAGCTCCATGATGAGGAGGCAATTAAGGAAACCATTGCATCCCAGGATTATAAGAAGGGATCAAGGTACTACAACGTCACGGATATCAGTGATCTGGTGATGAAAATGGCCACGAACCTTGTTTCCAAGTTGAATGGGCGAGAGAGGTGGACCCAGGAGAGAAAGCCCTAGTTGAATGTTTGTAGAAAGGTTGCAGAAGGCACCATGTACAATATCTCCTAGTACATAGTAGACGAAATCATAAGCAATGCAGAGAACGAGGGAAATATATTGTTTGGGAACATTCTATTAACCATTGTGTTCTCAAAAATTGGGGTTCTGGATGCATCTGATAAGTTCGTATGGGAGTACCCTGACAAAGACCCTTCACCCACAGACATGTTCCAGAAATGTACCTGTGAGTCAATGACAGGGGTACACAAGGCATGCTTGGATAAATGGTATACGCACCTCAGGAACGCATTCGGGGCATAATGGTAGATCCTAGAACAACTCCCCATGGCGACTAAGGGTGAAGCAGAGTTCACAGTATACCAACACTTCTGCATTGGCAGATTTATCTTGGTGGATGAAAGTTGGAGTCCCTGGTGCAAACTTCCCTTCTCATTCACTGCCCAATTTTTCCAAGCAGGGGTAGACAGATACAAGGAGTCAAAGAAGTTAAAACTTGATATGTCCACCCTTAACAATGAACACAGAGAAATGAGAAAGAAGTTGATCTACCTAGGGAAGCACACGTACGTTGAAAGGTATGTGTCGCAGGACGTGCATATCATGAGGTCGATGACCTTACCAATTACTGAGAGTGCTGCTGCCAGAATTTACCTGCGCATAAGGCCAAAGTTTGAGAAGGGTGCATACATAGAAAATGAAATATCCATCCCAGACGACCCCATGGGAAGGAAGAAGCCAGCGTTAAAGTGCAAGGAGAAAGAAGAAGAAGAAGAAGAAGAGGAATAACAAGGGGTGGTGGAAAGGCAGAATGTAGGTACCACAGGGCCGAGTACCTATGTCTGGGAGAAGAGAAGAACGGTGGTCAGGGAAAAGACCCCAGAGCCTGCAAAGCCACTATCTCCTAAAGAAACCTCAGATGAATAGAAGACAGCATCCCCGACTCCAGAGTTCTCTGAAAAGGAAGATGAACAAAGGACAGAGGAATAAGGTTTTGAGTATACAGACGACCCAAATGCCTATCTAGGTGAAAAGGATGATGTTGAAGGGGAAGAGTTAGAGGTGGGCCAAGAGCCGATTAATGTCCATGATTTGGAGGGAGAGGAAGCAGAGGATACAAATGATGCCTTCATCTTTGTAAGGAGGAAAGGAACCCAAAGGGAGGAAGGCGCGCACAACCAAGAGGGGAGCAAAGGGGCTAGTGCCAAGGAGTCAGATATGCCCAAGCTCACTCAGGTCGAGGTGAATGAAAAGAAAACAAGGGAGGCAGAGAAGATAATTGATGCCTTGGTCAATGAAGAGTTTGGGCGTAGCACATAACTCGTGCTCAGCGACTTCAAGAAGGAGCAAAGGGAGAAGAGTGGGAGTAGCACGAAAGGCCTAACTCTCTCGGTAACTATTCTTAAGGGTGTGAGCACGGGAATTAAATGTGTGGAAGGGGGAAGAACAACGATGGGTTACACTGATGACCCCAAAAAAAATTTGCGTGCACATTTCTAAAGTACCGTGCCCACCAAGGAGCTCACTGCCGTGGAGTCCTTTAACCCTGAGGGTGGATACCCGCAAAAGAGGAAGATGCTTTCATGGGCATTCGACTCCCACCTCAATGAGCCTGAATTTGAGATTAACCAAGGAGTGGTATTGAAGCTGTCCAAAGGAAAGGGGGACAACCCCATTGTAAATACGCAACAACTCTCAGATGAGAAAGTGTGTAACGCACTCAACAAAGTCTCCATGGAATTCGAGGCTAGGCTCTTCGGCAGTAATGACAGGGTTAGAGTCTTACAGGACCTATTGGAAAAGAGGAGGGAAGAAGTGGTGAAGTTAATGAAGGATCTCAGCCTGGAAAAATTGATCACCGCTCAACTATAGAGGGAGCTTCAGGAGGAAAAGGCCAGGGTATACGAAGTTTCCAAGAAGGTGGAGCTCATCTCCCAATCAATTATCATGAAGCACCTGGACCTTAACCCTCCAGCAAAAAAGTATAGATCCTCCCTAGTGTGCCTAGAAGACTTGACTCAGATCCTCACCATGGAGAGGCAGCCCTTGGCATTAGAGTCGGTAGAAGAGGTAGTGGCGCGCTTGGAGAAAAAAGACAAGTTGAAGGTCGTCGTGCTCATGGCTGAATACAACAAGGTGCTCACCGATGTAAGAACAACTGCACAAACCATGAGGGTCACCTACAACCATTACGTAGATCAAGACAAAGTGACAAGCATACTGCTTGCCAACGACGAAGCTGAGTTGAAGGAATTCAGAGAAAAGAATAAGGGTAATAGAGCTGAATGGGAAAGGATCATAGCCAAAGTAGAAAAGAAATCCGAAGCCATTGAGAACCGGCGAGTCTGAATCAAAACCCGACTAAAAGAGCTCTACAAGGTCATTACAAGGAAGATGGATGCCCTGGAAGATCACGCTAAAGAACTGGAGACTGTGGTGGAAACCATTACCACACAAGGGGAAGGGTTAACCCTTGATGAGGAGAGCACCTTGGACAGCGATATATGCACTGAAGCACAAGATGAAGTCAGTGCTTGGAGTACACTGGACGCCGACCTACGGAAAAATTTTCCCCTTCTTATTTAGGAAATTTTTCCCTTATTCTTTCTCTTCCCCATTCTTTATTCTTCCCCCCCATTCTTTTCCAAGGCAAGGCCTTGCATTCTTTTTGTACTACATTCTTTGAGAAGGTTCTCGAGGGCGGAGAACGGGTGAAGTGTGGGGTAATGTTGGGCCCCTATCATAGCTTCCAAATCTTAAGGGCATGTAGGCACGCATAACCGGGGGAAGCGCGCAAGTGAAGGCACGCAAGGCAGGATTCAAAAAGTGTTCTTGGAGAACAAAGGGCGTGTGTCACGTGAAGAACAATTCGAGACTTAGCTATTTTCAACCTTTTGGACAAGACACATGAAGAACGTGTTCCGCTTGGATAAGGTTCCATCCTGGCGATAGGGTGTCCTGGAAGGAATATACCTTGTGATAGAAAGATCCAAAGAGCTAATCATGACATGGAGAGGCGTGCGCCTAGGGCAACCCACACCTTGACACTTGGGGCTAGATCTAAGGCTGCAGAGGAGTTTGTTAGGGCTCAGAGGCCTATTTATATGCACGTCTTTGGCAAAGAAGAGGAGACAGAAGTGAGGTAGCGGAGCTCTGCAGAATTACTGTGAGAACCATGGGATGAAAATGGGTACAAAATTCCAATAAGGATGTAATGGGGAAATGGGGAATGCAAATTTTGTTTTATGACAGTACATATATGGATCCACACATGGTGCATGACTACGGTCTACCTTCTGTAATCTTTTATAAGTAATACTATGAATGAATGTGATAAGGTTGCCATGTCAAATGCATTAAGACTATTTCTCTGTATTACCTGCATATTTCTATTGTACTTCTGTTCTTATATAATCATGAATCTTACTTGAATGGTTAAGTATATTAGTAGATTTACAACTCTTAGTTCTATTATTCTGTTACGCGCTTTGGTTCTATTATGACTGAAGGGGTATAAAAGCTGTCCTGAGCTCTATATCTCTTCATGTCTGTTAAATCACCAAGTCAAGACCATGAGCATGCCTTCCACTAAACTCACATAAAAGAGAGACTTGGCTCCCTCTCTCATGCCTCGGGTGAGCACCCAGTGCCTGCTGGGTGATAGGTCAGCGCGAATGAGGCTCCCTTGTTCTTGGTGGGTGAAAAAATGACTACAATTGGAAACACATGTAATAAGGAAACATAACATATGAGATCATTATTAAGATCAATTACACCATGTAATCACCATATTCAGATACATCAATGAACATAATCTAACCTCCATAATCCATTATATCAAATAATCACATAACATAAGATGAATACATACCAATCATTACCACATAGTCATGCGCGTTAGTACATCAAAGTAACATAACACTATTACATCAGGATAAAATATTATTATCCTAATATTAATTATGCATAGTTTAATTATTTAATTAATTTTATTAATTAAATAATAATGGTTATTTTGTTATATGGTTCATAAACCATATTTGTCTTTTATTCATACTGTTATATTGTTTTAAACAATATATTTGTATTTATTCATTTGTGCTTCCCGGATGTTATTGGAAGCCTGTTTATTTAGGAATTTGGTTCACCTGTGCAACCTAATATTTTGTTTGTATTCAGGTTGTGCAATATCTATAAATATTGCAGCCCATTCTCTGTAATGGTTGATTGAGATTAATAAATTATACAGGCTTCCGTCCCTGTTTCTCAATCTACATTTGGTTTCAGAGCAGGTTGAAGGAGATTTGAGGATTGCAGAAGAGGTTGAGGAGCATTGGAGAAGCTTTTACAAGCAAAAGAGAGCCAGAGTTGCCTCCTGCAACTTCCCAGCCTCATCCCTTGCAATACCACCATCAAATTCTTCAAAACCGCCATTAAATCTATGTAAAACCGTGTATAGTCTTTGCAATTCAAGCACGAGGAGGATAGAATCCACCAAGGAAGAGATTGCAAGCTCAAAGTAGGGGAGAAAATTGATAGAAGTGCTATACACAGTCAAAACCACCTTCTTTCACGCAAAACCGCCTTTAAAAACGGCTGGTCGCTTTTCTCTTTGCTGAAAAATTTGCTCAAAACCGGATTTCCAAAACCGTGGTTTTATGAAGAGGTATGGTTTTACAGTTTGGAAGTGTTTAATTATAAATTTCTCTTTATATATACTTGTTTAGCTTAGCCGCCCAAGTGGCTAGCATAACTTTTGTAAGACACTTCCCATCAAGAGAGGTCAAGGGGTCAAATCCCCCTCCCTCACCCACTACCAAATTTGGCAAAATTTTTGGCGGAACTGCTAAATTTAGTAGATTTTTTTGAATTTAGTTATAACTAACTAAATTTAGCGAAGAAATCCCTAATTTAGGGTAAAAAAAAAAATTCTCCCATTCGGCCTGGTTTTTCATTTTTGACATTTTTTGCAAAAGGAGACCCATCTAAAAATTGCATTTTCAGCTATTTTTTTGCAATTTTTAGCATTTTTGGTCGTATTGGGCTCAGGAGGCCACCAGGACCCGTGAAACAGAAATTTTTTCCTGCCATTCAAATTGTCTAGTTTTTTGAATGTAAATTGTATGCTGCTGCATATTGTACTAATTTGCAGGTTGTCATAGTCAATTGCAAACTTTGTAACTGCTCAAAAAGTGGCAGAATTGTAATAAAAAATAATAAAAAATTGGTTCTGTAACACTCATGAGATCCTAGATCTCATTTGCAGCGTTCGGTATATAGGGTGTCTCTGGGAAGCACTTACGGATAAAGCCGTCACGAATACTACTGCACTTAACGCCTAATATAGCTGTAACAACATCGTTTGGGCATCCTCCCTTTAAATCGACGGGGAGTAATAAGGTCACAGTGCACACACTATGAACCATCCCATCCGTCTGTGAACGATTGCACAACATAAATCCTGACCTAGAAATTATCCAAGTATATAGCGAAGTTACACGCGTATGAGGATATTTCTTTGAGCCGGTGTCAATAATCAAACAGACCCCATCAGTACTGTCTTGGTACCACGTATTGAATTCTTTCACATACGTTAACGCCTCTTTCACATACCGCCGGGTATATAGAAAGGGCGAGCTTCTTCCACGTACCGACGGGTATATCGGAAGGGCGCGTATATAGAAAGGTTCGGTATATCGGACTAACGGTATATAGATTGGGAGACCTAATACCTGGAGTGATAAGATCCAAACCCTGTCAGTGATCTCTGCAAAATGGGCACCAATGCCCCCAAATTTTTTCTTCCGGATTCACAATTTCTCAGAGGAAGCAACTATGATGCATGGAAGACAAAAATAAAGACACAACTTGAGTTTGAAGAAATCTAGCCTATTGTGACTGGTACTCTAACCAGATCAACAACTGATACAACATAATAACGACAGTTTGATAGAGCAGATCAGAAAGCAAAACTCTTCATCTTGTTTGGAGTGTCTGACGATGTGCAAGCCCACATTCGAGATGCCACAACGACAAAAGAAGCGTGGGATAAGCTGAGCACAATATATGAGGCCAAGAACAAGAATGTCATAAAATTTGCAGAGTCAGTTACATACGTTGAAGTTCAAGCAGAATGAGAAAATTGAAGCTTTCTTAAGAAGAGTTGCAGAGTTGAGGAATTCACTTCTAGCCCTAGGAGAAGAGGTCAAAGATGAATCTCTCATTCCCATTGTTCTGAGAGGTCTCCCTTCTTCTTATCGCATTTTTGTCACAACTCTAAACTTGTCAGATACGACAATTAGTTTTGACAAGCTAGTAAACCTACTACAACAAGAGGAAGCAATGCACAATAAGGATGATGAAGAGGAGTAGGCACTTTCTTCACATCAAAAATGGAAAGGAAAAGGTAAAGGAAAACCTAAATCCTATTAGAAGTCCCAACATCAGAATCAGTATCATGGGGACAATCAACAGAAGAAACGATGTCCAATTTGCAAAAGAGGACATGACTTACAAGATTGTTGGTATAACACTTATAAGAAAGGTTCATCAAGCAACTCTGGACCACAACAACAACAATCTTACAAGGGACATTCAAACAACTATCATGGGCAGAAAAAGGGGAACTGGAAAAGAAGACCCCACCAGCAAGGTAATATGGCTGAGCAACAAGAACAGTCAGACAATGAAGACTTCTTGTTCACTGCTCGATCTAGTGAACCATCCACGTCATCTAGTGATGTCTGGTATGTTGATTCGGAAGCCACTCGACACATGACCGGCCACAGGGACTGGTTTATTTCAATGAGGGACACACCATCGAAAAATCATGTTTCGTTGGGAGATGATTCTTCATATACAGTTGAGGGGAATGGAAACATTTCTCTACCCCTTGGTTCATGCAAATATAGACTATCAGATGTTCTATATGTCCCTGGGTTGACAAAGAATCTTCTTTCGGTCAGTCAACTCCTAGATCACAACCTAAAAATTGACTTTGATAGTCAATCCGGCAAGAAAATGTGTTTGATTCGAGATAAATCTAGAGGCTCGAAAATAATTGAAAAAGCCTCAAATGTGGGACGTATGTTTCAACTTGATTTCATTCACAAAAATGATCAAGCACTTGTGGCTAAAAACTCCACCTCAGCCCAGTTGTGGCATCGGAGATTTAGTCATGTAAGTTTCAAATATCTCGAAACACTTCGCTGGTGTAATATGGTACATGGGCTACCATCTCTTCAGAAGGATACAAACAAGAGTCCTCACTACTTAGCAGGAAAACAACACAGAGTTTCATTCCAAAAGAGTACTTTTCGAGCTCATGGTAAACTTGACCTGGTTCATACCAATCTTTGCGGTCTGATGCAGCCAAGTCATTCTGGGTTCCAGTACTTCATGCTTTGTGTTGACGACTATTCACGGAAAATGTGGATTTTTTGTCTTCACAAGAAAAGTGAAGCCTTTGAAACATTCAAAAAGTTCAAAGTAGCAGTTGAGAAAGAAACTGGTCGTCACATCAGAACTCTCCACTCAGATCGAGGGGGGGAATTCACCAGTGATGAGTTCAGAGACTACCTAAAAACTCATGAGATTTGTCAACAAATTCCTCCTCCACACACACCGCAGAAAAATGGTGTTGTCGAGAGAAGAAATCGTACTATCATGGAAATGGTGCGATGCATGATTGATGATTCCGGACTTGCAAAGACATTTTGGGCAGAAGTAGCAAAAACAACAGTGTATTTGTTGAACAGAGCACCCACAACTGCTCTTGATGGAATTAAACCACAAGAAGCATGGTCAAAAAGGAAACCATCCATTGCACACCTCAGAGTATTCGGGTGCAAAGCAAGCATGCACATACCCAAACATAACAGAAAGAAATTGGATATGAAGTCACAAAATCTCATCTTCATTGGATATAGTGAAGAAACTCTTGGGTATAGATTGATGGATCCTAAGACTAGAAAAGTCTACACAAGCAGAGATGTTTGAGTTTTTGAAGAAATCTAGCCTATTGTGACTGGTACTCTAACCAGATCAACAACTGATACAACATAATAACGACAGTTTGATAGAGCAGATCAGAAAGCAAAACTCTTCATCTTGTTTGGAGTGTCTGACGATGTGCAAGCCCACATTCGAGATGCCACAACGACAAAAGAAGCGTGGGATAAGCTGAGCACAATATATGAGGCCAAGAACAAGAATGTCATAAAATTTGCAGAGTCAGTTACATACGTTGAAGTTCAAGCAGAATGAGAAAATTGAAGCTTTCTTAAGAAGAGTTGCAGAGTTGAGGAATTCACTTCTAGCCCTAGGAGAAGAGGTCAAAGATGAATCTCTCATTCCCATTGTTCTGAGAGGTCTCCCTTCTTCTTATCGCATTTTTGTCACAACTCTAAACTTGTCAGATACGACAATTAGTTTTGACAAGCTAGTAAACCTACTACAACAAGAGGAAGCAATGCACAATAAGGATGATGAAGAGGAGTAGGCACTTTCTTCACATCAAAAATGGAAAGGAAAAGGTAAAGGAAAACCTAAATCCTATTAGAAGTCCCAACATCAGAATCAGTATCATGGGGACAATCAACAGAAGAAACGATGTCCAATTTGCAAAAGAGGACATGACTTACAAGATTGTTGGTATAACACTTATAAGAAAGGTTCATCAAGCAACTCTGGACCACAACAACAACAATCTTACAAGGGACATTCAAACAACTATCATGGGCAGAAAAAGGGGGAACTGGAAAAGAAGACCCCCACCAGCAAGGTAATATGGCTGAGCAACAAGAACAGTCAGACAATGAAGACTTCTTGTTCACTGCTCGATCTAGTGAACCATCCACGTCATCTAGTGATGTCTGGTATGTTGATTCGGAAGCCACTCGACACATGACCGGCCACAGGGACTGGTTTATTTCAATGAGGGACACACCATCGAAAAATCATGTTTCGTTGGGAGATGATTCTTCATATACAGTTGAGGGGAATGGAAACATTTCTCTACCCCTTGGTTCATGCAAATATAGACTATCAGATGTTCTATATGTCCCTGGGTTGACAAAGAATCTTCTTTCGGTCAGTCAACTCCTAGATCACAACCTAAAAATTGACTTTGATAGTCAATCCGGCAAGAAAATGTGTTTGATTCGAGATAAATCTAGAGGCTCGAAAATAATTGAAAAAGCCTCAAATGTGGGACGTATGTTTCAACTTGATTTCATTCACAAAAATGATCAAGCACTTGTGGCTAAAAACTCCACCTCAGCCCAGTTGTGGCATCGGAGATTTAGTCATGTAAGTTTCAAATATCTCGAAACACTTCGCTGGTGTAATATGGTACATGGGCTACCATCTCTTCAGAAGGATACAAACAAGAGTCCTCACTACTTAGCAGGAAAACAACACAGAGTTTCATTCCAAAAGAGTACTTTTCGAGCTCATGGTAAACTTGACCTGGTTCATACCAATCTTTGCGGTCTGATGCAGCCAAGTCATTCTGGGTTCCAGTACTTCATGCTTTGTGTTGACGACTATTCACGGAAAATGTGGATTTTTTGTCTTCACAAGAAAAGTGAAGCCTTTGAAACATTCAAAAAGTTCAAAGTAGCAGTTGAGAAAGAAACTGGTCGTCACATCAGAACTCTCCACTCAGATCGAGGGGGGGAATTCACCAGTGATGAGTTCAGAGACTACCTAAAAACTCATGAGATTTGTCAACAAATTCCTCCTCCACACACACCGCAGAAAAATGGTGTTGTCGAGAGAAGAAATCGTACTATCATGGAAATGGTGCGATGCATGATTGATGATTCCGGACTTGCAAAGACATTTTGGGCAGAAGTAGCAAAAACAACAGTGTATTTGTTGAACAGAGCACCCACAACTGCTCTTGATGGAATTAAACCACAAGAAGCATGGTCAAAAAGGAAACCATCCATTGCACACCTCAGAGTATTCGGGTGCAAAGCAAGCATGCACATACCCAAACATAACAGAAAGAAATTGGATATGAAGTCACAAAATCTCATCTTCATTGGATATAGTGAAGAAACTCTTGGGTATAGATTGATGGATCCTAAGACTAGAAAAGTCTACACAAGCAGAGATGTTGAGTTTTTCGAGAAGAAGGAAGCAGAGACTCCTCCGGACTCGTAAGATGTAGATTTTTCACCCGTTGTAAAAATTGAAGCTAATGTTCCCTTAGAATATGAAAGTGATGATGGGGATGATGGTGTTGATCAGATAGAACCACAACCCATGGGAACAGTTCAACGTATGCCTAAATGCTGTACAAGTACATTACGAGATGCAAGATTGGATGCTCCACCAGATACATCCACCCCTGGACCACGGACTCGCAGTAAAGTAAGAGAAGAAGTTAACTTTGCTTTGATGAGTAGAGTTATTGAATCAGATGAGCCCTCTACAGTCCTAGGAAGCCCTACAGTCAAAAGCTTGGAAAGATGCCATGGATTCTGAATATCAATCAGTGATGAAGAATAACACTTGGCAGCTTGTTGATCTTCCACCAGAGAAGAAACCCATTGGATGCAGATGGATATTCAAAACTAAGTACAAAGCAGATGGGACAGTGGACAAGCACAAAGCAAGACTTGTAGCAAAGGGGTACGCACAAAAAGAAGGCATTGACCATGAGGAGACATTTGCTCCCACAGCTAAGATCAAAATGATCAGGATGATCTTTGCTCTAGCTGCACAGTTTGGATGGAAAGTTCGCCAAATGGACGTAAAAAGTGCCTTCCTGAATGGGGATTTACAAGAAGAAGTCTACATGACTCAACCTGAGGGATATGTTTTACCTGGTCAAGAAGAAAAGGTATGCAGACTCAGGAAATCTCTGTATGGTCTCAAACAGGCACCCCGGGCATGGTACATCAAGATTGATGAGCATCTCGTACAACATGGGTTCGTCAAAAATCCATACGATCCCAATCTCTACCTGAAAAAGCAAGGGGGGGAGATGGTGATTGTTGTAGTTTATGTCGATGATCTAGTCATCACTGGCAGTTCAGTGAAGATGATTGATGAAACGAAGAAAGTGATCATTCGACATGACAGATCTTGGGCTTATGCACTACTGTCTTGGACTAGAAGTATGATAGAAAGAGAAATCACATCTTTGTTTCTCAGATGAAATATACCAAGACAATGCTCGAGAAGTTTAGGATGATGGATTGCACACCAATTGCTACACCTATGGAGAACAGATTACAGTTATCTCGTTTAGATCCATCTCCTGAGGTAAGTGCCACTCTCTATCGGCAGCTAATTGGGAGTCTCATTTACTTGACCTACACTAGACCAGATATCAACTTTGCAGTAAGCTATCTATCCAGGTTCATGCAGGAACCCAAAGTTTGTCATTGGAAAGCAGCAAAGCGCATTTTGAGATATCTCAAAGGATCAGTGGATCTTGGTCTAGAATACAAGAAGAACAAAAACTTCTTCTTGACTGGATATTCGGATTCAGATCATGCAGGTAACATTCATGATAGAAAATCCACTTCCGGATTTGTATTCTTTATGGGATCTGGACCAATATCATGGAGAAGTAAGAAACAACACTTTGGTTTCTCGTTCTTCCACAGAAGCCGAGTATCGTTCTGCAGGAGAAGTTGTTTGTGAAGCGATTTGGCTACGTCGCATACTGGAAGGACTTGGAATACCACAGGACAAACCTACTACCATGTATGTAGAAAATGAAGGTGTTCTCAAACTTGTTCGCAATCCAGTTTTTCACGAGAGAACAAAACACATTGAGGTTCAAGTTCATTTCATACGTGAACATGTGTTGAAGCACAACATCCAGCTTCAATTTTGTGCAACTGCTGAACAACGAGCAGATATTTTCACAAAGTCACTTGCACGTGACAAGTTCGAGTTTTTCAGAGAATTTCTCTCCTCATCTCTTCAGACAATGCACAATTAAGGGGGGGAATGTTAGGATAAAATATTATTATCCTAATATTAATTATGCATAGTTTAATTATTTAATTAATTTTATTAATTAAATAATAATGGTTATTTTTTTATATGGTTCATAAACCATATTTGTCTTTTATTCATACTGTTATATTGTTTTGAACAATATATTTGTATTTATTCATTTGTGCTTCCCGGATGTTATTGGAAGCCTGTTTATTTAGGAATTTGGTTCACCTGTGCAACCTAATATTTTGTTTGTATTCAGGCTGTGCAATATCTATAAATATTGCAGCCCATTCTCTGTAATGGTTGATTGAGAATTAATAAATTATACAGGCTTCCGTCCCTGTTTCTCAATCTACAATTCAGATAAATCAATGAACATAATCTAACCTCCATAATTCATTATATCAAATAATCACATAACATAAGATGAATACATACCAATCATTACCACATAGTCATGCGTGTTAGTACATCAAAGTAACATAACGCTATTACATCAGGAGGTATCTTGTACATGTTCCATATAGAGGATGAAAAAAAAGTATATATAGGGGTGGGGATTTTCCTTTCACCGCCCATGCATTCTCAGAATAGGCTACATGCCCAAAATATCCATGCGTTAACAGTTGCATTCTTTTACAATGGAGCCACTAATCAATTATCCTATAAATAGAACTTAGTTTAATCCTAATAATAGCTCGATCCATGCATGACCTTTAATATTCGCTTTGCATGTGCTTTATCCCAAAAATAGAATGTCCTTGGCCCTCAAGTCATCCTTTTTTTATCCTTTGCATGATCTGCACTCCAACGTGCTTTTTCTATTTTTAGCCACTAACTGCAAAATTGACTAAGTCTTGGAGTCTTCCTTTCTAGGCGTGAGCCTTCCATACACCACTTTACTGAACCATGCGCGTGTCTACATGCCTATTTTTTGCGCCTCACTATTTTGTGCTCTCTTGACACTTAGTCAATTTTTTCAGTCCAGTAATGCCTCTCAATTTCCTATTCCTACACTTAACACACAACACATGCAAGAAACATAACATGAGAAATACAAATAATTAGATTTATATACCATTATAGATTAATTTCTTTCATTCATTATAGATTTATATCAGTTATTGTTTACACACATAATTGGGCATCCACTTATATAAGAATTTGCAGTCAATTTTCTAATGCATGCATTTCATTCTAATCAATTTCCATGATCAATTACATAACATGACTAGTATTAATTTCATCTATCTAAATCATTTCTTAAAATAGTTCATAATTTTTTTTTATTATTGGCAAATAGTTTTTTGAAAGGGACTATACCCTTGTACACTAAGGCTCAGAAGCCAGAATTGAAAGTTAAAGCATAAGAGAAGGATCAAAATCCCGATAGAACAATTAAGCCCGACTGCAGAAAACAGACTGCAAAGCAATGACAAAACAACAACAAAAAAACAACTGATGCACAACAATCAAACAACAATGGCCTATCAACACCATTGGAAGCAATCTGTTATCTGGCTAAGAAAAATGAGACCAATGAAACCCAGCTAACCAATAGCAGAGATGAGAATCATCAAGGCAAAGTGTTACCCTTCAGAGTGGTAGATTTTTTCTTTTTGTTGATCGTTATCCAAGCCTGATAAAGCCGTCCTCGATTGGAGGAAGAAGACAAAAGAGGAGTATTTTCCTTAGTCGCATTTGTTCCAGTTGGGACGGCCACATTGTTATCCTGAGAGAAATATTTATCGTTTTCCTTGTTGCCATCAACAAGCTTGTGCATTTTTTCATGCTAACTCACAATTTGAGTTTCGGATAAAGGGGTTTTCCGGGGCAGAATCTGGATTCAGTTTTTGTATCTGTATTTAAGATCTAAGATCCTTTCTTTGCTCATAAAAATCAGGTGTTCCGAGAGGGCATCTTTCCACCAGTTGTGTTTCTCATGTTGACGTTTTTCCATCCCACAAGCAATAGAGGTGTGTCCTAAGCAAAAACATCTTCTACAGCAAAAAGGTATACCTTGATATATTATTAATAATATATGACCAAGTAATATTTTTTTACTTTTTGAAGGATAAAATGGTAGCAGGAAGATTTTTATCAGTGTCAAGCTCCACCAGGATCCGGGTTTAAGTAGGTATAGGTGTAACTAGTTGAGTGACAACTCTAAGGGTTTTGAGTGCGCTAGTACCCAAGGTACTTGGTATCAATGGTTAAACAGACATTCATTGTACTCCAGAATTGGAGAAAAACACATTTGACTAAGCATGATCAAAATATGGGATTATCCATGAGAATGTCTCAATGTGCGGGTTAAACCATGGGAAGAAAACTCGCATGATCAAATAAAATGACCCTCATTGTCCAGAGCTTGGAAGCTAATGATGTTTTTGATTAAGCTTTTGTAACATATAACCATATTGTAGATGCCTCTTTGCTTCCTTAGGATATTTTTCCTATCTTAAACTCCTTACATATGGAGTCACCTTTCTTGGATATCCACGCTTCTAAAAACTTTAAAAGACTTCAAAACAATATAACCCCCGAATATACAAACTACATAAATATGATCTTAAATAGTCAGAATTTTGCAACAAAGAATACTATAGATGGAAATCCTAGACCCAAAATGTTAAATATTATAATTTTACGTATGCAGGTTTCATTGATAATTAATTGCTATTTTAATTTTTCTTTAAAAAAAATGAATTATCGAATGAGACCCGCGTCCTAATCGGTGTGTATCCAACAATGGTGTAACAAGTAGATCTCCTTGTTTTAGCCATCTACCAGGGTTCTCACCTTTCCCAAGAAGATACCTAGATGGTGAATGAATAGGGATGAGGGTTTGCAGAACCATCTAAAACAGTCGCAACATTGGTAAAGGCAAGGTCGATCCACAACCAAGGAGAAACCCCTGAAATAAGATTCGAGCCCCCACCGTCTGGCTGAAGAGCTCCAGACAGATCTCGCAGATCTACAGGGTTCGTAGGCTTGCGTGTAGCGAGAGCAAGGGCACACGTAGACACCATTAGGGTAGGGTAGGGTGCGAGGACGCGCGTGTGAAGGGGGCGCGAGGGTAGGCGCGAGAGCAGGCAGAGTATTTATTCTTCGGACTGAGCGTGAGCGCAAGGCGTGAGCAGAGGGCGAGAGGGTGTGAGCAGAGGCGCGCGTAGGGGCGTGGACAGCGGCATGGGCTGGGGCGCGAGCAGAAAATAGTTCATAATTCATCCATGGTAAACATATAAATTCCTTCGTAATTCCAAGATCACTATAAGTGATACCAAATAAATAGTTCCATTCGATGACGATTCGAAGTGTAAATCAAGTTGTCCTTATCATCTATAACAACATATGGTTATTTACCGTTGTCGAGGAGTTCAAGAGACACATTTAAATCCCACGTGGTCAACATATTTCATTATTTCCTTTATTTAATCACTCCATAAGTATAATATAAATATCTTGTTACTTTCTTGATTCAAGTCCTTTAGAATACATATTTGTATTTGTAATAACGATATTTCTAATCCTCAAGTAGAACACAAAGTTCACCTCTTTCTATAAGCTATGGTTATAGTTATTCCCTCCCTTTTTAAATCATGGTCATTCATTATAATGTTGACCCATTCCAATCTTATATCAAAGTTTATTCAATCGTAATAATCTGCCAAGAGATAATTTTTCATAAAAATCTACTCTCTTTCAATATTCTTAACATACACTTTTCAATTCCTAAGTTGATAGGTTAATGATACCCTTTTTATCTTATAGGATTTCTTACTCATGGTTTATGAATGTGTTACTCCTTCTAGGTTAACATACTCTTGTAGTTTTTTTCCAAGAAGCATAAAAACATATAAATATTTTTCATATCTCCCAATAATAGTATAAGCACAAAGTACATTACTACATAATGCTTATAGTTATGTTAATCATGACATAACTTGTTTAAAATGCAATAAAATTATAATATGTCATGAGGGATTTTCATCAGATTCCTATCATTCTAGGTGTTTACAATATCTCCATTGTTTTGTTTAGTCTAATTGCTCTATCTCTCGGTTTTGTACTTACCTTAAGTTTAATAGAATATTCATAGTTTATACTTCATAAAATCAACCCCATAGCCTATTTTCATATTACTAGATGTTACAAGGAAATTTCATATTTCAATAAATGACAAATCATCTATTATAATTTAATCTTACAATGAAAGTTCTTTTATATTTTGTAATCAAGGTGGACCAAATCTAATCCAATTAATCTTTCTTTACCGTACTATCACATCCTACCATCTACCTCAATTTATCCTTAGGAGAAAGGGGTGTGATGTCCTTAAGCTTGTCATCAAGGCAACATATTTCATGAAGATATCTTAGAAGGCATATAGAGTAGTCAATCAATCTTTGCCAATGTCAACAAGTATTGTTTATAATCATGCTATGTGGCTTGGTGATATTTGATGTGGGTATTAAGAAGACTAGCATGGTAACAATTATCTAATATTGTGCAATTGTACATCAATCATAGGTCCATCTCGCTTGCATTTATTCATTCTTAGTGCAATTTGCACTTAAAGGGCCTTAAAATAAAAACATCAGGGAAGATTCCAATAGGTTCTAGGATTTGAAACCCAATGAGTCCCAAATACAATACGGAACCTGCTCTTTTTATGCATCATTGGGAAGAAATGCGTGCTCCAGGGGTCCTTCAGGTCCATGGCGATGTATTCATGCTTTAATTGGTAGTGAGGACAATTATTACTCGACTATGTCCATCAGGGGTTGCCCAACTGAAATTAAGTTTAGTTCAGCACGACGACTACCATAATAATGGGCTTTGCTAATCCCTTATTTTATTTTTCATGTAGTGTCACACGGGTCTTAAACATGATTGGACGAAGTCCTTAATTCCCTGTTAGATAAGATGACAGAGATGAATGGAAAGCTGAAAATAGAAAAGATGGGAGTTAATATTCTTGCATGTCCCACACCTATTCCAAGGCTAAGAGTGTCCCTACGCAAAAAATATTCTTTTGTACTATGCTCAACTACATGTCGAGAAGAATCTCACGGAGGATCTGAGGAGTGTCACATGTAGTGTCAATCAAAATGCCCTGGTAAAGAGGCCAAGTGGATAAAAAGGGGATTTAAGTTTCATTTCAATAGGACTCTAAAGGTCTCAAAATGATGCAACCACATAAATGCTTGCTTTTTATATCACTTATGTAGGCCCTTTTTTAGTTTTAAACATAATACATGACGTAACGATAAAGCATAAGAGAACCATTTTCATAGAGTGACAATACACTGCTATGCTAACACATATAGCAATGTTGTGCTTCTCGCCACTGCAAGAGCGCACGACTCAATTTCATCAACGCAATATGACCAACTAACCCTCACACATGACGACACATAAAACCAAAATTGAACCACATAAGTAGAGAATCCATGGTTTTAGTTACAATTTTTAACACTATTTCACATGTATGAAATACACATGGAACCTCTCTATCCATACCCATTATCCACATTTTCACATCTTTCCTTGATGATATCCTTTCTCACTCCGGAGAACACATACACACATGCATAAATTAATACCCAATGCATTATCCATTTTAATAAAATCAAATCAATTGAAACAACATATATAAAAACTTATCCATATTGAAATGTAAATCCATGAATTTAGCTACTAAAGAAGAATAAATTGATAATAATGATTTATTCCCAAAACATGTTATAGTGCTAATTAAAGAAAACAAAGCAATATACGTGTTATATCAGATGTGGCAGTAGCCATCTAAGTATATGAGTGTCTCCAAAACATAATTATGATAATTTAGGGATGTGAGAAGTTGGAAGTTCAAAACCGAGCCCAAATTCTTGCTTTTGTATCACTTTGTACCCCCTCTTCAATTGTAAGCTCAAGTAATTGTTTGAAATAGAAGATGCACGAACAACCATCAATATTTAAACCGCTATAACAGTTGGTCATATGAGCAATATGTAGATTTTATATTATGACTGAAATTTACGAAATCAAGGTTTTTGATTGGAAAATATTTAATTTGTTAGATAAAATGGAGACACGAGTGAAAATTATGAAAATACATAGGTGCGAAGTAAAAATTTGTGGCTTCGGTATATTAAAAAAATGCAATAACATGAAATAAATTTGAATCAAAATTATTAACCCATTTGTTCATTCCCAATGCCAAAAAAAGAGCTAACAGTTAAGAATTGAGAAAGATTCGATGGTTAAGATTAGATAAAGAGTTGACAATCAAGATTGAAGTGAAGTTATTGATATGTGTTGGGTTGAATAAACCAATAAGGAGATGAATTGGTTTTAGTGTTCAATCTAATTTTGTTAAAGCCTTGAATGGAAGGAGGGAACATAATGTGAGAAGGAAAGAAGATGAGAAGGAGACTGGTTAGATATGGTGGCTGGGGAAACATGAGGTATATAAATACTAAAGGTTGCAAGGACCAAACTTCTATGAAGTTTCAATGGAGGATTTAAAAACATGTTTACTAATAAAACCATCAAAGTGGACGTGTAATGTCAAGGTCTAACAAAGATCACTTGCTTTCTTAAATTTAAAATTTGATCTGCTTACTCTAAAGACAACCTGAAAGAAAGACAATACAAAAAAATGATTTCCATGAAAAATATTTAAGCAATGGAAAACATGAAGGATGGACTATGGATGATCTGATAGACTATTGGTGAACCCAACAACACTGCTTGCATTACGTTGCATTTTATAGATCCCCTTTTCAATTTTAAATTTGAACGAGCATTTGTAGGGCAATAAGGAATGCACAAACAACTACTGATAATTGAGCCCCTTCAATAGTTGGTCATATGAGCAACATGTAGATTTTATCGTACTAAATGCTATTTTTTATCTTAGTTTTTTTTATGGTGGTAAGGTTGTCTATTAGAAACTATTTAATTTGTTAGATAAGGATAAAACATGAATGGAATTTGTTGGAAATAAACATGTGTAAATTAAATACCTGCATGTCCCACACCTATTCCATGGATCATATTGTTCCTAGCCAAATAATATCTACTATTTAAGTTCTCCACTTTATAGTCTTGATTTTTCTGGCACAATTCATCTAAGTGAAATTCGAGCTTAAAGGGTCAAAAATTAAAAAATGGGGGATTTTGAATAGATTCTAGAACCCAACTACAACACTTTCTTATTGTAGCACTTTGCATCCCCCCTTTTCACTTAAAATCTCAAATAATTATAGGAAGCAATTGATGCATAAGAAAACATCAATAATTGAGGTCCTACATTGATTGGGCATATGAGTGACATGTAGATTTTATATGTCGATCAAGCTTTAGAACATCATGGTACTTGGTTGGATGACATTTAATTTGTTAGATAAGACAAAGACATAAATGGAAAGTTGTAAATATAAAGATAGGAAGTAAATACTTTTGGCTTTGATGCAGAAAAAGACATGCAATAACATTAAATTATTTTTAATTGAAAGTTGACACCCTAAATTTGTTAAATACCCAATTCCTAAAAAAGAGCTAATGGTCAAGATTTGTGAAAGATTTGATGTTCAAAATTTGATCAAGAGTTGACAATCAAGATTGATGGGAAGTTATTGATCTGCATTGGAATGGATAAATCAATAAGGAAACATATTGGTTTCCATGCCAAATATGATTTTAGAAGCTATGAAGGGAAGGAGGGAATACAAAGTGAAAAATAAGAAAGAAGGTAAGAAGACTGATTGGTTATCGTGGTTGGAGAAACAATATGTGAACAAATAATGGAGGTTGTGAGGTGCAATTTGCTATGAAGTTTCACCACATGATTTTATGTTTACTACTAAAACCATCAAAAAGTATTATAATGTCTAGATCTAAAAGAGATTCCTTGATTTCTTGATTTTTTATATTTTAGGTACTTACTCTAAACATATCACCACAGAGAGGAAACTCAATGGTGGTCATGAAAAAATATGGTAGTAATAACAAACCCGACAAATAGAGCATGGATGAACAACTAGATTGCGAATTAACCCAACCAAATGGCTTGTTTCTTGCAACATTTTATAGGGCCAATTTTTAGTTTTAAGTCTAAGTATTTACATGTAAACAAGTGATTAATGAACAACCACTGGTAATTGAGCCCTCCAAAATTTGGTCATATGAGACAATACGTGTAATGTGTAGGTCTGAACGAGATTCCTTGATTTCATAAATATAAGAGCTAAGGTATTTACTCTAAATCTAACCCCATAGAGGGAGCACAAAATAATGGTGGCTGTGAAAAAATACGGTAGTAATGACAAACACGATGAACAACACGTGGATGAATGGTCAAACCGCAAATGAACCCAACCACACTGCTTTCTTCTCACAACATTTTTTAGGGACCCTTTTAAGTTTTAAGTTTGAGTAGTTATAGGGAAATAAGTGATGCAAAAATAAATATTGATAAATGAGCCCCTCCAAAAGTTGGTCATATGAGCGACATGTCAATTTTATCTACGATCGAACTTTGTAATTTTTTACTTTAGTTTTATTACGACATCAAGGTCATTAACTAGATGATGTTTAATTTGGTAAATTAAGAGGAATACATCAATGGAAGTTGGAAATAAGAAAATGTGGAAATTAAATACGTACATGTTATACACTTATTCCATGGCTCAAGTTGTTCCGTCCAAATAATATCGGTTATCTTTCATTTACTTTTTAATCTTGATCTCGCTTGCTCTATTCACGTGAGTGCAATTCATGCTTAAAGGATCCAAAATACAAGTTAGAAGAATTCCAATTGACTTGAGGTTTGAAACCTAAATGCAATGCTTATTGAAAATATTAACTCATCCATATTTTTAAAAGCGATACAATTTATTTAAAAAGAACCACTACAAAAATAAGATTAAAAAATTAAAATTATGAAACAAACTAACCTATTTTATTTTTGTAAAGTAATAATTTATGAACCTAACAGAATCTATAAAACACATATAAAATAAAATATTTAAATAATAAAGTAATTACCTAAGAACCTAACACAAGTTATCATAAATATTCCAAGAGACATTCTACAATGGTAGTAAGGAATGGAGGAGTTTCATGTTGTGCCCATGAAAGAAAAATTAAGGCTAATCTTTTTATAAATAAAAATTATACGTTTACATTAGCCGACACAACATTTAAAACTTAAAATATCATATACTTATAGTTAGTTAATAAAAAATGAATTACAAAACAAAAAACATTAAAATATAAAGAGCAAAGAAAAACGGAGAGGGGTAGAGAAGTTTTTACAAAAGAGAAGAGAGGTGAGATATTTTTATCTTGAAGTAAATATTTTTTAAATATGAGAGAAGAAAATTGGTATTATGAGAGTAGAGAATTGGTATCTTTTGACCTATTATTTCTAAGTTTTGAACAAATCATAATGTTTTGCACATTTCCTCAACAATTTAATTATATGATTAATTTTACAAAATATAAAGTAGTTAAAATAGAAATATTTTATCTGTAAATCAATGTTTTCATATACTTTTAGCTTGAAGTAAATGTTTTTTACATTTTATTCTAGAGATTAAATGTGTTTTGGAATTTATTTAATGATAGATTTTTTTTTTAATCTTGAAGTAAATGTTTTTCACATTTTATTGGCGTTTAAATAATTCTTTATTTATCATTTTATCTTATGTACATTACACATTTGATTTGGGTTATTTGGTTTGGTGTTTCAATGTGGACTTACATTTAGAAGTTAATTGATCTAAAATTTAAATTCCAATATTAAATGTTTATTTTTTTATATTTACAATATTTATATTATGAAAATATTTCAACTAGTACATTTATCTTAGATAAATATATGTAATAGATTCCAAGAGGTGTCATTCTTGAGGTGCCGATTTCACTTATATCACAAATATAACATAGGCACTTCAAGAATAATACATTGAGGCATCTCTTACCTAGATTTATATAAGATATTATGTTAGTCTATAAAACACACACACACACACATGATGATCTTGACACACACACACACACACACACACACACACACACACACACACACACACACACACACACACACACACACACACACACACACACACACGCACACGCGCGCGCGCGCGCGCACACACACACACACACACACGCACGCACGCACGCACGCATGCACGCACGCACGCACGCACGCACGCACGCGCGTGCACGCACACACACACACACAATACTACTTAAGAAACTATAAAATTTCATTGACAAAAACATGAAAACAATTTTTTTTGCAAGATTGACTTTAAAACTATGCTAGATCAATGGATTTTACATACTTAGATTGACTTAGGTCTAAAGTGCATTCAACATTCTAATGAGCAACTACCTACATCATGCAAACTAAAAAAATGAAATTGTCATTGATAGGTGTTGATTGTGTTTGTCAGTATTTGTTAGTTTCGTCTAATTTATACAAATGACTTCAACACAAGAAAGAAATTTACTATAGTATTTTTGGGTAAGTGCACCAATTTGGTGGGTCCAAATGGGGGTCTTAAGTAGACGTTTTTTTTTCTGAAAAATAAAAAATTTCAACTTGTATGAGTTATTTGAAATAGTTACACTCAAAATTAGAAGATGTTGTAAGAACATGAATCGTAGAGTTTTGAGTATAGTTTCTAAGCTACTAAATTATATTGGAAACAATTAAATTTAAGTGGGTCAAATAACTAAAATACCAACAAGTGCTCCTGTTTTTGTTCAAAAAACATAGTAAAGTGTCTTTCGTGGCCCTCACCATTTTTAGCACTATCTTAGTATTTTTGAAAACCATTTGGTAGAAAGATAGCTAGGAGTATCTAGTTTGGGCTCGATTTTTTTACCATATTTTTTAGCGATTATTTTTTTAATGAATTTTCTGGTACAAAATTTTTACATTTTGAAAAATAACGGAGCTCCAACCATGCCCCCCATAATTACCTCAAAAAATATCAAAAAATAGATGTTTTTAACATATGTATAGAATTAGGCCTAGTTTGTGCTAGTATAATTTTTTTTTCCAATTTTGATGAGCCAAAAAAAAGATACACAACGAAATATAAGTGTTTACAATCACTAAAAATTAGAGGTATAAAAAACAGTTTGAAATAAATATAAATGGAAACGTTAGATTAGTCAAAAAAAATAAAAATTACATATTTAGAAAGAGGACATTTTTCTTGACATCGTGGGAAATTTTTAAAGAAAGATATATAAAATATTTTTATAGGATTTAGCATAGTGGAAGGTGTGTTTTTTACATATTTTGTCAAAAACATGAAGGTTGATGTGTTGTAATAGGTCCAAGGCACATGTTTGGGAAACCAAAGCAATTCCAAACCTACAAATTCTTGGTTTGGGGGCATAATAAAGGCAACGCATATGCATTCTGCATAATATAAACATAATATGTGCTCATGGCATGCATATATTTACAAAAATAAATGTTTAAGAAATTAAAAAATATAAACAATAATAAATGAAATATAAATAATAATAAATTATAAACTTATACTTTAAATTTATTTTAGTAAATATAAGAAACTAGGGTCACTCTGCACCTTATGGAACGAGTCTCATAGCTCCATGAGTCACGGTTTAGGAGATAGTGTTTTATAGTAAAATTTGGCTAGTACATAGGTAATTTTTAGGATTTCAGCATTCAACATAAAGCTTTTAGTGTTTAAATTCTACAATCGAAATGCCTAAACCCTAAAAACTAGGCCCTAAACCTAGATCATAAACCTTAGACCCTGAGCCCTAAACCCTAAACCCTAAATCCTAAACCCTAAACCCTAAACCCTAAACCATGAGCCCTTTAACTTATGACATAAAACCTAAACCCTAAACCCTATGCTCTAAACCCTAAACATTCATCCCTTAGCCATGAGCCCTAAACCCTAAACCCTGAGCCTTAAGCACTAAACCTCGAGACTTAAGCACTAAACCCTGTACCATAAACCATGAGCCCTAAACACTAAACCATAAAAACTAAATCCTAAACCCTAAACACTAACCCCTAAACCCTAAAACCTAAACCCTAAACACCGAATCCTAAACTCTAAACCCTGAGCTCAAAACCTTAAACCCTGAACCCTAAACCTTAAACCCTAAACCCTGAGCCCTAAACACTACACCCTAAACCCAGAACTCTGTGACCTAAACCCTAAACCCTCAACTGTTAACCCTAAGCCCTAAACCCTAAACTATAAACTTTAAAACATAAATAATAAAACCTAAACCATAAACACTAAACCCTTACCCCTAAACCCTAAACCTTGAACCCTGAGCCTTGAGCCCTAAACCCTAAATCCTAAATCGAGATCCCCGAGCTCTAAATTCTAAACCTCAAACCCGTAACTCCAACCCCAAACCCTAAACCATAAACCTTGAACCATGAAAACTAAACCCTAATTCGTAAACCCTAAACCTTAAGCCTTGAACCCTATACCCTAATCCTTAAGCCCCAAGCCCTAAACCCTAAACCATGTAACATAAGCCCTAAGCCCTAAACCCTAAACCCTAAACCTTGAGCCCTAAACCATAAACCCTACACCCTGAGCCATAAACTCTAAATACTAAACCCTAAACCCTAAACCCTAAGCATTAAACCTTTAACCCTAAACCATAACCCTAAACCCTAAATCCTAAACCTTGAACCTTGAACCCTGAAACCTAAACCCTAAACCCTAAGCCTTAAACCCAAAACCATGAGCCCTAAACCCTAAACCATAAAACCTAAACTGTGAGCCCTAAACCCTAAAACCTAAAACCCAAACCCTAAATACTGAGCCCTAAACCCTAAACCCTAAACATTGAATCTATAAACCCTAAACCCTAAACCTTAAACGATAAACCCTAAACCCTAAAAACTAAACCATAAACCCTAAACTATGAAACCTAAACCCTTAACCCTTAACCCTAAACCCTAAACCATAATCTTAAACCCTCAACCCTTAACCCTATGCTATAAATCCTAAACTATAAACCCTAAATCATGAACCCTAAACCCTAAAACCTAAACCATGAGCCCTAAACACTAAACCCTAAACCATGAGTCCTAAACCATGAATCCTAGGCTCTAAACCCTAACCTATATACAATAAACTTAACCCAAAGGAAATTCCTAATAAGATCATTTAGTGTGTTTAAGGTGATCGATCAACTAGTTTCATTTTGATGAGAGACTAATTCCTTTGAAGGCCTAAAAAGGTCATTTTTGGAAATTTTATAGCTAATTGAACACCCTTCAAAAGTTTTTAGAGAAAATATAAAACATCTGAGAGTGATTTTATAGACAATTGAAGATTCCTAAGTAAATTTAGGAAATTTTAGGAAATAAAAATTTCACTGAGGAGCATTCTGTTTAAGACTGGGTTTTCAGGTGCAGGGAATGAAAGCTAAAAATGGTAAAAGTTGACTTCTTTAGATGATTCCAGGAGTTATGGAAAGGCTTGGGATGAAACAAAATAAGAATTGGAAGGATATTAGAATGCTCTATAAGGTTTAATAATCAACATTTATTCAAGGTTTAAATATTTCTTTAGGTACTGTAAAACTCTTTAGCTTCCCCTCTAAGTTTAAAATGAAATAGGACCTAAATTTTGAGTTGCAGGAAGAATTAGATTGTTAGAATAGTTTCATTAATCGTAAAATGTGATTTTTAGAGTTTCAGTGAAGTATGGAGGTCAAGAAAATGTAACTCATACTCAAATTTCATTCAAGGATTCATCCCCTATCTAGAGGAAAAAACCCATTTCCATGAGAAACAACTTGAGAAAAAAAGGTGTCCATGTACCATAATCATGTTTACACCCAGGATTCATCTTTGTCAATAAATTGAATTGTAAAGGATTCATCATATTTAAAGGTGAAATTTGGATCTCAAGGAGTGACTTGATGATCATCATATCCTGACTATGTGATTGTACCCAAATCTCTCCAAAGAACAAGCTAAAATGAGCTAGTCATGTAATTGAGGTATCCATGACCATCATGTGTGAATTATTTAGGCATCATCTTTCTCCATGAGATACATTTGAGAAAATACATGTATGATAATCTTGAATTTGATTCCATGAAAGGATGATTTTAGAGCCAGGAAAGGTGAAAGAATGATCTTTATATTGAGCACCCTATTTCTAAGAATGAGAAATCATTTGAGTTCACTTGATGCAATTCATTTAGTACTATTCGTAAAAAATAATTCAACACCTACTAGTGTGATCAAACCTTAAGGAGGATGCATATTACAATCACCTCATTTTTTCCATAGGACATGAATCTTATTCAAGGAGCAATCCTCTATCTATAAAGTGAGGATCTCATTTTAGTAAGAAGTAGACAAACATCCTAAAGATTATTCATGGTCACTAAAGTGAATTATGGACCAAATTTCAAAATTGGTACCAATTCAAGAAGTGGTAGGGAAAAATCCCAATCTAGAAGGTCAAAAAACCTACAAAATGACTATATGTTTTTGCAATATAAAGACAAACTACAATATATATGGCCTGAAATTTTTAAGTCATTGCTGAAATTCTAAAAAAGAGTAAGTACCGACTAGATTAGATTTTGAAAAACTATTTTCTAGATTATAACTGTTAGAGCTACATGACCACTTCCATTTTGTGCAGAGTGACCCTAACTTCTTATATATACTAAAATAAATTTAAAGTATAAGATTTAACATTTTTTTAGTAAATATGGCTCCTTCAGGCCCTCCTAAACTTCATATAGCTTAAAAAGCATATGCGTTTTAGGTTCATAAATTGCCGACCCTGAGAAAACATAATGCGATCGTGTTATTGCAAAACGTGTACGTATTTTGCCAATTTTTGCTTTTGTGTTTGCTTTTTGGCCTCCCAGATTGGTGCTCTGAACCTTTTGTTTGCTTATTCTTTTTAGATGTATATACACAAAAAATCCCTTATGTCCACTTAGAATACCCGAATTTTGGTATCCATTTGAGAATACATCATTACTAAAAAATGAGTAAGTTGTAACAATTTGACTACATAAAAAATTATTTAATTGAGAAAATGTTACGTTCATTGAACAAATTTAATGACAAATATAGACCATTTTACATAAGGATATTATCAAGTACAAATAACAACCACCTTGGGAGGAATTGTTATTGATATGGAATTTGGAAGAAAATATTTTAAAAATAGATGTTAAATTTAACAACCACATATGCCTATCAAATAAATTATAGGTGACGGTGTAGTCACAAAATAATGCACTTACTATTACATTTATACCCCTAGGTATGTTAGTTTACTTATGGATCTTGCATAATAAAAGTATTCACTAGTGACCCGTTTCTAGGTCTTGTTGTTAGTTTTTCAGGTGTCATTGTTGTTTGTCTAGTTCGGTCATCATTTGTCTCTGTAGTTTTGCGCAACTTTCAAGGTGTCTTAGGTGTCATAATTTACTCAGTTATCATCTTTAGATCTACTCTGGGGTGCCTGGGGTTACACTAGGGCACCTCAGATTGCCCCCATTCATGATTTTAGGTGCACGTGTCATCATAGTTTGTGGTATTAATTTATTTATTCGAGGTTGGTCCTTACAGTTACCCTTTGTATTCCCCTTGGTCATAGTCGACAGTTTTGGGTCACTAGTGTCAATATTTGAACAATAGATCCCTACATAAACAAGGCATACTCACTACATTATGGGAGGACATTTCACTATCAAGGGTAGCTATATAATAAGGCAAGGGATTGCATTTGGGATTCTTCTACATCTGCATCACACGAGCATAGGGGGAAAGGGTTGTATTCTTTCCATTCCCTCCACCATTTTTCATTTTTACATCTAGTTATTCCCCCCCTACTACCACGTCATTGGCATTAGGGAATGTTAGGAAAAACATTACACACACACTCACATAGAACTACGTTGGGTTCGAATTGTAGTACAATTATCAGTCATAAGCCCACTAGTTTGGTAGTTGAGGTCAGCCTGACCTATTCATATGTATTTTTAATTTTTAGGGATCGATGCTTTGGATAGGGTTTTTCAAGTAGATCTTCATACAATAACTACAATGACAAAGGAAACATCATTGTGACACTCATACGATAGGAGAAAATATAACACAAAAATACTTCAATACTACCAATTTCAGGTTTTGAGCATTTCCATAGTTTGCAACACCCATAACACATACCAGGGCACCTCGAGGCATCCCAGTAATACTCTAGGTACCTTAGTTATGGAAAAAATTTAGCTTCTATCCTTCCTAAGGTCATTTGGTCATAGCCTGACCAGTACGCATACATGTCTGCCATAGTCCAGTACATAGTGAGGTAAGTTATTTAAAGATGAGTAACATATCCTTCTATTTTCCTTTTACTTTGATATATATTCCAAATTTAAAAACCCAATTCTTGCATTCCATTATAACATTTAATTTCTATTTATATTAACTATTCATAGTTATTTCCCTATCTCTATTTTTAGTTAATCATTTTGGTGAACTCCACGTTTTGAACATTATTTACTTTTGGATCCTCTTTTATACCCTAGTGATTAACATATCTCTTCTTTTCTCATCATGTCTGATTTTAGTGTCAATCCTATTTATGATGAGGCTACCATAGTTATGCTTAGGGATTTATATAGTGCACCATTGGATACACCACTTGAAGCTACTCAACAAGCCCTCCTTAGGGGACAAGACTTATTACCTACCAATCCTGTTAACACACCTATAGGCATATGCCTTGTTAATGACCCTACATTGCTTTCACTCATTGTATGAATTTCCATTCGATTTCCTTTTATCCTTATTATTCTTCTTCCAATATTACACCTGATGTTTTTGACCCCTCCATAATTAATTATTAATTACCCATCGATTCTCCCTCTGGTACGCTTCCTACTCCTACGCCAGCCAATTTTATAGCTACTCCTATGTCTCCTACCGCTTCTCAGTGCATTTCTCTGACCTCTAATTCTCGTTCTTCATCGCATTCTTATTACCTTGATGATCATATTGATAGTGTTGTTCTGGCTGACATTGACCATACTATTCTATCTCTCGTTCCTAAGGAGTCTCCTTCTTTCTATACTATTGAGAGTGAATCACATCTTCCATCTTCCTCTTCTACTTAAATTTCTTCTACTATAGTGCATGAGCCCTTACCTTCTATTATTTCTTCTCATCCTCCTACTATATCTACGCCTACTTCTCCCACTTCACTTATAGCTAGTTCCTGATTAAACATCAATAGAATCTCGGTAAAACTAGACATCGATTGGAGTCTCTGAGTAGCTAATATATCATACTGTACAATCACACCCCTTCAGGTTAGGAGAGAATTCCTCGCCTTAGATTCATAAATTCCATTATTGCATGTCGAAGACATAAGGTTTCCCAATTAGCTTGATCATCACCATCAATTCCACCCCCAATTCAATTCCACACTGGCTGTCTCAGCACGACATCGGGAGTTCGGGTGCGAAGAAGGTCACATGTTGATTTTATATCATACATATTGGTGAACCCGACGTGAAGAGTGAGTCTCTAAGCATTTCTGATTTTGTCCATCCTTTATTCTTCAAGTATTCTTATACCCCCCAAATATTTCGGGATTGTGTCAGAGTTTATCAAAGCTTTTGATATGAACAAGCTTTTGCAAATAGGAATAAGAGAATTTATTCATATCAAACAATAACATAATGAGTCTACAACTCACTTCATTCTGAGGTGGTGACATGTTCTCTACTCTTCCACAAGTGCTCCAAACATGGACCAAACAGAACTTTGTGATTTGTTCCTTCACTCCCTCAATAGAGAGACAAAGGAAGAGGTTCAAAAGTTCCCAATAAGGATCTATGAATAGGTGCTACAGGGTTCTCTTCAGATCGACTAGGAGGCCATCGACAGTGGTCGTAAGACCTATGAAGAAAATGGGAAGTTAGTTACCCCTGCTCAAACCACTCCCGATTACTCCAACAATACAAATAACAATCAAGGACCAAAGATCCTTAATACGAATCTTGGAGTCACAACGAACGGTGGCACTGACTAGCCTAAAAATCCTAATGTTGTTAATCCCACCGATACAGGTGCAACAAATAACTACAACAATGGCCATAACAATGACAACAACTAGAGAAACAACAATTTCTCACCCTCGGTAAATGCTATGGATTTTAATCATCCCTAACAATAGCAATAACCTTAGCCACAAAGACAAATGCTGACCCCAAGCCCTAGTCAATACCCCAACTAATTCCAGAAATAGGGGCAAGGGTTCCAAAGTGTTAATTATAACAGTCAACAACCAAACAATAACTGTGGTTTCGGACCACAACAAGGAACAAACCAAAGGCCTCAGGATTATGATCCTGACTTGTATTGTGGTTTGCATAGGGTCCACGGGTATGACGCAAGAACCTGTCGTGATTGTAATAAGTTTTTGCAACATTTTCCAGAAGACCAAAGATAATTATTTTTCGACATGATTCTGGCCAATCCAACTGCGCCTAGTCAAATAGCCTATATGGGACCGATGTCTCCACAGAACACACCGTTGGGAATATTCAATGATCATCTCCCCACATGTCCAAAGAATGGTAGACTGGATCCTAACAGTTTGAATAAAGGCATTGTAATAGGGACTCATGATCATGAAGCCTCAACTTCATCAAACCCATAGGTGGCACCTCCTTTGGATGGTCATCAGCAAACAAAAATAGTAGGTTTGGTTGAGTTAGATGTTGAACCCCAAATTAACGCTACAACAAGAGCCAGAGACTATTCATCACAACTGATCCTGATTTATCCAGTTGTCTCGAATAGTGTTCATGACACAGTAAGCAAGCCAGTAGGGGCTTATGATTTTATCAGTGATCTAACTAGGACATTTTAACACATTTCCTTTTTAGATCTACTGAAGAATTCCCCTGCTCATAGAGCCACTCTCTTAGAAGCACTTAGTCTTGGCCATCTGATTAATGTTACCCCTCCACCAGAGGCATAGATAAACCATATAGACTTATACGTTTTCCCTCCAGGGTAACCTGAAAGGGATATTGGGTTTGTATTTGACATAAGAAAGATACCCACGAATGCTGAAATAGCTCGTAAAGGTGATTCGGCCTTGTTTTTACAGGTTTGGATCTACAACAACTATGTGAAATGCGTAATGATCGATAATGGGGCAGCGGTTAGTATAGTCCCCTTCTCTTTTCTTCAAAAGTTAGGGTATGGGGAGACTAATTGCTCCTCAACGCGAAACACGCTGAGGGCTTATGATAGCCTCAAGGCAACTTCGAGTGAAACCATAGTATTACCAGTTACTCTTGGGCCCAAGATGGTACTCACTAAGTTTTATATTATAGATCGGGAAACCAACTATAATATGATCCTTGGCCATCCTTGGATCCACCACATGCAAGCAATAACCTCCACCCTATTCCAAGAAGTCAGATTCTTGCATTTAGGGAAATTCTTAGTCACTCAAGGTGATCCAAAGCCCTTTGATATACATTTGAGCAACTTAAAGAAATATCTATGGGTCCACTCTGAATTCAAACTTCCTAAGAACTAATTAAACAAACTGGCAAACACGGTTCTAGAAGAAAAGCTTATTCCCACGAAAAAATTAGAAGTTACAGATTTGATCGAGGGTATTCCAGTGGTCAAGGGTGAAAACATTGTTGTAGAGATGGTATTGTTAGGAAATACAACAAAGATTGTTGAGCTATTAGAAAAGGATTTTCCTATCCTTCTCCCCTTTAATTCCATGGGTATGGGACATGCTTTGGGACTTGGTCCCCTTCCAGCATATGAGGTTTACATGGTGGATGTAACTAAGATAAAAGGAGAACTTACAAAGGATGAATCAACATCTGTCTTCTTTTTGAGTAATTGTTGGACCCTCCATTTTTATGGGGCCAAGTTTCACTTTGGTGCCGGGGTGGGCGCAATCCTTACTTCACCCGAAGGATGGATTTTACCTTTTTCTTTCAAATTGAATTTCAAATGCACAAACAATGGGGCTAAGTATGAGGCTCTCCTATTAGGTCTCATTGTAGCTAAGAGAATGGGAATCCTAAATATTAGGGTGTTGGGTGATTCACATCTAGTCACAAATTAGATATCCGAGGTATACGAGACTAGGGTTGAACACTTACAACTCTACAAAATAGTTGTGTTGGGCCTAACTAAGGGGTTTGACTTTATATCAATCAAGGCAGTTCCACGTGAATAGAACCTCCTAGCAGACTCTATAGCGACTTCCACCTCACTCTTCACCCCAAGTAGTGATTTAGAGGACACCAACTTCATGGTTTCACTCCACACTAAATCCTTGATTCGCAAAGTGCTGCTAATGTCGATATTTACATACGTGGAAGATGAGGACCATCTTAAATTTCAGACCATGTTGATGGGGATGAGTCAACCTTAAGTTATTTAAACACTTTGGTGGAGCTGCATCTTACCTATCATGAGGTAGACCTTTCCCTAATTCCATGTTCCTCCTCTTATTTTGCGAATACAATGATTGAGTCCTCTCCGGGAAAATATCTTGAGTTTTACAAGGTATAAGAAGAATGGGACTTGGAATTGACTCTAGCCCTGTTTGATTTTGAGAAGGGTAACGCCTCCTTAATCAAGGGAATGGTTGATATAAACATCAGAACGGAGGAGGAACCAAAAATCTTAAAACTAGGGTCCTTTTTAACTTCAGAGGAAGTAGAAATTCATACCCAAATCCTAAAGGAACATCAGAAAGCCTTTGCAATTAGTTACAAGGAAATGACGGGAATTTAACCACACATCTTAGTTCACAATCTCGACACTAAGCCAGATTCCAAACCAATTAAGAAGAAATCAAGGCCTATGAAGCCAAAGGTGGCCCTTATGGCAAAAGAAGAAGTAATGAAACTTCTCCAGGTAGGATTTATCAAGCCCATTGATTATTCACAATGGGTATCTAACATTTTCCCCATTCTCAAAAAGAATGGGAAGATCCGTATTTGCATAGAATTTTGGGACATTAACAAAACTTTTCCCAAGGATGATTTCATGCTACCATCCATTAACGTTATCATTGATGCAACATCTCAATTTGAGTTTTTGTCCCTCATGAATTGGTTTTCAAGATATAATCAAATCAAAATCTCTACTGAGGATCAAGATAAAACTACATTTATAACTCCCTAGGGAACTTATTGTTATGTCGTCACGCCATTTGGTCTTAAGAATGCTGGCGCTACATACTGTTAGTGTAAATTCATAGCACCCCCAAATGAGTTATGGATCTACTTTTCTAAGGCAAAATCATTTATTGTGATTGCACAAACATTGAGCTTTCCCAAAGTGTGGGACCTTTGTAAAATGGATAAATCTCTCTAGAGAAGGTTGGTTCCTCTTCCTAAAATACTTGCCACAAGCTATTCCAATGCAGGCAAGCTAATCTAACCTAATGTAACTATGCCAAGGAGACAGAGAAGAGAAAAAGAGGGAAAAACAGAGCCTACACTAAAATGGTGATACACCAGAGAAGGAAAATGTTGATCATCTATCAAAACTACCATGAAACAAGAGAGAGGTGAGCAATGGAAAGGATGGACAAGTGCATCACAGACCAAAGATGGATTTCACATAGAAAATGTTCCAAAACTCCATGAACACAACTCCAAAACCTGTAATGAACATTCAAACATGAAAAAATTCCCTGTAATGAAGAGAGGTAAGGAAAACAACAAAGAAAATGAGCCAAGGATGTACAAATGCATCACAAAAACACATTTTTTATTGCTCAGAATTTACACAGTGCATCATTTCACAGGTAAGAGGCAAAAATTCCATTACAGAGTAGGGGAGGAGGTTCAAACTCCATTTTCAAACCCTAGGGAAGAAAATAAGGGAGAGGCAAGAGAAGAATGATGAACAACTTGTTACAAAATGAGCCAAAACTGACTTTTATCGCTCGAACAGAATGAAGAAAATGAGAAAAACATAGGAAAATTGATTTTAAAACTCTAACCACTGACAAGATCCATTTAAAACAAAAAGGAAAACCCTCAAAAATCTACTTTTTGATGCATTCATCCATGCTGGAGAAGAAACGGATGCCATACTTCATCAATTTTGGTGGTTGGGGGTCAGTTATGCATTTTTTTCCTTGTCAGAGACATTTCTTCTATTCCCCCCCCCCCCCTCCCAAAAAAATCCATTCAAAATTTAAAATTGAAGGGGTCCATCATGTAGAGGATTTCAATAGATTTCCAATGACTTACCAAAATCATGAAAAACTGATCTCTGGTTCGAAAGATATGGCCCTCTAAAGATTTAGGGAAAAACTGGTAAAAAACAGAGTCAAAATTAGGGTCTACAAGGTCAAACTTTAAATTTTTCCCTTTTGGAAAAATTCCCCAAAAATATCCACGGCCCCTCAGGTCTGCATGACACGTGGCACCTTCTGGATGATACACCGACTTCAAAACAATCATTTTTCCCCTTTTAGCGAAATTGGAAAATTTTCCAAAAATCCTCCATGGCCTTGCCGCTCTGAGACATGTGGCATCTTCTGATTTACTGTGGAGATGTGGTTCCATTTTTGCCTTTTGTGTTTTCACCACTTTGGAAACAATTCTAAAATAATCCCAATGCCTCGATTCCCACTGATGAATAGACATGTGGCATATTTTCATTGATGCTTTGGTCCTTGGCCATTTTCCTTTGCCGGATCCACAGGCCAATTCTTGACTTTAACCCTTTTTTTCCCAAAAAGGCTAAGTGGCAAAATTTTCTCCCTTAGCCCCCGTGAATGTGCTTTGTTCCTCCTTCAAGATTGTAGGCCAAATATTTGACTTTGTGCCCATTTTTCCATAACAAGGGCTGAGTGCCCAAATTTTCTCCATGCACTTTTCCAACCCACCAATTTTCCTTGGCAAAAATTTCTTCCAACTCTAGCTCTATGGGCCCACCCAGGGAAAGTTTCCCCTCCAAACTCCGCCAAGCCATAACTCAAAAAATACAAGGAGTTTAGAGGACTTATTTACCTTTCTGGAAAGGGGAAGAAAAATCCTATCTGATGAAGCCATTTCAAAAATATTTTGAGTGATTAAAAATGTGTGAAAATTAAAGTTGAAGCACAAGGAAAGAATGAAGGCAAGTTAGCCAAAATAAGCAGGGGCTCATTTTGGATAACAATTTTGGTGACTCAGAGGGGTCATCTTCCTACTAGATGAATGATCAGTGGCCTTTGAAGCATCCATTGGGCATGGATTCAAGCCTAATAAACTAATTCTGATCTGAACTATGAAAATCTGACCTCTGAGCCACTTGGAAACCCACTGAAACTTGGAGTTCATCTTCACCAAAATCTGCTGAATGCACTGTGCAAGAGCAACCAAAATAGCACCAAACAACTATGTACAAAACTGAAAATCATACATGCTCCAAATGGAACATGCAAAGTGTGTAAAAGAACTTCTTCTGCTGAAAGAAAACCTACCTACTCTACTCTAACTGGAAGAGAAAAGGAGGGCTCAAACAAACCCTGTAACTGGTTGTGCAAAATAGCTTCCCTTCTTCAAAATTAGCAGCCATTCAATTGATTTGGAGTTGATCATGGCTGGTTGGATGAGTTGAAAATCAACAAGAAGCTGTTCTTCTACCAAAAATTAGTAAGGTGTCACACTGAAAACAAATTAGATACCTCTTTTAGTTGATCTACATTTGGATTGTACAGGTATTAGCAGATGATACTTGGTACTTTGCATAGCTCATACTCATGCTCAAAAAGTAATCATGACCAGTTGTGAAACTCCTCCTTTGGTTCTAATAAATCCAAATACCTTATTATGCAAGGTATGATCCTTTGAATGTGCCCATAGCTCTGAAATCTAACTCCAATAATGGAGTCTTCTTGTGGAGCTTCTTTGGTGAATGGTGTGGAAGGAATGGTGGAACTATCCTCCTTCTCTTTCTCTTCTTCCTCTTCCAGTGAAGAACATGGAAGATTAATATCTTCCAACCTTGATTCCGAAGAGCTGCTTATAAAATTCAGGCTGCTACAAATGAATGCTCTCCTTCATGGCAGCAGGTTCTTGTGTTGGGAAGATGGATGATGAAGGAGAAAACAATGTGATTTCAACTGGTTCCTCTCCATCAAAACAATCCTCCCAATCATAATAGATAAACTACCTCCTTGTTGTCCTGCTGTAAATGCTCAATCTCTCCTCCATGGTGTTCTTTTGATTTACAACTTGATCACCATGGTTATCTTCATTCTCAAAGAGATGAAGTTTGAAAGATCAAACTCTTCTTCAATGTTGGAGCTTGAAGAGAGATGAAGTAGAAGGAAGAACTGAAGGTTCTTCTATAGCTTGTTTTGAGTTCAAAGCTCTTGGACCTGCATTTTTCTCCTCCACAGCTGGAATGTGCTCCTCTTCCTTTTGGATTTGAAGTAGCTTCTCCTTCATCTACTTCTTGAAGACAATCTTGCTCTTGAATGACCTCTTCCTCTAGCATGAAGTTTGAAAAATCAAACTCTTCAATATGTTGTTCTAGAGGACTAAGTTAGGACTGCAAGATCTCTTTTAGAGCTTTCCTCTTCCATGGCTGATTGTGCAACTTTTCTGTTGGATCAACATCTTCTTTCCAGCAGAGTGCCAACATGGACACTACACTCTGAGCCAAACTTGATGACACTTATCTTCTTGCTTCTCTTCTGCTATAAAATCAGCCTTGGCCACCACTTGTTCTTCAACCTTGACCTCCTCTATTGGTTTAAACATCAAGGGGATATTTGTAATCCCAAATTTTAGATCCAAGCTTCACCAAAATTCTAATTTTTTCTTCTTTGTTTGGCTCTTCTTCTTGTTTTTCTCCTTGACTAGATTTTCTAATTGTTCATTCTTCCCAACATGGATTTGGGAATGTAAGAGGAGGGGTGGGTTGTGACTCAACTGGTTTTGTACAATTATTTTTGGTGGTGGAGGAGGTAGAAACTCTTATTTCTTTGGAGGGAATGGCTGTTTGGAAGGGAAAAGGACAGAATAATTGAGATGAGGTGGAAGACTAGGGGATGGAGAAATGGATTCCACACTTGGGGCAAAATTTAATGGGAAGCTTGGAAATTGAATCCCAAATTGAGACGTTGGTGCTATTTGAGGAGTAGAGAGAAAATTACAAGATAATGGTGTAGGATTTACCCATTCACAAGGCTTCCTGGCACCAAGTTCATAGGCCTCTATCTCCACCGTCCATTGTGCAAGTTGGGGCAGCATTTCCACCATGAAGTCCAGCTTCTCTTGAGGGCTGAAGTGTCTTGGAAAAGGGCCAACCCATGGACAAGGTACCCTGCAACCAATTCTGAAAGACCTCCATTTGAGTTGTTGCTCTTGATTGCACCATGCAGATCTCCATTTTTTTGGATTTTTTCTAGTAGACCAACATCTTGCATTTGATTGTCTTCATTGCATGGCATACCCTTTCTATTGATATGTTTCATAACCAAACTGATTTTGGTATTTCTCATATGGGTAAGCATGATGATTTTGAATTTGTTCAAAATGCTGATTTGAAGGAGTTGTAAAACATGTTGGAGGTAGAATGTACTACTGCTACTGTAAATGTGAATTACATGATGGAAATGAAGTCATGATTGCACAAATTCATGGAATGGAAAAGAATGAAAGAGATGGAATAAAAATGGGTGAAAAAGGAATAGAAATGAATGAAAAGGAAGGTCTACAACTTTAGAGATGGGTTGTTGACCAGATGGAGTTGCCAGATGTGTTTGTAATTGCCTCCAAAGGTTGAAATTTTCACAGGAACACACCAACCTACAAAAAATGAAATGGGAGACCTCTTTGGTCCCACTGGGCTTGCCCAAAACTGTTAGTGGCACATGGTGGTGTAAGATATGTTGTTGTTTGCATGAGACATTAAGAGAAGATGAAATATCTAACCCCAGTGTCCTATTGGGTGTGCCAAAACTGTTAGTGAAAATTAACAACACCCCCAAATGAGTTATGGATCTAATTTTCTAAGGAAAAATCATTTGCTATGATTGCACAAAATTAAGCTTTCCCAAAGTGTGGGACCTTTGCAAATGGGGAAAGATCTCAAGAGAAGGTTGGTTCCTCTTCTTAAAGTACCTGCCACAAGCTATTCCAATGCAGGCAAGCTAGTCTAACCTAATCTAACTATGCCAAGGAGACAGAGAGAGAGAAGAAAAGAGAGGAAAAATAGAGCCTACACTAAAACGGTGATACACCAGAGAAGGAAATGTTGATCATCTATCAAAACTACCACGGAACAAGAGAGAGGTGAGAAATGGATAGGATGGACAAGTGCAATAACACAGACCAAAGATGGATTTCACACAGAAAATGTTCCAAAACTCCATGAACACAGCTCCAAAACCTGTAATGATACATCCAAACATGCAAAAATACCCTTTGATGAAGAGAGGTAAGGAAAACAACAAAGAAAACGAGCCAAGGATGGAAAAATGCATCACAAAAACACATTTTTTATTACTCAGAATATACATAGTGCATCATTTCATGGGTAAGAGGTAAAAATTCCATTACAGAGTAGGGGAGAAGGTTCAAACTCCATTTTTGACCCTAGGGAAGAAAATAAGGGAGAGGTAGAGAAGAAGGATGAACAACAAAATGAGCCAAAATTGGCTTTTATCACTCGAACAGAATGAAGAAAATGAGAAAATGTGGGAAAATCAGATTTTAAAATTCCAACCACTGACATAGATCCATTTAAAACAGCAAGGGTACCCTCAAAAATCCATTTTTTGATGCATTGGCCATGCTGGAGAAGAAACAGATGCCATACTTCATCAATTTCAGTGGTTGGGGGTCGGTTCTGCATTTTTTCCCATGCCAGAGACATTTTCTTAAATTTTCTCAGAAAAAAAATCCATCAAAATTTAAAATTGATAAGTTCCATTGTATAGAGGATTTCAACATCTTTCCAATGACACCAAAATCATGAAAAACTGAGCTTTGGTTTGAAATATATGGCCCTATGAAGATTTATGGAAAAATTGGTAAAAAACATAGTCAAAATTAGGGTCAGCGGAGTCAAACTTTAAATTTTTCCCTTTTGGAAAAATTCCCCAAAAATCTCTGTAGCCCCTCAGGTCTTTATGACACATGGCACCTTCTGGATGATCCGTGGCTTCAAAACAATCATTTTTCCCCTTTTCACGAAATTGGAAAATTTTCCAAAAATCCTCTGCGGCCCCTGCCGCTCCGAGACACGTGGCATCTTCTTATTTGCTGTAGAGATGCGGTTCCATTTTTTCCTTTTGTGTTTTCACCACTTTGGCAATAATTTCCAAAATATTCCCGATGCCCCGATTCCCACTGATGAATGGACATGTAGCATCTTTTCATTGGCTATGTGGCTTTCACCATTTTTCCATTTGCTGGATCCCGTGGCCGCCAATTCTTAACTTTAACCCATTTTTCCCAAAAAGGCTAAGTGGAAAAAATTTTCCTCCCTTACCCCGTGAATGCACTTTGTTCCTCCTTCGGGCCTGCGGGCCAAATATTTGACTTTGCATCCTTTTTCTGCAACAAGGGATAAGTTTCCAAATTTTCTCCTCTGCACCTCCACCGAACCCTTTGCCAATTCTTTTCCTTGGCAAATTTGCTAACTTAGCTCCACGGGCCCACCCAAGGAAAATTTCCCCTCCAAACTCTACTGAGCCATAACTCAAAAAATACAAGGAGTTAGGAGGACTTCTTTACCTTTCTAGAAAGGGGAAGAAAAATCCTATCTGATGAAGCCATTTCTAGAATCTTTTGAGTGCTTGAACTATTTGAAAATTGAAGTTGAAGCACAAGGAAGGAAATAATTAAGGCAAGTTAGCCAAAATAAGCAGGGGCTCATTTGGATAACACATACCAATGAGAAATGACCTACATATTCCATGATCTTATTCATAAAATTGTGGAATCTTATGTAGATGACATGTTGGCCAAGGTCAAGAGGCGCTGCGATCACCTAGAGGTGCTTCATATCATTCTCTCGCGCTTGATTGAGTATGATGTCACGTTGAATCTAGAGAAATGTGTATTTATTGTAATGGGCAGAAAGCTCTTGGGTTAAATTTTATCTTCATGAGGGATTGATGTTGACCCAGCCAAAATCTGGACTATGTTAGAAATGGTGCCACCATCAAATGAGTCTGATATTAGATATTTTCTTGGGAAACACGGTGTAATCCGAAGGTTCATCCTTGACTTGACCTTCGTCGTTCATCCAATCAAAAATTTATTGAAGAAATATTATAGCATTGATTGGATAGAGGAATGTGATCATGCCTTCGAGGCAGTTAAATGATTCTTGTTGTCCCCTCCCATGCTAATGCCACCTAGGTTAGATCGCCCTTTGATCTTATACTCGCGGGCTACCAACGTTTCAATTGCCCGTATGTTGGCTCAAGAGGATGATGATAAGTGGGAACGAGCAGTTTACTTTATTAGTCAGACGTTACTTGATTAATAGACATGCTACATGCAGGAAGAAAAAGAATGCCTTGCCATATAGTGTTCGTAACTAAGCGCTTAAGACATTATATGCTCAATCAAGAAACAAGGGTCATCGTCAAGTCAGACCACTTACGGACATTCCTCATGCAGGGATCCTTATCTAAAAAGGTTGGGCATTTCATTATGTTAATGGGTGAGTTCAAGTTAACCTTTATGAATAAAAAATTTGTTAAGGGTTAAATTATTGCAGATTGATTGGCTGATAATCCATTAGATGGAGGGGATTTGGTAGACTTAGAATTTCCTGATGAGTGCGTATATTTCATTGAAACCAGGACCCCTATCTCTGTATGCCCTTGGTACACTCACATCATCAATTTTATCATGGACCACACATACCCAGAAGGGGCAATGTCATAACAAAGAAGGCAGTTACGCATCATTTCCACTAAGTACGTTATCCTGGAGCAAGTGCTTTACCGCAGAGCCTTTGACGGAATGCTATTGAGATGTGTTAACGCCAAAGAATCTGAAAAGATTATTTATGAGCCACATAGTGGGGTATGTGGAGGTCACTTTGGCGGCCACGTCACTACCTAGAAGATACATCAGATGGGCTATTTCTGGCCCACCCTCGAACATGACGTGGTATAGTTTGTGTGTAGATGCCATAAGTGTCAAGAGTTTTCCCATGAGATCCACATACCGGCACAAGATTTACAACTAATCACAGCTCCATGGCCCTTCTCCAAGTGGGGCCTGGATTTGATAGGGAAATTCTCTCCCTCATCAATGGATGGCCATAATTTCATAATCACGGCCACAAAGTACTTTACCAAGTGGGTAGAGGCCATGCCCTTTACAACTGTTCCTAGCTCTGTAATCGTTAAGTTCATCCTGAACTAGATCATTTGTAGGTATGGGGTGTCACAGGTCATTATTTCTTATAATGGCACGGCTTTCAAAAATGATGAGTTGCGTGAGTTGTGTAAAAATTTCAAAATAAGCCATCACATGGATTCTCTCTACTACCCTCACGCTAACAGACAAGTTGAGGCTACCAATAAGACTTTAAAGTCCATTCTTCTAAAAACCATTAAGGAGAAAAAATGAGATTGGCATCTAAAGCTTTTTCTATCCTTGTGGGGCTATTGAATGTCGATTAGAACACCAATGGGGGAAATCCCCTTTTCCTTAGTATTTGGTGTTGAGGCACTTCTGCCACTCGAAGTTGAAATACCCAACCTCTGCATTTTGCTACATGGGATCTTGGGAGAGGAGGGTTATTGAGAAGACTCTCCCAATTATAAAGTCTCGATGAAGCTATATTGAATGCTAAGCAATGACACAATATTTACGCTAACCGTATAGCTCGGAAATACAATAAGAAGGTGTACGGACATGAGATATACAAAGGAGATTTGGCATTAAGACTTGACAACCGAATAGACAAGAAGACTGGTGAGGGAAGAAAGTTCATACCTAGGTGGTTAGGTCCATATCGAGTAGTCGAAGATTATAAAAATGGCGCATTTCACTTTTGTACACTAGAAGGTGAGGAGTTTAGCAAATCCATAAACTCTCTTCACCTAAAGAGGTACTACGCATGCTCTATCAGCATTCTCATATGTACATTATTGCATCTGCATTACATTTTCATTTGTTCATTCATTTTGTAAAAAGTGTGATCAAGGATCTTATTCTTATAGCAATTCCTTAAAACTATTGAAAATATTGGCAAAACATTCAATCATGTCTCTTCAAACCTTCATTGTATCATCAACTATTTCTGTATCATTTATCAATCCAATTAAGATAAGGAAAATTTCGACAGTAACCATACCAAGGCCTATATAATTAGTTCTACTTTTGGTCTCTTCTTAGGATAAGTGTCTTTTGTTCATGGTTTGTTCTAGAAGCTTCACGGTGTCATATCTATCCCATATACATCTCTTCAGAAATAAGAACATTCTAAACATTTTGCCCAAATAAGTAAGTCCAATGCAAATCAAGAGAAATTTTTTATTTTACACATTTCTTTGCCCTACCAACCTTTGGTGTTGAGCTTGCGTCTCTTACTAGTGATGTAGGGTTTGGAAAGGAAGGAAATTCCCTTACTCATCTATGCCTTGTCCATGGTGATAAGCCCGTGATTCCTACTGGTAACATGGGAGAAGGTGTAGCGGGTCTCTTTGACAAACCTAAAAGTCATAAACAATTAAATCAATTGCTGTGAAATCTTAAGTCAAAACAAAGTGAATTAGATATTCAAAATTCCAAGAGAAATCAAAACCCTAAAAACCATATTTTTTCAACCAAGTGGCCAACTATGGATCCAATTCTAGATAAACTGCAAAGCAATTCACATTCTAAACTATGAGGTAGCTTGATTAGGGAAAGGTTGTAGTGTCCCAATTTGGTTCTGTCAAACCTCTGTCTTTCTCTCATCACTTCCACTCAACAAATTTCATGGTTTGTTCCCTTCTAACTCTCAGTGTTGAGACCTCACATCTTACTAGTTGTGTGGGGTTAGGAGTGGGGCAAGTATATTTATTTATCATATCATTATATCATCACGTTTTGTCAAGACAAATATGAAGTACCAAAGATTGCAAAAGAAACTAAGTTTAAGATCACATTGTGTTTGCATCATCATATATCAACATTATGAAATACAAAAAGAAATCATTTTGTTATCATTTCACATCCATTGCATACATTCTGAAAAGCATAGAAAACTAGAAATTCTAAACACCTAGAGTACACATGAGAGATAAGCCAAAGAGAGTCAACTCAGATACAATGGAATGCCAAAGCAAAAATAAAGTCTATATATATCATAGTGGATCAAGTTTGTATACAATGTCATCATGCGCTAGGCATGTTAAAAAATGCTCACAATGAGCCTGAAACATACAAAAAAATCATATAGTGTCAAAAAATGGTATCCAAGAAATAAAGGCTCAACGGCCTGTCAATCCCTATGGGATCCCTCAGATGGTGTGTGACCACATCTAGGGCTCCTGTTGTGGCTGTGACAGTGCTGAGAATGGACTCAATGGTGTGAGTTCTCATGGTGGTTTCTGCTTCCCAAAGCCTCACTATGAGAATGGCTTCGCCTCATCAAGCAGTCGGCGGTCTCGTATCCATTTACTGTGGTACAAAGGGAGGTCACTATCTCCGTGACCTTCCAAATGGGAGCAAACACATCGGTATGTCAGCCAGCAGCTAAGGGCTTCCCTGAATCAGCAGTCAACTCAGACTTAGTCTTCCCTGAGGGGATCAACAGGGTATCCACACATACCCGATGAATGTGCTCTCGCCACTCATGTGCAGATAATGAAAAAATAAAAAGAAGAGATAGTGAGCTAAGAGAAAATCACATTACGCAAATCAAAAGAGAATGCTAAGCTAAACATGTAAAAATTGATAGAAAAATTTGAGAAAGGAGTATTTAACATACTTGGGTCTCCGAGCATCCATGTGGGATCAATGACTGCTGCGGCACTAGATGTTGGTGGCTATGGAGCCTCCTCAAATCCAGAGGCATGGTGCTATAAACTCACGGACTCCTCATCCCCTCCAAGTTTCTCCTCTGAGACCAAAGTCTCTCTCTCTGCGCTCACCTCCTCATGCGGTGCTATGAGGATCTCCTGAGTATCATGCCACTTAGGGTCGCTATTAGCCCCCTCCAAAGGTCCTGCACCCTCATTCTCCTCTCTGACCAAATCCCCCTCCGTATCATCTCCTGCATCCTCCTCATAGATGGAGTCCAAATCGATCAGCTCATCCTCCTCCCCATTATGAGCAGGAGCCACCCCAATTTGAAGGGTTCTTGAGGAACACCAGCTGCCCACTGAGCCTGGACTACACGCTTAATTGCAATAGGCACACTAGGAGTAACAAATGTCCAACAAAGATCCCTTCTAGGACCTCTTCGTGCCTCTTGAATAGTCCTGTAAATGAGCACCACTGGAGGAAGCATGACAGGGTATGGAAGACTAAATTGCTGGGGTACTCGGTCAAAGGGGTGAATCTCTAGTCTCCCAACTCTATCAACTAGCTGGCTCATGGAAGAGCAAGCAACCATCGTCGTAGTATCCTCACCCGATATCCCTGCCATGTCCTGATAGGGTGTGGTGGTTATGTCTACTGTAGTCAGGGAGGCCATTGACTAATGTGGTGTCTGAAGCACTGACATGCCCATCCATCTAGCTGCCTAGAAGGCCTCTGGATCTGATACTTATACCCCCCTTCCATACGGGATGAAATGATCATAGACCCAACTCATAACCAGAGTGGGGTGCATCAAGGACTGTCCCTGCAATCTGACAACTTTGTATAAGTCATGGTATGTGGTCCCTAGAATATCTACTCCCCAGGCATACTTATGGCCATGAAGCTCGATCTGTGTAATGATGGAGGCCCAGCAGTCTAAGAGTGTATCTCCTCCCTTGTCCCCGATTAGTCTCGAAGACAGGATTCCCATGATGGCTCTCCAAAGGATAGGAATGGGAGCAGTAGTAATAGACCAAACCTTCATTCCCTTCTTCGAGCCAGATGATACAATAACATCTCCCATGTATGTAGCCTACTATGTCATCATGGCCCTGGATCTCGTTTTCACCAATGTAAGTTTCCTACTAAGTACCAAGAGTCCAGGAATATGGTATACATCCTCCAGAGTGATAGTCCACTCCCCCCTGACACCTAGGAACTGGAAATTGTTTTGGTCTGCATCCCAATAAGAAAATAAGTCACACCGAATGTTACTGGCAGGAGCAACATGGGGCACCCGTGCTATCTGCTAGATGCCTTCCCGATGTAAAAGATTCATCTCAGCCTGGGTTAGATGATCTAAAATCCCAAGGAGCCAATCACACTCTCTCAAAAACATAGTACATCACATGATAAGCTCATCAAAAACATAGTAAACTCTCAAAAATTAAAAAAAAAATCAAGTTTCGAGCATGCTTTGACATTCTATCCAAAACCGCCACCTAGTCTAGGGCGACGTTCCTTGGACCACCACCCTAATTTGGGCAGCGGTCCTGTGACCACCACACTGCTTTGGGTGGTTGTCCTGAACCAATTTTCAAAACATGCCCTTAACCATAGAAATGACCAAAAATGTTGAAATTGACCATTTTTGACAAAATAAAAGCACGCCCTATGGGCGCCCCCCCCTAAAGACACATTTGAAACAATAAATTTTGAAAATATTCCCCCCTAGGAGAAATTTTCAACATTTTAACTTTTAGGGTACAAAAAGACAAAGGAGGAAATAGATAACTTGAGAACGCGTTGGTCAATATCCAGCTCACGGAGGCATGATCACGATCTCGACATGAACATATTGACTGTATTCTCATCAAGAACGGTCACGATAAATCTAGAGCTCCAAATCAATCAAACTAGCCAAATCAACAATGCACAAATGAATTGAGAAATGAGTTCGTTTTGATATATATATGTTATTTCTAACTTTGTTTTGAGTGTGTTTGTTTATAGGGTTGGACCATTGACGCAGGTATATTTCTACAGCCTCGTGCAAATGGTAAGTCCTCTTGTTGTTTTAATTTAGTGTTTATTTTTTGATCTTTTATCTATCTGCACTTGAGTCTTACTTTTGTCTTATAGGTAGTGGGATTTTGGACAGTGAGATTTCGACACACAGACATGTCAGGTATAGCTTTTAACTCCCCATTTCGGGAACACCATACTCGGACTCTACGTCTTACGCCTCTTTCATGGCTAAGATGTTTCTCTGAGGGGGCAATATATACGCACCCAAAATTACACGTGTTACATTGTTAGGAAAACGGTTATAAAAGTCCCCAGTGATGATTCAAAATCCTTTCAAGAAGGTGTTCGAGCTCCAAAAACCCATTCGCAGTATATATTTGTAGCCTAGATAGCCTTACTTAACTTTTCCTTACATTTTTCCATCTTCCCCCTTCTTTCTGTGCTCGTTTTGGGATTAAGTGTCAAAACCGCCGCCTTGGCTGGGCAGTGGTTTTCAAAGCGCCACCCAGGTAGGGCAGCAGTCCTTATCAATTTTTCCAGAATCTTCATGCGTAAAATTACATGCGACGATTCACTTAAGTTTTCTTTTTGAATGCATCCGTGAGCCGAATTTTCTAAAAATAGCTTCATTTGTTTGGTTCTCCTTACTCCTTCTATTTTTAAATAGATTTAATGAGTGGAACCTGCCTCTTCATTTCCTTGTGCATGAAGTAACCTTATATCCTTCATTCCTATATATTCCATGCTTGTATTCAAGCAAAAGGCTTGAGAATTTTGTGTATCTTGCTAGGAATCACATAGCCAAGCTTAGATCTCTTGTCCTATCTCTCTTCTACTTGCATTACGTCCAAATTGCTTCCAACTTTCCATCGCTCAAGCACCATCCTCTTGTTGTTTTTCTTTGCATTCCCAATCCTTTGGAATCACATGAACACTTAGAGAAAGAAAGGAAAGAACTGAAGGGACAAATACTGCTACTACTGGATTTATCAAGGTTCTTTCTCTTCCAGGTTGGAGTTGAGTAATTGTTTGCTTTCTTTATCAAATTGTCAATCACAAATTGTTAATTTCAATTATATATCAAATAGAGTAGAGAAACAATTCATTTTAATTAGATAGATAATTGCAAGTAGATCAAATCAATAGGAAGTTTTCTCTTCAATATTGCCAAGGAATTTATAGGGGAACAATAGCTCTGTTAGAGCCATGATTTGTTCTTCACTTCTGAGGTAGGGTTGGAAAGTTTTTATTGGAGTTAGAGTAGATCTTAGATTTAGATTCACACATCTGCACAGATAGTTAGCTACATCTAGCTAGTTATTTGTTTTAAACTAGTTTATTAGATTAGATGCATCGTTTGAAAAGTTAGAAAAGAACAAAAACATTTACTTTCCTTAGATTATCTTGTTTTACTATTTTGTTCTGATATATTGAGAGAACACCAAAAATATAGCTTAGATATCCTTTGATAGATAGTTTATTTAGAGAAAACAAATCAATTCATCTTGTATGACCATAAACGGTCTGCAATAGGAAAAGACTTACAGTTGTGATCTCCTGGGTCCCACAACCTAATTGGCCAGAGCTAATAACTGACATTGACACAAGTTTGCGCTTAACAATCTTACATGCACCTGTCACATACACAGAGAAAATAAGACAGTTAGAGACATTGAACGTAGCTGTTAATTAAGCCTATGACTTTTGGACTGCTCCTAGAAAGAGGATTTGATTACATGCATGACCATACAAGGGCCTCAACCTCAACGAGTCTTTGGTTGTGACCCACAAGTCCCACAACCTAATGGGCTTGCTAGTCAATTATATATCGAAACTAGCTTACACACACTGGTATTCATATCTTCACCGCTTCCACCCGATATTATTACACAGCTTTCATTGTTGAATATAACAACCGATCAGGCTAATACTTTTTGGACAAGACTAGAAAATCACCCTTAGTTCCTGCAGCTCCACTACATCTCTTGTCTCAATTTCCATGACCTTGTCTGGAAACCCATACGAGGCACCTGCAAGTTACTTTCCACGTATTCCGCAACCAATCAATAGAATCTTGACAAAACTAGACATCGATTAAAGTCTCTAAGTAGCTATCATATCAGACCGTACAATCACACCCCTTCAGGTTAGGAGAGAATTCCTTGCCTTAGATTCGCAGATACCATTATTGCGTGTCGAAGACATAAGGTTTCCCAATTATATTGATCATCACCATCAATTCCACCACCATTTCAATTCCACATCGGTTGTCTTGGCACGACCTTGAGACACCGGGTGTGAAGAAGGTCACGTGTTGATCATATCCTTAACAATGGCCCTATGGTTACGTATGATCATATCCCCACCTTACATCAAGGCTCCTCAAAACCTATTAAGGATTATATTTTACGATTTAATGCTTGTATAAAACAACTCATCTTTTAGCCTAGTGACCTCGAGAAACAATTCATCTTCTGTCGTGGTCTTATTCCTCCTTTAAGCAACGCTTACAGTATAATACTTGTGTGTCTTTTATTATTTTGTGCTACAAGATTATTTACCTAGACCATGACTTTCTCTCTTCTTCTATAGCAAAGCCTCCCCATATTTCTCTTATTATTATGTCCTCTTTTGTTCCACCTACACCTCCAGTTATACATCCTAAGCAACTTCCTAGCAACAATCAAAAGCAACCCGTATCTCAACCCAAAGTGTCAAGGACACAACATCATTCCCATGCTCCACCTCCTACACATGTCTCTTCAACTCCGCAACTAGTTATCACTACTACTACTTCACCTCAGTAATGTGAGCCTTCGTGTTTTTCACCCAATGATTTCCCTCATGATGTGTTGCATATATTACTTGATGAGCAATTAATCTAACTACCATTCAACCAACATAACCCTCCACATTGCTTGTAATGTCGGCGTGACCAAAACTATTGCAATTACCATCGTATTTTTGTCCATAGGGACAATGATTGCCTTGTCATGCATGAAAAGATACAACAACTAGTGGAATCTAGCCTCATTTCCTTCGCTCCTCGTGCATGCTCATTATCTCCTTCCCCTTGTCAGCATAGGTGTACTCCACTTCTATCTTTTTCATCAGATGCTCCCTTTGGCCATCATGTTCCACCACCACATATTCATTCTCCACCTCATCCATAATTTCCACCACCATACTCATTACATCCACTCCACCCATATTATCCACCACTGCACATAGCTACAACCCATGGTTACCCACTAGTTTATGCATATCCTATCTTCACTACACATGACCCTCCATTCACTTCGTACACTCCTGTTTCATCCATACCACATACGTCCACCTCCACCCGTCATCTTGGTCCTTGGTAGGTGATTATTATCACCTTACCTCTCGATGACACACTTGTGTTATTACATTTATTACACGACTGTCAAGGGATTAGTTATAAGAACATTTCATCACGCACTTCGTCATTCATCTAGCTCACCTCAATCATTTCTCGATGACACACTCTTGCTTATGTGGCTCATACTTGATTTCTTAGGGGTCTTTCTTAACACAGGCCTATTCATTCAGATACTAGGGGCATCATTCACCCCCCACCTATTAGTTTCATCACCATTACAATTACATTATCATCATTTCATTACCTACACAATACATATATAATCTATCACATGGCATTAGTTATCTACAAGATTATTTACTATACATATCTCATCCACCACTATTAATACATCATCATTCACATTTATATTCATCACATAGAATATAATACACATGCTAGAATAATCAACATAAAACCATACCATAACCATTACATCACAATAACAACACAACACAAATATATATTTTATATATATCAAAAATAGGTGTTCGTACATCATTTATACAATCAAAAACACATTTAATAATTTGGGGGAAAGGCCCCCTACATCATATATAATCGATCACACATCACACCTCATCATCACGGTCACTCTTGTTTACCGTGAGAACCCTAGAACTAGAATGCCTCTCCTCCCATGGGACGTCACATTTTGCGGCCCCAAAACTTCTCCATCTATCTGTGTAACATAAAAAACTCGCTAAGGGACCTCCATCTACTACCTCTTGGGCACGTTGAGTCTCTTCAAGTGCCTCATCCCTGTCGCCAGGTAGCACCATACATGTCATCGTTTCTATGGCCATTGGCTCAAACAAATGGGCATCCTCACCCATGATGTCATCCACCTACTCTTATATAACTCCACATAATATATCACTTGACATATTCCACGTCAATGTGCAGATAAAGGTGTCTACTATCAACGACCAATAGGCATCCCCTGTAACCACAACATATAACCCACTTCCTTAAGCCACAATATTAACACACAACAAATACTTACACTCTGCCATCACTACTGATATAGGGCTAGGGACACCTCCCTCACCCACTCCTCTAACCGGTAGCTCCATCACACTCACAAATACTGGGTATTGCAACACCCATTGATGCGCTACTCACCATGCTCAATAATCCTCCGTGCACCCAACATCATCTCTAGCTACAACTACTATCATAGGGTCTACCACATCTGGCCATGGTGGTATAAACTACTCAATTTTGGTTCCTGGCCAAACACCCCACTCACCTAGGGGCCCTAAAATTTCGTAAACATATTGTATGGCTCTATCGAGTACATCCTGCCACATATGAAAATTCCGTGATACCCCTCTCCACCTGAAACAACTCCGCACACACCTGGAAATTGATCCTCTAGCCACATGGTCCTCTGAATACATTGCAACTTTTGTAGCAACCTCATACCATCCAGCATGATCTTGATATGGCCTCCATATAATTGACTCCGTCCCCACCCTATCTATTAGGGCAATAAAACTATCTGTGTCCATCTTCCTCCTGTGAATATCCACCCAATGTCTCGCAAATATCTCTGGCTGAGTCCACTCCTCTCATGTCCCTGTAACTTGTCTCAATACAACTTTATGCTCATATGGCCCATACATGTAGTAGTGTAAGTGGCCCCTATCCCCCCACCATGTTCATCCTGCATAAACCAATACATGTCCTATACATTTGGGCCAACACACACTGTGCCCACATGTATCTCGTCCCATCCTACTCTATCCACTTACATATGTCATACACTTTGTATAAGATGCTGACACCCCTCCCTCCACTGCTATGCAGTATGCTATCAGCACCGTGATGAGCTTACGCAATTGTGGAACCCTAGACTACAATATTGCATCGAAACTGATATGGGCCTCAGTGGGTACTTGGGCCCCAACAAAATATCACTTAACCAAGTGTATCTACAGCTCCATATTCACTACTGCCATTACTTGTACTCTCTCCCCAACCACTAGAAATCATAGTATGTGATATATATCCTCCAATGTCACTGTCATCTTATTTGTGGGAAATTAAAATGTGCACGTATCAACACACCACCTCTCACATAATGCGGTAACATGGGCATATTATGGGGCACATACCCCATATGTGCTATATATCATACAATAGCATAGTCCAACACATCCTACTCATCATTCAACAAGCCCAATCCCAGTAGTGTTCTCAAGTGTCGACCACTGAGGAACTCCCTCGAGTGGATATTCCTATACACAGCACAAAACAACAATGAACACAATGATTGGAAAACTTTACATGATCAACAAAAACTATTCAAAATGTTAGAAACACATTCCCTAGTAGTATCCACAAAATCATTTTTTTTTGGATCAGGGCACCCAACAACAGGACTAGGGTGCCCCACAGTAGGACACTAGCACCCAGATCTGGGCACTCCAGTCCCAGGGATCACTAGTGGCCTCACCGTTCTTGTCCAGGTCCCAAACACCGAGAAAGTAAAAAATCTCAAATTTTCAAAAAATCCACTCAACAACCTTATACACCCTACATTTTAGCAAAAACAACATACTTATCAACTTTGCAGTAATACGTGACGCTACTGCAATCGCTACTCTCTCAAACTAGTTCGGACGTAACGGTCTAGCTTGAGGCATCCCTGCTCACTTTGTATACACTTTTACACTCGCACCAAAAAAAAATGAATCGATAAGTTAACTTTTACCTTTTACTATTTATAATACATTACCTTTGCAACCCTTACTAGGGATTATATTTCACGTTTATTATCACAACTAATACACGTTACACTGTTTCACTCACATCTTGAGCATTTTTACTCCAATTTACACCCCATTTGTGGAATTCATTTAAGAATTCCATCTACCACCATACTGTGTACATTTCTAACAAATTATACACCTTACTGTTATTTTCTACCCCTTACAACCACGTTTTAACCTCTTGCCATTACTTTTGGCTTAGATTCTGTTCCTCTCACCACTCACTCTTTCACCGAAAGGGGGCACATATTATAGGGGGTTTCCTTATAAGCCCCCTTATGTTGTCGCGCGTTCCAGTATCATAAACTCAACACCTTGTAATTTATACCATGAAATTTCACCATCAATATCCCCTAATGACCTAATCTGGAGGCAACAATCATTTAACAATTACCAAACACGGTCACACACTATCACCTATCAACTCCCCCTAATGACCTAACTTGGGGGCAACAAGTGACTAAGAATCATTTTACGTGAAATTTCATCAATTCAAACAACTTTACCCCAATGACCTAACTAGGGGGAAATTAGCGAAAAACATCTCCACAAGTAACCAATTAAAACAATTAATGAATCAATCAAAATCAACGCGTTGTAATCAAATCATTCAAATCTACAAGCGGTCTACTTGATGACCTTACTTGGGACTTATATTCACCACTTCTTTCCCAAATGAAACAACTTGGGATTTTATTCTATATTTCGTGCTCACTTCCAGATGACCAAACTTGGAAGTTGTCTCATTCATTATGTGTTTGCTTCTTGATGATCTAACCTAAAATTTATCTTGTTCTATCGGGTTCACTTCCATATGACATAACTTGGAATCCTTCTCATTCTCTATCTCGTTCACTTCTAGATGAATTGACTTCGAAGCCTTTACATTACGAAGACACCCATGGAGTGGGGGAAAGAGTGCCTTCACTTTATCAATCCTATATGGGTCAACAGTTTAATCAAAATCATTTGGATCCAAAAATCACCCTATCTTGATATGAGTTTGTCTACAATGGCTAAATATTGAGGATGTAGTTAAAGTTTGGAGAATAACTCACTTTTCTCCCTACACTCTTCCTCTAGCATCAAGATGCCCAAATCCTCCAATTATTCCATCCTTATATAAAGCGTTCAGGTTGGGAATTGATCACTCCCTACCCACCTATCCATTATTAAAGCCACTTTCTAAATCATCATATATTCTAATCATCATTTTTATTTACCGCGATGTTTATAATATTTCGTTACGTTGCATGGATCAACTTGTTGATCCATGATTTGACACAGTTTTATGTAACTATTAGCACGCTAACTACTACACCTTTGCGCGTTCTTCTACAGCTTAGGCTTCTCTGGCTTTTTTTCTCAGGTACTCATCTCTATCTACTTTATGTTACCTTTCTTTCCGCTCACCAACATAAAGTGGGCGAAAATGTAGTTAAAAAATCACACACTTACTATTACATTTATACCATCGGGTATGTTAATTTATATATGGATCTTCCATGATAAAAGTATTCACTAGTGACCCATTTCAAGGTCTTGTTGACAGTTTGTCAGGCGTCATTGTTGTTTGTCTAGTTCAGTCGTCATTTTTCTTGGCAGTTTTAGGCATCTTTCAAGGTGTCTCAAGTGTCGTACTTTTCTCAGTTGTCGTCTTTAGGTCTACTTTGGGGCGCTTGGGGTTGCATTGGGGTGCCCTGAGGCGCTGCAGTCTGTGATTTTAGGTCCCCTAATCGTCATAATTTGTGGTCTTAATTTCTTTATTGGAGGTTGGTCCTAACGGTTACCTTGTGTATTCACCTAGGTAATAGTCGACAACACTTTTGGGTCACTAGTGTTGAAATTTGAACAAGACATCCCTATATAAACAAACCATACTCACTATACATTATGGGCGGACATTTCACTATCAAGGGTAGCTATCTACTAAGGCAAGGGACCGCATTTGGGCTTCTTCTACCTCTGCATCACACAAATATAGGGGGAAAGGGTTGTATTAATTCTATTCCATCCACCATTTAGCATTTTTACATCTAGTTATTGCCCCCTACTACCGCCTCATTGGCGTTAGGGCATCCTAGGCAAAAAATTGTAGACACACTCGCATAGAACTACATTGGGTCTGAAATGTAGTGCATCGCTCAGTCGTAAGACCACTGGTTTGGCCGCTGAGATCAGTCTGACCTATTCATATGTATTTTTATTTTTTAGGGATTGATGCTTTGAATAGCGTTTTGTAGGTAGATCTTCATACAACAACTACAATGAAATAGGCAACATCATTGTGACACCAGTACGACAGGAACAAAGATAACACATAGATACTTTGACAATACCAATTTTAGGATTCGATCATTTCCATGGTGTGCAGCGCCCAGAACACAGACCATGGCACCCTGGGGCACCCCAATACCACTCTAGGCGCCTCAACATAGGGAAAAAGCTAGCTTTTGCTCTTCGTGAGGTCATTCGGCCATAGCCTACTCAGTCCGTATACCATTCTGCCACAGTCCTGTACACAATGAGCTAAATTATTTACAGGTTAGTAACATATCCTTCTATTTCCCTTTTACTTTGATATATATTTCAAATATAAAAATCAAATTCTTACATTCTATTATAGCATTTAGTTTCTATTTAAATTAACTATTCATATTTATTTCCCTATCTCTATTTTTAGTTAATGAGTTTTTCAATACTACACTTCAAAATTATAAAATAATATTATTCATACAACATTAATAAAATATATATATTTTTAAAAATTAATATTTATTTAATTATTTGATATATTCATATATAAATAACAATATAAAAAAGATAATCATATTTTAAATGTGAAAATTGTATGCGATTATTATTACAAATATTTGTTAAGTTTTTTAATAATTTAAATCATAAACAACATTTAAACGACCGTTAAATTTAATCCCATTGTCAAAGGGAAGCCAACTAATGCTCGTGTAACTTGCACTGCTGAAGCCCTCCAAAATATGACGTCAGCCAAGCTAAAGCCCATGAAAAAGGTGATTTCAAAGCGCTGCCCTGCATTTAAAACTATTTTATTGCCAATGTATAATGGTACGTGGCGGCATTTAAACAAAAAATTGCAATGAGAAAATAGTTTACTGTATAAAAATGCTCTGTAGCACCCTAAGAGACTCTTCACTCCTGCGGCCTGGTCGAACTCTACAATTTTGCATTTCTACCAAATTTTACATGTCAATATCCAGTATGTATGTGCAATATTTAATTCTGTCCCCTAAGTCCCAAAATTATGCAAGACACTCCGGCATCCATCCATCAAAAGAGGAGTAACTGTCAAATCATGTCTATTCAATTTTAGGATGGAAGAAATCTTCCATGTGACATGTTTGTATTCATGGAAAAAAGCTATTTCTAATTAATAGCACTTTAAGAATAAAGATTCCAGCCAGTAGAATTAAATAAAAAAGTTTATTTGTTTAAAAATAAAAAAATTTGGACAATCAAACTTTAATAAAAAATAATCTAAATACAGATGGTAAGCTCTAATTCATACATAACAAAATGAGTATTTGTTTTGATGGAGACAATATACCTCATTTCAGCAAGATAATAAAGGAAAAATTATATATAAAAACCATACTAACACAAGGCTATGATATTGAAAGTCCTGTCAAAGGTGATGTATAATAAATAGATTGAGTATTTGTAGAACTAAAGGTGAAACAAAACAAGGCCATGATATGGCAAATACAGTCAAAGTTGAAGCATTTTAAAAGTGAAGGGTAAAATAAATGAGATCATAATATAACAAATACTACCAAGGTTGATGTCTTTTGAGAGTGGAGTGCAATATAATAAATAGGAAATATGAGAGACATTAGTTTTGTTCTTCTATGTTTGCACATGTGAAATACAAAAGACAATGTTAATATAATATTGTGATACATTAAAACTATGCATTATCGATAAATATTTTTAATAAAAGATGTTCAGTGAGAAATTTTTTAGTGAAAAGTACTTGATTTTAATTTCAAAATGAAGTAAAATATAATGTTAATGCACTATTTGAACAGTTGTTTTTGAAAAGGAAAACAATATGCAATGGGGAGATTCAAGTTTTAAAGCATCAATACCGTCATTAACCCTGAGTTTTAGCTTCTATATCATGTCTAGATGTAATACTTAGATCATGCATTTGTTTTAGAAATTGTTGCAAATTTACAGTAGAATATCCTTCGTCTCTAACATCTTTTCTTGCTATTTCCTTCAATTTTTTTGCTCGATCTCTCATGTGAAAATGAAACTTTTGTAAAATTCATATTTTATTTTAAGCGTAAAAGGGTGGAGGTGAAACCCTCTCACTTCCTTGTTTAACTAAAACTTATGTCAGGTACACGACTAGTTCAATTATTGAGCTAATAGACACTTCTTATGTTAATCAAAAGCTTATAGAGTTGCATAAGAGACAAAGATAGACATACACGCAGAGCCTCTTAGCATAGATCAAGTGGGTATAAAAACCTAAACCAATCATGCATAAGTAAGGAACGTGGCTATCAACAAAGATGGGTTGTAATTGGTTCCATTCCAAGTCATAATATCTAACATCTTGAAGAAGACAAGTGCCTGTAACAAATTTGAATTTTGAGGGAAATTCAGATAAATCAATTAATTGAAAAATTCCTTGCATAACAGATGAGATTATTAAAAGAACACGTGGAAATTTTTTTATTTTAAAAATCTTTCTTGTAGTAGCATTAATACTTATTGTGCAGTGGATGTACATGTTGTAGACACAGATATAATGATTTCAAAATTTAGAAAATGAAACTAACATTCGTTGTACATGAACGAGCTCACTCGTAAAGCAACGACAAATGAACCAATGGAGCTAGCTGGAGACGAGACTGAACAAATATGGAAATCAATGAAACAGTAAAATCACCTTGACCACAAAGCCATGATTGTGATAAAGACAAAGTAAATGTATCTAATTCCATTATGCGGAAAGGCATATAGTCAAGTTTAACAGAAAATTTGTTCTTAGAATGCATGATATTATGGACAATTACCAAAGTATACAACCACAATTATGCATGACGTTAATATATGCTATTTTAACTGAGTAAACGTGTATAAAATATATGATATTTGTGTACACAATTTCAGCTACACAACAAGATGTATACATTACATTTAGTGGGCAAGTGCACCTAAATTATACGGCATAATACTTACTATAGATTAACAAGATAAGTGTTCCTAAAAAAATATAATACTAAGCACAAATAACTATATGGCAGTTTATAGAGACTACATTAATCAACCGCGTTGAAGTTATATGACTTTTTTTAACACAATTATTGAGTTATACATCAGGATATATGCATTATTATCATAGGCCTCAGGCATGAGATCAACCAAAAAGATCAGCAGAACCCCTTACATGCTCAATTGAAAAAAAAAAGATTGTTGACGAAAGCTAAAATGTCTGTAATGTCTTTTATGTTACATTGGTTCGTCACACTTGTGTATATATATTATTAATGTTAGTGACTCTTTTGTGGCAATCGAATAATCTTTTTAGCAAATAAATACTCCAATAATCATATTGCAAGTTCATTGCATCTATAATTGGATTGCCATTCTTGGACCAATTTTATAGCAGCCAGCATTTACATCTGTATGGATCCGCTTAAATTCGATTTCCTGGGGATTTTTTCTTGTGGGTTTTGCCTCGTAAAGCTATTTTTTCCATTGGGTGCCATGACTGTTCAGGATTTGTTTTATTGTTGTTTACCACAAGTTGGTTCAATCCATGTATGCTTTGGCAAAATTGTGTCCTCTCAAGTCTTAGCATACATGTAATTTCATTTTCCCGATATTATTTCAGGTGTCTTCAGTATAGGGCTCTGATGCAAATAACAGGTAGCAACCAAGAATCAAAAGCCACTATAGCGCCCAAAGGTCTCTAGTCCATATGTTGTGTTGGAATCTTCTTCAGAAAAGACAATGTAAATAGAATGTTATGAGGACATAGTCAACTCAAGAGATAATAACAAAAAGCAAATGGGAATGGAAGACTCAAGAGGTCAGGGTGTTAACAATTTCTGAAAGTGGAGTCTATTTGAGCAACTACTGCTTTTCTGCAGGCATTTAACTGGATGACCTGTATGTACACGTTTATCAAACCATTCCTCTTGCCAAGCATTCTAGTGAAGGTAATGCGAAGATCTACGGAAATTGTAGAATCTACAGAAACTACAGAATCTTTGTGCAGCAATAGAAAATATAATGCAACTGATTTGAATGATGCAAAACAAGGGAAAAATGAGGAGAAGCTACATCAAAATAACATAACACTCTTGGCTGTAAATAACACAGATCTGGGCTTCAAATTGCTTCAGCGATACATATATATTTGTCAATAATGAACAGCAGCTACATCTACACACAAAACATTCATGCATACAATAACAACTTAGAAATGAAGTTTTTCTATCAGCAAAAACAGTCTAGACTTGAGCTGGGACTGCGCACTTTTTCTCCTTCTCCCAAATCTGATTTTCCTCCTTCTTTTTCTTTCTTCTTCTCTTTCTTTCTTCTCCTTCTTTTTCCTTCTATTTCTCCCAATAAAACAAGATGCTATTAATAATAAACACCTACATAGAAAACTTGCCTCACAAGTCAACACAAAATCTCTGACAAGAGATAATTAGGAAGAATAATCAACCAAAAATAAATGTGCAGCAGTCATAATTAAATGCAAATCTGATATGTCAGAGAGCTAAATCTGGAAAAGACAAATATTAGTTGCACAATAAATTTTGACTTGATTTTCCAACATCTAGAACAAATTGACATACATTATAAGTTAATTAATAAAAAGTTATATTATGAATGAAGTTACATGCCTCTATAAAGAAGCCCTAAATTACTTGGTTTATGGATTAATCCATGCATATATGCATTTGGGAAGCGATGAGGAAATAACTTATTTTGTTCTTCATTTACGGTAAAGGGCATTCGTCCTTCAAGGATTTTGGAAACTGGGCCTTATCCCTGGCATTGGTAGGAGCTTTTATTATACAGACTTGTGTAGAGCCTCTTTATGCAGTTGATTCTACAAGTGTAGGTAGAATAAGGGGACATTTTCTTATCAGTGAGCTACAAAGCAGACAAACAAGGGTTTGAGAACTATCTATTTTCTCTACTCTTTCAAAGAGGAAGTTCTATCCTTGACGTACATATGAAAGTTTGGCCCTCTGTGCTTATGAACAACAATAATAACTAAATAACAGAGCATATTTTTTGAAGACCGATCTTCCAAAGTACTGCAAAGGGTGTGGAACAAAGTCAAGTTCTTTAGGGTGCGGAACATTTTTTTAAATTTTATTTTGCAAAATCTTGTGGCAGAACATTGTTGTCCACAAGAACAAATTTGTCTGATGTAGTTTGTCAAACAACTCACATACCTTCTATATGCTTCAACATTTAGCTTATACATCTACGAAAGAGTTTTCAACTACAAACGAATTTCAATTATGCTTTAATGAATGTCCATTATCTTAGAAACACAACAACTTTTCGTCAAAATTTAGAAAACCGCCAACCAAACCGAGAGAATTACTGATACTATCAGCTAAACATTAAACTGCAGTGAGTGAAAATAAAAATTAGTCACATAAGCTGTAGGCGAAAAGAGATATTGCTTGTGGTGTTCTATGAGGGCTTTCCCTTTGACTTCAACCTGTGTTATGGGATTCATTCTACAAAATTTTATTACAATCATCCACCTTCGAAAATTATAATTTAATTTTTTTTATAAAACTCTATGGACTATATTATACTACGGCAAGATCAATGACAGTGGTGCCAAGACTGGAGAAATATACTCTTGTGACGAAATATGAGATGTCGCTGCATAAATTGGTTATCGAATACCATCTTGGAGAAGAGCCAAAAGGTGTTGCTAATGGAAACCAAAATATAGGCTAAATGACATGCCTCCTTCAAGCATTTTCGAAAGTGGGCTAGATGTATGGCATTGGTAAGAATTTTTATCATACAACCTTTGCCTAGAGCCTTTTCTCTGTAGTCGAGTCTGGGTCTACAGTATTGGATGTCTTCTTATTGATATCAAGAGCTCCAATTAAGGATCTAAATGCATTGTTGAGATATGATCTACCCATTGACAATAAACCTATTGGCTATATACAAAAGAATCTTTAAAATATCAAGCAAAATATCTAACTTCCAGGCATGAAGGCACTAAAATATGCCGGGAAGGTGAGTAAATGATGTACAAAGAAAATGCTAAAAGGACAATCTTCCTCCCACAATGCTAACCTTTTTTCCAAATTTCTAATGAAGGAGTGATCCTTCCTATTTCTGTTGTGCAAAACAAAGAGTAGGCAACAAGAAAGCAATTGATCCATAAACTTGTACTAGTTTACACAACTTTAAAAAATTGTTTGGTAAAAATTCTTGGAATATTACAGAAAACACTAATCGATATCGAAAAGGAAAGGGAGAGTAGGGAATAAGCACAAGTAATCAAAACATTTCACAAAGAATCCAAAAGCAGAAAAACACATATTCCTGGCAAACAAAAGGGAAAAGGGTTTCACCGTGGTGTTTTTGAAGTTGGTCTATCTCCAGGTAGTCGATGAAAATGGCACAAGAACAAGATACTTTGAAAGCATGAAACATTTCCATCCTCGAGCCACACAAAACCAATCATGAATAATACATAGTAAATGCATTAAATGGTTCACAATAAATGCATTCAATGCTCAACAAGGCATTCGTTTTCCCCTCTATAGTGGTAAATAAAGGGAATAGGGGAGAGGACCCAGTTGTGGTGTGGGATAACTTTGTAAGGTTGTTGGGCCACGTGGGTGAATAAAAACACTTCCAAAATATTCCTCCACCTTTTCTTGACTTCCAACATTCATTTGCCACCTCACTGCCATGTCACTGTGAGTTGTTTTTAACAAGATGTCAAATTTAGCTAAGTTTTTGGTTAGGACCAAGTGTAGTTTGTTTTCATAGCCGGCTAGAGTGCATGCTATGTCGATTCATTAAATGTTTTTCCTTTAAACATTGAAACAACTGCCTCAATTAATGGATTTACACCACCGCCAAATCTTGTGCAGGGATTTTCCACAGATTGAAACCCATCACATTAATGGCTGATATGGAACTATTTTAATGCGAAAGCTCTAGGGACCATTTTACATTGCAAAAATGATCAGTGGTGGCTTTGGTTTACTTCGAACATCATTATTTCTCCCTCAGGAATGGCTTGGCCTCTACCCAAAAGATGAAAGGAGAGGAACAAAAGGTGAGAGGCTTCTCACACAGGAAATGATCCTTCCTTTAGTGTTTTTAAACATTGCACTATTATGGGGAATTTGTTGTTTGCCAGTGTTTTCATCTGCTGAAATTTTTTATTTATTCCTTTTCCATGCATGTAAATATTTCTTGATTGATTTGTGTGACCTTTTCTTTTGCAAATCATTGAAAACATAGAATAAATATTATTAAACCATTTTTCTTATCTAAATGTCTTTATAAAATATGAAAATAATATTTCCTTATAGATATATGATTAAGGGTTGTATTATTTATTTACACGACTTTTTTAACTTGCTATGGATTCATATGGAAAATGGGAATCTTGAACAATTTATTATTTCGGTAAATTAGGTAAATTTATGTTCATCTCTTTTGGGTATCCTTGAAATCAATAAATTTCTCGATATTTTAATGTGGTTCGAGTTTACAAATTTTTGTTCTTAACTGCATTCATAAAGTAATTTTTTTGCAAAGTTAACAAGATCTGAAATTTTTGCATAATGACATTTTCAGGTTTTATACACTATATGCTTTGATTCAAGTATTGTGATACATGAATAGACACAATAATATATACCAATATATACCCCATCAGATTGATAATGGGTACCAGTCCAATAGGGGAATTATTATTAATATCACTTGCATTCTATGGTTCCTGAGAAAAATGTAACAGCATCAACCTTCTATCTCAACTTTGTCCTTGCATTTTAGGTTTTTGATTAAAATTTAACCTGAGCTTTTGGCTCAGATTAACCCCTGCATTTTTTTATTTTAAAAAGACTTCACCACATTGAGCTTGTAGCTATCGTCTATTCCTGCATTTCACGATTCCAAGTAATATTTAACAACATTGAGCATTTACCTCGGGTTCAACCCTACATTTACTATTATGAGTAAGATTTAACGTAAATAAGATTTTAGGGCAAATCTACCCATACATTTTATGATTCCTTGAGAAATTTAATTGTATCTACCATTTAATCACATCTTTAGTTCTAGTTAGCATATAATTTAAATTTAATCATGCACTTTGGTAGTATTTTTACGAATATTTTGGCAGTGTTTTTAAAAATTGTTTTTTTGAAAGATATTGATTAAGATCATTATTAAATCTATATGACTAGTTCTGTTTTTTCACTCTTGCAATTATTTTTGTTTGATTAATGGATCAAGTGTTAGTTGCAACATTGAGGCCAGGAACTTGTAATGCTTAAAATACTTCGGAAAATAAAAAACATGGTGTAAATCGTAGAGCATCATCATGCTATTATATTACCATAAGTTTAATTGTATACATAAAAATTTGGAAAGTATTATAATTACATACGCAAAATTTATATTGTAAACATAAATCTAAAATCTACATACGAAGACTCCAGCGAATTCATCTAGCAAAATGGTATATCCAGCGAATACATCTAGAAAAATGGTATATCCAGCAAAATTACTCCTATCATCCTATGGGGTGATAAACATTGATTATGAGCACATGCTCAATATCTTAGGTAGTATAAGTAACATTTCCCTCTTTCAATATTGGTGTTGGATTTTCTTTTCCTGTTGATACAGAGTTCAATTGCCTAGCTAAAAAGGGATTTATACCCCCTTTAGACGGAGCTTTTGGTTTTCCAACTGATAAAGGATTTGGTCCCCTAGCTGGAAAAGGATTTAGTTGTCTAGTTGATAAGGGATTTTCCCCCGCTACTGACAAAGGAGTTGGTTTCCCTGCTGCAGCTTGCATTCATGGTGGCATTGGAAATGAACTGCTAGGACTGCTTGAACTTGTGTGAAGTAAATGAGGTGATGCATACCAAGATGGAATTGAACAAGAGTTATTCATAAGTGATGGAGGTGTTCCAATTTGAGCATAACCTAGAATTTGAATATTTAACATATCTTGAAAAATCCTTCGATTTTCATGATCCGCTGAAGAACGTACACGCATCCTCTTTTCTTGTTCCCTTCATTGATTTGCAAGTTACCTCTCCCTCTTCTCTTTCTCTTTCCTTTGATGCTTTTGTGCCTTCTCAATCCCTTTTTGTTGCTCTCTAGCCAGCTTCTCCCTTTCTCTTTCAAGCTTCTCCTGTAATTTGGTTTCTTTTGTTGCAAGTCTAACAACCTTTTTTCTTGTGTTGATTCTTTTTTCCTTAACTTTAGTTTTGCTTGTTCCTCCTTCTTTCTTTCCCTATCAGCCAATAGCTCTGGTGCAAGTGCAAACTAGGTTAACAAATATTTTTTGAGAACACCAACTAAAATAAGTGTTTTGAATACATCTATGTGCATGTGGTCCGTAGAGGGTCGTGCCCTAGCAATAACCACCCTTTGCAAATATCACAATGTAAGGGGAGATGGTTCCATGTTTGGGTTTGATTTTGTAGATCAGGAAATAGGGGAATTCACATCACCTAATTCAATGAGGTCTCTGAAGCATTCTATGAGTATATTGAAAATAGAAAACTATATACAATTTCCAATGGGAAGATTGCGAGGATTCCTGATACAAAGCTATGCTACAACCATTTGAACAATGCTTTAGATATTTTCCTGCAAGCATCCTTAACCATAACTCCACTCATAGAAAATGAGGATACAATACCTTCCCATGACTTTCACTTCACAAAAATTAAGGACATACCTACAAGCACTGACCATTCTAAAGTTGATTTGATTGGCATTGGTCTTGTGATTTCACCATGCTCAACAGTTCATAGGCATGACAATTCAGAGACAAAGAGAATAAATTTGCTATTAAATGACATGTTGGGATTCAATGTAAGTGTCACATTATGGGGACAACACTTAGATGAGATAAGCAAATACCTTGAAGACATGCTTCTATACCACCTCTTCCGGTCCTTTCCTTGAAAGATGTCTGCATCTCCAATTTTAATGGGAGCTCAGTCGACACTGTTTCAAGTACCAAATGTTATGTCAACCCTCAAATTTTAGAAACCAATACGCTTCATAGTTGGGTACATTCCTATGACTGCTACCTTCTTGTGCCCTCTACCACAAGCCAATTTATGGGCCCTCCAAAAAACTTGACCTCTATAACAACAATATTAGAGGTATTACATATGGAGAACACTGAGAGAAATGAATGGACCATGGTTACTGTAGAAATCACAAATATCAACATGGAAAACATTTTTTACAAGGCATGTCATCTTCAAAAAGGTGACAAACAATGCAGGAAAAAGGTGAGAGAGAATGGTAATGGTTCATGGTTATGTTTGAGTTGCAATGTAAAAGTTCAAAACTATGATTATAGATATGTACTTAGGATCAATCTAAAGGACCCAACATGAGAACTTCAATCAGTTACCACTTTTGATGAGACAACTGAGTTAATCATGGGTGTTGCAGCTAGAGACATCCATATATTGTCTATATACGAAGATGTGACTAGTGAAATTATAAGTAATGTCATCGACAATGAATATTGCTTCACACTTTCACTGAAAAAGAGACATATTGTGGAAACAACATATTGAAATGTGTCATCCTCAGTTCAAAGAAAGAAAAAAACATTGCAACTCTTCCGTAACCTTTACACAAGGATTTCTAACCCACCCGTCCCTTCAAACATTACACCTCCACCCATCCCATTCTATACTTTGAACTATCACCATTATGTTTCGTACTTCATATCTATGTTTCACTTTTTTTCCTCCTTCAAAAGAAAACTGTTGTATTCCCTTATACACTGACATACTATTGTCCCCTACTACTATGTGGATTTTAAGTACTTTTAAGAAACTAAATAAAAAACACATGCACTTTTGTTATGTATTTATTTACATCCTTGTGTACTATGTGAATGTATTATATGTTGCTATATATCTAATACTCTTTTCCTTACGAAAAAATACAGTTTCTCGATACTCAAATTGTTACCTCTTACACATATTTCCTATTAGAACTCCACATGCATTATAACTGTATGTTTTATATTTTGACTTATTTATGTATTTGTATGTCATCAAACAATGCAGCATTACTTGTTAACCCACATGATTGTTTTTCAACATGGGGTACTCTATAATCCTGTGACTTCACAATCATGTCGACTCCTACAAAATGAGCCCAACGAAGAGAGAACTATGCAAAAAAAAAAGTACACATAACTGCTGAAGAATGATGTCGTAAATTAGATCATAGAACAATGAAAATATCTAATATATTTCAACTTACATCAACCAACAACCTATGATTCCCTGACATTCTAATCTTGCCATAAAATAAAACTACTGAAGAATTACCGACCAACATTCCACATGTAACTTCCATGGAAACAAACTTTCACGAGCATACTAATTCCTTACATACAAACCCATCTTTGCTAATAACTGCAACTTTTCCCAAAATATCTGGGGATGCCACATGAAAATGTCTCAAGTACCAACCTTTCTTCTTTTCATCGCACATATACAATTAGTTTCTCCTCTCCTTTTGATTTCTTTCCACTTGGAAATCCACAAACGACTCAAACAGAACACCCCACCCCTTCTAATACATAGATATTTCCCATATTCCCACCCTCTTCGCTAACTTTAGAAGCCCAACATTGGTTTCACACAAGAATAGATTTGTTGGAAAACATCCAAACTTGTTCAATCTGTTCGGAAAATTACCCTGGAAATAAAACAATTTCCTTTGAAGGTTTTCCCTCATGTAACAGATGCAAAAATGAAAAACAAGGCCACTACTTCTCTTCATGGAACAACGTAGAGCCTACAGTTCTTGCGTCTTTAACCCCAATCGAGGAGATTCTTATCACACTAGTTAATCCATTCTTGCAGGTCTCCCAAGTACTTGGCGGGCATAACAAATACTCAGGACACACCATAAGTTTCTCATAAAACATTACTTCAATGGAAAAGACCCTACCCCACCGCCTTGGAGATTTGGATATAGTTCTCATTCAAAGGGAAGGATCTAATTTAAAAAATTATGATTTCTACATTAGTAGATTTCATGTTTGGGTAGCCTTGCAATATAAAATCCAACACGATCCCTATTACAAAGATGTCTTGATCAATGATGACTCCATTTACTCTCTACCATCCGAGTCTTCAAATGTTTCCTCCTCTCTTAACACATCCATAATGGAACTTTCCCAAATGCAAAGTGCCTCTATAGCTCATGGTATTGATGTCCCCACTGACTTTGATGAAACATATGAACACTCACCGTCTTTCATGCCAACACTTCACAATACATGAACATAAGAAGAGGAAATCAAACAGTTCTTTCTCAACCACGATGGTAACACTCCATTTACCATGCCATGGCCAAAGCTTGGGCTCTCACCAATAAATCAGTAAAATAAGGAGGGCATGTTCTCAATGGCTTTCCCAAATTTATTTCTGATAGGAAAAGCAATGTGGCAATAGCCCCGCATAAAAGAAGCTCCAATGCATGAATACACTCTTCATTTGATGTGTTACCATGATGGGCGCTTCGATTCCCACCCAAGATTTCGTTACTTCCTTCTAAACCTCATAATACAACACAAAAGCCAGTCCACAGCAACATTTTTTTATGAAACAGAACCTCAAATCTGGGTTCCCTCTGACAATTAGAGATCTGCAAAGACAACTACTGGAATGCCCCAATGAAAACCTCCCAGACAACTTAATGCACTTTGGTTTGAGCCTTCGAGGGACATGTTCATTCTGGGTAAAAAGTAGAGGTGATCTTTCAAATATGGTAGAACAATTGGGGACATCAACCTTATTCTTCACTCTAAGTTTTTTAGACACTAAATGGTCAGATCTCCACAATATTATGCCTTGTGAATGCCCAGCTGATCCTCGAGCCGTAAAAATCTAGAGAACACTTAACATTTTCTCAACATACCTGCATCACAGATTAAAAATATTTCGCGAAGAAATATTGCAGAAGGAACTTGGAGCAATAGAAGTTTGGTACAGGTAATCAAATCTACTTATTTCAAAGTTTGTTTCCAAACTACATAGCTAATATTTATGTTCCCTCATCTCGTAGGTATGAATGGTAACATAGAGGCTCTACACATGTTGACGGTTTAATGTGGCTCGAGAATGCACCTAAAGTTTACGAAATGGACTTTGAGGATACAATAGTTATTAAGGTGACAAAACAAAACTTTGATAAGTTCATGTCTTCTTGGAACCCCCACCCGGCTTGCAACCGCTTGGATTTTGTTCATAGGTCACTCTTAGACGACCCTTCCTTGCTAGATACAACATAAATTCTATCATTCTCCCCGCATGCAGACCTTGAAGAACTTCTTAATCGTGTTCAACACCACACTAAATGCTTAGATAAGACATGCATGTATAGAAAGAAATCATAGCTACAATGCAGGTACAATGCCCCCTTGGCCACACAACCTACTTCTTCCTTACACATAGAAAGTGATGGGAAAATTAAGTACCTCCCTTCAAGAAACGATGATAGATTGAACATCCACAATCAAACCATGATATACATATGGAGAGAAATTTTTGATTACCAACTGGTAATTTCCTACAATGTCATTCTTAAGTATATTGCAAAATATGCTTCGAAAGCCAAGCAACGTTCATAAACATATCACCAAATGCTATCCATATTTTCAAGAGATGCAAACATAGATTCTCCAAGACATATTACGATTTGTAAAATAATCACAGAAATAATTTTTGAACATGACATAAGCACATAAGAAACATGCCACATGATACGAAAAATTCCACTTGTTATGTGTAGTCGTCCATTTGTATCATTAAATGTTGGAAAAAATATTCTGAGACGTGTCGTTGAAAGTGACGTCAATGCACAACAAACAACCACTTTCTTGGATGCATATAAATTTTGTCATATAACCATGGAACACCTACCACTTATTCAAGTTACTTGAGATTGGAGCTATAGCAAGAACCGTAAAGGTGATAAATTGAAAAAGTGACCAACACAAACAATTTTTCGGGCCCACCTGAGATTTGTGCATGTTCCAACTCAGGATTCAATGTCATATGAACTTTTATGTTGGTCATAACTCCTTTTATACAAACCTTTCAGAAATATTTCCTCCAAATTTGACTTAACCCCACATGACATCAATGGCACTTAGGAAATGTTCAAGCACAACTATAGACTGTGGCATGTTTTACACACTACTACAGACACAGGACTTCCTACGGATGTTAGTTCTGACTCAGAGGCCGAATACAATATTCAACACAAACCAATGTAATAATGGCAGGTTTTCACACAACTTCATCCAGAAAATAACACTGGTCTTGACAATCTTGATATGTTGGGGAAAGGATACTTTAACGTACACAATAATTGGAGCATACATGACGTTCCACAAGATTTGCAAATAATTGGTTCATCATTCATTAAGAGAGAAAAATGCAGACACGATTAACAATAACATGCAGGCCACACCACCATCTATAACACTTCCTTTGTATTCATAATAACAAATAGCTCTTGATACCATACTACACCATTCAACAAACAAAACCCATTTACCTCCACTAATATTGATAATTCAAGGAACGACAGGCACAAGAAAATCATTTCTGATAAATAAAATCCGAAATACATTCAAAACATCAAGCACATCTCCCTTGAATCTACTTGTGCTCACCCCTACTGGTGTTTTGGAATTCAACATCTCCACATCCACAATCCACGCAGCCATGTGTATTCCAATCAAAGAATTGAAACCCCTTGAAGGTAGTGCATTATCATTTTTTCAAGAGTCGTTGAAATATATAAAATATATTCTTATTGATGAAATGAGTTTCATCAGCCCAAAGTTACTAAGAAAAATTGACAGTAGGCTCTACTGAAGTATCCCTTGTGGGATATTTCTAAAAAAATGCACAAAATATAGAACTTGTAGTAAGGTAAAATACTGATTTTTAATGAAAATGTCCAGCTAGGACAGCGAATGGTATTAAATTGATATTAAACAAAATATTTGACCACAATGCATGAAATTACAAGGGAAGCTTACAATAATAATAATAATAGACACTATCCAGACATTTTATGCAATAATGTATTGCTGCCTGACAAGGTACAAAATCCCTAGGCAGCTAGTCCACTTCAAAGGTCTGTGACCCTCTTGATACAAAAGAAAAATAAGGGTCTTTAAAAACAACAAGGTAGGTATAGGGAATAACACGGCCACCTACAGATCTGACATAGATGACTGGAAGAACCCCCAAATATAGGCTGCAGTCACCATGTTTTGAATGGAGACGAGAAATGAGGGAGGCACCTTCCACGTGCTGTCACGCCCAACCTAGATGGCTTCCGTGAGTCGGATCTAGAGTCCCTCTGACTGTCTTCCCTGAAAGCCCCCAAGAATCCTCAAAACCCTTCCTTTGACCCTCTAGAAATATCTCTGTAGTATGGCCCAAAAAAATGGCTCAAAAATGAAAGACAAGGGTAGATCTTTCACTACCGAAGAATGCCCTGCTAGCTAGGGATGGGCCTCTGTACGACGGAAAAGTGACAAGCAAGCTTGGGAATCTACAAGTAACTCTTCCTCGCACCCGACCTCCTGAGGTCGTGCCAAGACAGCTGGTGGGGATGAAATACGGGTGGGATACAGACAAATTAGTTAGGCAATCTAATGTCTTCAATGCGCACTAGTGGAATTTACGAATCTAAGGCAAAGAAGGCCCTCCTAACCTGAACTGGTGTGATAGATCAGTCAGCAAGGATGACTGCTCGAAGGCTCCAATCAATATCGAGCTCTGGAGTGATTTGATCTATGGGTTGTGGAATGCGTGGAAAATGACTTGGGATAGTTTCGTGTATGTCTCCAGATAAGGTCATATGGTGGATGGTAAATATAGTTGACTCTATGGACGATTCTCTGGCCTAGTCCAGAACTCTCTAGCTTTGTTAGATGTTGTATCTAGTAAGGATAACTGTTCGATGATGATAGGTGGAAGTGGAGTGTATCTGAATACCAGTGTGCGTAGGCCAGTGTCTATGTTTGATTGACTTACGGATTCGTTGGGTTGCGGGATTTGTGGATCACAACCGTAGACTCTTGGTTGTTGCGGTCCTGCTATGGTCATGCCTAGAGTCAGTTCCTAATCCCTAACACCCAATAATCGTATGCTTTCTCAGCCTCTATATTCAAAACTAATAGTTGTGTGATCTTCTCAGAGTGCCTCACAGGCATTCTTGCAACCTGAATTCTTACGCTGGTTTCTATATCCGTAAGAGTGTCTCCTATGTTTGGTTGTGGGACCAAAGGATCGCAACCAAAGGTTTGTTCTCTTTCAACCCCTTCTACAATCATATGGATGTTACCTAGGGTAATCTGTAGTTTGGTTGACTCGACCAAAACGTGTGCGCTTGGTCGTCTTCTATGTTTAATCCGCTCAACTGGGAATTGATTTGTTGCAAGCTTACCGTTGTTTGGAAGACTTGGATCCTAAGATTCTGATCTATATCATTTATTGATGTGATGAGATTGGGATGGGGCACGATTGTCTCGAATACGTATTCTCTGGGCTCCCTAGGTCCCGTGATTGTCATACAAAAGTAACAATGTAAATTAACTACGGAAAAGTGAAATTTAACTATTTTGAATATATCTATAGCATATATGATTTCTCTATTTTTGTATTTTCTGACGAACTATTTGAATGAATCTAAAAGAGTAACTATTAAAATATCTAGAATTTTGACAATTAATCTAATGACGAAATTAAAACAAACAAGATAGCCGAGTGTAGCTATTTGTCTGTGCAATTGTGAATCTATTCTAAACAATGAAATAATTGATCTAATCTATTTGCAAGACTCTCGATCCTGCCTCAGAAGTGAGGAATGAATCATAGTCTCTCAGACACTATCAATCCCCACAGCTTCCCTGGAAATATCGAAAGTAAAATTGACTGAAATGAAGTGATTAGCTACTCTATTTGATATGATTCTAATTTAGAACTTTGAAAGCTAGAACCTGGATTCCGTAGAACAGTGGCGAATCCGGTGGTGTGTGTGATCTTGTCCCCTCAATGTGATCTCCTCGTTCCTTTGTGTTCATATGGATCCAAAAAAGCGTGTAATGCTAGCATCAACAGAAGTGGATATTGGGACAAAGGCAGCTCAAGATACAGACTGAATACAATGCGAGTAGGACAGGGATAACACAAGAGTACAAAGCTTGGCTTATGCAATTCCTAGCGGGATTTATTACGAGTCATGCAACATGAAACGTCCAGAACCTAAAACTATCCTGTTTGAAGAACAAAACCTGCAACTTTAATGGCTTCCTATTGATAAACAGACTATCCTATTCCAATGGATTGGATGAAATAACAGCAGCACTTGCACAAGATGGATATGTGGCTTACTAACAGTAAAACAATGCTAACTAAGCATGCAATGAAAGAAACTAAGCACTCTAAGCAAAATGAAAACTAAATCTATTGCAAAGAGAAAGCAGAGGCAAATTTGAGGGGCCATTTTCTTGAGCACAAGCCATCTATTTATAGCATTTGCATTTACCCAAGGTAAAAACCAAATAGAACTCTTAAACTATAAACAATGGCAAAACACTATTCCAGGGAACCAGAATCATAAATGCAAGCTTATGGCGGTGAAAGAAAGCTGGTAAAACGTTGAAATTACGTGAGTCGTGTTAAAAGAGCTTTCTAGAAAATGCGTAAAGGACCGCCACCCTGAGCAGGGCGGCGGTTACAGGACCGCCACCCTGTTTAGGGTGGCGGTCATGAAACCGCCACCCAGGCAGGGCAGCGGTTTCATCACTGAAGAGAAAAAGGCCAAGAAAAGAGGGGAAAAGGGAAAAACAAAGCACGCGGGGGCTAAGCGGGGCATGCGGGATGTTAACGCACACTTGGAGATCTTTTCTGGATCCCGAACACCTTGCGAGGAGACCTGTATCATCATTGGGGCACCTGTTACATTGTTTCGGCAGTACAATACCTTACAATTTTGGGTACGTACATATTGCCCCCTCGGAGAAGCATTTTAGCCATGAAGAGGCGTAAAATGGTGGGTCCGAGTATGGCGGTCCCGAAATGGGAAGTTAGAAGTTATACCTGATACGTTTGTGTGTTGAAATGACGCCATCCAAAATTCCCGCTACCTGCAAAACGAAAAGAGAACTCAAGTGCAGATAGACATAATAGTTTGGAAAATAAACGCTAAAATAATGGGAAATGAGGATGTACCATTTGTGCAGGGATAAGAACTTACCTCTGTCGGCACTCCAAACCTGTGGAAAAGGGCATTTAAAACAAATCAGGGTGGTATATATATGAAAGTGGGCCCATTTTCCTATTCATTTGCGCGAGTTGATTTGATTGATTTTGAGCTCTGGAACCCACGGTGACGGTTTCTTGTGTGAGTAGAGTCAAAACGTCCGTGACGGGATAGTGATCATGCCTCCACGAGTGGAACATCGACCCGCGAGATCACAGGTTAGTTTTTTTCAATTTATCCCTTTTACCCCCTTAATTTTGAAATGCTAAAATCTTTGTCGTGGGGGGGTAATTTTTGAAAATGTTAGTGTTAAAAGGTTCATCTAGGGGGGGCGCCTACTGGGTAGGCCTTGTTTTAGTTAAAATGGTCTTGTTTTGTCATTTTTTGGGCTTTTTAGGTTTAAAAACCCGCGTGGGTTTTTGGGCCACGACCGCCGCCCTGCCTAGGGCGGTGGTTACACGACCGGTTACACAACCGCCCTTAAGGCGGCGGTTACAAAACTGCCCCTCTGCTCAGGGTGGCAGTTTCACACAAAATGCCAAAAGAACATTTGTTTGAGATTGTTTTTGCATTTTTAGCATTTCTACATACTTTCATGATTTTTCCAGTATTATTCGGATGCTAACTTGCTCTGTTTTGCATGTTTTTGGGTGTATGCAGGCGAGAGAGGAGTATATCTGGTGGAGCCGAGAGAGGGAGTGTGATTGGCTCCCAACAGTATTGGATGCCCTTTCACAGGATGAGGAGGACACTCTTCAGAGGGCTGGGATACTACGCATCTCACGTGTGCCCCATGTTACACCATCCAGTCACATTCTTTGTGACCTATTCTCCTATTGGGATGCTGATCGGAACACCTTCCGATTACCAAGGGTCTGTGGTGAGTGGACTATTACTTTGGAGGATGTCTATCACATTCTGGGGGTCCCGATTATTGGGAGACGTCTCACCCTTGAGACAGTAGGTTCGCGGGCCCAGATAGCACAGTGGGCCACATACATGGGAGATGCAGTCATCTCCACGGGGTCGAAGAAGGGGGTTAGAGTTTGATCCATTCCTAGTTTTTCCATCCCCTTACTTCTCCAGGCCATCATGGGGATCCTTGCCTCGAGACTGATCGGGGACAAGGGAGGAGATACATTGTTATATTGTTGGTCCCCCATTATTGCACAGATAGAGGGACATGGCCGGATATATGCCTGGGGAGCAGACATACTTGGGACCACCTACCATGATTTATACAGGATAGTCCGTTTACAGGGGCAGTCCTTGAGCCACCCGACCCTAGTCATGAGTTGGGTCTATGAGCACTTCATCCCCTATGGCAGAGGTGTAGAGGTGGCAGATCCTGGAGCTGTGAGGGCAGCCAGATGGACAGATATGTCGGTGCTCCGAGCACCTCATCAGCCAGTTGCTTCTCTAACTACTGCCGACATGGAGGCCACACCATATCAGACTATGGCAGGTATATGGGGCGAGGAGGCTCTTACTTTGATCTCCTGCTCCACCACAGGACAGCTTATTGATAGAGTGGGGCGAGTGGAGATGCACCCCTTTGGCCGAGTTCCTCAGCAGTTTGGCCTACCATACGTGGGTATGCTTCCCCCGGTAGCGCCAGTATACAGATCAGTCCGAGAGGCCAGAGGGGGGCCTAGAGGCCGGGGTTGGATAGTGGTTACTCCTGGCGTTCCTATTGCGGCCAGGAGGATAGTACGTGCCAGAGGGAGAGCCGGTGCGCCTCAGGCACCCTTGCTTCAGATTTCCGTGGGTCCTGCCCATAGCAGTGATGACCCCATTGACATAGACTCCGAGTCTGAGGAGTTTACAAGGGGAGAGACAGAGGAGGACACTGAGGAGGATAGTGATCCTGAGTGGCATGACACTCAGGATATCATGCAGGCAGAGAGGGCCGAGCAGAGTGCAGAGAGAGTGACTCTGGTTTCAGAGGAGCCACTCTCCCAGGGCCATGGCGGGGAGGATGAGTCCGTTGTGGGGCGCTACGTTGCTCCAGCCACAGGAGCAGCCCCTCAGTCGGCAGCGGCATCCGTGGCAGGTGCTGATCCTATAGATCCATCCTGGAGGCCTGGTGATCCGAGTAAGTTACCCTCTCTCCTTTTAATGTTTGTTTTTAGTTAGGATCTCCTTAGTTACTATCTCTCCTTTTATTTATCTTGTATTTCTAATCTCTTGTTTGGTTTCTAATTTGTTTTCTCCTTTGTTTGCAGAGACTACCGATGAGTGGCGGGACTTGATTCGCAGGGTATGTACTGATACCCTGATGATCCCCATGGAGAGGACCCGCGCAGAGCTATCCGTAGATATTGGGGAGCCCTCAGCAGCTGGTAGGCACACTGACGTCTTTGCCCCAGTCTGGCATGTGGCCAGGATGGTATCGACTCTCCGCACGGAGCTAGCGGGGTATAGGATGGCCGAGTGCTTGATGAGGAGCCATTCTCGTGGTGAGACTACAGCTGCCCCTCGGGATCCTGAGCCCTCCATGCATTCAGAGCGCCGGCATAGCCGGAGTCCTAGGCGTGGGCGTGTGCCTTCAGAGGGGTCTCGTAGGGATTGAGAAGCCACTTGGCTCTCCTAGATTTTGTATGATACATTCTTTTGTATATCCTGGGCTCTTTGAGCGTTTTGACCATGCTTAGTGCATGATGGCATTATACAGAAACGTTGATCATATATATATATATATATTCTTTTTAGATCAAACCTTTGGCATTTATGGCTCTGCTTCTTTTCTAGTTTCCTCATGTAGATTATGATGTTTGAATGCATGCTTTTTTTGGAATGTATGCAATGGAGAACAAATGATGCAAATGTTTATTTTCCTTTTGTATTTCATGATGCTGATATATGATGATGTAGATATAATGTGATTTTGAATCTTAGTTTCTGTAAGCAATTTTGATACACTTCATATTTGTTTTGGAAAAGTGATGAATATAAACCGGTATGATGAGCAGATAAACCTGCCCCTACCCCCAACTCCACGCAACTAGTAAGATGCGAGGGCTTATCACCGAGAGTTGGAAAGGGCACAAGTTGTGAAATATGTTGAAATGATAGTGATGAAAGATAGACAAATTTTTGGTGGAACCAAATTGGGAAGCTACAAGCTTACTCTACCGAGTGACTTCATAGTTTAGAATGCTACTTACTTTGCGGTTTATCCAGACTTAGATCCTTAGATGGCCACATAGTAGACAAAATCTGGGTTTTTAGGATTTTGAACTCTTTTGGAATTTTGGACATCTGATTCATTTGTTTTTGACTCAAAGACTTCGAGATTTGAATTGTTTTCTTATGACCTTTTGCATTTGTTTGTCAAGAGGACCCCCTACACTTTGCCCCATGCTACCAGTAAGAAGCGTGGGTTTATCACCGCGGACAAAGCATAGGTGAGTAAGGGCATTTCCATCCTTTCCCAACCCTACGTCACTAGTAAGAGACGCAAGCTCATCACCAAAGGTTGGTGGGGCAAGGAAATGTGTAAAATTAAAATTTTCTGTTTTGATTAATATTTGACTTGTTTTCTTGAGTAAAATGTCAGTATGTGCTTATTTCCAAAGAGATATACATATGGGATAGATGTGACACCATGAAGCTTCTGGAACAGACCATAGGCAAGACACCTATCCTAAGAAGAAACCAAAAGTGAGAACAAGCCTGCAGATCTTGGTATGGTTACCGTTTAAGACTTTGTCATATCTAGCTTTATTTGATGACATGATTCCGAGATAATTTGATGATATCATGAAAATGGAGAGGTATGATTAGAAAGTTTATGCCAACAACATCATGAGTTTGTAATGAATTGCTTTGAGAACAAAATTCCTTGATCACAATTTGTGTACGAAACAAGCGGACAAAATGATCTTAATCTATATGAAGATGCAATGTAAATATAATTATAAATAGTGCTAGTTGCTTACGCGTAGAACCGCTTGAGGTGTAGGGAATTGACCGTTTCACCAAATTCCTCACCTTCCAGCGTACATAAGAGGTATGCACCATTTCCATAGTCCTTCATGACTCGGTATGGGCCCAACCATTTAGGCCGGAACTTCCTTCCTTCGCCGGTCTTTTTGTCGATACGGCTGTCTAGCCTTAGAACTAGATCACCTTCATATATGTCACGTTCATAGACTTTCTTGTTGTACTGCCGGCACATCCGGTCAGCATAGGCTCTGTGTCACTGTTCAGCATCTAACCTAGCTTCATCTAGGCTTTCTAATTGGGAGAGACGTGCTTCCCTGTAAGCGTCTTCATCCAGAATCCCTTGTAATGAAATACGGAGACTGGGTATTTCAACCTCAAGTGGGAGAACTGCCTCTGCCCCGAATACTAGTGAGAAAGGAGTTGCTCCCGTTGGTGTTCTTATTGAGGTTCGGTGGGCCCATAAGGCCAGATATAACTTCAAGTGCCAATCTCGTTTGTTTTCTTTCACCGTTTTAAGGAGAATGGCTTTTAGTGTTTTATTTGTTGCTTCAGCCTGTCCGTTGGCTTGAGGGTAATACAAGGAAGCCGTATGATGGCTTATTTTAAATTTATTACATAGTTCGTGAACTTCGTCATTCTTAAAAGAAGTCCCATTATCTGAGATAATGACTTGCGGGACACCGTACCTACAAATGATTTGGTTCAAAATGAATTTGGCGATTACAGAACCCGGTACAGTAGTAAGAGGCATAGCCTCTACCCACTTGGTGAAATATTCGGTGGCCGTGATTATAAAATTATGGCCATCTGTAGACGAGGGAGAGAATTTCCCTATCAAATCGAGACCCCACGTAGAAAAGGGCCATGGAGTAGCAATTGGTTGTAGAGCTTGTGCTGGCATGTGGATCTCATGGGAGAACTCTTGGCACTTATGACACCTTCGTACAAACTCTACTGCGTCGTGTTCTAGAGTGGGCCAGAAATAGCCCATTCGATGTATTTTGTGAGCGGTAGCATGGCCACCGAAGTGGCCTCCACACATTCCACTGTGAGATTCGTGGAGAATCTTCTTGGATTCTTCTGTGTCGACACATCTTAGGAGCATTCCATCGAATGCTTTTCGATAGAGCACTTGCTCTATAATGACGTATTTGGCTGCAATAATGCGTAACCGCCTTCTTTGTTGTGGTGTAGCCCTTTCTGGATACGTATGGTCCATGATATAATTAATGATATCAGTGTACCAGGGACACTCAGAGATAGGAGGTCTGGTTTCAATGTAGTATACGCACTCATCGGGAAAGTCTAGATTTACTAGATCACCTCCGTCTAATGGGTTATCAGCTAACCAATCCATGATGATTTGTCCTTTAACCGACTTCTGATTTACAAATGTTAATTTGAATTCCCCCATTAAGGTTATAAAACATCCAGCCTTCTTAGACAAGGACCCTTGTGTGAGGAAAGTTCGTAAATGGTCCATTTTTACCATGACCCTTGTTTCTTGATTCAGCATATAGTGTCTTAAGCGTTTGGTTGCAAAGACTATGGCGAGGCATTCTCATTCTGCTTGTGTATAACATGTTTCATAGTCGAGCAACATTTGGCTAATGAAATAAATCACTGTGCTCTCTCTTGTCATCATCCTCTTGGGCCAACATACAGGCCAGCGAGACATCGGTAGCTCGTGAATATAAAATTAACGGGCGGTCTAGCTTAGGTGGCATTAGCGTAGGTGGTGATAACAGGAAACGCTTAACTGCGTCAAAAGCTTCATTGCAATCTTCAGTCCAATCAATACTATAATCTTTCTTGAGCAGATTGTTGATTGGATGGATGGTGAAACTTAAGTCTGGGATGAATCTCCGGATTGCACCAAGTTTTCCGAGAAATGACCTGATTCCAGATTCATTCGAAGGTGGGACCATTTCGAGGACAGCCCGAATTTTGGTTGGATCAACATCTATCCCTCATGACGATATGATGTAACCTAGGAGCTTTCCTCCTGTTACACCAAAGACGCATTTCTCTGGATTTAGTGTGACTCTGTATTCTATTAGACGTGAAAGAATGACGTGGAGCACCTCCGGGTGGTCACAGCGCTTCTTGGCCTTAGCCAACAAGTCATCTACGTAGGACTCCACAATTTTATGAATTAGATCGTGAAATATATATGTCATAGCTCGCTGGTATGTAGCACCAGCGTTCTTGAGACCGAATGGCATAACAACGTAGCAATAGGTTCCCCAAGGAGTTATAAATGTGGTTTTAGCTTGGTCTTGTTCAGATATTCTGATTTGATTGTATCCCGAGAATCCATCCATGAGAGACAAAAGTTCAAATCCAGCTGTTGCATCAACAATGACATCTATGGATGGTAATGGGAAGTCGTCTTTAGGACACGCTTTGTTAATGTCTCAGAAATCTATGCAAATGCGTATCTTCCCATTCTTTTTGAGAACGGGAACGATATTAGATACCCATTGAGAGTAATCGACTGGTTTGATGAATCCTACTTGGAGGAGTTTTATTACTTCCTCTTTCACCATGAGAGCTACCTTAGGTTTCATGGGTCTTGATTTTTGTTTAACTGGCTTTGCATCAGATTTAGTGACGAGGTTGTGCACCGCAATGTGGGGTGCAACTCCTGTCATTTCCTTATAATTAAATGTGAAAGCCTTCTGATGTTCCTTGAGGATTCGAGTGTGTATTTCTACTTCTTCTGGGGTTAGCGAGGATCCTAGTTTCAAGATCTTTGGTTCATCCTCCGTTCCGATGTTAACATCAATTGTCTCTTCGATTAAGGAGGCATTACCTTCTTCAAACTCAGGTGGGGCTGGAGGTAAATCCAAATCGTCCCTATTTTCTACTGTGTGTATACGCTAGGTTCCATTTGCGAGGGAAGCTCCATCATGGGATTTCCGAAGTAGGAAGATGAATGTGGGATTAAGGACAAATCTATCATATGATAGGAGAGATGTAATGCCGCATAGGTGTTTAAGTAATTCAGAGTGGCCATATCACTATCAATGTGGTCTAGGATAGTAGATTTGTTTTCATTTCCGTTTAAAAGAGAATTTGTCATTGTTTTTATCAATGGTTCATCACGAAGGGATACCATGAAACGGGTATCCTCTAACTTACTGTTTGGAGTAAAGCGTGATGCCGAGGTTGCTATAGAATCAGCGAGAAGATTGTGTTCTCGCGGGATTGCTTCAATTGATATGAAGTCAAACTCCTTGCTTAAATCTAATACAGCTGTTTTGTAAAGCTGTAAGTGCTCGGCTTTGGTTTCATATATCTCAGAGACTTGGTTTGCTACCAATTGTGAGTCTCCTAACACCCTGATGTTATTAACACCGATCCTCTTGGCTAAAATGAGGCCAAGGAGGAGGGCTTCGTACTCAGCGCCGTTGTTTGTACATTCGAAATTTAGTTTGAAGGTGAAAGGTAGGACTTTTCCTTCAGGGGAAGTAAAGATTACACCTGCCCCCGCTCCGTAACGGCATCTAGCTCCATCAAAATGGAGTGTCCAATATTTAGCTGGGAATATGGACGCTGGGATATCTATTGTGTTTGCGCATTCTACTTCCACCATACAGAGATCCTCTGCTGGAAGAGAACCAACACCTAGGGAATATCCCATGCCTACAGAATCAAATGGTAAGAACATTGGTAGATCTTGTTCTATTAATTCAACGATTTTTGCAGTAGTTCCTAATGATACTGTTTCTACAGTGTTAGCCTCATCTTTGGGGGTTGGGGTTGCCTTGGCTAGGCTCATAGTTTCAAGATCTGTCGTAGGTACCAAATTTTCTTTTGGTTTTGCGTCGGTAGGTTTATTAAGTTGGTTTGTTGGGAGTTCAAACTCCGAGTGCACGCCTGGTCTTTTCTTTAAGTCAGCTAGGTGTACATCGAATGGTTTTGGATCACCTTTGGCTACAAATATCTTTCCTAAGTGTAAAAACCTTACTTCTTGAAATAGCGTAGAAGGGATTGCCTTCATGCGGTGTATCCAGGGTCGGCCGAGGATCATATTATAGTTAGTTTCCCGATCTATAATATAAAACTCAGTCAAGATGGTTTTGGGTCCTAAGGTGACCGGTAATATTATAGTTCCAACCGAGGTGGCTTTAAGACTATCATAGCCTCTTAATGTATTTCGAGTCGTGGAACAATTGGTTTCTCCATACCCTAGCTTTTGAAGGAAAGAGAAGGGGACTATGTTAACTGCCGCCCCATCGTCTACCATTGCACGCTTTACATAGTTGTTATAAACCCATACTTGCAAAGTGTAAGGCTGGATCACCTCGGCGTGAGTGATCTCAGCATCTGTCGGCATTTTGTTTATCTCGAATATGAATTCGACATCCCTATCCGCCTGCCCTGGAGGATGAACATCGAAGTCTATATGATTTACCTGTGTTTCAGGAGGTGGAGTGATGTTAATTAAATGGCCCAAACCTAATGCCTCTAAAAGAGCAGCCCTGTGAGCAGGGGAATTTTTTAATAAATCCAAAAAGGAGATGTGCGAGAAGGTTTTTGTTAGGTCGTTAATTAAATCATAGGCACCCACAGGTTTCACTATGATTTGTTGGATGTTATCCGTCTCTGGCAGGTGGCTTGGACTTGGCTGAGAGAAATACTCTCGTGTCCTTGTTACAGCTTCGATGGGTAGTTCGGCGTCTAATTCTACTAAACCGACTATCTTGGGTCTTGGCTGACTTCCTAATTGTGGCGCAACTGATGGATTTAATGAAGTTGAGGCTTCATGATCATTGTTTCCCGTCATTATGCTTTTGTTTGTCCCATTTGGACTTAGCCTATTGTTATCGTGATTTGGGAGTGGATCATTAAAGATCTTGAGGGGAGCATTCTGAGGGGAAACTGCCCCTGCAAAGGTATTTGATGCTGGTGACGTAGGATCTGCCAAGAACATATCCATGAAAAGTTGTCTTTGTTCATCTGGCAAGCGTTGCATGAATTTGTTGTAGTCACTGCACGTTCTAGTGTCATGGCCCCGAATTTTGTGGAAACCACAATATGAATTAGGATTGTAATTCCTAGTTTGTTGGTTTGGTGTGTATTGTGGTCCAAAATTTTGATCAAACCGTTGTCTATTAGGATTAAAATTTTGCGTTTGTTGTCTTTGGTTTGAATTCTGGTTTTGGTATCTAGTTGAATTTTGGCTCGGACCCTCTGTGGGATTTTTCGCCGTTGTTTGTTGTTGGATGGTTAAAATCCACTGTATTGATTGTTGGGGTAAAGTTGTTGTTTCGTTGATTGTTCATTGGTGGTGAAGTATTCACAGTATTTACCTTTTTAGGCTGATCGGTTACTCCATCTGTTGTTACACCCCGATTTTTATTAAGGATTTTAGGTCCTTGATTGACGTTCGTGGTAGTAGGATAAGCTGTAGTGTTCTGGTTGGAGGTGACTAACCTCCCATTTGCTCCATATGTTTTGCGACCACTATCAATTGCTGCTTGATCTATTCGAAGAGCACTCTCAAGTACTTCATCGTAAGTTCTTAATGGGAACTTCTGGACTTCTTCCTTCACCTCTCTGCTAAGAGAATGAAGGAATAAATCACATAGTTCCATCTGATCCATGTTTGGAGCACTTGCCGAAGAATAAAGAACTGTACGCCACCTTTGGATGAAATGGAGTGACAGATTCATTGTGTTCTTGTTTAATGTGCAAGAATTCCCTGATTCCTGTCCTTAATAGTTTATTCATGTCAAAGGCCTTAATGAACTCTGAAACGAGTTGTTTGAACGAATGGATGGAAGCCTCAGGTATTCTATAATACCAGTCGAGAGCGATACCCTCCAAAGTTTTGGGGAATATTTTAGCAACAACCCCATCCCATGGGAGTAGTTCTCGAATGGCTGTAGCGTAAGCTTTGATATGTGCGTTTGGATCTCCCTCACCTTTGTATTTGGGCAAATCGGGAAGAGGTCTTGGAAGCATGACGCTTCGTATGGTGAAATCTAAGGGCTCTTTCAAATATTCTGAATAAGTCCCTATCGCATAGGTTTCGACCATTGATGGTGCCTGCTGAGGGAGCGGAGGTGGAATGGGTTGTTGATATGGCATTGCATATGCATTGGTAGGGGCGTAAGGAAACCCCTGTGGTTGAGTAAAAATACCGGGAGAGGAGAACATATCCCCTTGTGGTGATTTGGAGTACATGTTTAAGTATGAAGGGGTATTGTCCAAGAATGGATTATTTTGTACTAGACCGGGAGGAACAACGTTAGAAATGGTGGGTCTAGTTGGCGTTTGTTGTGAATACTGAGGAGTCATGCCTAACGTGCCTACTCCTGTGAGGAGGTCTACTTGGCTAGGATGGTGTGGGGGATTGGAACTTCCTGCTTGCATGAATTGAGAATTTTGGCTTGCTTGGGCAAGTTCTAATCCTCTCACTTTTTCTACTAACGTTGAAATGACTTCATTTGGTGAAGTCACGGTGTTTTTCCGTAGTGGCGTTTGTTGTATATCATGGTGTTGTATAGGCATGTGATATCCCGCTATGAACTGATCGCTGCCCTGCCAAGTTTCCCCGAGGGCATTTCCTATATGTAGTGGCATGGAGGTATTTTCTTGAAAAGAGACCTCGGGTTGTGTTTGTAAACCTCCTATAGGTGGGTACATACTTCGAGAACGTTGGTCATTCCTGGCATAACGTACCGAATGTTCATCATCTAAACCTCGGTATGAGTCTGATTGTCTACTAATTTGTGGTCTAAGCAGCACCTGAGGAGATGAACCAGATTCTCTGGTGAACGTCATGTTATTCGAGCCTGAAGGCTCTGTTTGTTGTGTTTGAGCGAGCTGATCTAACTCCTCAGTTTGAAACGATGAGTTATATCTGATCCTTGGAGTTTGTGTTGACAACTGGTTAGTTGAGTAGTTGTCACCCCATACTGAGAGTGAGGGTGATGATTGTCTATTTTGTTGGGCGTAGTAAGCCTCAAGGCCCAAGAGGGGCCTGCCATATGCATCGAATCCTGACATATTTGGGGGGTATATGAATACCCGCAGAATAATGGGAAGGAGCGAAGGTGATGGTGAAAGCTAATGAGGTGGAAAAGATGAAAAGTATACTAATTTTGAAGAACACGTAATAATATGACTCCAAACTAGAAAGTAGGAAGTTCACGTCGGGTTCACCAATTTTGTACGATGGAAAAGTGACAAGCGAGCGTGGGAATCTACAAGTAACTCTTCCTCGCACCCGACCTCCCGAGGTCGTGCCGAGACAGCCGGTGGGGATGGAATATGTATGGGATGCAGACAGACTAGTTAGGCAATCTAATGTCTTCAATACGTACTAGTGGAATTTACGAATCTAAGGCAAAGAAGGCCCTTCTAACCTGAACTGGTGTGATAGATCGATCGGCAAGGATGACTGCTCGAAGGCTCCAATCAATATCGAGCTCTGGCATGATTCGATCTATGGGTTGTGGAATACGTGGAAAATGACCTGGGATAGTTTCGTGTATGTCTCCAGATAAGGTCATATGGTGGATGGTAAATATAGTTGACTCTATGGACGATTCTCTAGCCTAGTCCAGAACTCTCTAGCTTTGTTAGCTATTGTATCTAGTAAGGATAACTGTTCGATGATGATAGGTGGAAGTGGAGTGGATCTGAATACTAGTGTGCGTAGGCCAGTGTCTATGTCTGATTGACTTACGGATTCGTTGGGTTGCGGGATTTGTGGATCGCAACCGTAGACTCTTGGTTGTTGCGGTCCTGCTATGGTCATGCGTAGAGTTAGTTCCTAATCCCTAACACCCAGTAATCATATGCTTTCTCAGCCTCTATATTCAAAACTAATAGATGTGTGATCTTCTCAGAGTGCCTCACAGGCGTTCTTGCAACCTGAATTCTTAGGCTGGTATCTATATCTGTAAGAGTGTCTCCTGCGTCTGGCTGTGGGACCAAAGGATCGCAACCAAAGGTTTTTTCTCTTTCAACCCTTCTACAGTCATATGGATGTTACCTAGGGTAATCTGTAGTTTGGTTGATTCAACCAAAACGTGTGCGCTTGGTCGTCTTCTATGTTTAATCCGCTCAACTGGGAATTGATTTGTTGCAAGCTTACCGTTGTTCGGAAGACTTGGATCCTAAGATTTTGATCTATATCAGTTATTGCTGTGATGAGATTGGGCTGGGGCACGATTGGCTCGAATACGTATTCCCTAGGCTCCCTAGGTCCCGTGATTGTCATACAAAAGTAACAATGTAAATTAACTACGGCAAAGTGAAATTTAACTATTTTGAATATATCTATAGCATATATGATTTCTCTATTTTTTGTATTTTCTGATGAACTATTTGAATGAATCTAAAAGAGTAACTGTTAACATATCTAGAATTTTTGACAATTAATCTAATGATAAAATTAAAACAAACAAGATAACCGAGTGTAGCTATTTGTCTGTGTAATTTGTAGATCTACTCTAAACAATGAAATAACTGTTCTAATCTATTTGCAAGACTCTCGATCCTACCTCAGAAGTGAGGAATGAATCATAGTCTCTCAGAAACTATCAATCCCCACAACTTCCCTGGCAATATCGAAAGTAAAATTAACTGAAATAAAGCAATTAACTACTCTATTTGATATGATTCTAATTTAGAACTTTGAAAGCTAGAACCTGGATTCTGCAGAACAGTGGCGAATCCGATGGTGTGTGTGATCTTGTCCCCTCAGTGTGATCTCCTCGTTCCTTCGTGTTCACGTGGATCCAGAAAAGCGTGTAATGCTAGCATCAACAGAAGTAGATATTGGGACAAAGGCAGCTCAAGATACAGACTGAATACAATGCGAGTAGGAGAGGGATAGCGCAAGAGTACAGAGCTTGGCTTATGCAATTCCTAGTGGGATTTATTGCGAGTCATGCAACATGAAACGTCCAGAACCTGAAACTATCCTGTTTGAGGAGCAAAACCTGCAACTTTAATGGCTTCCTATTGGTAAACAGACTATCCTATTCCAATGGATTGGATGAAATAACAGCAACACTTGCACAAGATGGATATGTGGCTTACTAACAGTAAAACAATGCTAACTAAGCATGCAATGAAAGAAACTAAGCACTCTAAGCAAAATGAAAACTAAATCTATTGCAAAGAGAAATCAGAGGCAAATTTGAGGGGCCATTTGCTTGAGCACAAGCCATCTATTTATAGCATTTGCATTTACCCAAGGTAAAAACCAAATAGAACTCTTAAACTATAAACAATGGCAAAACACTATTCCAGGGAACCAGAATCATAAATGCAAGCTTATGGCGGTGAAAGAAAGCTGGTAAAACGTTGAAATTACGTGAGTCGTGTTAAAAGAGCTTTCTGGAAAATGCGTAAAGGACCGCCACCCTGAGCAGGGTGGCGGTTACAGGACTTGCCGCCCTGTTCAGGGTGGCGGTCACGAGACCGCCGCCCAGGCAGGGTGGCGGTTTCATCACTGAAGAGAAAAAGGCCAAGAAAAGAGGGGAAAAGGGAAAAACAAAGCACGCGGGGGCTAAGCGGGGCATGCGGGATGTTAACGCACACTTGGAGATCTTTTCCGGATCCCGAACACCTTGCGAGGAGACCTGTATCATCATTGGGGCACCTGTTACGTTGTTTTAGCAGTACATTACCTTACAGTGGGATTTGACTCCACAAGATGTAGAAACGCAACAACAGTAGATGCACGTGAAGGAGGCTAAAAATATATATGACAAAAAGTGTCGTTTCTTCCTTCCCCGTCTCTATATATACCTTTCCTTGGAAAATGATCCCCCAGAACTCTAGCGCATTTCATTCCATTGGAGGGGCCACTAACATAAAAGTATCTATAATTATTTTCTCCCTTTTTGAGTCATCGTGTCCAAAAGTGAACCCCAAATGCCAAACTAAGACATTAAAACCACAGGGCCCCTTCCCACAAGCTCCCAGCATCCACAGTCCTCTTGGGTCTGACCACGTTTTGGACCCAACTTGGTGTTGAAAGAAAAAGGGAAATTACAGAAAGGGGACATTATAGTCCTCCCTTCCCAAAAATTTACTTTTCCTCAAGCAAATGCAAATTAGGATACTGCAAAATCTGCTCCCCCTCCCAAGTAGCATCCTTAAGTGGTAGTCCCTTCCATCGCACCAAATACTCAGTGATTGCTCTACTCCTGAGCCCCCTCCATTTCATTTCAATAATGGCTTTTTGTTCCAACACTAACTTCCCTTCCTCATCTAGTAGCGGTAGCTCTATAGATGGTGCAATATGCGGTCTGAGTGCCTTGTTAAGGCATGAAACATGGAAGACATTATGTATCATACTATGCTCCAGTAGCTCTACATCATATGCCACTGCCCCTACTCGATGAACTATTAGGTATGGACCATAAAATCGTGGTTTCAATTTCTTTGCACCCTTCTGCTTCAGTGAGGACTACCTATATGGTTGTAAATGTAGGAAAACTAGATCCCTAGCCTCAAAATATCTCTCTATCATGTGTCGATTTGTGTATACCTTCTGCTGATTCTGTGCCTTCTAAAGATTCTCTCTAAGAGCCTTCAGAATATCCTAGTTCTCCTATAACCAATCACGAGCTTTGGGAGCTCGGATACCTGGTAATACTAAATCTATGAATGTCCTTACGTCGTACCTATACAAGGCTTGGAAAGGGGTCATAGCTATGCTCATCTGGTAGGTGGTATTGTAGCAATACTCACCCATGTGTAACCATTTGATCCATGCCCGCTAGTGTCCTATCATGTAACTCCGTAAGTATCCTTCTATCCACTTATTGACTATCTTCGTCTACCCATCTGTCTATGGGTGGTAGCTAGTGCTAGGAGTTAACTCCATACTTTCTAGTCTGAAGATCTCCTACTAAAAGGAAATCATGAAGATCTTGTCCCTGTCACTAACGATATTTTTAGGAAAACCATGTAGCCGAAAAATATTGGTATAGAAGATCTGGGCCACATCCACGGCCTCGTGCCCTTTGGGTAGGGAAAAGAAATGAGCATACTTAGTTAATTGATCAACTACAACATAAATGAAACTATTCCCATGCACCAAGGGAAGCCCTGTGATAAAGTCCATAGATATGCTTTCCCATTTTTGTTCGGAAATGGGGAGAGGCTGAAGTAATCCCGCTGGGAAAGAGTGCTCGGATTCGGTTTACTAGAAAACCATACATTCTCTGACATGATTTAGGACACCATCCTTCATCCCCTTCAATGTAAATCTCTCCTTGATGAACCTATATGTTTTGAAATACCCAAGATGACCAGCTAGGGGTGTATCATGTACTGCTCGGAGGATCTTCCCCTTCATTTTGGATCCTGGTACAAGGAAGTATCTATCCTTGTAGAAAATGAGATCATCCACTACTCTGTATCGGTCTTCCTGTATCATACCATCCATGATTCCACATGCAAACTGTTTTTGGAATACTCAACAAGTATATGAGTCTTCCAATCTATTGAAATCTTAGATATAGAACTAAGCATAGCAGTGAGGCAAGGCCTCCTAGATAAAGCATCAAAAACAATATTATTATTACCTCGAGTGTACTCAATGTCAAAGTCATATGTTTGCACCTTTTTCACCCATCTCTGCTAGCGATCATTGAGCTCTTTCTATCCCAAGAAGAATCTCAAACTGTTTTGATCCATACGAACCACGAATTTTCTGCCCATAAGGTACTGTCTGAATTTGGCCAAGGCATGCATAATGGCCAACACCTCCTTGTCATAGACTGAATACCCTCTCTACATAGGTTTCAGTTTACGACTCTCATAGGTGATAGGATGCCGATCCTACATGAGAACTACCCCAACACTCTCTCCTGAAGCATCACACTCTAGGATGAATTGGTGGGAGAATTCTGGTAATGCGAGGATGGTACACAAACTCATTACCTCCTTGAGGTGGTCAAAAACCTGTTGAGCAGTGTCTGACCAAGCAAAATCCCCCATCTTGGTCAAAATCGGTCAATGGAGCAGTCAACTAAGAGAAATTCTTCACGAACCTCCGGTAGTATGTGCACAAGCCCTCGAATCCTCTCAATTGTGTCAATGTTCTAGGTAGGGGCCAATCTAGGATTGCCCATATCTTCTCTCTGTCCACCTTCACTGTACCCCCACCAATTACATATCCTAAGTACAAAAGTTTGGTCATGTTGAACTCACACTTAGAAGCTTTCGCATATAACGAATTAGCTTCTAATATCCCCAATATCTCACCCAGGTACCTAATATGGTCCTCCCAAGTCCTGTTGTAGACTAAAATATCATTGAAGAAAACCAACACAAACTTCCGCAAGTAGCAGTTGAACACATGATTCATGCAAGACTGGAATGTAGCTGGAGCATTGGACAATCTGAAAGGCATCACCAAGAATTCAAAGTGACCATAATGACATCTGAACGTTGTCTTATGCACATCCTGCTCCCTGACTTTGATCTAATGATATCCAGAGCATAAATTTATTTTCAAAAAATAGATTGCACCATGTAGCTTGTCCAACAACTCGTCAATGCGTGGTATGGGATATTTGTTCTTTATTGTCTTCTTATTTAAGGCCCGGTAGTCCATACACATCCGCAAGGTCCCATCCTTCTTCTTCACCTTAACCACCAAAGAAGCAAAAGGGCTGGAGCTCGTTCTAATATGCCCCATATCCATGAGCTTCTGTATAGTCTTCTCGATCTCATCCTTAAACCACTTGGGGTGGCTGTAAGGAAAAGTGACCACTGGTCTAGCATCCTCAAGCTCAATCACATGCTCAAATCCCCTATCTGGAGGTATTCCTGGAGGTATGTCACCAAACACAGAATTGTGTTTTCCTAATAGGTTGTGTATATCCACATGGTACTGTTGTTGTCCCTCCTCTAATTTCTTGGTCGAAACCAAGCAGTGTATTGCCCAATCCACCTCATCGTGCCTATAGATCCTCTCGATCCTCTTGGCTGTAACATCTCAGGGTGCCCCCGAGGATAAACCCCTCAAGATCACATTCCTCCCTTCGGATTTAAACTTCAGCTCCATCATCTGGAAGTTAGTTTGAAATTCACCAAGGGAATGGAGTCATTGTACCCCAAGCACTATGTTGGTCTCTCCAATTCCAACAATATAGAAATCATTGGTAACTGTATAGTTACCCATTGCGATGCTCAATTGGGGAACCCATCATGTGCATCTCATAGACTCTCTATTGGCTACAACCATGTTGAATCCCTCAAATTCCTCTGTCTGTAACCCCCGCCTCTTAAATAATGAAGCATTAATAAATTTGTGGGTTGCCCCACTATCAATGACTACCACCACTCGATGTCCCTGCAAAACTCCCCTAACTCTAAATGCCTTATACCTCAGGGTAGTAGACATTATGGCGATATTATCCTAGGGGACAGTCTTGCTATCTTACTCCACACCCGCACCATCTGATGCCTCATCATCATCCTCCTCTAATGGTTGTGTGTTCAAATATTCATCACCATCACTCTCCTTGAATACCTATATGTATTGGGCCCTCCCTCTTCCCTTGCAATCGTGTCCAAGGACTAAAGGTGCGCAGCAATCGAAACATAGTTTCTTTCAACTCAATTCCTCCCTGTCCTCACTAACTCTGAATGGTCTCAAGGCTGTATCCTTCCTAGGTAGAGGTACCTTTGGCTACGAACCCCTGAATCTTGAAGGGAAACCCTTAGGCTACACTCGAGGTTGAAACCTCGACTTAGGAGCGGATAACTCCAGGTCACGAGCTCTCCTAATAGCCTCATGCAACGAATAAGGCTCGAATGCCCTCACAAACCCAGTGAGAGCGTCTGTCAATCCTATTGTGAATAGGGAAATCAGCCTCATCTCTGTAATATCAGGTACCATGACCGATAGTCTTTGAAAATCGGTGATATACTGATCCATAGAACCAGTCTACCTCAGATGAGTCAACTCTCCAAAGTACATGTCGGGGTCCCTCTCATCAAATATGCTCACTAGCCTCTTTGTGAACTCTGCATAAGTCATGATATATAAGTGTCCCTATGTAATCATCCCATGATGCCACCAATCATGAGTGTCACCCTTTAAATGTAAGATTGCAGACTTAATTGCATCTTCCTCCTGCATAGGATTCAATTTGAAGTATGTCTTCAACTTCTGTACCCAAGACTGTGTAGTACACTTTTTAAAACCGTCAAAATGTGGAACAGAAATCTATCCCAACCTCCTTTGCATCTCTGGCACCTGTGCTTGGTAATCTCTCCTAGGCCTACTACCAATCTTCATTTTGCAATATTCTAGGAATGACATGTTGTCACGAAAACCCTCACTTAAAGTTTGGTACTTTTCCCAACAAGACTCCTCATCTACAACATCCCCTGGATGCCGTCCCTGTAAAACTTCCAGATCCTTCAAGAACGAAGGTTCGTGAGACCCCAGAGGCCTGTAGAAGAATGGGGCGACCACTGTCCTAACTATCCACCCTCATCACTTTGACCATATTGTCCCATGTTGCTATTTTCTCTTTCCACATGAATATCAGACATGTCCTATGCTACTAGTTTCCCAGTGAGCTGGCTCAAATAGAGATTTGTAGTCTCCTGTAGCTTTACCATGTTGGTGAACAATTGTTTCATCAGCTCTACCCCTATTTCCTCACTGTCTCTGCCCCCCATCTTTCAACCCCAATAGGCTGGAGAAACAACTACTCTGATACCACTAAAGTATCACTTGTGGGATATTTCTAAAAACATGCACAAAATATAGAACTTGTAGCAAGGTAAAATATTGATTTTTAATGAAAATGTCCAGCTAGGATAGTGAATGGTATTAAATTGATATTAAACAAAATATTTGACCACAATGCATGAAATTACAAGGGAAGCTTACAATAATAATAATAATAAACACTATGCAAACATTTTATGGAATAATGTATTATAGCTCGAAAAGGTACATAAGCCCTAGGTGGCTAGTCCACTTCAGAGGTCCATGACCCTCTTGATACAAAAGAAAAATAAGGGTCTTTGAAAACAACAAGGCAGGTATATGGAATAGCATGACCACCTACAGATCTGACACGGTTGACTAGAAGAACCCCCAAATAGAGGTTGTAGTCGCCACATTTGAAATGGAGATGGGGAATGAGGGAGGTACCTTCCACATGGTGTCACACCCATCCTAGATAGTTACTGTGAATCGGATCTAGAGCCCCTTTGAGTGTCTTCCCCGAAAGCCCCTAAGAATCCTCGAACACCTTCCTCTGACTCTCTAGAAATATCTCTGTAGCACTACCCAGAAAAACAACTTCAAAATGACAGACTAGTGTAGATCTTTCACTACCAAAGAATGCCCTGCTAGCTAGGGATGGGTCTCTCACCACTGAAGCTAGGGTTTATGTGGGATTTGACTCCACAAGATGTAGAAACACAGCAACAACTACTACACGTGAAGGAGGCTAAAAATGTATATGAAAAAAAGTGTCTTTTCTTCCTTCCTTGTCTCCATATATACCTTTCCTTGGCAAACAAGCCCCCGCAACCCTAGCGCATTTCATTCCATGGAGGGGCCACTAACATAAAAGTATCTATAATTACTTTCTCCCTTTTTGAGTCGTTGTGTCCAAACGTGACCCCCAAACGTAAAACTAGGACATTAAAACCACGGGGCCCCTTCTCATAAGCTCCCTGCGTCCACAGCTCCCTTGGGTCTGACCACGTTTTGGGCCCGACTTGTCGTTGAAAGAAAAAGGGACATTACAGAAAGGGAACATTACATCCATGAAGATTTCTCACACTCAAGAACATCTGAATTTGGGAACAGATCAGTCATCCTCCTCGGTGACCTTGGCCAATTACCATCGGTTTTGGACAATCCTCTTTATGCAAGTAATTCCTACGGAGCAATCCTTTGGAAGGGATTTCATTCTTCCATTACATTGTAAACAATATTACAGAAACAAGGAACAACCAATGCACAAGCTTCATACTAGAATTCACTGCTTCACATGCGAGATTCAACCCCTCTAATTGAGGATTAGGAACTCTTAATGTCTCACACAAACACACACCTAACTCAGCAACAGCTCAACATTTATAAGGATGCACCACATTTGTTTGCAAAAGATGATCTAGTGGAATCCCACAACCTTCAGATGTTGAAGGCATTGAATGTTCCGATTGACCAATCCATTACTGAAAGTAATAGGCAGACTGGACCAGGAAATTCCATGGATTTTTTTAGTGGCTAATATTCGTAATATGGCAAATATTCCATTTTATAAAAATTGAAAAGGTGAATTTTCTGGCGCAGGTCATTGACATGTTTGCCTAAAAATTACAGTTTAATTGTTTTTAGGGGTTGGCTTCGCCTACCTCTTTAAAATATCCCCTATATAATCCTATATTATTCACTGGGTAGAACACTACTTGCTTAACTCATACCACCTGGGGGCATAACTATTATCAAGTACAACAAACTTGCGAAGCAACAGAGGCTAATACACAAAGTATATTTTTTCAGACAAAATCATTCAATTGACATGCGACAAGAAGACTCTATTGACACGACAAGAATAACCTTCTGATGTGTGACAAGTAAATCTTTGTTGACACATGACAAGAAATAACTCTCATTGATGTGTGACAAGAAATCTCTGCTGACACATGACAAGAAATCTTTACTGATGCGTGATGGGGACTCTCTACTGACCCGTGACAAGAAATCTTTGCTGATGCACAACAGGACACACGATTTTGGTTGACATGCGCAACAAGTTTCTATCTACTGACGTGTGACATGGAACTGTTATTGTAACAAGAACATGATGCGACAAACGTGCGGTGTTTTGGTTGACACGTGACAAGGTGTTTTGGTTGATGCATGACAAGTTTTTGTTGTTGATGTGCGACAAGGAAACTATTTTTGATGCATGACAAGGTGTGTTTGTTGACGGATGACTAGGAGCTTATCTGAGCTAGAATTTATTATGATCAGAACAATGGAAGATGTTAATGCTCAGAACACCCAACAAGTTACAAAAAAAACTCAAAAGTCTCTATTCAAGTATTTTGGAAACTCTGCTGGTTCAGATACCACAACCACCAGCACCCATAGATCTCCCACTGAAATCAATCAGAGCATGGACTATGTGGAAGGTGTTATTGAAGTGGACATGTATTCTGCTCAGTATCAGTTAAATGACACCTATAATGATACCATATTAGGGCTTGAAGATATTCCAGTTGAGATGGTAGAGCTTGAAGATATCCCTGTTGATGTGCAACCAGGAGTGCAAAATGCAACACAAAATTCAAATGCAAATAGTGGTTCATAGAAAAGGAAACCTAATGATCGTGATATTCCTAAAAGGTCTCTTGCATCGTAAAAGTAAAATTGTGAAAATGAACAAGAATATGTGGACACTTGGGAGGACATACAAGTTTGACTGGGCTACAAAATTTCCATTTATAGAACTTGTACAGCCAGCTAATTTTGAAGAAATTTCATCAAAATGTACATGTACAATATGTATGTGGAAATTGGGAAGGCAAGCAAAAAATGCAACTGAAGTTGGACACAATTGAAAAACACTGTGGAAAACAATATTTGACTGTAACAGGGGAAGATGGCCAGAAAATAAAGACACACAGATGGAAAACTGAAAACATAATGCATACATGTGAAATATGCGGTAGAATATGAGGTAGATCAGAAAAGACGTAGACTTCTCATTGAAAATGGTAGAACGATCACATCAACAATTGGTAAGATGAATCAATCAAATTTGTGTGCTAAATTCATACATTTTTCTACTTTATTCCACATCCTTAAGAAAGGAAGACCGATTTACAGATTTCATCAATTTCAAAGTTTTGTATCAATATAATGGAATGCAGAATGTTCCCCAGTCTCATTAGTCAGAACAACAGTGCATGGGAAATGGCTAAATGCCTTGCTATGATTAAGAAGAAATATTTGAAAGAGTGTGTAAAAGTGCAAATTTTATCTCTTTATCAATTGATGAAGTGACAACTGTTGACAACACCGCATGGGTATGTATCCATGTTTATACTTTAGAAAATCATATCAGGACTCCACATCTGTTGGGTGTTTAGAAAATGGTTGAAAATTGCAATGCAGAAAACCTATATAAACTAGTTATTTCTCTTTTGAAAGAAATTGTTGGCATGACTGCTAATGAAATTACTATGAAGTTGGTGTGCGTGGGAGTAGATGGTGCATCAATCATGCAAGGTCATAGAACTGGGTTGTGTGTTCGATTGCAAACATCAGTGCCCCCTTATATGATAGCAATTCACTATATGGCTCACATAATGAATTTAGCATATAAAAGCATTAGCAACTATGAAAATGTTGCAAAAGTAGAAGACCTTATAAGAGAACTACATGCCTATATGGCAAACAGCCCAAAGTGATTTCTTGAGTTTCAGAAATTTTCCATAGGAATTACAGATGGCAAAAAACTTCTGAAGGATGTTGAGACAAGGTGGATTTCTTTGTATGAGCTTGCATGCAGAGTGCATGAGGAGTATCCTTCATTGGTTGGTTTCATGCACAAATATCATCATGAAATTGACAGGGCGAGGGACTTGTTGTTCCATCTAACTGGTTTGGAGACATTGCTTACATTGGTAGGCATTCTTCCAATGTTGTAGGAGATCTTGATACATTGATGAAGCATGCACAGGGGAGATTAATCTATATTGTTGATTTTATATGGATGAGAAAAATGGTATGTATGAGTCTTGATGCCATGTACACTTCCCCAGATAGTTTTGATACACTGTTTTTTATAACTGGAAAGTTTTATTGGATCTTAACCATCCCAATAAATTTTTGAGATTTAATATCCATTATCACCTCCGTATCCATGTTAGCGGGAAAAGAGATACCATTGCACATTCTACAAAAAGTAAAGATGTTACATCAACAGAAAAAGAAGAAGTTCCTATGACACAAAATTTGTTTGATTCTGTAGTAATTGAAACAAGAATAAAACTTAGAAAAATTGCAAAATCCTTAGCATCAGAAATTAGAGAACATTTCAACAAAGACAAAATTCTTGAAGCCATGGTTGTGATGAATCCAAATTTTTGGAATACAGAAGGTGGGCGTGCTGATTTTGTAACTAAGCTTTTCCATAAATACATGGGTACAATATTGGATCATTTTAGTAAGACATCAGAGGTCAAGGGTATTGAAATAAAAGGTATACTGAATGTTGATTTAATAAAGACTCAATCAACTAATTTTGCAACAACAATGAGGTCACAATATAAACTCTTAGATGAACCTTCAGAGAGTGGTGTTATTACAAGGTTCTGGCGAAAAATCTACCAAAGTAGTGTGTTACAGGAAGACATCAATGAATATTTTCAGTTGTATGAGTTATGCCAAACAATGATTTTGGGATCTATGGAGGATGAAATATTTTTCAGTGCTTTATCTTTTATTAAATCAAAACTAAGAAACAGGTTAGATAAAAATATCGAAAGTTGCATAAGGTGTTATGTTTCTCGCTAGTCTTTGCAAACCTTTCCTTTTGATAGAGCTATTGTGCATTGGAATTCCCTTGCCAAAAGAAAAGGTGTAAATAATGATGCTACAAGTCCAAGTAATCTCAACAATGAGACTGGAAGTGGTGCATTGTTAAACTATGCGGATGAAAATATTGAATACAAAGAAGCTATTGAAAATGGACTATTTCAGCTTTAAATAGGTATCACCTTGACATTACACTTTAATTGTTCTTATTTATTCAATTTCATATTAATAGATTCTAATTTAATTGTTTATAGTTTTACATAAATGCCATTGTGATTCTGCATATGCAAATATTGACAGTGAAGAGGATATTTTTGATATGTAGTTATCATCGAAGATGTTACAGGTATGTATATTTACATTTATTCAAATAGTATTATTTATTAAAATCTGATTTATTTGATAGGTATTTTTAATTTTCAAACCACTTTGATATTGTATTTTGCAAGGTCTTCAAATCTCATATTTGGATTCTACATATTCTACCACGCTTAGTGTATGGTATAGTTATCATCCACTCTATAGTGCATTCTTGATATTTTTGTTGCCTTTGATATGAACAGCTTATGGTTTTCTTTAATTTTCTTAGGTTTGATATGGATTATGCATTTTAATTTCTCTTCATTTCATTGATGTTTATGAAAAACGTGGATTGACATCCATCCAAGGAAGCTCTCGCTTCTTGGGACTGACATTATCAGGAAACTCACCCATTTTTATTCTAATCCTTATCCATTTTTCATGTTGAATTCTTGAGAATCAAAGGTTGTATAGCTTGTTCAAGAAGACAAGAGGTACCTTAAACCCTATCTTAGCCATATTTTTAAATGTGAAGAAGATTTTACTGTATTAAGATATATGTGTCATACCACATTCTTTTTTTCCTTTGAAATTTTTCATTTCAATTCAATATAAAGGTTTGTAAATAATCTGAAGAAATGATATACATATTAAAGAGTTCAAAATTTAAAATAGAGAGAAGAAGATTTTATTGTATTAATATGTATCTGTCACACCAAATTCTTAATTTTCTTATAACAATTATCTATTATCATCATCTAGTCACATACAATTCATCATCATCCATATCTACTCTAGTTTCATTATCGAGACATCCACATCTAATATCCACATAACACCACATTCTAAATGAATAAATGGATGATCCATTCTAATGTCTATTCTAATGTCATCAAACATAGTCTATGTCATCATCCACATGCAATGAAAAATGTAATCATGACGATTATTGCAAGTAGAGATAATATTGCATAAAGTTTAAATCCATGAATCATGATTATCCATCAAACATAAACACCATATATAATATAGAAGTTCTATATAAAAATATAACAACATACAATTCATCTAGTCACTTATAATTCATCATCATCCATATCTACTCTAATTTCATTATCCAGACATCCACACCTAATATCCACATAACACCACATTCTAATTGAATAAATGGATAATAACTATAATCACGTCTAGTCTAATTTCATTATCCAAACATCCACATCTAATGATAAATGTAATTATGACCATCATTGCATGCAAAGATAAAATTGCATAAAGTTTAAATCCAAACTTCAAATTAAACAAATATTCAAGTTTCAATTTTTATTCTTCTATATATAAAATATTTAAAGTTTCAATTTTGAGGTTCCCCAATCCTCAAGCCTCAATCATTAAAATTTTCCCCAGACCCTATTGTATTCCTTGCCTCAATAATTCGAGAACTAATCAGATCCTCAACATTCATGTCTAGGTTCTTAACGATTGCTTCTTCTTCGTTTATAGCATCTCCATGGGATGTCAAAGAAAGATATGCAGCTGCCTTTTCTTTGAATAAAATCTGAGGGTCATATCCATTCTCTTTAATTATCCACTTAAGTGTATTGTTTTGTTTGTTAACCAAAACAATATTTTATTTCATCTTAATTGCTACAGATAAATTGTTCTTTGTTGTTTCCAAGTGAACTTGGAACACCTTAGCTTGATTCTTTAAATTTTCATATTTCAGCTGCAACAAAAAGAGGGAAATCAATTAAACATATTAAAAAACTAATTTTTATTAAAAAGAATAAAAAATATTTTTTCAAATTGATTATACTTACGACATCTCTATCTCTTTCAGCATTTGCAATCACCACCATATCCTTGTCCTTAGACCATTTGTTGAAATAGGTCTGGGCCTCAGCATTGATATTTTCCAATCTGTTTAATACTTTATCTAAAATATTTTTGTTATAAGTGTTCTTATATGAGATAGTCCCACTTTTAGCTCTGATGAATAATGCGTCCATCTTCACATGTTGATTTTGGACTCTAGCAAATAAGCTCTTGCTTTGGCAATGGTTATCATAACGACTTACTATCTCATATATTAATACTTTTTCCCTTCGCTCCCATTGAATGAACTCACTGATTTGAAGCATGATAAATTCATTCAAGTGGGATTGACAATCATAGATAATCAACTTCTCCAAAGGAAATGTTGGCAAGTCATCACTATCTGTATCAGAAGAGGATGATTTTGAAGGAGAAGTATGGCGGATTTCAGGTCGAGCAACGTCTGCTGCATCTTTTTGATTTTGGGAGCCCCGATCCTAATAACAATAATTGAAATTGAAATGTTGAAAATTTAAATAGATTTAAAAGTACATTAAGATGGAAATATAGCTGCTGGCCCTGAATCAAATTACGTGTGTTGAAACAACTAGTTGGGTCACTGCTATCAATGCCCAAATAATCTTCATCTAAAGTTATTTGATTCAAAATTGATTTCCCTGTTGCAGTGGGACAACTAGCGAGAGACATGGTCGGAATATCGAATGACGAGGGAATGTTTAGTGTCCTACAAGGGTCAGAATCAACGACATGCGTTTACCAATGATCTTTTATCCTGAACCTCTGGTTGCCCTTTTGAATCGTAATTATGGGGTTGATTGAGTAGGTGGGGTTTGTAGATTTTGAGTAGAAGACAAAGGATTGCTATCAACTTTGAACAACAAGAACAAAATCATTAGTAATTACTAAATATTATGTAAAAGTATTAAAAAACTCACAAAATAAATGAAGTCATACCTTGTAGAGCGTGATTTTGTTGTTGTTCGAATTGATTGTGTAACCTGGGGCGTTGTGATAGAGTTTGAATTGTTTCAGTTGGATTTGATGGTGGTAATTGCTGTTGAGATTCAAAAATTGCATGAGATTGTACCGAGTGAGTTGACGATGCTTGATTTGAAGCACACGTGTAGTCCAAAGTCCCTGCAAGTGTAGGAACATGTCAATTCAATATGGTAAATCATTAAATGGAAAAATCAAAATGTAAACAACCTTACTTTGAATGTTAAAGGTATTACGTCTCTGTCATTTCGTTAATGCAAATACTTGGGCATCAATTGATGAGCGAACTTCGATTTCAAATTGTGATTCTCTTGAGGCCTTAGCATGTTGTTGGCCTCTTCCTTTCGATGCAACTTTTTTTCATGGAAGTGACTCCGCAAATCTTTTTTTGCATACAGAAAAGATTCAATTAGAATTACATTATATTAGTGCACAAAGATTTGATCACAATGAGAAAAACATAAAAAAGACAACCCTTGGTAACAATGGAATATGAACTATTTACATGTTGCTCTTCAAGTGGAATTGACAAATTCTTCAATGTCTTGTTTGTGCAAGTTGGAGTTGGTTCGTATTTGAAATTATAATAAGCCTCATAATAAAGAGTTAAGAGATAGTTTGTGGACTGAATAACTGGTTTTTTTGAAAGTGATGCATTGGTAATTTGTCAGCGTTTATCTTGTTAGATATAAATGTGCACCAGTCAAAATTTTGATTTCTGATTGTTGCAAGAATGTATGCAACAACCCAATTTGGAATTTCAGTTTGTCGAACATGCATAATAATTCTGGCTTGAAACAAAGAAATCATGACAACAAGAAAGTGGTGTGCAACTTCTTGTGTATCCACTCCTCATCTTGATTTTTTGACATGAGCTGTAAAAGTCATCGGAATTAATATAAAAAACATTTAAATGAGAGCAAATTACACTTATAATCAACATTGAAACCATAACAAGATTCGAGGAAAATATTATCATATTCAGTGAGGGTTGCTTTGGTTGATACTATCGGCACATTTTTAAAAGGGAGGTATGTCAATCGATGGATATCAACAGGTTCGACACTGAAGGAGAATGTATGCCAATCTTCTAATGTAATAATAAAAGTATTGTTTTTCTGTATTGTAGGACGAAAGTAGGTAGTTAAGAATATGATGGTCAACCTCAAACTGGGGCATGCTAACAAGCCCTTGGAATTCATATGGTTCTATTGAATCCTTGTATTCTGCATTCATTTCCATAACTGCATATATGTGGGGGCACATAGCGCTTCTATATTGAATCTTACCCTTGAGGCTCCGAGTGTTGGATCCTAAGGTTTGCCTTGGGCACAAGAAGCCAAGACTTTGATTGTGGTGATGTGGAGACTTCGATTGATGTCGACGTACGGTACCTATAGCAAGTAGTGCTTGGAGAAGGAAAAAAAATGGTATTCGGGAAAGGAGAACGTGAAAATGAGGGGCCATGTTGGTATTTATAGGGAAAATTAGGGTTTCGTCACTGTTGACGTGCGTCAACAACACCTTGTTGTCACGCGAATTTCACACATTTTGTTTTCTCTCTTAAAACTGGCAGGTGAATATTTCGTGCAGAAACCTATAAAAATTTTCCTTTGTGGTGAATGCAGCCAAAGGAATATTCGCCAGGGATTTTCCACCTCCTTTTTTCTAGAGGCTTCTTAAAGTGAACCCTGGGACATCCTGATGATGATCAATTGGAAAACAAAGTTTTGCTATGCAAACAACAAAAAATCATGCTTATTGCAAATTTATGGGTTGATGCGGGCCTTGTGAAAGGTGCCACGAGAACAATCACCGACATTGTCTACGATGCATCAATGCAACCACCAACATTACCTTTATTTGTTGTTTTCAAATTTGATGGATTTAACGGCCCATGTTGGGATCCCTCGAACCCGTTACACATTCCCATACCCCTTATTTCGAGAGGGAATTAAAGAAAATTGTCAATTAAAATGGCTCAGGGATTAACTATCCACAAGTCGCATGGACTTACTTTGCATAGAGTAATCGTCGACATTAGAACCACAGAAAGGCAGGGTTTGACTTTCACAACTTTCTCTAGAGTTCCCTCCCTTGCAAAGCTACCCATTTCCACCTGTTTTTTCATTCAAGAGATACTCAAATATGGTGCACGTACCAACACTTGGAGCAAGAAGAAAGGAGGAAGAAAGACTACTATCACTCAACCCATCGTAAATACTACTTTATGCCTTGATAGCACCTCCACTACTACTATACTCAACACTTCTTGTATACAAAGCGACATTGTCGTTCAAGGTGTATCAAATGTAATCATATTTATTGAAACTAAAATTTCCCACTAAAGGCTATCATTCATGATATAAGTACTGCAAATGTATACATGTCTAATTATGTGCACGTAGATCTACATGTATTTGATGTTGTGAAATATGATTTGCACTTTAAATGTACGAATTTGTAACATAATTAAATGTACACAAACAACATTTCAATGTAATGTTTCATCTATATGCCTACACTACCACTATCAATCACACACATTATCAACTGTACAATAAATGTTTTTCCAACAAAACAACAACCAAACAATTGATGCACAACTAACACAACAAACCTGACTTAGATACACACAACATCAACTATAAAATAAATTAACTATAAAAAATGGTATCAAATGTATTCATGTACGAATTTTTAACAAGTTTTAAATATAGAATCAACCTTAAACTTAAGTGGCCCATCTATATTTCTACACTTACAAAATCAATCACACCCCCGTATCAAACATCAATTAGAAAAGTAATAATTATACTTTTAAATCAAATAACATATACCGTAGTCAAATACCATTGAACTAGAAGAATTTTGTCTATTATTATGCTTTTTAATTAGCCACACAAAAACATATTTCTAAAAATATATAATTTAACTTAATGAAAAAACCAAATATAAACAATTTATTATTAGTTTTATACATTTTAAGAATAATTTAAAGTTGAAGTGAAAAGGAGAGATACTATTCTTACCTATAGAAAATTTTTAGTATAATTCACACTCAGAATATGATAGACTTGTAGATTGAATGACTAAGCTCCTTTTTTTAGATAAATTTCACAACGGTGATCAATAAAACCTGTTATGAGTTGTCTGTTATAAGTCAATATACCACAAGGAAAAAAGCGTACAAATTGGAAAGCACAAAAACCATTTGAAAAGAAAAATGTCAAAAAAATCTTCCATACTTATGAACTATTTGACAAAATAGTTTACGACAATTTTTAATTACAAACTCGAAACAAATATATATATACATCGAAAACTTCAAAATATCAATTTCACAGTGTTTTCCCAATATTTTAAGTGTGTTCCATAAAAACAGTCCGTAAGAAGGTTAAAATGATGTCCACATCAGGATGCCAGTGGCACCATAAAAGTAAATTATTCCAGAAGATTTCTACAAGACTCCGGTCACCGGTGAATGAAATGCATGTAAAAAACTGATGTAAAAATCTAACACACGAATCCGAAGAAGTCTGCAACACGTGTAACACCTTTCTGGTATTCTTAAGTCTTCATTAATGGAAGAATTTTAACAGAATGAATAATGAAATTGCTTGATTTCCATTAACGGAAAAAGAATTTAGACAGAACGAAAAATGAAATTGTTTGAGTGCACATTTAATTTACAGGAGCGACGAAGAATAAATCTTTTTTGAAGACTAGATCTCGATCTGCTTCTTTACTCTGTATCTCGTCGTAGAGAGAGTGCGTCCTCGATCCACAGCTCTCCATCCACCAATAAGGCCTGAATTCATACTTTGATTTTTCATATTGAGGCGGCATCACAGTGCAGGGGAGCTCCTCTGTTTCAACACTATCGACATCAACAGGGGCGGGCAAGTTCAAGTCCAGGTGTTGCTCTAGTGCTTTGACAGGGGAATGAGCAGAAATACTTGTGTGAATCCTCTTGTGACCGCCCAGGGCTTGCCCGCTTGTGAAAACCCTGAAACAAATGGGGCATTCATGAACCCTCTGAGAATCCTTTGAAGTAGAGCCAACGCCATCGTCCATTGTTTCCTGGTCAAAACCCCCCACCGTGCACGAAAACGGAGTTGACCTTGTGGCAGCTTGCCCTGTGGCCGCCTAGCGCTTGAAAGGACACGAATTTCTTACTGCATGTCTTGCATTTGTATCTCTTCTCACTCTCGACCTCCTCGTCAAACAGCTTGGGCTTCTTAATTTTCCTCTTACTGGGAAGAGGAAATGTGACGGTAGTGGAGTGAGATTGAGGGGGGGAATAGCGAGCGGGTATTCCATGAGCACGGGCAAGCATGATGAGGGAATAAGCGGCCAGATGCTGCTCTTCTTCCGCTATTTCATCCTCGGACAGAGAACTACTGAAACCCTGCTCCTCTTCTTCTTCTTCTTCCGATGCGGAAATCACAGAAAAGGAAGGCCTTGGCCGCTTGGATCTCATGCCTCTAGCAGGCTCGAGGTCTCCGGATCGAAACTCAAAGAATGGATGCAATTCTTGTGCCATGGTTGAACTGTGCATACTCTGTTACTACTGATATGGAATGGTATGAGAAGGGGTTACTTAAGTAGGGGAGCAGTCAAAGGGTCGAGTCGCGGGCGGCCGTCGGAAATTGCCACCCTTGTTTATTGGGATCTTTCCTGGCAAAAGGTAATTTTGTACTGGTAGTTGTTTTTGCTTTGGCTTTTTATTAAAGATGTTCATATACGATTCGCGGTCACGGAATCGGCGGGAAGCGTACGCGTGTCGGTGTGAGTTTCAAGATAAACGTTCCACGCTGCATTAGAAATCAACGCCCGTGTGGAAATAAGAATCTTCAAACAACACGTCAACGTTTATCACGCGGAGAAGACCTGCTAACGCCGAGCTTTCTTACTGCTAAACGGCTTTAACAACCTCTTTTAACACTCAGCATTTAAATGGTATTCCTCTAGTAAAAATTCGTTTTCCAAGATTTTAGGCATGTAGAATATCTGTTAATTAAGAATAAAAACACATTGAAAAGTTCCATGTGTTGAACAATCAACGATAGGCATGTGTTGAAGTACGGATAGATTAGAAGTATTGATTGTTTCTTCGGTACAATGTCACAAATTTCACGTTAACTTTTTTATAGCGATAGATTTACTTAGGGGTTAAATTTGACACATGTTTAGATGATTTTCGGTCTTTAATTGTAATAAATAGCCAAATAAATTTTTAACCCGTATTAATGGATGGACAATTTATTTTTTTTTTATTTTTGTGAACTGTCATATTGACGTCCGGTTTATAAAATCAGTCATTTTAAATTTTATGTATAAAATATATCTTTGCAATTTACAACTAAGAACCGAAAAGACCCACATTACATGTATTATAACAGTTTGCAATTCAAAATGACCTTGGGACTGGGAAAATGTATCGCGCGATTGTTAAAGACTTAGAGAGTGACAAGACCCCCACTCCCCACATTACCCGCAACACATAAGTTGCACACATGCAGCAGAAAAGTGTGCTATGGCGCGCTTCGAGCTATGATATTCTCTTTCGTATGAGCTTTGCTTCAAAATTGAATGGGGTCTAAGCTTGCCCATGGTTCCGTACTTTTAGCCTTTAATATTTGTTACAGAAAAGACTTAAAGCACATTATATTTTGCCATGTACGAATATGACTGTGATATGGGTATGGACTTTGTTTCCTTACATGTGTAGGAAGCAGTGAAATTAGCCCTGTCCTTCTTAACAAAACACGCTCTTCCCCCGAATCACCTTATCTTCATGTGCGCATGCTGACAACCATGGTACAACTGATTGGAGAAACGAAAGGGAAGGGACCATCCATGACTTGTCAAGTGACATTAAATGTTGTCGTCTGTTTCATTTTTGGGGTTTTCAACTCTCCTATTTAATTCCTGAATCCCAAATAAGAGTCCCCAAGACCAATCATCAAATAAACCAACAAACTAAAAGCTTCAAGTGGGTCTCCCCTTGCCCTTCCTGTCAATTCACCATAACAATAAAATGAAATATGCTTTGGGCCCCAGTAATCATATTATGAAATATGTATTGATGCAGTGAAGAGCCACAATACTGCGAAGCGACATAAAATGTCGTTTTTAATCTTATATCCTATCAGGCTTGAGGCTAGCACTAAAGCGAGCAACTCATGACTTTTCAGTTTGTCAGCTCAACGTCAACTATCGTGATTTGTGAGTGCAACCTCTGGCCTATCACTAATTTGCCATTGTTACAAACTTTAGAGTAGTAGTAAATCATAAAAACCCCTAGACTCATGTGGACAGTTGAACTTAAGTTCATTTTGTCATTTCAAATTCAATGCCCAACAACAATGGTCACAATTAAGATGAATACCCAGTGTGCCTACAATCTTGAAAGTTGAAAATTGAACGTGAAGTTGTTTCAAATGAATCCAGTCTCCAGTATGTAACAAGCTAGAGATAGTATGGGTGTATGACTGTACGCACCCAAGATTACATGGTGCTACATTGTTGGAACAGTAAAAATCCCCAATGATGATAAATTTAATTTCTAGAATAAATGTTGAAATCTAGGTCCCATTTCTTTGCTTTCTGCTTTCCCATGTGACTTACTCTTCTTTTATTCTTAGTTTACTAGCCTTACATGCTTCCACAAATGCTTTTCGGCCCCTTTTCCTTAGCGTTTTGCCTTTAAGTTACGTAACTGTCATGGCGGTTATGTAACCGCTGGTCTGCCTTGAGCGGTAGTTATGCAACCGCCGCGGCAATTGCGTAACCGTCGGTCTGACTGCCGGTATGCGCTAACCGACGGTTTCGTGTGTTTAAATTAGATACTTAAACAACTTGTTCAATACGCGTGTTGTTTGCTTCCAAGTCGATTTCCTGCACGTTTCTTGACCAAATCAACGGTTTTTGAGCTTGATAGATGCGTATAAACTTCTTCTTCTTTACTTACTATTGTTAGTAAGTTAACTATCCCTTACTATGATGACTTAGCACTTCTTAGTTGCCAAGTATGATTGACCATTTCCTTGCCAATTTTTATAAAAACCAAGTTTTTTTTCCCGAAGCATTGGTTGGAGTCCATTGAATTTGATTCCACCGTTACTCTGCTAAAATATTTCCAAAAAGCACAAAGTAACTTAGAGCTTTTCCTTGTCTACATTTGAGACTAGCTCGCTTGCAACTAGTCTATTCCAACATCTACAAAACTTCTTTTGCATACCAACTAGATCACAACTCCCTAGACTATTTAGATTCATCACTGGAAAAGACGATGAGGGGATCAAGAAAAAACACAACCACCTCTGGATACTATCATAGTTCTACATTTCCAACTTGGGGGTGTAATTCACTTCTTTAAAGTTTTTTTTTTTTTAATTTAGATTTTATATTTCTTTATCAAATCAACAACTTGTTTTTAGAAGGTAGAATTAGCAAGTATTCACTGTAAGTAGCTTCCATTGATAATTCCTTCTCAGTTTATCCCTGTGGATATGTCTGGGAAAGGATTTGGAGGAATTTTTTGTGCACATACTTCTTCATTTCTTTAATTAAGAACACTTGTAGCTTTCTTTTCATTCATTAGTTAGATTTAAATACGCACACGGACAAAACTTTCACTGAGAGTTTTCTCCATGCTTATCCATGTGGATCTGCAAGGGAAAGAAGCTTTAGGAAGCTTCTGTGTTTGTGCATCATGTTGCATTTCTTCACTTTAAAAAGATTTTATGGAATTTTTTTGTTTTACTGGGGAAGTTTCAGGGAAAGAAACTACTTCTAAGAAGTTTCATATCTTCTCGTGACTCTGAGGTGAGGCATTAGTAGAAATAAATAACCCACAGTTACAAATTGGATAAAACCTCTGTTTAAATTAGATTAGGATTCATTAATCTGTAACATAGGAATAGCCACATCCGGCTATTCCCTATTTGTTTTATTTTATTTTAGCATAAAAAAAAATTAATTAATTTAGAAGCAATTTGTCTGTGTTTGTAGATTCTAATTATTTTAATTAATTAGTGAAAGGTGGATACTAATTTTGTTTAGTTAATCCCTTTTAATTCATTTCCTTTCAAACAAATAGATTAAATTTCTTATTTCATTTTGGATAATTAATCGGGAATGAATTTAGCTAGTTAAGAGATTAAAACATGTTTGTCTTTTAACTAAGATAGATGCAATTTTCTAAGTTATCCAAAACAAACCTTTCAACGTAATTTAGCATTCAATTAAACTAAGCAATCAAACAATAGGGAACTTATGCTACCCATACATAGCCTCTAATTCCCCTTTGGCCAATTCAACTATTAGGAACTCACGCTACCCTATCTTAATCCCTGATTCTCCTATAGTTTCACATCAATATTCCTGCAATATTGTATATTTTGGTTGTCCCGACATGACCTCGGGAGGTCGCGTGCATCTAGAAATCACGTGTTGATTCTCAGGCATAAAAAATTGGTGAGCCTGACGTGAAGGACTAGTTCCTTCTTATCTCCTTTGCTTTCATCGTTGTCACCTCACCTTTCTATTTCTTCCCCTATTTCAGTGGGTATTTTATACCTCCCCAAATATGTTTGGTAGAGAGTTTGGTGGGCCATTTGGCTTTGATGGATACTACACCAATGTTTAACCGCAACAATCACCTTCCCTTTTAGGATGGGATGAAAACTACACAAGAAAAGTACAAACCTCCCCTAGCTATGTCTCAAACTCCACTAGTCATGTGAGAATAAAGTCCAGGTTAATCAAACTTTAAACATGCAAGACATGCAACCCAGTTCAAACAACATGGTTTTTACGAGTGGAACAAGTCCTTACCCTACAGTCTTGTCAAGACCTCACATTACCATGCAATCTAAAGAATATGACATTTTTGCATGAATTATTAATCCTCTTCCCCAAATAGATGAGTCCTTGGATATGATGAATATCCACACCTCTCATATGTTCAATAATGAAAGGAATGATTAGAATATTGTTCCAAGCCGCGATCTCAGATTATAATAGCACACCACATTGGATTTGCAAAACAAAACAACTAAAATACCATATATGACAATCCATCATAATCCATAATGCTCAATACAATGACTTGAATTACTCAATAAGAAAGATGTACATATAGGAGGAGGGAAGTGCAACTACTACCTAAATTAGTGGTGAAGAAATCCCACTAACTGATATTGGTAGTTGAGTTAACTCCAAAAGACTAGTAAGCTAACTCCACATAATAGAGAAGCTAACTCAACACAACTAGTAAGATAACTCCACACAACTAGTACACCTAAGCAAGCTAACCCAACAAGTGTCGGGCTAACACAAGTGTAAGAATTATTCTAATAAGTAAATAAACGGATAAATAATAACCTACATTAACACCGTCCCGTAAGCATAGCTTAGGTGGGTGTAAAAGAAGGTGGGTCCTAAAAAAAGGCCTGATGAGGTACCCATGTACAATAACTGGGAAAATTAGACACCACAAGCTACCCAAAACTAGTAATAACAAAGTAGAGAGAGAAAAATATCATTGCAAGATATCCTAAGAAGCTTGGCTCCAAAAACTCATACAATGCTGAAGAAGTGTGATGCACATTGTGGTATGAATCCACTGCTTGATCATAGAACTAAAAAACAATCGACATTGGGCTTCCCCAGAATAGATCCATGCAAGGAGACTGTCAATGGAGTGATGTTGAAAGTGCAAAAAAAACACCAAACATAATTTGATCAACTACTGTGAATAGGTGTTCCATGATCCAAGAACAATAACCAAAGCAACAAAGTAAGGACACAAACTCTAGAGTGTCATGATCCAAGAAAAGCCAGGGTAACAAGGCAAGGACATGAAACCCAAAGAAGTAGGATCAACACCACACCCTCCCATACTTCTGAATGGGTGGAGCAATGCTACAAGTCTGTATGAGTTGCCCAAAATCAACTACTCAAACACTGACAAAATAACATTAGACTTCACTAGAATAGATCCCCCATAAGAAATATTGTCAACATGCCAAAAGTGTCAAAAATATAGATACACAATCTCTCAACAAACAAGAGAGATGCACTACACCTGCTAAAGATAAATTCTCAAAACAAGAAGCATTAAAATGTAGAAGGTATAGAAAGTGGAGCAAGAGGCAGAATGGTGGAGAAGCCACACCTGTAGAGTCCTCTCAATGAGTTCCTATGTCACCACCACGAGTGATTAGATATCCACCCCAAATCAACATGGATGGATGAAGAAGATGCCTGCATATGACTTGGTGAAAAATGCACAATGGGTGCATACAAAGGAACATCAGAATGTGTGTCAGGTTGATCATGTATGATAGCTGAAATCTCAGGTTTCTCAAGCCTGAGTGAAGGTGCAAAACTAATGTGTTTCTCATGATCCTCAGAAAGAGTTGAGCGAACAAAAATAGGAGCTCTGTTAATGTGTGATCCCAATGAAGTATATGCTTGAAAACCAATGTCATGGTGAGAATTCCACTTAACACATGGAATATGGGAAATAATACCCTGTGAATGTTTGCCAATACCTCCGCCAGTGAAACCCATAGAACGGAGCATGCGAGAACTGAATGCAGTGGTATGCTTCTCAAAAGAGCCATAGCAGAAGTAGGATACACAACATGTGTTACTGTAATAGGCATAGATGTGGAAGAGCATGTGGTAACAAGCCTCACAGGATTAGGAGCTTCAAGAGTAGTAACAGGCTCAAAGACTGGTAAATCAATGTCAGTGGGTATAAGAGCAATAACTGCAAGTGGACTAGGATCATGAATATGGCTGTCCGCAATATGATGGTGATGATGTAGGCGAGAAATTTTTTGCTGTAGGGAGTGTATTAGTGTATCCTTATTGTGAATGAGTGATTGTAAAAGAGAATTTTGCTTCTTTACCGATCCATTTTCTTCCACAAATTTTACAATATCCTCTTGAAGTACAGACACTTCAGAGAAAAACATATCATTCTTAGAATCCAAGATAGATACAGGAATGTAACTCCCAAAAGTTTAGGATGTCGGGCTCAACCAAAATTACATCCATAATTTATTAATGCACTCCTCCATATTTGACACTTTATAATGAGTGCGTGTTACAATATGGAACTTTAGATTTATAGTGCAATTATCAAAATAAATAGTTCCAATGGAAAGAGCATGAAAAAAACAGTTTTGCAAAAAATGAAACTCAAAACTGAGTTACCGATCAAAGGATACAAGATTTTCAATATTATGCTCTGCTATTTATTTTAGATGCCACTAAGACAAAATAAAATGTTTTTTCCTTCACCACACAAATAAAATGAAAGGGGGCTAGGGTTAAGCACCTACTAGTAGGAATAACAAGATTCAAGCCCTCATATGATAATACCATATGACCAAGGGCTAAGGAATTCAATGGGTATTTTCTCAGTTTACTATTCTGGGATGTGTCGCTTGTTTTCAAGAAAGTCACATCCAACTACTTCTTCTGGTAAAAAATGCTATTTCTGGACTCTGCCAAAAATGAACTTCCCTGCCCAAAATAGATGTCTACGGATTTTCTTGAAATTGGGCCATTAAAAGTGCTTTTGAAGTACTTCTAGTGTTTTATCCACACCAAAAATTCCAAATGTCCTGCTAAAGTGTGCCTCCCATATCATCTTTTGTTATTCAATAGTTGGAACATAGACCATGTGTCACATGTGGCAGAAGAGGTTTTCATGTAGAGGGAAATTACTGGCATGCTTACCTCCTCGGAGGGTCTGATATGTCTTAGAAAATTCAATATTTGTCTCATACAAATTGTGTTAGTGTAGGATTTATTTTCCTTACTTCATTTTTATTATCCTACTTGGGATATTCCACCTCACTTAGAGTTTCCCTACACTTATGGGATATGTTTTCTTCGGTGTACACTTGACTACACTATTCTAGGTGTCAGTTACCACTTGAATACACCATTTTAGGTGTTAGTTACCACTATTCTAGTTGGAGATTTCCATGATTCTAGGAGGAGGTTACATATTCACCTCCTATATGCACATCTCTTACGTTATTCTATTTGATTGCATTGAGTTAGAGATATTTCTATATTATTGCAAGTATCTCTCTTGTATTTTTCGTAATTTGCAGTCTTATATGATTGCTTTTTTTTTTTTAATAATTCACATATCGCATAATTCACCTATGCATTCTTTAAACCTGTAGATCCATGGTGTTTCTCCAATATGGTATCAGAGCCAAGATGGTATTAAGATTTTCTAGTTATTATTCTACAAGTTTATTTTCATTCGAGGTCATTATCTACAAGTATTTAGGTGTTATGTGGTGTTAGTTTTGCCTAGTTTGTGTGTATATAGCCTATTTGTACGATTATGAGGTTTACATGCCCACAAAGTGCATATATAGTTTTGTGAAATTGCTTTTTTGCAGGCCCTAAATCATTGTTGTAAGCTCTCTAGAAGATTTATCTAGATCTAGGCATTTTCATACATGTGAAGGGCATTTTCACCTACGGTAATGTTTTGTATGCATTTTCATAATTGCAAAGGGTATTTTTCCTGATCAAGAGACATTTTCAGACCTGCAAAAGAGTTTCTAACAACCCATACATGCATTGAATATCCACTTTGTGTTACCATTTTTATGTCCTATGACAAAGTTGTTTGCCACACATAGATCTGTGGAAATTTAAGAGCCACAGTGCATTTCTTCTTGATCCAACGTGGCCATAAACTATGTATAAATGCAAAAAACTATATTTTAGTGAAGGTACTTATCATGGATTCATAAAAACCCATCTCCTTTTGTTAAAACTATATTTTAGTGAAAAAAAAAACATTTCAAGTTTATTACAAATTCATTTAAAATAGGGCTTATTTACAGTAACTAATTATTGTAATACTTTAGATTGGTAGCTCGATATCGAGCGCCATATTTTTGCAAAAGTTAATTTTTTTTTCATTTCTGAAAGCATTGGACCTATTTATTTTGTAAAACACACTAAGTTATAAAATGCTAAAATTTTGAGGGGGCTTCTGTTATAGTTTCTTGGGGGTGTACAATGTGTTTCCTCTTTGTTTTGAAACTTCTTTCTTTTCACACATTTCATTGTTTTCTGCAACAACTACCACAAATTTTCTTTTTGCACTAATGTATCTAAGTTCAATTAACCCCCTAACATATTTTAACTACCATGAATGGAAATAAAAAATGACCATTGCACTTAGGAGTAAAGGGTTATATTATATCACAATGGGGTTAGAACCTAAACCTAGTGAATTTGCAGACAATGTTAAGTGGTTTAATAAGTGTGATGAAGCTTTTGGTATTTTGTGTCTTTCAATGTCCCCCAAACTCATCTTTCACATAGGGTCAACCACATCTCCCAACCAAGTGTGGAAAACCTTAAAAACCTTGTTTGGAAAAGATGACACCATGAGGGGTCGTGATCTAAAAATAGAATCTATTAGCTTAATTCCTAGTAGCTTTGATACTTTGAAATATTTATTTACCAAGCTCAAGTCCTTATTATTGCAGTTAAAATAATGTGGAACAGAAAAGAAGGATGAACAAATATATCTTTCATTGTTTTCTAAACTACGTCCTCACTACTCTTTGTCTCTACCTTCTATGCTACCAAGAGGGCTCTTGGAGCCACATGGTCTATGCCATCTTTAGAATACTTTATTTTTAATTTGACTAAGAAGAAATATAAGTTAATAAAAACATGTACCTTGAAATCCTCCAAACCTCAAGCTCTCATTTTCAAGAATGGTAGATAGAAAGCCTCATTTGATAAAGAGTTTAAACAAAGTAACAAGGATCAAGAAAGGAAGAAGGATCAACATTAATCCACCTCTACATCAAAATCTTAACATTCCTCTTCTAGTGATGAGTCTAAGAAAAAAAAGGATCGAATGTGGGTATTACAAAGGGAGACATGATGAAAGAAAATGTTTGAAGAAACATATTGACCACCTCACAATTTTTCTTGAGAAGAACACGATAGGTGACCCCAAGTCTTCCAAACAACCTTCATCAACCAATGAATCCTCCAATGCAAATGGAAAAGGAAAAGAGAAAGAATCGGAAAAGGAAAAGAGAAAGAATAAGGGAGTAAAAATGGATATCCCTTATTATAGTTGTACCACCACCTCCTACATGGGTTATTGATTCTAATGCATCACATCATCCGGCTTCTTCACATGTGGAGTTCACTTAATTAGATCCTTTTGATATGTTTACCATACGATTGGGTGACAACAATTTTACACAGGTTTTTGGGAGAGGACCTGTTGAAGTGAATGGAGGAACATTTAATAATGTTCTTAGTATTCCCTCACTATCAACTGATCTCCAGGGAAAATTTTAAGAACCCTAAAAAAAATAGAAATTCTTTAGTGAATATGTGAAAATTGACTTTTGCGTTAATGGCAAATATGAAGAAAATGCAAATATGCTATCGTTTGGTAGTATTTTTTATGCTACCGACCGACAACATATATTATGTGTTGAGTTGTGGAGATTCATTTCCTCACTAGTATGCTTTTATAGACTTCTGGAATACACAGCAATCAACGTTAGTTGACGAACCAGCGTCGACCACCCATGGACCAGTATTAGTCAAGAAAGGAGGAACTGACATTGTTTAGGGTGAACTGATATTGATTAAGGCTAACCAGCATTGGTTTCCTATACGTGACTACTATAATTAAGTTACGGGAATTAGATCTATCTTAGTTTTAAAGTGAATCTAATGGTTGTAATTGCATAGCTAAAGTACCCTAAGATTGTAGATGTGTATATAAGCATAAAGCTAGGGTGTAGAAGATAGAATTCATTGAGAATTAAGAGAAGCTTAATTAGAGAGAGAAAGAAAAATTTGTAGATAAGAAAGTACAAGACATCAAAAAAGGTGTGGAAGATTGCAAATCTTCATTATATTTCCTCTATGATAATAAATTGGTTGTTTCTTAGTGGTTGTAGCCCACACTAGGCAAACCATGTTAAATCTTGTCTATTGTTTCTTCTTGTTTTTTTTTTATTGATTGATTTTATGCTTAGATTTTATTAATATATCTGTACAACCTGTGTGCTAACCCCAAAAACTGGTATCAGAGCATCTTTTTTTGAGGGTTGTGTGTGTTGATATATTTACTCATAGAAGGATTTATAATTGAGTGGGAGAAAAGAAATGAGAGAAAAAGGAAAATTAAGAGTATATAAATTTGACGGTCATGACTATCTATTATGGAAGATGCAAGTGGAGGATTATCCGTATCAGAAAGATTTATACTTATCATTGGATGAGAAGGAAATACCTGCAAAGATGACTGATAAATAATGGAAAATTATTGATAGAAAGGATTTGGGATCTATAAGATTGAGTCTAAAAGCATCTATGGCTTCAAATATTACCAAAGGAGGATCTATGGTAGAGTTGATGAAATCTTTAGCAAATCTATATGAAAAACCTAGTGATTCAAATAAAGTTTATTTGATGAAAAAAAATGTTTAATTTAAAGATGCAAGAAGGTGGATTTGCATCAAGTCATTTGAATGATTTCGAGTCTATTGTAAATCAATTAAAATCAGTTAGTATTCGTTTTTAGGATGAAGTGACAGAACTTTTATCATTATGATCTTTTCCAGATAGTTGGGATAACTTGGTAATGATTGTTAGTAATATAACATCTACTCTATTTTTTTAAAATTTGATGATGTGGTTCGTATAATCCTGAATGAAGAAATACATAGGAAAAGTACAGGAGAATTGTCATCTAGGAATGCTTTGAATGTAGAAAGTAGGGGAAGGTAGGAGGAGAGATCCAAGAGAAAGAATAATGGGAAATCAAAGTCTAAAAATGGAAGATCTAAATCCAAAGCTAGAGGTATAATCTACTGGAATTGTGGAAAGAAAGGTCATGCAAAGAAGGATTTTTGGTTCAAGGAAACAAAGAGAATGTACCAGAGAAAGGTAAAGAGGAAAATGCTTTTGCAAAATAAGTAATGCAAGTTTCCCTAATTCTCTCCTTGGATAATAAAATTGAGTCATAGGTTTGAGATTCAGGAGCTTTATTCGATGCAACCCCTTATAAGGGATATTTCAGAAATTATGTCCAGGGTAATTTTTGGCATATTTATTTAGGAGATGATGAACCATGCAATATTACTAGTAGAAGTTAAGTTCATCTTAAATTACAGAATGGAAAGACATGGAATTTGGTTAAGTTTTCAACAGGTAAAAGACCATTGCAAAACAATTATGTTTACAAGATCAAGGAAGAAGAGGGTTGATAGAAGAGATATAAGGAAAGACTTGTAACAAAGGGATTTACACATAAAGCAGGTATTGATTATAGTGAAATATTTTCTCATGTTGTTAAGATGACTTCTATTCATACTGTATTGAGTTTATTTGCAATAGAGGATTTACATTTAGAGCAACTTGATGTCAAGATGTCATTTCTTCATAGTGATTTATAGGAAGAGATTTATATGAATTAGTTACTTGGGAATGAAGTCAAGGGTAAGGATAAACTTGTGTGAAGATTTAAAAAGAGCCTATATAGGCTCAAGAAAGATCCAAGAAAATGGTATATGAGGGTTAATAGTTTCATACATGAGTAGGGTTATTTGAGATGTGAATTTGACCATTGTGTTTATTTCAAGATGCTTGGAAATGGAAGATATATTATTTTGTTACTGTGTGTGGATGATATGATTATTACATGATCTAGTATGCAGAACATTAGTAAGCTTAAAGAAAATCTAACTCACACATTTGCAATCAAGGATTTGGGAGTTGCAAAGGGAATCCTTGGCATGTAAATTCACAAAGACATGAAAAACATGAAGTTGTATTTATCTCAAGAGCATTATATCAATAAGGTGTTGGAAAGGTTTAATTTGTAAAATTCAAAACTTGTAAGTACACATATGGCTAGACAATTAAAATTGAGAAAAGATCAGTTTCCTACATCACACAAGGAGGTTGAATACATGGTACAAATTTTGTATGCTTCGGTAGTTGGCAGCTTGATGTAGGTTATGGTTTGTACCGGACCAGACATTACACAGGCAGTGGTAGTTGTGAGCAAATTTATGGCTAATCTAGGTAAAGAGCATTGGAAATAAGTCCAATGGATTCTTAGGTATTTGAGAGGGACATCTAGCATGTAGTTATGATATGGAGGTGGGTAAGTGCACCAAGTTGGGGGACAATTAAGTGGACATCAAATCCTGACATTAAAAACAGCAAAACATCAAATTTAGTCTTCCACGGACTTGAACCATGCCGAAAAGTAAAAACTATGTCATAAAAATGGTACCATTGCGTAGGGGAGACTATTAGCTTTGTATAATTACTGATTTTAAAGTGAATAGAAGAGGATAAATATCATTTTATAATTTTTTACTAATAGTAGGTCTTTAAGACACTTTTTCCTGTGAATGTTTATGTCTACGTTTAAGACTGCAAAATTTTTTTCAGTTATCAGAATGTGATAAAACTTATACCATCCCAACCGTGGTGAAATTATATACATGTTAAAAAAAAATTATTTGATTTCAATATTTTTTGATGAAGTTATGACGGGCAAACGGAAAGTGCTCTGTTTTCTTTATGTTTTCATACCACTTTCACGGAAAAAATCATAAAAAATAAAATATTACTAAAAAAAATACAAAATAAAATCCATCCCAAGATAGATAGTGGCATATAACTTCTAACCAAAGGAAAAAAATATATATCAATTTTTGGTCATCCAAATTGTGGGCAAACGGACTATAATCTTATCGGCGTTTTAAAAAAAAAAATACTAAGTCATTGAATTTTGAGTGTTTAGTATATCTAATCTTGTCCATTTTTTACAAAAATTAGTATTTTAGAAACTAGATTCCGGATGCTACGATTCATATTAATATAATTTTGTCTAATTTTGAGTGTATGTATTGCTAATAATCCCTACAAGTTGATATTATGTTGTTATTTGCAATATGATGTCCACGGATGACCCTATATTTGTCCATCAACTTCCTGCACTTACCCAGGTTCAAATACTTCTTTATGTGGCTATGTGGATTCAGATGTGGCTGGTGATTTCGATGGTAGAAGGAGCACCACTAGATATGTTTTCATAGTAGGCAGCACAATAGTTATCTAGATTTATAGATTGCATGAGGTTGTGTCCCTATCTACTACAGAGACTGAGTATGTTGCAGCTACAGAAGCTCGCAAGGAGATGATATGGATGAGAAGGTTCATGGGAGAGTTGGGAAAGGAGCAAGAGGATTGTGGATTGTAAAATGATAGTAAAAGTGTGATTCATCTGGAAAATAACTCAGCGTTTCACTCTATAACAAAACACATTTAGTTCATATATCACTTCATACAACAGATATTGGAGGATGGAAAGCTGAAGTTGGAGAAAATTCATACAAAGGAGAACCCTGTAAATATGCTAACGAATCCGTTGGAAAAGGAAAATTTGGAGCTACACTCCACTTTTACTGGTCTTCAAGTTTGAGACTTGAGGAGGGAGAAACATCCGAAAGAAAGGATCAGAGGAAGGAGTTGTATAGTATAGTGCAACAATTTATCTCCAAACGAGAGATTGTTAGGATTTTGGAGCTGAATTGCTTCACAGATAACATGATTTACACCTTATTGGTTTACATAGTAATCAACACCGGTCAGGGAACCGACACCAGTTAGGGTAACCAGCACCGATCAGGGTAACCGAAATCCGTCAGGGAACCGACACCGGTGAGGGTAACTGGCACCGGTTACTTGTGCATGAAATTTTATATTTAAATCACGGTAATTAGATCTAACTTTGTTATAAAGTTGATCTAAATTTTGTAAATGTATATATAAGCTTCCCTAAGTTTGTATATACCTATATAAGCTAGGAAACTAGGATTAGAGGATATAATTGAGTAGTCCTTGGTTGAAGAAAATGAAGAAGAAGAAGAAGAAGAAATGGTTACATGAAGACAGAGCTTTCATGGATATAAGTTGGATATAAGGAAAAAACAAGTACAACTAATGGTGAGAAGAGGGTATTGTCTTCTATTGTATTTCCTTTGTATTGTTATTGTCTCATTGTAATGACTTGCACAGTATGCAAAGAACATAGATTTTCTTCTTGTAGATCCGCATGTTGGTGAGATCTTGTATTGTAGATCAAAAAGATGTTGTGAGATCTTGTATTATTAGATCCATAGGTTATTATGAGATCTTTTATTCACATATCTATGAGATTATGTTGTATTGTTGATCCATGTAGATCTAGATATTGTATAGGAGGTTGTCTTCATGTTTGTATAGGTTGATGCAGTGATGGAGAGACAGACTTACTTCTTGATGCACACTCAGGTTTCACATTGGTAGACCCATGTAAGAGGTCTTGTTACAAATCCACATAGAGCTTGGTTGTAGTTCAGAGATGTAGTAGTTCCTAGTTATGTGAGATCTATTGGTGGTTTGGAGGCATGGTTTTATTGCACTCATGTAGATCCATTTAGAGATCTAGAAGAGGAGATACTATTGGAGAGATACATTTTACTCTTATGTAGAAGAGTTTGTTTGTACTCTTTTTCATTATTATATATTTAATATCTCTATCTTTGGTGGATGTAGCCCATATTGGGTGAACCACGGTATATGTTGTGTTATGTGTGTGTACTTTATTTTGGTTTGGATTTATCTAGTTTACACTTCCATTTCTCTAAATTTTGGGGAATTGATTCCATTTCCACATTCCATATTCCCAACAACTGGTATCATATCTTGGTTGATCTTGGATTAGCTTTGTTGTATGATACCAACAAGTGGTATCATCAATGTCCTTATTTTTCAGAGCAAGGGTTTATGCTTTAGTGTTTTGTGAGTGGTATTACTGACAAATGTATGTGAGAAGGATTTTGTTTTGCCTGATGTGTAAATTACTGGGAGAGATTTAATCTGAAGTGGATAAATATCAAGTAGGAGATGGAAATTGTAAGGTTGCATGAGAAAGACAATGACCAGTGTCAGTAGTCTTACTGATGCCGACAGAGTCATGAATATCATGGTCGGTCAGAGGGGAACTAACATCAGCAGCCTAGTTTTAAATAGAAAATCACAGATATGATAAATTGAGAATATGCAGTGTTTGTATCTTGATTTTTGAGGTGTCCCTTGTTCTTGGAGGCATAAACATGTTGATCAGATTATAGTGGTATGGTTTTGTTATCTTGGTATTGCAGTGCTTGTATATGTTTTGGTTGCACATGTATGTTTGGGATTGTAGATCTAGGTCTAAGTATGAGATAGAGGAGCATTTATGCATCCTTTGGTGCAGTTAGATGCATGGGTTTCATTAGAGATGAAGCATATTATAGCATAGAAGAAGACAGGGCTTTCATCAGAGGGGAAAGTACATCATTTGAAGATGTGGTTGAGTTTCTTGGTGCTAGTAAGGTGATGTGTTTCATCTTGGTGCAGTTTTATTTCATGTATGACTGTTGTTATGCTTTTTATGTAAGGTTGGGTGCTTCTAGAAATGACTGGCTCAACACAACTATTAGCTTTAGTTGAAGTAGGCACCTAGTTTGGTTACCTATGCCGATTTTTGGTGTTTTGTTCATTCCATCAGCACCGGTGTTGGTCATGGAACTGACATCAGCCATAGAGGGTAACCGATACTAGTCAGCAAACCATGGTCGATCTTTGTGATAGCTAGTTTGCACAAGGTTTCTTACAACATAAGAGGGAATAGAAGGTTCAGTGTCATTTCTTGGAGCATATGGTTTCTGACACAGAGTGTACAGGTAGAAACAGAGTAGATCACTTAAATTTTTGAATCAAAAAGAGGATAGAATTGGCTTGGTGAGTCAAGTGAGACTTTGGTCAGATTCACGTATCTCTATATAGTTCATGTTTCATTTATTTTTTTTAAAGCAACTGGTATTATCTTTGGATTGTGTGGACGAGTAAAATATGCACCATGGATATTTGGTGAGCTTGAATTTTATTTCCAGGATGTGTTGGAATCTTGAGGACATGGGTATCTAGTCAAAGGATGTGATCCTCAATGAAAATTATTGTTTAGACACACAGTTACATGTAATGAAAGATGTTGAGTACACATGGATGAAAATAAGATGATTCAACCTACTTCACAAGTCTAAAATTTTGTGATGTAGAAGTATTCTTTGTTAAGAAGGGAATCAAATTATATTTCCTTTCATCTATTTTATTTCTCATTGACATAGCTATTGAGCTTGGTGGTTAGAGCAGTTCATGGGAGTTCATGTTGAGTGGGAGCAAGCCATGGTTTTTGGCATTACAGGTTAGACACATGCACATGTAGAGTGAGAGGAGAATGCTACTAATCATAGTGGCATGAGGCATAAGTTGTTTTGGAGGACAATCACGTGTTTGCATCTATTTTATAGTTAGTTCATGATGACATCACTTATAGTTTATTTTTTAGTTCCTGGATATCCTTATGGGATGGCAGTTGTTGGTTTTTTAGCTAGGTTATGACGAGAGAAAAATATTTTAGAGTTTGAAGGGTGGAAAAAGGAAAATTTGTTTGTTACAGGTTATAGTGTGACAACAGTGTATATTTACATTTTATTGTTTTTTCCCTTGGATGGTTTGTGCAGTATGATTGATGAAATATTTTGTTTGTATTTACGCTAGTTAATAGTAGCATGGTTAGCATGGTTGTTATTTTTTATTTTGATGATCACAGGATTCATATATGGCTTTGGAGTTAGTCGGTGAGAGACTTGAAGCTTCTGGAGAGCCTGGTGATATGGATGGATGTATATATGGTGAGTTTATACATGTTGATAGATTATTTTTTGTGAGTCTATGATGATGTAGATATTTGTTTTGCACACAAATGTCTATGATCATGGTTTAGATGCCTTGAGCATGAGTAGGAGATGTTTATATTTCCTCTTGTTACTATGTTACTCCATGATAGATATGTTTTCTATAGAAGGTTGTCTTGGACGTGAAAGTTTTTTATGCGGGGTTGGATTTGCATAATACAATGTTTGGATTCTTTGAGTTATGCAGGTGTTGTGGATTGATCACCCACTTGTTGCATGTATAACTCATTTGCATTTTCTTACCCAGGATCTTGTTTATTGCTTATGCTTATTCCAGTTTGACTTGTCTTGGGTCAGTTTCATTGGTAGTTGTATGGAGACATGGATAGATGGTTGGAGAACATAGTTGGATGGTTATGGTTGCGATAGAATCTCAATACTTATGTTCAAGTGGGAGCTCTTGCAGGTATGTTAGTCATAGTGGCTTGATTACAATAAAGGCTTGGTGTTATGATTCAGTCGGAGCTTGATGTACAGATATCTTGGGTATCACAGATCAACAGTAGCTTCATGCAAGTATATGGTAAGTAATGGTTTGTTATCTTCTTGATTTTAGAAGATGGGTTAATCTTATTGCTTACTTGAGAAGAGTTGTTGATGTAAAGAATAGATGGCCTTCATGGTATGTAGAGGATGGTGATGTACAATTACAGGTACAGGTTCAAAAATTTATCTCCAAGTGAGAGATTGTTATGATTATGGATCTGAATTTCTTCACAGATAGCATGATTTACACCTTGTTGTTTTATGCAGTAATCGACACTGGTCAGGGAACCTTCATTAGTCAAGGTAATCAACACCTGTTAGGGTAACCGACACCATTTAGGGTAACCGACACCAATCAGGGTAACCACCACAAGTCAGGGTAACTGACACCAATTACCTACCCGTGAAATTTTATATTTAACTCATGGGAATTAGATATAACCTTGTTATAAAGTTGATCTAAAGGTTCTAAATGAATATCTAAGTTATGAAGAAAATGCAAATATGTTATAGTTTGGTAGCATTTTTTATGCTACAGACTGACAACATATATTATGGTGTCGGCTGATAGTATGTGATGTTGAAAAAAATATATGTACTTTTTGAAAATTTATTTTTTGACAATAACAGTTAAATGACCAGCTCGACGAGAAATTTGTCCTCACAAAATATGGCGTAAACAAAAAAATTAGAAAAAGTGATTTTTGTGAAAAAATACCGATTTCACTAATTTTATATGAAAAAATTTAGAAAAAGTGATTTTTGTGAAAAAATACCGATTTCACTAATTTTATATCAAAAAAAAAATTAATTATTTTCATGTTAGGAGTTAAAATCATTTTCTCAATGATAAATTTTCCCTCCCAAAATATGGCGCAAGAAAAAAATTCCCATACTCTGTTTTTTAAACGACATCATTATAAAATGCTACCAACTAGTAGATTTTTTATATGCTATTGACAGGTAGCATAAAATATTTTTTCATTCGGTAGCATGTTTTATGCTACTGGCCGAAAATGGATATTATGTTTTCAGTCAGTAGTATAGAAAATTGCTACCAGCTGACAACATAAAGGTGAATATCATGATTTTTTATTTCACGGGAATGGAGAATCAACCCCTGATTATAACTTGTACCCAAAAAAATTTTGTGACCCAGTCCTAATTCCTACCCTAAAAATTCATCAATTTCAAATCTAAAAGACTAGAATATTAGTGAATTAATGAATATTCGCCACTGAATTTTTCACTACTAATCTCTTATCAGTATACCAAATTACTCATCTTAGTCAGGACATGTGGGTTGATTTTACTCCATATTCATTATATGTCAAATAGCTACACAATGACACTATCATTTCAATGGGTGTAGGTGATCATTAGACTAAACTATATTCCTTCTCTCACTTTGTTCCTCATTCAAATTATTCATTAGATTCACCTGTGCTTGATGATACTTTTGATCTTGAGCACATTTCTGATGAGAAATTCTATTCTAGCACATATGACTACAATAGTAATAGGGACCCACCTCCAATATCTCCTTATCACCTTCCTTTTTAGAGGATTTATTTCTCAATCCACCTACTTCTATTCCACCTCAAACTTTTTCAGGGAGTAGGAATCTTGATTTAGGACTCATCAGACATCAAGTAGTCTTCTACTCAGTTATAGGCCCCTTGAAATTATTTCTTCGCTTCTATATTAGATACATCATTACTTCATGGATTATTTATAACTTTTATAGTGTATGAGGAGCATAGTTCTTTAGATAGGAATCACACCTTGGTTGGAGATCGATCAGACACTTAATGGATACCTTCATTTTTCCATGGTGATTTAATTTTCAATGCATCTACTTCTGAGCCACATATACTCTAGGAGGTTGCTCTACATAATACCGGATGGTTGCAGACATTTGTAGATTTGAGTGGAGATTTATAGTCCTACCTTCACTTCTTCATGTCTCTCTTTTGGGGGATTTTTTCCCAATGGGTTTTCTCCTTTTACTCTATCTTATGAGATATTATATTACATGTGGGTACCTCATCAGACGTTGTTATCGGTACCCACTTTCCTTTTTCAGTACCCACCTAAGTTGTGCTTATGGGGGGTGTTAGTGTATGATTTATTTTCCTTTCTTTATTTATATTATCCTACTCGGGTTATTCCACCTCACTTGGAATTTTCCTACACTTATGGGATATGTTTGTTTAGATGTACACTTGAATACACTATTCTAGGTGTTGGTTACCACTTGACTACACCATTCTAGGTGGAGATTTCCATGATTCTAGGATGAGGTTACACATTCACCTCTTATATATACATCTCTTGCATTATTCTATTTGATTGTATTGAGTTGGAGCTATTTCTGTGTTATTGTAATTATATCTCTTGTATTTTCATAATTTACATTTTTTATTCTTTTTTTGTTTTGTCTTAGAAAAATTAGTGTCTCACATTATTCACATGTGCATTCTTCAAACTGGAAGATCCGTGGTGCTTCTCTGATAAAGTGCACCAAGTGGAAGTCGCATATCCACAGATTTCAATGAGAGTTGTGAGCTCTACAATTAGAGGATGGCTCAGGAAATTTGTTGTCAAATTGGAACTTCCCTTCTTATGTTTTATTATCATGTGGAAATCTTGCAAATATGTGGCCCACTTCTAGTGTCTTTCATTGCTTTGCTTTCTTTGCATATGAAGGAACTCCAATGGCATGTGGTTTATGTTGATGAATATCACCTTTCCTAGAATGTCTAGTGTTTCCATTACTCGTAAGCTTGGATGATGGCACAAAGCTCCTCATCATATTTTGGGCACTTCATGACCATTTCATTGAATGTTTCACTATGATCTGCAACATGCTGGCCATATTTCATGATAATAGCTCCATGACATACGCATATGCATATTTCTTCAATTCAAAAGGTTCATGTAGGTCAGGTAAGGAGAGAACAAGGGATGAAAATGATATTTCTTTTAAAATTTTGAATTTTAACTACTACACATCCCCCCATCAGAATGTATCCTTTTTTACTCCTTTAGTCACTTAGTTTAGTAGCCAAGAAATATATGAAAATACCAAGACAAAATTTTGAAAGAAATTTCTAAGACTTTAAAAACTAAAAATTTATGTAAGAGTCTTTTGAGTAGTCCATTCTTGAATAACCTTAGTATTCTCTGGATCAACATGGAATCCTTCTTCATCCACAACATATCCTAATTACTAAACCTTCCTCATCCCAAATGTGCATTTTTCTAGACTTGCATATAGTTTGTGCTTTCGAATGTTTTTAAGTAACTATCAAACTTGTTATAGATGTTTCTCCCACATTTTACTATACATTATTATATCATCTATGTAGAAAACCATGAATGAATTTGTGTTGGGCCATAGGATTTCATCCATAATCCTCATGAATTTCGCAAGACCATTAGTTAGGCTAAAAGGAATGACCAACAATTCAAATAAAACTTCTGGAGACTTAAATTCAGTCTGTAAACATCTCTGAGCTCGATGAGAATCTGGTGATACCCAGATTTGAGATCAATTTTGGTGAATAATTTCAAACAACAGAGTTGGTCCAATAAATCATCAATCCTCAAGATGGGGTAGCGATTCCTCACAGTAATTTTTTTCAATGCTCGTTAGTAAATATAAAGTCTCCATGTTCCATATTTATTTAGTGCCAAGACAATTGGACTTCCACAAGGTGAAGATATCTACCTAATGTGTCATATTTGAATAAATTCTTGAAGCTTCCTCTTGATCTCATCATTTTCAAGGGTTTACCTATGATACATAAGAATGTTGGATAAAGGAGATCCTAGGACCAAATCAATAACATGTTTTTCCTCACATTGAAGTGGAATTCATGTGAGTGACTAGAATATATCATCATACTCATCTGTGATCTGGTTCATTTGTTTCTTTTGTTGCACTAAATGTGTGGTAAAAGTGGTAGTAGAAACTTTCCTTGTGGTTTTTGGCATGATCGTCATGATGACGAACCAATTTTTTTCGCCACCATTTTCTTACATTTTTTGGTACTAATGAGGGAAAAAAAGTTAGGGGGATGACCTTAGGTATCTAATAATGTTGAATCCCAATGCTAGTGGTGACCCTTCCAGGTCATGACTCATAGATGTCACATTTTTCCCACATGAATTGTTGTGCCAACAACACATCACAAACATCTAATGGAACAACATCACATAGGACTTCATCATGGAAGGTTATAATCACATATTAGAGAAGACATTGTTCTGTGAAATAGAGATCTCTTCCTAGATTCAAACACCTAATAATATATGGATATGGATGTAAATTTAGAGGAATATTCAAATTTTTCACAACATCAGCAGAAATTAAATTCTTTTGACTTCCACTATAAAGAATAAAAGGTAGAGGCTTATCCTTTACCTAAATCTTGGAGTGAAATAACCTTTCCTTTTCATTTATCTTCTTGACTTGTGAGGTGAAAATGATCACATCCGGTTATGCATCTACAATTTCATCCTTTTCATCTCTGACCTCAAGGCATGTCATAGGAAGAGCAGTGGGTGTTGAAGATGGTGACTCGGTGAGTAAGAACTTGATGGCTTGACATTCATCTCTAAAATTAAAATTAGTCTTATGGAGGTCACACCACTTCCATGTATTCTCCTTGTGTTGTTTATTTCCTTATGACTCCTTTTGATTTCAACCCTAAGCTCAGGTTTGATCATCATTATATTTTCCCCCCTCAAAGGTTGGTTATTAGTATTTATCTTTCTATGCTTTTGTTCAATATTGATTGTGAAATTATATGCCTCACTGAGAGTATGAAATTGAAAGAGGTCCATGTCCTCCCATATGTACCATTTTAGGCCACTATGATACTTGAGGATATTGTACTACTATCTTGCAGAAAGAGAATGAAAAGTAGCAATATATTCTTGAACTGACTGGTCCTTACCTTAGCGGAGTTGTAACCACTATATGTACAAATCATCATAGGATCCAAAAGGGTAGTATTCTTCCTTTATGGCATCTAAAAAATCATTCCATGTGGGTTCCTCTTCAATTCCTATTTCATCCTTATGAATTCCATTCTTGTACACCCCCAAAAATTTTTGACATAAAGTGTTGATTTAAGAAGAGAAAATGTTATTTTCTCTATTTCAGTGAACTTATTGACAGAAAATTAGGAGGATAATTGGTAAAACTAATTTTATATTGCATCATAATTTATTTTACCTTCAAAAATAGGAATATAAAAATTTACTTGAACCTTGAACTTGTGAGAAACCCTTGACAACAAGATGGGCCTTATGCTTATAAATGGACCCTTTTGTTATGTATTTTTTTCAGTCCACTTACACCTAAGTATTTTTCTTCCTTTAAGAAGAGAGGTTAAATACCAAGTAGTATTCTTCATCAAAGAAGAATACTCATCTTTCATCTCATCATCCCACTCATGTATCCCATGAGCATGTGAAAGAATATGGATCCTCAAAAACTACCCAACGCAAAATTCCATAACTTTTTGAATGTGCAAGATGATGCCTAGTTGGTGGAAGATCTTGTATGAAAGGTGTTGTCTCATAATTTGTAGAACAAACCCACTTAGGCATAGTGAAAACATCAGTGGGAATAGGATCCTTATTGGCATCCATAACCTCCTTGGTAACCTCCTCAAAGAAGGGATTCTCAATATGAGATAAAGAAGAAGAACTAGGAATAGAAGAAGGTGAAGAATAATGAGGAGAGAAATGATCATAAAAATGAACATGTGTTCAAAAAATAACCCCATTAGTATTCTGATATAAAAGTTGATAAATTCTCGTGTCCTCACAATACCATACAAGGATTTCCTTTTCTTCTTTGGCATAAATTCCCAATCATAGCTCCTAAAGACTCAAAAGAATGAGACACTGGGCTTAGTTTTGCACCAAGCTTCATTTGAAGTCAAATTATCAAGTGCTTTATGTGGTGTATAATTATGGATGTAGTTAGCACAATTAATTGTTTCTTCCTAGTATATAGGACGTAAATTTCTAGAATGCATCATGCAGTTAACCGTTACCTTAAAATTTCAATTCTTCCTTTTTGTTAAGCCATTCTGTTATTATGAAGAACATAATGTTGGTGAATAATTCCATGATCTGCCAAAAAATTAAAAAACTCTTTGTTGAAGTACTCCCCCCATTATCAGTGTGAAGGTTCTTTATGTATCTAGAATATTATTTCTCAACCAAATCCTTAAAGAATTTGAAGTGTGAAATAACATCACTTTTGTAATTGATAAAATAAACCCAAGGATGCCTCAATAAATTATCAATATAGGTATTTATATATGTAGCTCCATTGAAAGAGGCGGGTAGGAAAAATAATCAAGTCATTATGCATAAACTCAAGTGGTGAAGAAGCTCTCTTTGAAAAATTCTTAGGGAATGAATCTTAGTGTTGTTTCCCTAATGCACAACTAGGGAAATGTCCCTCAAGACAAGAAACTCTAGGAAGAGCATTGACCATACCATGAGTTCTTAACTCTTTCAAATATTTGTAATTGATATGTCCAAATATTTCATGCCAAAGCTTATTTTTTAAATCTTCCTGAGAAACCAAACTTGTTCATATGAAGAAATTTTCATCAAAATCCTTGAAGTGTTCATCTAGAGTCTATAACCATGATCAATAATACCTCGAGAAACAAGTGAATGAGACTCCAAAAAGGTTTTTGCTTCTACCCCTTTTCGTGTAAAATTTTGTATTTTTCCTTAACCAAAATGAAAAATTGGATATACAAAAAGTAAATTTGTAATTAGGAACATACACTACATCTTGGATACTACCACCATCAAGGTGTATGTCACATTTTTGTTTAACATAAATAGATTTAATATAATTTAAATTAAATCTATATTTTATAGTAACTTTAGTAATGAATGATATATAAGTGATAAAATACAACAAATGGACAAATAAAAATCATGCAATCATATGAAATCCTAAGCAAGAGAGAGAGAGAGAGAGAGAGAGAGACTTAGATGATTTTCGAGTGATATGGAAGTGATATGGGTAGATGAATAGACAAAATAGACTGTAATCAATGTCTTCAAATCTCACTAAAGGTTATGATACCTAAGAATGTGTAGGACACAAGTGCCCATGAGAGCGCAAGAGTGTCTAGGCACTAGTGACTAGATCTAGGCACTAGTTTCCACCTAGATGCTCAGGTTCTGATATTTTCTATGTAGGAGAAGATTTGTTATTTCTCTCTAATTTTAACTCTATATTTATTCCACTATCACTATTCACACATGTAACCTGTAAAATAGATACCTATCTATACATACCCACAAATTACATCAAATTTAAAAATAAAGATAAAAAATGTGGAATCAAACTAACCTCGATGCTCACTCAAAGAGTGAACTTAGTACCAAGTTTTGTACTAAATTTTAGACTCCATGTAGTTCTTGTGTGAAAATGTGTGTGATGATTACATAGGATTCCCTTGTGCAAGTTGCACAATGATAACAACTTGTATCTAGAATATAGCAAATGTATAGAATGTGTGATTGATGGAATAAAATGATATTTTGTCTCTTATGTTGTGTATGAAGAATGATATCAACATTTTTCCCTTGTCTAGATGTAAAAGATGTGGCCTTCGAATGTTAGTTATCCCTTTGGATACAAGCTTAGGTGATAGTATGTAATGTTTAGTGTTTGACCCTTGATTTTAGAGATATAACTATGTATATATATGATTCCCTTATTTCAATTCTGAAATTGAAAGTATATAAGATGCCCGAGAAGTAAAAGAGTCCCAAAAGAGTGAGAAAATGGGAGAAAGGGTCAAGAGTTCCTGGGCGTTAATGTCCTAACTAGGAATTAGTTTCTGAGATCATAAAATATAAATCAAACAAATAAACGACATGGTTTAGGGTGTGTAAGTTCATTATAAAAAAAAAAGCAAACGGATCGAAATACATTGTCAATTACTAGTTTTCTGACTTAGGAATCATTTATATATCAGTCTGCTCTAGGACCTAGAAATGTACTCAAGTGCATAGATTTTGTGTCTACATTTACCCCCACTTATGTTGTTGAGTGAATACTCGATAACATAAAGTAGATATAAGGTGCATGCCTTATAATCTTATAGAGAGTATAGTAGATAGTGTGCCCAAGTGGATCAAGTGAAACGTGAATTAATTGTAAATGTAAAACATAGATACTATGAAGTGGAAGGTAGACCCTAGGGGTGAAGCATTATGCATGGCATGTACCTGTTGTGAGCTTATTCTTGTTGATGTAAGTTACTTCTTGTTGCATGTTAAGGACACCCCTATAAATGAAGAGAAAGAATGTAGTCAAAGATTTGTGTATGAAACATCATATTATTGCATATATAAGTAAGTAAATTGTAAGAGTGTGTAAAAGGAAAGTGTGCACCTGATTTGTAATAGAGAGTATGAGATATAAAGTTTTCCTGTTTCACTTATATATGCTATTGAATTTGTTGTTGATGGTGAGGTTTTTGGGTGATCTAATGAAATTTCAAAGGAAATGTTTTTGGGAGATCTCACGCTAAAGGAATTTTTTTTGGTAAATCTCATGCCAAGAGAAGAGTGTTAGGGAGAGATTTGGGTATATCTTTTCTCTCCTTCTATGACACTTCCTAAATAAGAACCATTGTAGATAGTATGTCCCTAATTTGTTCAAAAAATTTCAACTTGTTCTAATTTGTTCTGACTGTAACTGAAATGTGACTGATAAACTCATTTTTAAAACTGGAGGAAAGTGTTTGCTAATGGAGAATTGATCTGAAAACTATTGTGATTGTTTTGAGATGAGAAAATGATTGTGTTTTTCCCCTAGGACACAAGCTCCCATAGCTATTGTCTAGGTTTGCGTGCTAGTGTTTGATCTTTGTTTTGGGCCCAAGTGTATAATTATGAGCCAATCTATAACTATGTTCATGTGCTAATTTTGTAATGTGCTAAATCTCTGAGCAGTTGTAGGGGTGATTTTTTCACCCAATAGATTCCCCCTTGTTTGGTGGTACATGCGAAAAATGTAGGAGAATGAGAAGGAAGAAAGTGGTCTAAAGGAGAGGACTAGATACTGATATGCATATATGAAGTAGATACATGCAAGGTGTACAGGATGTGCATGGTAGAAACCAAGGCACATACAAACAAAATAAGCTACTAGCAAGTGTTAGCAATAAAATTAGATAACATGCACAATAGAATTCAATGTAATAAGCAACTAGGAAGATAATATGGACCCATGAAATGTGGGTTTCATACATTGTAAATTTCTCATAATGTCACAATAAAATCAAGTCAGAAGTTGCCAAAACCATACAATGATCGAGAAAGACATATGGCATATCCCACAAACAATAGCAAGAAAGAGTAGGCAAAAAGTGGCAAATGAAGAACCCATTAGCATGATAGAAAGATAAATAGTATGTAAAAACGTGTATATAACAATGAAAATTAAAGTGACAGTAATGAGAAGTAGTAAACAATGTGATAATAAAACCTATGATATGTGTAGTGTGAGAGTAGTAAAGGTAGATTCCTGTAGGATCCTGAAAAAAAAATCGGCGTGGCTGGTAAAAAATTCAGTTTCGAGCATCATTGCATCATGTGAAAATATATAAGATATCTGCATCCACCTCAAGAGACCAAGTGAAGGAACATGTGTGTATAGATAAATATAATGACATACTAATAATCTAGCTATCATAGTAAGCAAAGTGCTAGATATAAGTAGTATAAATGAGAAAGAGTAAATGCAACCAAGATATGTAAATGTTGTATGTGTGTGATGGTGTAGTGGTGCTATGAAAGATGTGAAGATGATAGGAGTCATGTTTCCCCCTAGAAGATTTGTATGAAGATGAGGTTCATTTATAAATACCCCCTCAACAGTCAAGAATGAACCGTACAACAAGAATGCATCATCGGCCCATTGCATGAATGTGTACTGTGTGAAACCCTAGAGGCATAAAAAGATGGTATCTTGTAGAAGGATCATAATACATGAAAGAGTATGTGATGTCAAAGGTTCATTGTAGAAGTGGTCCCTCAATAGTCAAGTGTGAACCATAGAACTAGAGTGCGGCTTCGGGTAATTTGTAAGAGAAAATATGAGTACCAAGGATTTAGTGATTTTGTTGAAAGCATAGTCAAAGAGGCGTGGATAAATCCTACAATGTGTGGTTGGGGTTCACTTTCAGAACATGGTTACTGTGACTGTATCGAGCCATGAAGTACATATGATGCTCTCGAGTTTTCTCATGGATGAAGGTAAGACCCCAATGAGTCTTGAAGTGTGAACCATTATTCACAAGAGAGTGTCATTGGCTGATGACAAAATATTGTGTGTACCAGTGAAGTGGGTATGCATAGAAAGCTTAAACATGAAGTGAAAAATGTGAAGTGTAGTAGTATATACTAGAGACATCTGATAGTGATGGAAGGGAGGAATAAATTTTGATTCCCCCCAACTGTGCGAGTGATTAAAATCTATGTGATGATGTAAGAGATATATTGTGATGGTGACAAAGTTTGAAATGTATCATAAGAAATTATATTGTCGTTGGAACAAAAGGTAGAAGCAAGAGTAGGACCAGGGTTGGATTTTTGGGTTAACATAAGGAAGTTCAAAGAGGTTAGATCATCACTAGGTGAATTGGTTGATCTTTTGTGGTTGGTGGTTTCTTATTTGGAATTGGTAACATTATAGAGGACTTTATAGGATGAGGTGACGGGGTGAGTATCTTTACAGGTGGTTGATTGATTGGAATTGGTAATGTTGTAGAGGACTTGATAGGAGTAGGTGATGGGTTACTTATTTTTAAAGTTGGTATGACAGTGGGTTGGATAGGAGAATCTTGATTTACCAGAGAAGGAACATTAATAATTATGGCATGATTCTCATTAGACATAGAGGGAGTAGATTTGAGATCCCATTAGGATTTAACAATTGGAGAGGAGCATGCAGTAGAATGTCGTGTAGTAAATGAAATAAAACCAAGATGTTTAAGGTGTCCAATTATTTTTTTTAAAACATATAAATCATTGTCGTTATGTCCATTAATTCATGTATAATTGCAAAATGGGTGACCTTGATATTTTGCAAGCCGATAAGGAGGGTAGTAATGAGTATGTGGTGTTAGGTTGTGGAACTGAATTTCTTCACATATAGCATGTTTTACACCTTGTTGGAATACACAGTAACTGACATCAGTCAGCAAAGGAGCTGGAATCAGTCAGCAAAGAAGCCGACATCGGTCAGGGAATCGGCATCGGTTAACTGCTCATTGATTTTTTTTATTATAACACGGGATTAGATCTAACCTTTGATTTAAAGGAAATCTAAAAGTTGTAAATGCATAGCTATGGTGCCCTAAGTTTATATAAGCTAGAAAACTAGGGTTAGAATATAAGGATAGAGGAAGATTGTTAATTCTGCTTAGTTGAAGATGAAGAAGAATAAAAACAAGAAAAAGGTTGCATAAAGACAGAGCTTCAATGGAGAGAAATTGGGTAGAAGGAAATAATAGGTACATCTGAATGGTGAGAAGAGTGTTATGACTTCTGTTGTATTTACATTGTATTGTCTTATCTCAATGTAATGGGTTGCATAGTATGCAAAGAACATAGTCTTTCATCTTGTAGATCCACAGGTTGTTGTGAGATCTTGTATTGTAGATCCATGATATCATGTTGTATTGTTGGTCCATAGGAGATCTACTATTGCATCTCATTAGAGAGCTTATGGGTATATATAGTATCCAGACATTATAGACAAAGTCTTCTTGTATGCACAGGTTGATGTAGTGAGATGAAGAGACTTACTTCTTGGTGCACAGATACAATTTCACATTGGTAGACCATTGTGAGAGGTCTTGTTTGCAAATTCACAGGAGAGCGTGGTTACATAGTGGGAGATGCAATAGTTCCTGGCATGTGAGATCTGTTGGTGTTTTGGAGGCACGGTTGTAATGCACTCATGTAGATTTTTTTAGAGATCTTGAGGAGGAGATACTCTTGGAGAGATGCATTGTAGTCTTTTATGAAGAGTTGATTCGTACTCTTGTTTATTATATATTTTGAGATCTCTGTCTTTGGTGGACGTAGCCCATATTGGGTGAACCATGGTACATGTTTGTTATGTGTGTGTACTTTATTTTTATTTAGATTTTTCTATTTTATAATTCCATTTTTGTAGATTCTGGGGAATTATTTAGATCATGTGTGCATGATTTTATTCATTATTGAATCATAGCACTATTCCTTAGTCCCAAATTCCCAAAAAACTGGTATCATAGGTTGGTTATTTCATAGCAAGGTTTTTCTTCACTATATTGTAAATGGTTTACTGATAGGTGTATGAGATCAGGGTTTTTTTTCTTGATGTGAAAATCACAAGAAGAGATTTAAATCTAAAGTTGAAGATAGAAATGAGAGGTTGCTGGAAAATATAGTGACTGGCATTGGTTAGGAGGTAACTAATGTCGGCAGGGTGGTTGTGGTTAGTTCCAGGGTGACTGTAGTTGGTTATTGAGCAACCTATTTTTTATAAAAAAAAATCACAGATTTGAAGAAATTGAGAGATGAATGGAATGTGTCTTATTTTTTCAAGTGTCCCTGGTTCTTAGAGGCACAATCATGGTTGTTAGATTACACATAAGGGTTACAGAGGTATGGTTTTATATTGGTATTCCAGTGCTTGTGTGTTTTGAATTCACAAGCATGGTTTGAAATTATAAAATGGGTGACCTTGGTATTTTACATGCTGATAAGGAGGGTAGTAATGAGTATGTGTAAAGTTGATAAATTGGTGCTTTAGGATCTCAGGAAGAATATCATGTTGATTAGCATTTAGATCAAACTTGAGAAGCGCTGGTGGTGGTAATTCTTGGGTTGTACTTTTATGAGCATATGTAGTAGACATGGGAATAGAATGAAGTGGAGAAGAAGAACTAACATGGGCTTGAGAATCAAGATTGAGATGTTGTATTTTAGTTGTGAGAGATGTAATCATGGTTTATATAGCTTGAATTTTATCTTGAAATAAACAATGTAAATCTTGAATTGATTTGCAAATGGATTGATTGGTTGTGGTATCAGGATGAATAGGATCATCGGAGAGATGATCGAAGATGGCACTTATTTTTGCAAATAGCATATTTCTAGGGAGATACATAGTGTATAGGGATTTTTCGAGAACATATTTAAAGGTGGGTGCATTTGAAGTAACTGATGCAAGGATACTTGAGGAATCTTAGGAGCCATAAACAAAAAACTAATAGAATAGGGATATGAATGATCAATCATGAGTGGGGTTCACCAAATGATTTACTATAAATTGAATTAAATTTATATTTCAGAGTAACTACTGTAATGAATGATATAAAATTGATAAAATATAGTTAATGGAAAATAAACAAGCATGCAATAATATGAAACCCTAAGTAAGAGCTCCTAGAGAGTGACTAAAGTGATTTCTGAGTGATCTGGAAGTAATTTGGGTAGGTGAATAGTTGAAACGGACTAGAAGTAGCATTTTAAAACCCCACTGTAGGTTCTGAGACCTGATAATTTATCAGACATAAGTGCACATGGGAGGGAAGGAGCATTTAGGAGATAATGAATATATCTAGGAACTAGTGTCCACCCTGATGCTTAGGTTCTGATCTTGTTTGTGCATGAGGAGATTCGTTGTTGATCTCTATTTGTCACTCTATATTTGTTCCACTATTGTTGTTCACAAGTGTAGCCTGTAAAATAGACACTTAACTATGCATACCCACAAACCACATAGAATCTAAAAATAAAGATGCAAAATGTAGAGTTGGAATGATCTCAGATGTCACCCGAAGAGTGAAATTAGTACCAAGTGATGCACTACATTTCAGAATCTATGTATTTCTTTTGTGAAAGTGTGTTTTATGATGTCCTAGGATGTCCTTGTGTAATTTGCACAATGATAGTGGGCCAGATCTAGAATATAGAAAATGTATAGAATGTGTGAGATGTAAAAGAGGAACTTCCCCCTCCTATGTTGTGTATGTATAATGATGTATCCCTTGTCCCTTGTATGGATGTGCTAGATGTGTCCTTGTAATGTTCTTTATGCATTTGGATACAATATTAGGTGATAGTATGTAATGTTTAGCGTTTGGATCCTTATTTGAAAGATATAACTATAACTATAACTATAACTATATATATATATGATTCCCTTGTTTGAATTTCATAATTAAAAAATTGGAATGTTGACCCAAAAGTATTAAATATGCCCAAGAAGTAAAAGAGGCCCAAAAGGGTGAGAAACTGGTAGAAAGGGTCAGGAGCTCCCAGGAGGGATAGGAGTGTGTGAGCGCTAGTGTCCTAACTGGGAGGTAGTGCTTGATGTCATAAAATCTAAATCACTCAAATACTGATAGGGTTATAGGGCGTGTAAATTCAATAAAATTATAAAAACAAAGTAAAATCCTTAAAAGACATTATCAATTACTAGTTTTCTCACTTAGGAATTATGTATATATCAGTATGCTAAAGGAGATAGAAATTTACCCAAGTGCATAGATTTATGTCTTCATAAATAAAGGAAGAATATATAACCTCAATTTTAAAGTAGAACTCAAACTTAGAGATATTAAAGACTTTTTGTAAGAAGTCATGTGATAAGAAGCACCAGAATATATAACCGAACTATCGACATGAATTGACTGATACCTCCCAATAACATTAAGTTCTTTTCCATGCTCATTTAAAGGAGGTGGATTAGAGATAGATGTTTCGTGTTTCTTGAGTGCACCCTCTAAGGCTTGCATTTTATTATAAAAACTATATTCTTCATGACCATTACCCCCCACAAAAAGAGCATAAAAGTATAGACTTATTCTTGGATTTAGAAGACTCTTTAGGTTAGAGTTGTTTTCTTTGGGTTTAAGAGAATTTTGAGATGGAGAAATGAACTTATATTTACCTTTTGGTTTTTATTTTCCCTTAGAATTAAATGCTACTAATTCCTTGTGAGAGGTGGAAGACTCGAGATTAGACATTTTGGATTCCTCCCTAGTAATTCTTTCACAAAATATTTCTAAGGTAGGCATTTGGAATGTGTCACCTAAGGTGTCCATGCTAGAGAAAAAGGTAGAAGCAAAGATTTGGAATGGACCTCTCAACTTGGATAGAATTAGGTAAACACACTATTCATCTTTCCTATCTCTTTCACACCCTTTAATTTTGTCAATAAGTGCTTGAACCTAGTAATATAGTCTATAATTGATGGAAAATCTTTAGGACTAAAAGAGGTGATCACTATTTCAAGTTGCATGGCTATCATGTGATCCACCTTACCAAATAAGTTCTCCAATTTATCCAATATTTCAAAAAGAGAGTCAAAATTTTACAAATGAAACAAAATAATAACACTTACATAAGTTACTATCAAACGCATGCACTCATCAAATTTGCATTGGTACTAAAATTTCTCATATTCTCTAGTGAAGACAGGTTATTTTGTAGAAATTAAATCCCATAATACTTTACGTTTACTTATTATTTCCATTCTTGGTTTCCATGTGTGGTAATTATGTGTTTTTAATGGCTCAATTTGATCTAATACAGAAGAAGATAAAGACGTCATTCTCAAAAAACACCAAATAGCAAAAGAATGTAGGAAACATAGAATGCAAGATGCCCCTCCCCCCCAATTTGGAACTTTATAATTGAGTGTGTGTTACAATAATGACACTTTATAATTTTAGGCTGTTTCTCAAAATAAATGGTTCCAATTGAAAAAACACAAAACATAAACACTTTTTTTAAAAATGGCACTCGCTTTTGAGTTGCCTATCAAAAGTGACAAGCTTTTTACTTTGTGTTTTACTATTTATTTAAAAAATAATTAAATGCCTTTTACCTTCACTACACAAATAAAAACTAAGGGTGCTAGACTTAAGCATCTACTAGTATGAATCACAAGCGTAAGATCTCATATGACCAAGGGCTAAGAATTTTTATGAGTCCTCCTCTTTGCAAATATTATGTTGCACTTATTTCTATTTTGAGCTATGTTTTTTATTCCCAATAAAGTCACATCAAATTACCTCTTCTAGAAACACTTCCTATTTCTGGACTGTGGAAAAAATGACTTGTTGCGCCCAAAAATAACAACCCTCGATCATTCAAATCTACAGGGCCCGAACAAAAAAATCTATATGCACAAACAAAATAATAAATGTGTCCAATGTAAAAAAACTTGATCTTCGCTAACTAGGAACTCTGTAAAATGAACGAAAAAACCAAGGAAGAACCCAAAAATCATTTCTTGGACCCTATTTCTCACCAGTGCGGATTTCCAAGCAAATCTGTACTTCTGTCTCTCCATGTGTTCACCTTTATAAAACCCAAAAAAACTCAAAAAAATATCCCCTTTAATGGCTCAGTTTATAGTCAATTTTGGGGTTCTTCTACCTTCTAAATCCAATGGAGCCCTCCATTTTGTGTAAAAATGCACGCTGTAATAGAATACTAATAAATTATGAATATATAAATATTAAAAAAATTCGCTTGCAAAATAAAACTTACAATAATCAAATCGTTCCAAGCCAAAAATAACTCATATGCTAATAAAACATCACACTCAATAAGCTAAAAGTAATTCACCAGAATAACTTTATAAAAACCTTTACAAAAAGGAAAAACAACATCATATATTATTATGAAACTCTATGTAGTACAATGAGAATAGGAACTTCTTATATAGGCAAGGAAGGTCAATCTAAGAACTAGTCAAGGTCATAGATCAAGCCATAAATCAATGAAAGAACTAGACAACAAAGAACTAGTCAAGAGAATCTATCTAGGAAAGAACTAGATAACAAAGAACTAGTCAAGACCATAGATCAAGGACAGAACTATACCTAAAAACTCGATAATATCATCATAATATCAAAATAAGATAAAGAAATATCCACATATAAATTAGTGAAGATAAATAAAACAGAAGGTAATTAAAGTATCTAGGTGAGCTTGAGATAAGGTAGACAACTTACTCTAACAGTGAGCGTCATTTTGAAGCAAGTCATCGTATTACAAATACAGAACTCTGCACTCCACACGCTTTCAGTTAATTAACAAGCTTTTTCATTATACGCCTAAAAATTAACACATGATTCCTAGATGCACACGACCTCCCGAGGTCATGCCGAGACATCCAGAGTGTGCTAGATTGTAGGAATATTGATGGGAAACTATAGGAGAATCATGGACTAAGATCGAGTAGTGTGAGTTCCTAGTAGATGAATTGGCCAAAGGGAAATTAGAGGTTATGTATGGGTAGCGTAAGTTCCCTATTGTTTTTTTGTTTTATTTAATTGAATAATAAACTATGTTGAGACGTTTTTTTTAGATAACTAAGAAAAGTAAATGTATATTAATTAAAAGATAAGTGTGTTTTAATCTCTTAACTTGCTAAATTCATTCCCAATTAATTAGCCAAAACAAAATAAGAAATCTAATTTATTTGTTCGAAAGGAAATGAAATAAAAGGGATTAACTAAACAAAATTAATATCTACCTTTCACTAATTAATTAAAATAAATCTAGTCTACAGACACAGACAAATTTCTTCTAAATTAATTAAATGCTTCTATGTTAAAATAAAATAAAACAAAAAGGGAATATCTAGATGTGGCTATTCCTCTGTTGTAGATAAATGAATCCTAATCTAATTTAGACATAGGTTCTTTCCAATTTGTAAATGTGGACTATTTATTTCTTCTAATGCTTCACCTCATATTCACAAGGAGAAATGAAGCTTCTCGGAAGTAATTTCTTTCCCTAAAACTTCCCCGGTAAAACACTAAAACTCGGTGGAAGCTTTTAATGAGAAGAAATGCAACAGGATGCACAGGCATGTAGAAGCTTCCTCAAGCTTCTTTCCCTTAAAAATCCATGAGGATAAGCAGGGATAAAACTCTCATTGAAATTTTTGTTCATGTGTGTATTTATATCCAACTAATAAATGAAAAGAAAGCTATGTGTGTTGTTAATTAAAGAAATGAAGAAGTATGCACACGATAAATTCCTCCAAATCCTTTCCCAGATAAATCCACAAAGATAATATGTGAATGAATTATCAATGAAAACTATTTACACTGAATACTTGTTAATTCTACCTTCCAAAAACAAGCTATTGATTTGATGAAGAAATATAAACTCTAAATTAAAAATAAAGCTATAAAGAATTAAATTCAGGGTTCATTTTAAGAGACCTCTTGGAAATCGGAGGTGGAGAATACCTGGCGAATATCCCCGAAACCGGTTTCGCGGGAAGGCAAATTTTTTGGGGGTTGTATGAAAAAATTTCGCCTGATTGTCAAGTGCTGCAACAGAAGGTTACAGACGTGCGATGGGATATTTTGCTATCGCGCGTCAAAAAAAAGCATTGACGCGCGACAGCAAAATATCCCGTCGCGCGTCTGCAGCCTCCGACCTCTGCTTTCTCATCAAAAAATCTCTGTGTCGTGCATCAACAAACTCTTTGTCGTGCGTCTGCTATGCGTCAATATTTGTTGTACCTCCTTGTCACGGGTCAACTATCCGTCAAGGTCACGCGTCAACAAATAACCCTCAGTGACGCGCGTCAACAGACCTTAGTGATGCACGTCATTACGGTTGTTGACGCGCGTCACTGAGGTTTGTTGACGCGTGTCACTGAGGTCTATGACGTGCGTCAACAGACCTTAGTGACGCACGTCATTACGGTTGTTGATGCGCGTCACTGAGGTCTGTTGACGCACGTCAATGCATTGTTTTGACGCGCGATAGCAAATATCCTGTCACGCGTCTGCAGCCTCTGCCCTCTTCTTGCTCATCGAAAAAATCTCCATGTCACTCGTCAACAAACTCTTTGTCATGCGTCTACTATGAGTCAATATCTGTAGTATCTCCTTGTCTGCAAACCCTCCTTGTCGCACGTCAATAACTTGCCCCCTTGTCGTGCGTCTATAATACGGGATATATCATATTGTTGAAAAATGTGAAGTAGAAGTGTTCTACCTGGCGAATAATCTAGGTTTATATAGGGGATATTTTTCAAGGGTAGGTGAAGCTAACCCCTAAAAAAAATTAAAGTGTAATTTTTAGGCGAATAGGTCACTGACCCGTGCCAAAAAATTCGCCTTTTCAAAATTTTCAAAAATGGAATATTCGCCATATTACGAATATTTGCCACTAAAATTTTCCCTGATTAAATTACATCCCCAATGTAGAAATGTAGAACTATTACAGTATCCAGAGGTGGTTGTTATTTTCTTGATCCCCTTAGCTTATTTTCTAGTCATGAATCCAAATAGTGTAAGGAGTTGTGTTGGTTGGTATGTAGAAGAAGTTGTATAGATGTTGGAGTGGACTGGTTGCAAGCTAGTTGGTCTCAAATGGAGGAAAGGAAGTAACAAGGAAAAGCTCTAAGTTGTTTGTGTGCTTCTTACAAATATTTTGGCAGAGTAACGGTGCAATAAAATTCAATGGACTCCAACCAATGCTTATGGGAAAATATTATTTTTTATAGAAATTTGGCAGGGAAATGGTCCAACACATGTGGAAACCAAGAAGTACCAAATCATCATAGGAAGGGGTAGTTAACTTACTAAGAATAGTAAGTAAATAAGAGGAAGTTCATACACATCCATCAAGCTTAAAAAGAGCTAATTTGGTCAAGAAACATGCGGGAAAATGACTTGGAAGCAAGCAACACACATACAAAATATGTTGTTTGAGTCTCATATTTAAGTACACGAAACCACCGGTCTTTGTAGACTGGAAGTTACATAACAGATGTGGTGGTTGTGTAACCACTGCTCAAGGCAGACCAACACGTAACCACAAGGTGATTACGCAAATGGCACGATGATTACGTAACTTAAAGGAAAAATGCTAAAGAAACGGGGACAAAAATTGTTTCTGCATGTAAGTCTAGGAAACTAATAAGCAAAGAAAACTATGTCACTTGGGCAAGAAAAAAGCAAAGAAATGGGACCTGGGATTCATCATTTATGCTGGAAATGAAATTTATCATCATTGGATATTTTTAATGTTCCAACAATGTAGTACCATGAAATTTTGGGTGCGTACATATTGCCCCCCATTAGAATCATTTCAGATGAAGAGGTGTAAACCGTGAAGTCCGAGTATGGCACTCCCAAACAAGAAAGTTAGAAGGTATACCTTACATTCCCATGTCTTGAAATTACACAAATCCAAGCTTCCTACCACGTGCGAGAGAAAACAAGAATCAAGTGCAAATAAAACCATAATCAACAAAACATTTTAAAATAAAATGAAAAAGACTACTTACCATATCCATGGGGATAAGAAAAATACCTACGCCAGCATTCCCACCCTAGAAAACACACACTCAAAACAATATTAGAAAAGACACTATATATATCAAAATTACTATTTATAGAAATCATTTGCACTTACCCATTTGGTGAATTTTATAGCTATGGATTACCTGTGACTGTTACACATGATATATTCAAATCGACGAGCACTTTAAGATGATGGGAGCGCAACCAAAGGTAGGAGTTGTGGGTCAAGATCAGGTTAGTTATCTACATTTGTTCATTTTTACACTAAAATGTAGGAATTGATCAAAATTAGCCTTATGGGGTGTAATGTTTCATAAATTTATAGTGAAAATGACCACAAAGGGGGTGTCACATAGGATTTATCCTTTGTTTTATTCAATTTTGTGTATTTTTCTTTATTTTTTATTTTTTATCCATTAGGGTATGGCCTGCATTTTGTGGGAGGAACCACCATGGCAATTACGCAACCACTGATTTTCTTAAAGCGGAAGTCATGTAACTACCATGGAGGCTACGCAATTACCACTTAGGAAAGTGATGAATGTGTAATCGCCACTCTGTTAAAAGCAGAATTTACGTAACCGTCAATGAAATTTATAGATTTTGACTATGTATCATTTTTTTTTCTTGTGTTTTTAATGCTTTTGTGAGATTATTATGCATTTACACAATTCTAACTTGCTCATTTCTTGTTGCTTATGAATGCAGTGGAAGTATATTAGATGGACCACCTGTGAGATCGATTAGTTTCCTCAGATTTTGGAGAGTTGATTCAGGGGGATAGGGACTTACTACAGAGGGTTGATTTTTAGAGGATTTTATAGTCATGATTGGTTATGCCCACTAGTCACTTACCATGCGACCTACTGACTTATTTAGATACAAACTATAACACTTTTTAGCTACTGAGGGTTATAGGTGAGTGGTCCATTACCTTGGAGGATTCCTACCATATTTTGGAAGTTCCTGTCACTGGTAGGAAGTTATTATTGACATCTTCTATCTCAATAGCTCAGAATCGCAATTGGGATACCTATTTGGGGGATGCACATGCACTTGATACTAGTGTCAAGCAGGTTGTTAGACTAATTTAGTTGACTCTACACTTATTTCTACTCTACGCAAGGCCATCATTGGTATCTTGGCCTCGCGTCTAATTGGGGATAAGGCCAGGGACAAGTTCTTATATTGTTAGGCCTTGATAGTACAAATTATTGAGTTGTACGACAAGGTCTACACCTGGGGGTAGACATATTGGGAACTACTTACCATCACTTCTGTTAGACTGAAGATTAAGTCCCTCAATCACCCTACACTATTTATGAGTTGGGTCGATGAGAGGATTATTCCCTATCAAAGGGGAATCGGGATAACAGTTAAAGAAACCAAATGGGTTGAAATGGCTCCACTCAAGGGCCCATATCAATTGTTTTCTACACTCACCATGAAAGATATGATTGTGCAACCATATCATAATATGGCCAACATATGGAGTAAGGATATTATCATTATGACTACATGTAGTACCATAGTTTAGTTGGTTGACTGAACTAGCTAGGAAGAGACTCATCCAGTCCCCAGTTTACAGGATTACCCTATGCAGATGCACTCGTAGTGGTTCCTATGGTGTACAAACACGTTTGAGAGTCGAGATATTCCCAGAGGAGAAATTTAGAGTGGATATTTGTTACCCTAGGGATTCCCATTGGTACACCATAGGTTGCACTAGATCCTGGTACCAAGGCAACAGTTAGGTTGAGGAAAATAATTCAGATTGAGGTAGGCCCAAAAAATAGTGGAGAGAAGGAGGAGGAGGCTGAGAAAGATTCGAACTCAGAGGAGAAGAGTGACCCAGAGTGGGAGGCCACTGGAGAGGCCTTAGCAGCTGTCATAGATGAGGAGGATGTAGATTAGGAGATGATACACATGAAAGAGGACCTGACCATAGGAGGCAGGGATGAGGAGTCAGTCCATCCACAACTGAAGGGAAATGAGGATATTAGAGCAGAGGAGGTACCTTTACTAGCTCCTGCACCAAAACCAACTATTGACCTAAGTTGGATGCCCAAGGATCCGAGTGAGTGTGAAACTCTTTTCTTGACTTTACTTTCTAGACTAGATTATTAGCAAACTATCTACTATCTCTCTTTTTAAAAAATTTATAACTCACCTTTGTGTACTAGCGTTTTGCAGCTAATACACATGGATGGTGAGATCTCATTCGACAGATTCTCCTTGACACATTTTTTATCCCCACGAGGATGACATGGGAGTAGCTTCTTGCAGACATAGGACATCCATTAATGGATGGATGTCCATAGTAACATGCTCACGCCAACATGGTATCCAACAGAGGCCATGACTCAGATGATGAATGACCTTTCTACATACGATGAGATTGAGAGGAAACAATGGTGAGAGCATACACACATTAGAGCTACTACTACTGGTAGATCACCTTCCCTGACACATGGACATTCTCACGCAAATTCTCATAGATCGGCACACAAAGGCTCCCATGCTACACCTAGCCATTCTCATCATAGGAGCCACAACAAGAGCCCTCACCCTGCACCCTCACAGGGATCTCAAAGAGAGGGATAAGCCATGGTCCTTTATTTTTTTAGAACATTTTTGTGTATATATCATTTTTTTGTATTTTTGGCTCATATATGAGTTTTTTGACCACACTCGCTAGAGTGTGACGACATTGTACATGAAAACTAGACATTATTATATACACATAAATGGACATCCTTTTTTCTAAAATTATTTGTAAGAGTTTCCTTGGTCGTGATTTATCCCATCTATGTACTCTTAGATAGTTAGAATTTCTGATGCGTTTTTATGATTTATTGATGCTAGGGATGATTATGTAATGTGATGGACATAATGATTTTATATATGATTATTCATATGATAACAAGTTGTAACTTAGATACTTTGATTTTCAAGAAATATTGATCATTTCTCTTTTATTGGAAAAATGTGATGAATGTGGAATGATGAAAATATGAACTCACTCCATTCTTAATTCCACGCAAATAGTAATATGTGAGGGCTCATCACCGAGAGCCAAGAAGGACATGAATTATATGACTTGAAGAATGTAAATGTGAATGATGATCAAGAGAAAAAACTTTGACAAAGACCCAACTAGAAACTTGTAACCCATCCTTAATCAAGATCAACTAACCAGTTTAGAATGAATTTTTCTTTCGATTTCATCTAGACTTAGATTCATGGATGGCCTATTAATTAATAAATTCTGGTTTTTAGAAATAATTCTCTCTTTAACATACACATCTAGTTTATTTTCATGGCAATTTTAATGAAGCACTTTCATTTGTTTTCTTATTTACAGCTTGTGATATCTTATTGGGACCCCATACGTTTTGTCCTAGGCTACTAGTAAGAATCATGGACTCATCAGCAAGGACAACACATATGCGAGTAAGGTCACTTTCCTCTTTTCCCAACCTCATGCTACTGGTAAGAATCATGAGCTCATCACCAAAGATTGGTAAGTCTGAGAAGTGTAATGTTATTTGCAAATACAATATTTTTTTTGTATTATTTATTTATCTATTTTTTTTATTTGACTTTGAATTGAATTTAGATTGTGCTTTTAGGACGGAACATATGCCCCTAGCTTCAACCCCACACAACCAGTAAAATGTGAGGGCTCTGTAAGCACCCTAATTTCACATCCTTCCTAAATCAATTAATTCCCCTACCTCATTTCCCACAAAAATACATTTCAAATTAATCAAATATGATTAATTATCCATTTTAAATCAAAAAAATAACCCAATCCTCACCAAATGTCATTATTCTCCATGTTTTTCTACTATTAAATTAAAAATTCAAAATCAAATCCTCACCCACTCTTTGTGGTCCCCACTCACCTAAAATCCTCCACTTATGAATTAAAAATCCAAAATCAAATCCTCACCCATTCTTCGTGGTCCCCACTCACCGAATTTTGCCCAAATTTTCAAACCATGATTACTTAAATTAATGTAAGTTAAGCATTTCTCCGGGCTATAAATGTATCCTTACCCCTCCCCTCTAGAAACACAGAGAATAAGCTTAAATGCCCTATCTAAATTCTTGTATCCTTTGAGGAAAGAACATCCTTCTTCTTCATCGTAATGCCCAAATAGCCTCATTCTGAAGCACCCCAAATCCATAATCCTTTTTCCCATCTGGTTCAAAGTAAGTGGATCATTGTTAAAGGAAGGCATTGCTCTGTCTTGAAGAAAAGAACCTACATATCATGCAATCGGGGCTCAATCCATGTTTCCTAGCCCAATATGAGGTTTGCTACGGAACGCGAAGGAGGAGGTATGATCGTTGGTATTTTACTCCCTTGTAAGTAGTGAATTTTTCCTAGTTTGTAGGCTCACCACCAAATGTTGAAATAGGTGAACAAATATTCTGGGTGAATTATCTTAGAATGTTTTTGTCATTGAGAGATATTTTTAGGGAAATATTTGTCATAAAGAAGATTCTAAAGAAACTATGGGAAAGAAGAATCCAAATTGTAAGATATCATGAAGAGAACTAAGTATACAAGTCCTTGTAGAGTTACTGTCAAGATTTTATCGCATGAACTACAATGACAACATAGATTGAGTAATTTGAGGAATTGAAATGAATATTAAAGAGGTATGATTTGATATATTTTCCAATGTTTGAAAGCTTCAAAGCAACTTGAAAAGTAAGTTTCCATTTTATAATTTGAACAAGATGACAATGCAGTGACAAAAGCAGTATGAATACAATAATGTACAATATGAAAATGCAGGTGATTATGTATAGAAGTCTTTTAGATAAAAGTGAGTTGAAGGATATCAAACTCCTCACCCCCCAAGGTACACACATGATAATAAGGATTATTGAAGTTTCCATTTTCTTCACAAGGGCCTACTACCTTGGGTTTAAACTTACAACCCTTGACCATTATCATACTTATCTGAACATTTAGTTTTGGTGTATAACAATCTATTTGAAAGGGGCCTTTATAAACCTTTTTGTCACATTCTCGATATATCATGTTAATGTGAGTGTGATAACAATTTTCATCTTTGTTCCCTATACAGGGAGTAATGATTACATTTGAATTTTTTTGTGTTATGGGATCGCGTCTCATGGACATGATAAGCTTGGTTTTTGACATTTTTGTGTCTAGACCAAGGTTCGGAATGGAAGAATCCCTAGAGATGGATTCGATTGCCATCATTTTTTTTCAAAATCCTCTTATTTTACTATTTGTATTGCATTTATGCCTAGACTAAGATTGTCAGAAGGAAAAGAGGCTATGCCAAGGATATCACCAACTCCTTGCGGTTTAAACGGGAGGAAGATCGTCTCATCACTCTTTAAGAGTTTCAGGATCTCCGTTGTAGTTTTGGTGGACATGGTTTCCATGGATATTGATTTACCCTTATCAGTATTCACTACTTCGAACATTTTTGGGTTGTCAACTTCAAATTTCAGAACATTAGGGGTGGTCGCGACCAATTCTTTTGATGGAAGTGGTTTGTATAACTAATTCATCAAGAACTCATATTCTAAATGGACCCTTGGTTCAACTTCTAACTCAAATAATCCCAAAATATTTGCACTATTGTTCAAGCCATGGTTATAGGCTACTTCAGAGTTATCAGAAGTTGAGGCCTCATGGTTGTTATTCCCAACAACCCTTGTTTATGTTTAGAGGATCAACTTTACCATCCTCAGGACATTTAGAGAACGGATCCTGATAAATTCTTATGCTTACATTCTAAGGTGCAACAGGTCCTGTATAACTCAATTGCGAGGTTATTTCAGGATTTTCTAAGAAAATGTCTAGAAAGAGCTTCCTTTGATTCTCGAGGACTCTTTTAGGAACTTGTTGCCATCCTTACTAGTTCTAGCATCATGACCAATCACATGGTGAAAACTGCAATACAGGTTAATATCGTAGTCTCTTAGTCTTTGGTTTTAATTCTTTTGTTGATTATAACCTCATTTGTAGTTTTCAAATTTTTTGTTATAACCGTAATTTGTTTCTCCTTGGCCGTAATTTTGTACTGGTTCGGGCCTTGGGTTTGAGCCTGTTGAGGAGGGGGGCAGTTGACATCAACCATGTTGATGGAGGAAACAGAATTAGGTACTCTTTGATTTCGTGAGTTATTGTTGTTATTGTAAGTGTCACCATTGTTTGTAAAGTCGACATTCTTTACTTGATTGGTAACACCATTCGTGGTAGCACTGTGATTGCAATTCAAGACCTTGGGCTCTTGGCTATTGGCTTCGTTGTTTTGATGGTTTGTGTTGTTTTGATTGGAAGTTACCAATTTCCTATTGAGACTGTAATTCTTACGTCTGCTGTCAATAGCGGTTTGGTCAATTCAGAGTGCACATTCCAACACTTCCTCGCAACTACAAAAAGGAAAATTTTTGACTTCTTATTAGGTCTCTCAATTGAGAGATTGAAGAAAGAGATCACAAAGTTCCATTTGGTCGATGTTAGGTGCACTAGTAGAGGAATAAATAACTTGATGTCATCTTTGAATGAAATGTGTTGCAGATTCATTTTTTTCTTTCCTAATATGTAGAAACTCCCTAATCCCAGTACACAACAACGTGTTCATGTAAAATTATCTAATGAAATCAGAAACAAGTTGTTTAAATAAATGTATAGAAGATTCCAAAATCTAATAGTACCAATCTAACACAATTCCCTCAAGTGTCTTTGGAAATATCTTAGTTACTACAACATCCCAAGGAAGCAATCCCCTAATAGAAGTAACATAGGCCTTGATATGATTGTTTAGGTCTCCTTCTCCCTTAAATTTAGGAAGATCAAGCAATGGGCATGGAATCATGAACCCCGTATAGTAAATTCAAGGGGTTCTTTCAAATACTTGGCATAAGTACCCATTGTGTAAGATTCCACCATCGAAGCTCCCTAGGGAGGAGCTGGAGGAGGAGGAGAGGATAGGTTGTATTGTAGGTGTTGGCCAAAACATATGTAGCTCCTTGATATGGCATATAAGGTGTAGGGAAAGTGTATACGTCCATATGAGGTGATTTTGAGTACATATGCAAGTAGGGAGAAACTACACTAGGATATGGGCTAGTAGGCCTGAAACTAGGGAACACCACATTCTTAAAAGAATGGCATTTGAGAGTGCATTTCCGGCCAGCCCTTACATGAGATAAGTGTGATACAAATGAGGACCCATCCCTAATGTGTCAAATCCTATGAGGAGATCACCCAGATTTGATTAGACTATATAACCTTGTTGCATAGGATTTTGCATTGGTAGGAGTGTATCTCTTATTGTCAACAAGATAGCCCATGTTATTCCCTACTTCATAAGTAGGTGGTGAAGTTTGTACACTCTCTAGTTCTCTAATTCCCCCCACTAAAGTAGAAATAACATCACGGGGTGAAGATCGAGTCTATTATTTGCGTGTCTGTGTTGTAGGGTTTGGTTGGGAGGACACGTGATACCTTTTTATGATTTGTTTGATGTTGTCATTCTTGTCTTCCTTGAAAATGGGAATCTCAGGATAGGTAGTTGATGCATTATCATTTGTTATGTAGATTATTATTTACCCTTTTATTTATTTATTATGATAATTCTTACACTTGTGTTATCCCTACACTTGTTAGGTTAGCTTGCTTAAGTGTACTAGTTGTGTGGAGTTATCTTACTGGTTGTGTTGAGTTAGCTTCTTAGTTATGTGAAGTGAGTTTACTAATATTTTGGAGTTAACTTAACTACTAGTATCAGTTAGTGGGAGTTCTTCACCAATGATGTAGGTAGTCGTTGCAATTCCCTCCTATATGTACATCTTTCTTATTGAGTAATTCAAGTCATTGTATTGTAATGTATTGAGCATTATGGATTATGATGGATTTCCATATATGGTATTTTAGTTATTTTGTTTTCCATATCTAATGTGGTGTGCTATTATCATTTGAGATCATGGCTTGGAACAATCTTCCTATCGTTCCATTCATGGTATCAGAGCAGGAGATTGTTATTCACATTCGTCTATAAGTTTTATTTTACAAATAAATTATTTGTATATTCATATATTTGGGATTTGGTCATATTTTGTTGTTGTATGCGGTTTTATGCAAAATAGAGGCTTCCATTGGATCCAAAAGGTGGCAAAACCCTAAGATCAATTCTAAACTCGACCATTTCTACAGGCAGTCATTTTTTTGGTTCTGCGTTAGTAAGAAAGGAATGCAGGAAAGTAGTTTCTAGGTTTTGTCTAGTTTATCGAGATATATTGTGGGTTTTTTCTATTGTCATACAACGTTTTAAGATTGCATGTGAGAAGCAAATAGATTCTTTCCCTTTTTTTGGCAGGGGTCCATGGGTTGTTGCACATGAGTTACTATCTATGCGATGCTTTGGTTAAGTACATCAAATCTTGCACCCCTTGTTTAATTTCCAAACAAACTGATAAGAAACAAGGATTATATACTCCATTGCCAATACTAACCAAGCATTGGGCCTCCAACTCAATGGAATTCCTCTTAGGTTTTCCAACATCAAAACATGGAAATGATTGTATTTTTGTTGTAGTTGATTGATATTCTAAAATGGATATAATGATTTCTTGTGAGAAAAATATTTCTACTGAAGACAATGCTAAAATATATTTTATTCATGTATGGATGATCTTTGGGTTTCCCAAGTCTATTGTTTTTGATAGGGACAATAAGTTCTTGGGCATCTTTTAGCCCACCTTATGGGGAATGATGGACACTAAGTTGATGAAATCCATGGCCTTCCACCCACAAGCTGGTGGAAAGACAAAGGTGGTGAACCACATGATTATCTGCATGCTTCGTATATATCACTCCAAACACCCACATACAAGGGATAAGGCCCTTCCCTACATACAACGTGGATATAATTAGGCTTTGCATAGCTCCACCAAACACGATCCATTTCAATTTTGTTAAGGATTCTAAACTATGACACCTATTGATGTATGCATTCTGGTACATACAATGTAATACACATATAAGAAAAAAACTAAAATAGAAAAGGAAATAAGGTTCGTTAAAAAAATTCAATACACTCAAAAACAATTCCACAATATTTTAAAGAATATGAATGAAAAGTATAAACAATGCCATGATCAACACAGGGTTCTAAATCATTTCAAGGTCATTGAAAAGGTCTTGTTCCGTCTTCAGAAGAAAAGAATTACAGGTTCGCACAGGAAAAATTGACCTCTATGGTATAGTCCTTATCCTATCACCAAAACAGTAGGAGAAAATGCTTTCGAGTTGAATCTTCCACCCGACATTGATCTACATCCTATATTTAATGTTGACCTTATCAAACCATATCACCCACCTCTATTGGATAGTTCAGTCATAACAGAATAGTTAGAAATATCTGCACTCAACCCCGAAAGCTTTTATCCAGTTGAAGAAGATCAAGTTGTGGACACTTGGACCAAGACCACTAGATCATGTCCTATTCAGCTCTATCAGGTGATAAAGGAAGGAAACCTAAGTTAGCAAGGTGGGCCTCTCACTGATTACCAGATCAAAAAATAGTTTCCACACTTTATGGGACTCCTTTGCGTAATAGGGAGCATTGCTTTCGAAGAAGTGATGAATAATCGAAAAAGCAATCCAGCAAAAAATTCTAATGGGGAAAATTTTGGGAGTCATAACTTCTACACTATAGCTCTGATTTACTCCATTCAAAAGGCATAAATTTTTTTAGAATGCATAAAAATGGTGAATGAGTATAGAGCACCATTTAGTAAAGTTTGACCCCTGAAATCTAATTATAAAGGCCTCAAAATGTAATTTTTTAGTGTTGTCTAAAAATAGTAATATCGCGAAAGTTTCACATATATCATTCGTACAAGATGAACCACCTCATCTCCCTTGATATTTGTGACCTTACACATTGTTATACCTTTATCTTCATATTTCCATAATTAGGTATATAAGTATATGTAACCTGAAAGGGAAGGACACACATGTCCTTGTACAAATAACTATTGTAATCTTGAACTTCTGAATAATATACATCTATTTTCAGAGATAAATTTACTATTTACATTTGTTAGAATTTTTATCATGCCCTTTAATTTCAAAACCCCCAAGTTTTGGATCATCATCTCTCCAATTTCAACTCAAAACTCAATGTGCGACATTTCTTTGCGAAGTCAATTGACATAAGTTCTCTTGGTGACTAATCAATTCTTGTTCATGACTTTGGAGAATTGTAGATGGTCTTCATCCCAATATTTTTGTGCAACTTCCTTTTTGATTTTAGTAGTCTTTTCATACTCAGGAATTTATAGTAGCTCTTCAATGTGTTTAGGGGTGACTAAGAGGATGGGCCCATTATTGCTAATAAAAACACCTCTTTTTTCAGGGTCATAATGTTCCACACAAGCCATGATAAGATCAAGGCATTGAAGCTACTTCATGAGGTAAATCTCTATGGTACAAGAGTTGGGAAAATACCATGTGACCCTCGGTCCGCGTTCTGCCACAAAATTGACCCATATTGAAATGCCCAAGGTTTGTGTCAGTTATGTCCAGTCATAATACAAAATGACTACGGACGTGTGCAATACACCTTGAAATTCATATTTTAATGTTGATTTGTTGGATTTTTACATTTTTATGGAATAGAGGGGAAATATAAACAATGAAAACAAAGTTTTTGGTGTCAGGTCCGAGTCCACCAAAAAAGAAAAAAAATGAGATTTTATTAAATTTACGTTTTTACAATATAAACATTATCTCATTTTTTTTATGTTTACATTGGTATAATGTCTCACATGTCTTGGTTGCAAAATTATCTCTCCAGTTTAGGCCTAATCACCCTAAACATCACATACATTAACAGTCAATGCTAAATACAATTTTTTAACTTTTGTTATCTAAAAATAGTGGTGGTGCAATGGTGGGGGCCAAAATTAGTGTGGCAGAGGTCTCCGGTTCAATTTTTATGACCTGGATAGGTGCAACGGTTTAGGCCATATATCCACTTTCTCACTATGTTGAACATATACAATTTTGGTAATCCTATGCATTTTCTCATACTATCACCTTAACTTTTGTGTGTGATCATCATGTGTTATTTTATGAGCATTATTCTCCGAATTGAGTTCTTGATTCTATCTTACGTAGGATTCACATTTCAGCCTTCCTCTTTATGTGTTTTTTCTTACATATCATGCTTTATCTGTAACAACTCTTTTTCAAATATAATTTCTTTTTATTTAGTAACATCTATTCTCGTAGTTCCTTCTCTCAATTGATAAAATTATTTCTTTCAAGGGAAAAATATTAGGATCGAAACACATATGAGCAATAAAACAGAATTAAAATAGAAATAAGATAAGCATACAATCACAGGATAAACCCAATATTGAACGTGGTTCACCCAATGTGGGCTACATCCACCAGAAACAAGCTAGCCTTTTCCTTTATTCAGTCCAGACGAATACAATACAATTCTCTATTTTTCATATTCTAATGAGTAAATCCATGCACACATATATAACTTGTGCACCTCTTTGAAAAAGTCATCTTCAACCACAAGAAACCTAATTATAGCATGCTTATAAATAAGACATGCATATAAATAAAATAAACATGAAAAATAACAACTCCCATCTATTAATAAGACAATGCTATTTTTACAAACATAAAATAACAACTCCTGTCTATTAATAAGACAATGCTATTTTTATCCATGGACATGCTTCCTCCTAAAATCAAGGAAAAAGAAAACTGCCACTTTATCTTATAGTTAGACTCCACATCTTCAGCAATCTCCCACTTGGAGACTAACTGCTCCAAACCATTGTTGTAGTTCATCCTCAGACTCTTCTCTAAATCGTTTCTCTTCTTCAAGATCAATATTGAAAACCTATCGAAGCCAAACAACCTTCCAGATTTTCTTTTGTCACAGCCTTTGTCAACATATCAACATGATTATGACTTGTATGGATGTTCTCCAACATCAATTGTCCATCCTCCAAAACTGATCTAATGAAGTGATACCTGAGTTGTATATGTTTGGTTATCAAATGGAATGTTGAGTTCTTGGAAAGATGAATTGCACTCTGGCTATCACTGAATAACATGTAATCCTCTTGCTTCTTTCACAAATCTTCCATGAACCACTGCATCCATATCATCTCCTTGCTTGCTTTTGTAGCAGCAACATACTTTTCCTCTGTAGTAGACAAGGCAACAATCTTATGTAATTTAGAAATCCAACTAACTGCCGTGCCACCAATAGTGAATACATAACTTGTGGTGCTCCTCCTACCATCCAAATCTTCAGCCATGTCTGCATCAACATATCCATGTAAAGAAACCTCTGACCTTCCATAGCACAACTACCTACTACTGGTCCATCTCAAGTATATGATAATCCACTGGACTGAATTCCAGTGCTCTTTTCTTGGATTACTCATTGTATCTGTTGACAACTCCCACTGCATGAGAAATGTCTGGTCTTGTGCATACCATAACATACATCAAACTTCTAACTTCTGAATCATATGGAACTCTAGACATATATTCAATATCTTCATATGTTTTAGGACACTATTCTTTACTCAACTTGAAGTTCCCTACCAATGGTCTACTTACTGGTTTTGCATCCTACATCCTAAATTTGTCCAACACCTTGTTCACATACTCTTCTTAAGAAAATGTCAATATTTTAATTTTTCTATCTATACTGATTCTCATGCCAAGAATTTTCTTTTCTGCACCTAAATCCTTCATGGAAAATGTATTGGTTAACTGTCTCTTTAGCTCATTTATATCTTGCAAGTTTGACCCTACCACAAACATCTCATCCACATACAACAAAAAGATAATATAGGTGCCACTATCTAGTCTCTTAAAATAAACACAGTGATCAGAATGACATTTAGAGTAACCATGTTCTATTATGAACCTATCAAATCTCAAATTCCACTGCCTTGGAGCTTGCTTAAGACCATACAAGCTCTTCTTCAATTTGCACACCAAATTCTCCTTCCCCCTGAATTCATATCCATGTGACTACTCCATATATATTTCTTCCTCCAAATCACCATGAAGAAAAGTAGTCTTTACATCTAATTTTTCAAGATGCAAATATTCCATAGCTACCAAACTTTAAACACTTCTAATGGAAGTCATTTTAACAATAGGAAAGAAAATTTCATCAAAGTCTATACCTTTTTCTTATGAAAATCCCTTCACAACAAGTCTTGCCTTATATATATTTTTGTCACCTTCTTCTTCCTTCAACCTATAAAACCACTTATTCTGAAATGCTCTCTTTCCTACATGTAACTGAACGAAATCCCAAGTTTGGTTGTGATATAAGGATTCCATCTCCTCATCCATACCATGCTCCCATTTTTTACATGTTTCTACCTACATTGTTTCTTCAAAACTCTCTGGTTCTCCACCTTCTATTAATAAACAATAGTAAAGTTCATAAGAAGATAATCGTGCAGGAGGTTTACTTACTCTAGTAGAACGTCTTACAATATTTTCTAGATTTTGAGGCTCTTGTTGTTCTTGCTGATTTTGATCCACATAATCAACACCGACTATGCTAGGATTGATGCCAGCTTGTTGATTTTCCAGTCCTTTGAGCACTTCTCTATATTTTATCTCATCAAGTGCTACATACTTAGATTTTTCCAGCTTCTTATCCTTTAGTTATTCCCTATACATAACCCTTTCATTGAAAATAATATCCCTACTCCTAATGATTTTATTCTCATCCAAACTCCACAATCGGAATCCAAAATCATCAGTGCCATATCCAATGAAAGTAAATTTCTTTGACTTAGCTTCTAGCTTGGTCTTATTCTCTTTATCAATGTGTACAATTGCTTCACAACCAAAAATTTTCATAAAAGAATAGTTTACCTCTTTACCAGTCCAAGCCTCCTCGGGTACTCCACCTTCCAAAGCACTTGAAGGTCCTCTGTTTATCAAGTAAACAATAGTATCTATAGCATCTACTAAAAAATGCAAGGGCAATCTAGCATGCAATCTCATGCTCCTTGCACACTCCATGATAGTCTTGTTCATTATTTTTGAAACACCATTATGTTGTGGTGTTCTAGGATCTGTCTTCACCCTACAGATTCCATTATGTGAATAATAGTTATTAAATTCATTACTGCAGTACTCTCCACCATTATTTGATCTGAGACACTTCAAATTCAAACCTGTTTCAGTCTCAACCAAATATTTCCACTTCTTGAAAGTATTAAATACATCAGATTTCTTCTTTATACAGTAAACCCAAACCTTCTTAGTAACATCATCAATAAAACTAACATAATACTGTGAACCACCAAGAGAAGATACCTGATCCGGTCCCCACACATCCGTATGAACAAGCTCTAACTTGTGTTCCTTCTTGGTTGATTCTACCTTGAGAAATCTCACACGCTTTTGTTTCCCATACACACAATGCTCACAAAATTCTAGGTCTATGTTTTTCAAATTTGACAACGTTCCATGTCAATGTAAAATCTTCATCCCCTTCTCACTCATATGGCCAAATCTATGATGCCACAAAGTTGTGTCTATACTTGTACTAGCAAAAATAGAAGATGGATCAATACTAATAGTGGATAAATAAAAAGTACCTACTTTCTTACCTCTTGCTACCACAAGAGAACCCTTGGTAACTTTCCAAGAATCTACTGTAAATATAACCATATAACCCTCATCACCTAATTTCCCTACAGAAATTAGATTCCTCCTCAAGCTAGGAACATGCATGACATTCTTCAACACCCAGGTGTTACCATTCTAGAATTTAACATGAACACTGTCTTTTCCAACAATGTTACATGACTTATCATCAATAAGATATACCTACCCAAAATTACCTTGAACATAATCTTGAAAATACTGTCTATGAGGAGTTGCATGAAATGAAGCACAAAAATCTAAAACCCAAGATTCTGATTTACTATCTAAAGAAAGAATAAGAGCATCTTGTAACACATCACCTTCTATGTTTGCCTCTTTTCTCCCTTCTTGTTGATCTTTCCCTAATTTTAAGGCCCAACAATATTTCTTTACATGTCCTGGTTTTCCACAATTCCAACATACCATCCTACTTCTAGATTTAGATATGCCCCTCTTAGACTTTCCACGGTGTCCAGGACCTTTACTTTTTCCTTCTATCTTCCCCTATTCGCTACACTCAAAGCATTACCAAATGAGTTACTTGTTCTTTTTCTTCTCATCTCTTGAATAAGAATTGCACCAATAACATCACCAAACTTTAAAGTGTTTGAACCAGAAACAAAATTACTCCTGGTGCAACCGTAACCAAAATATTCCAACTTTTAGGCAATGAGCACAAAACCAAAAGATCCCTAACTTCATCATAAAAATTTACTCCTACAGATCTTAATTGATTAGTAACCGTGTCGAATTCATTTAAATGATCATTTACTGAATCACCATCTGACATATTCATATTAAATAGAATTTTCATGAGATATACCTTATTTGAGGCTAAGGGTTTTTCATATAATTTACCCAATTTTTCCATTAGATCTACCATTTTATTTTCCGTAGAAATATTGAAAGCTACTGTAGATTCCAGGCACAACCGTATCGTTCTCAGTGCCTTCCAATCAAGAACATTACATTCTTCATCTTTCATAGTTGACGGCTTTAAATCTTTCCCTTTCAATGGTAGATAAAGATCCTTCTAATATAGGTAGTTCTCCACCTGCATCTTCCATAGCTGAAAGTTATGGCCATTAAACTTCTCAACCCTGAACTTGTTATCTTCTTTCATTTCTCCCACTCAAATAAGAAACCCTCATGTGAGTTTTTTCTGCCAAAACAAAATCCTGCTCTAATACCAGTTGTTAGGATCGAAACACAGATGAACAATAAAATGGAATTAAAATAGAAATAATATAAGCATACAATCAGAAGATAAACCCAAGATTTAATGTAGTCAACCCAATGTGGGATACATCCACCAGAAACAAGCCAACCTTTTCCTTTATTTAGTCCAGAGGAATACAATACAATTCTCTCTTTTTCATATTCCAAAGAGTAAATCCATGCACATATATATAACTTGTGCACCTCTTTGAAAAAGTTTGCTTCAACCACAAGCAACCTAAATATAACATGCTTATAAATAAGACATGCATATAAATAAGATAAACATAAAAATAACAACTCCCATATATTAATAAGACAATGCTCTTTTTATAAACATTAAAATAACAACTCCCGTCTATTAATAAGACAATGCTATTTTTATCCATGGCCATTGTTTCCTCTCAAAATCAAGGAAAAAAGAAAATTGCCACTTCATCTTGCAATTAGACTCCACATCTTCAACAAAAACTCTATGGTTTATAGTTTGCTTTTACCTACATAGAATTATGCTCAAACTAAGTGTAACTTCAATAACTTCAAATTTCTATGGTTTGATTTTATCTACATTTCTTCAATGCCTTCGTATTCACAGTTGTTTCATTCACACTGCTACAGATATTATTCAGAAAATTATATTTTGCAAATTCGTTGGAGAAAAATTCTCTAGAAATTTCATCTTGGATTGGGTCTACTAGTTCTAGTGTAAGGAGAAATTCCCAAGGTAATATTCCTAGCTAGAGGTTTTTTTCAAGTCATTTTTCCCTAGATCGAAGCTCTCAACAAGGTGTATAAGGATGAGCCCTTGTTTCTTAATTCCTCCAGTTTGTATATCCAGCCCTAGATGCCTAATTTTAATTCCCATGAGTAGAAAATTATTAGGGATCCCTTATGGTTAAGTCTTCCCAACATCCCCTCTAATTTTAGAAGGCCTATTTCTCTAAATTATTTTGTGAAGAATCTTGGGTCCTTTGTGGTAATCAGAAAATTGATGTTAAAATCCTAGAGGAAATCTTCTTCTAGAGTCTGTGTTACGAACCTGGACATGAAGTTTCCCCTCTCCCACGTGATATTCTTTTAAAACCCCCAAAAGGTCCTCCATAGATGCCATTCTTATCTAATATGTTCCAATATCCTAATATAAAAATGTATCTAATGTGGATCAAGTTCAAGGCACATTAGAAATTATTTCCCTCGTCAAGCTTAATAATAGTGTTGATCCTATTCATACTATTCAGTCATGGATAAGTTCATTCACCCTCAGTTTGATGCAAAGTGTGAGGACTAACCCCAATGGTCCTATCCCTCTCCACATATGATCAATAAAAGGCTAAGGAGGTGATCATTTGCCTAGCGCTCCTTCGTCAAAATGTTATCCCTTCGGATGTCATGTCTCCTCAATTAAAATTTTGAGGGACACTAAATAATTTCAGTTGAGAATCAGTGAATATGTGCCTCTTCAACACTGATCAAGGAGGGATTTAGACAGGGGAAAGCTATCAGTTCCGTGCCTCTTCCAACTCTAAATGACTAGATTTCTTGGGAGCGAGATGAGTTAATATGTGCAGCATAGGGAGACCTATCCCACCTGGTCCTCTTGGAAGGATAGTGAAATTGATCCATTTAGGATAATATTGATCTTGGCAAGCTTCCTCATGGAGAGTCACTAAAATTTCCATAGGCCAAGATGGGTTTCACACAAGAAAGTTGTTAATCTATGGATCTGTTCGAGGAGGAGATGGGTACTGAAATCGAAGCAAGATATTTCCTACTTCAGGAAGTGGATTCAGGTAAGCAAAATGTTTTAATCTAATTGATACAATCTAACTAACAGGGAAGGTGAAACAAGATTCCCATGCCAGTAATGAAAAATTTGTCCTGGAATGTGAGGGGTCTCAACTAACAAAATTAGATAATATTTTAATGCTTACTAATAGCACTTTTTGTTTTCACATCTGATTAAAAGTTTTTTTATCATCTTAATTTAATTACTAAAATTAAAGAATGTAATAATTAAATGAAGCTGGGAGTTAATTGGAATAGTTATCCTATAAAGGATGGACGAGGGAAGTTTTTTTTACTCAAATAGGTAGGCTATGCAAGATGGTTTTTTTTTTTTTCTGTGGAAAGTGTGATCGATTTTATGACTTGATGTAGCTCATTCAGATCATGCTAGCTAGAAAATGTGTTGTATACGTCCTAAGAGCTCTCATTCTAACTTTCATTTGCTCAATATATATGCCCCTAAGCAAGTATTATTAGTAAATGAGCGACTTTGGTTGGCCTCTTGTCTTGGTTCCTTGCTTTCTATAAGGAGGATACATACTCCTTATCTTCAGTGGGGACTTTAATTATTTATCTCCTCTGATAGGCTTTAGATAATAGGGGGTATTACCAAGATAACTTGCAATGCCCAAGCTGATTTCTTAGTCCCTTCATTAGGAATGTCTCTCTGATGGATATTGAACTCAAAACTTAGGTTGGTTCATGTGGGGCAACTCGAAGAAGAGGCTTTTAGTAATCATTTTTGAAAGATATGAATCATCCTTCTAACTAGCCTAATTATGGGCTCTCAAACAAGGGATTGTCCTAGAGTACTACGGTAATTCCACGGTCGGGTTCAAGATAAATTACCAAGCACTGTGTCATATTTCTATTATCACATGAATGATTGCATCCACAGGAACCTATAGCACTCGTTTAAGTTTAATCTTATGCATGGCATTCAAGGGACAAGTGACTTCATAAACTCTGCATAGAAAACATTAGGAAGGGGAAGTGTTGGATTTTTCCATCCACACATTCTACTACAGGGTTACATCTAAATGCAACCCGTTCTAAAGTGCAAAAGCTCAAGGGATTCTCAAGGGTACGATTATTACTGGCTTAGACATGAGAAACTACATGGATTTTGAGATGTAGTGTAGCATGCTCAATTATAATTTCACTCTCATGGGGTGACCTCTGGAGTCAGTTTGCAACTCCCCATATCTACATCTTTCCTTTTTATAGTTTGATGTGGTTTTTGGGATTTTTCCATAGGTGATACTCTATATGTTGCAGGTTACAGGTACCTTCAACGATTTATTAATGCAATCACACAAGCTGATCAGCACAAAGTAATATTTGTGCATACTTGTACGATGCAATCAAAGATCAGATTTGGATGCTCATTTGCACAATCACAAGCGTTCCCAAAAGAGGTCTTTAGCACCCAAATGCCCCTGTCCTGCCATGGACGCTATGTGTCTGACCTTATTCCTAGAAGTATCAGAAGTTATCATACTGATCATTTACAACACTTTTCCCAATCCTTATTCATCTCTCTTCCCATCCTCAAAATGCCACTTTTAGATTACACAGATAAGTCAATTAATTCCTATCTCCTTCTTTTCTTAGGGTTTTAAAATATTACATCTTAGATTTATTGTGTCATTTTCTCATTTCAGCATTCATACATGTCATATTGGTATCAGCAGTGACTCTGCAAATAGGGTTTATATTTTATTCTATAATTAAATTAAATCATTTGGGTGAACCTGACTCATTCAAACCATACCTTCAAATGCATGTATCAAAAACAAATTCTTTCTTTTGAATTCATGGATCAATCTATACGTAGCCTTCTTTTACTCCAACCAAGGTTTCTAGCATAGCTACTATTACTTCTGATTTTATGTAAGTTCGTATGGAACATCCTCATCACTTTGTTACTCCAATATACCTAATATAACCATCAATGTAGTCACCACTACCACCCGCCGCACTCATCATCTTATGTCTCCAACCATATCTATCCCACGACCTATCACTTCTATAGTTTCTCTACCACCACCTTCTAAGGGTTCCTACCTGACATCATAGAGCATCTTAAGAATACACCAACAACAATCTCTCTTTATGATTTATTGTCCCGATTCACCTCGATTGTCGTCATACATTAGAGGTTTCCCTTCGATCCATTCACATTGAAAGAAATAATTCACCCGTTGCACTTGAGTCACCTCATTCAATCTCTAAAAAATATCACCACATGCTATATATTTTAGTGATGGGGATATGCCATTTTTCTATTGTTGGATGATCCATTTACACCTTTGATTATCAATTCTACTATTAATGTCATCTATATTAAGCATGTATTCATTGACAATGGCTATCCACTATAAACCAATGCTCTCTCTCTCTCTCTCTCTCTCTCTCTCTCTCTCTCTCTCTCTCTCCCCTCAGGAAAATAGGCATTACTGACAATATAAGTAATAATATCTTCTCAAGCCATTCATGCGGCTATGATTCCACCACTTGTACATGCATGGGCACCATCACCCTACCTTTATAAGTTGGGCCTAAAAATGGTTTCATATTTTATTTATTTTTTATTGATGCCACATATCAATACAATTTGTTTACTTGGCAACACCATGGATTCATGTACATTGCATGTTGTTCCATCTACAATTCATTGGTGCATTAAATTATTACATGATGATTGTGAACATAATATTGTTATAGACCCTAAGCCATTCAAGTTGTTTTTGTATAGACCCCTATCACCGTCATGCCCATTCCTCCATAATCTAGACCTGATTCCATATCACAACAGTTAGTACATATGATGTCAGGTCAATCTAGTGCTCTTACTCCTCCTGCTACTTCTTCATGCACTCCATCCATTCCTACTCATAGTACTTATATATTATCACCCACTATGTCCACGCTTAAGGCTGCTAATTCTTCGCACTTATCATGGCTCCTGCCCAATTCTACATCTGACTCCACTCCTACCAATATTCTTGATAACTATTATACAACAAGACAATGCTAGCACTAATGATTCTTCTGATGAGGTTGTTGTCTTAGATCTTAATGATGACACATTGCGAAATATCTCAACTTTAACTCCTATTGAATTTGATTACTCCTATTTCTAGGATAATTTTATTGCTATTATCCTTGGTGAATATCAATTCAAGAAACTTCCTCCATCCATTAATTTCATGATAGCTTTTTAAGGGACTGTACATTCATTAGATATTCTTTCAATCTGTTGCATCTTCATCACATTTTTTCTACTTCACATGCCGGGATCCATTCACACATGCTCTCTTCATTCATAATTATTATTGGCATCATATTCTATTCTAGACCCCACTTGCTCTAATATTGTTTGCACACATGATGGCTTATCTCAACTATGATTTACAATTGCTTATCTCCTTAGTCCAACCTCATTCTACTCACCTTATATCATGTATGTGTATTCATTACTACTTCTTATGGCCTCCGTGATCTTCCATTTAACAATATTCCTTGCATGCACATTCCTCATTCTTCTCCACTCACACTTGGGAAATCTTAGCTTGATTAAATTGGTGGCACACTATGGATCCAAATCCTACTTATATCACATTTCCTATACCTTTTGGCCATATTTCTATTTACAATGAATCCTTCTTGGGCTATTATGAAAATATCACTCAATGGTGATGCACATGATTTTCCACAACTACCTTTCATTGATGAATAATATGCAATAGGACATGTACAATTTATACCTCTATAGTTTATAGAGGGGTATATAGAGATATAAAGGGTACTATATAGATCATTATATATGTAATACAATATAGCTATATTGTTTTTGTTAGATATATACATCTACCCACTCCCTCTCCCTCTTCCCCCCTCTGCCACAAGGGATTCTTTATATGATCAACCTCATAGTATTGCTTACCAAGTCTCTAATCCAACTCCAATCGGATACGGTCCTAACAATAACGATCTCTCTAAAAAATTTTACTTGATTATTTTCAACATCACAAACTTGGGGGGAATACATGCTTTCTTCTCACCCTTTCAATAATTACCAATTCTTTCTACTCTCTATGCATACACATTACACTTATGTGCTTCATACATCTAATCATTTCTCCATACACATCTTGATATAGATTCTTGTATTTTCATTACCCTATAACACACTCTAGTTCCACAATTCATACTCAACTACTGAGGGTCTAAATCTGAAATGAACCTCAAATCACATCCTTCACTCTTTGGGATCTAGACTTCATGATCTATCTTTCTAGCGCACATATTCTCAAACCTTTTTCCCAATGACACACTCTTGTTCTATGGTTCATTCTTGATTGTTGAAGGGTATTTTATACATGAACCTCATCTCATAATCATCCACATCCAGTGAGGGGCAAAAATGCTCTTATCACATTCACACTGAAAACCATTCCATCCTTCGGATACACTGTATATTGCATATATTGGTTTCACTTACTCTTGCTTGCTTACTACTTACATGATACACTTTACTTCCCATGGTAGATCAGATACTTAGGTATGTCAATATATTTATCTATATACACATATGCATTCAATTGGTCTTTTAGTAGTGAATGTAGGATATATTAGAGGTATATTGCACACTGGTACAATTATGTTTGGAAACTGTACATCTTATCTACTCCCACCGAGGCTTTTAGGGGCATATATTTTCTCACACATTATATATGTTATCATTTCATCATATATTACTTGTTATTTTTACTAGCACACTAGTTTATATTGATACATACATTCATTTGACATACTATTTTATCTTTCTAGACATGCTAGTAGGTGCCTCCATATGTAAAAGTTACTGTGTAAGAACTATATGCCACCATGGTTGTTTGATACATCTGTCCTTGCTACTTATATTGCTATTGTATGTCATTAGTTGTAAGCTAGGCCCTATGTCTTGTTTGATCATTTTTTGTATACTTTTGGCTATTTCAGCCCTGATTGTCTTATGACATTTTGAGTAATGTCCCATGTTTGAAACCCACTTTTCATTGTCTATCTTGTATGCATATTCACTTGATACATTGTTTTCCTATTACATGTTTGCTACTTTTTCTACTAACACATGTATCTATCCCCCTTTTTTTTCATGTGCCTTATTTTTCTACCATGCACATCCCCTCCCCTCAAGGGATACATTTTAGATCAAAATCAAGTCCTCTGTTTTCACTGCACACTCCTATTGATGTCGCATGCACCACAAATGAGAGGGGCATACATCGGGTGAAAAAATCACCCTATACAACATCTTAGATCTACATAATAGTACAATACAACACGTAATCACAACATGAACATACTTAAAGAATGACCTAGAATCTGACTTGGGTCCTCAACACCACACATACACCAACATCCAAGCTTAGAAAATCCTGAGAGCATGTGTCCTCCCTTGGGAAATATTGTCCAGGGGGCACACACAATAATCTTATTAGATCAATAAAGTCTACATAAGCCTTCAAATTAGTTTTATAGCATCAGACACAATCCTTCAGCAAAAAAATGCATTTTATCTCCATTTCAATCGGACCAAACATTACATTCGGAACTAATTTTGGATAACACTAACAAAGCAGGGACACACCATCTGCAATGGTATTTATTAGGCAGAGTCGTGGAAGGAGAGTAACACTAGAACTCTCTCTCTAACACTTTCTCTTTGCCACGAGATCACTGTTATCCAATTTTGCAGCCCTTGTAAATTGGCCAACTTCACAATTGTGGAATAAGGTAGTATAATGGAGCCTCAAAGAAGAAATTGGAAAAAATAGGTAAATTTCATGATATAGGGTAGGTGAAATCATTCTGGGACATCCCTCTCCCTCTTTGTAGATCTTAAAATTCCAAACACTTAGAAAAAATCATCAAAATTGGGAAAATCCAATTGAAATTGGCTAAGTATGACTTTGGAGGAACAAGAGGAACTACTCCTTTGTTCCTCCTATTCTATGCATTGTCGCATCAACTGAAGGAGAAGTTTGGGGAATAGTGTATTGTAGATGGGTCATTTATTTTGCATATAGATGGAATAATTCCTCGGGGCTTTGAGTTCCTTGCATCACCAATCTGGTCACATTTTAGGTCAAAGGACAAAGGGTAGTATTACGGGTAATGTGGGTTTTTAGGGAACATAAGGAACATTTTGTGGGATCATCGATTCCTTACATGTCTTAGTTTGTTGAATAACTGGTATGGAGAAACAAGCGCTAGGGGTAGTGTTGTGGACAAAGGGGGAGATGCATGGACGAATGGAATGGTTGGATTTTTTCCACAGTTCCACCTAAAGACTGATTCCTCACGAAGCACAATACTTGCAATAAAAACATATGAAGTAGGCCCTACAATAACAAAAGGAATGATACACCCTTCCTCGAGTTCCCCAATCAGATGATCTAGCTACATGCAAAACAAAATTATTATTGCGGACTGGAGCATTGCAGAGGGAATCCGTCACAACCTCCCTGATCCTATGAACTTTAAATGGCCATATCTTTTTCCCTGTTACTCTAAATTTCACAAACATGGTACCAATATAGTTCTAGATAGCTCAACCACCCAATTTGATGACATATGATGCCCATTCCTTCTCCCACAAGTAAATTATCATGGGGGAGTGACCTTGTAATGGTGACCATGCCTATTTTCAAAAATACAATTCATGTTGTTGGCAGTTGAAGGTGAAAATATGAATTTACCTCTATTATCCCTCCTCTCTCTTTCCCATAATATATCTGATGTAAAGTATCTCATTTGTGAAGGGGGAGATGTTTTAAAATGTAAAGGAACTATGTCAAAATTGTTTCTAAACAACTATGAGTTGCAGACTCCCATTTTGTGCCTTCTTCTTCACATGTAATAATTTTGTGCATACTTTTAAAGAAATAAAATCTTTTTTTGTGGTGCTTATCAACCTCGAATTATCTTTTATTGCATTTTATTTCCTTTCCATTTTTACTATTGTATTTTGTGCATGTATTTCTCGTTTATAGGTTCATTTTTTTGTGTCTCATAGAAGACAAAAGGTGAAATGTTGTTTTGGGTCTATGTCACTCGTGTTTGACCTCTCCCTTCTCCATATTCCTTTATTTTAGTGTATTCACCCTTTTTCTTGGTGCTATCATCTCCCCCTAGCTTAGGATTTCCATTTTTATGCATTTCCCTCTCTCCTTGGTGCCTGACTCCCTTGGATTGTTAGAATAGGGTTAGATAGTTACATTTCCTTTCTTAGGAGTATTTTAGCATTAGGATTATGTAGAGGAACTAACCTTCTCTGGATGTTTTTCTCAACAACAAGGTCTCACACTTAGATACAATCCCATATTACCTACAAAACACTGATTAATCATCCATTCATTCATGACTAATCAAAGGGTGGTGTTTTTGGGAGATAAATATCACCCAAAAAAATCACTCTTGGCATGAGATCACCCAAAAAAACTTACACTTGGCATGATATGACCCAATAATATCTCTTTACATGTCATTTTTAGGACACTTTCCTATCCTTTACACTTTTATACACCAGGTGCACATTTTCCTTTACACACTTTTATATAATTTTACATACTTATGCACACTTTTCTCTAATTTATCATATATGAGACTCTGGCTACATTATTTCTCTTCTTTTTGTAGGCCTTCCCTTACAAGAAGAATTAACCACAAACACAAAAATTAGTACAACATAGTACAATGCATACACTTCACCCCTAGGCTCACTTTCTCTTCTTAGTTTCCATGCTTCACTTGTACATTCGGCGTGTTATTCTCCTCACACTCTACATGGTTATCAGGTCCACATCTCTTATCTACTTTATATTATCGAGTATTCACTCAACAACATAAAGTGTGGGATAATGTAGACACTAAATCATGTACTTGGGTACATTCATAGGTACTTGTATACATCTAAAATGTCGACATGATTAATTACGATTAATTTGTCCCATAAAATCATTTAAATCCATATAATAATTAATCAGAAGATTAATTATTATTAATTTCATCATTTATTTAATCCCTTTATTCTAATTTATTTCGTCATCAAATATACCATTTCATCATTTATCCCATTATCCATTATTTTATCCATTTTATGCTATATAATAATTAATCACAAGATTAATTATTATTATCCCCTTTTCTAATCTCATTTTATCATTTTAGGAATTTAATATTCCTACGTCTCACCTATCACCTACCCTACACAATCCTGTCCATGTAACCTCACCCCTAATCATCATTAATTAATCTAATTTAATCCTAATCTAATCATTTTCTCCACCTCTAAATATAGAGGCTTCTAAATTTAGAAGCCTCTCTAACCTTCTTCTTCCATTGAATTTTAATTCAATGGAAGCTTCTTCCTTCCATGGAATTTGAATTCAAATTCTAGAATTATCAATTCCAGAATCCTCCTTGATCCTCTCATCAATTTCCAACCGTTTGTTCTCATCATACTTGAATCAATCTCTACACTCCATTCTACCACCCACATGCTATAAATTGAGGTCTCCTCCTCCACAAGAGCTAGTTGGAAGGTTTCTCATAATCCATAACAATCTCTATTTTCTTGAATCATTCAATTTTCAATCTTCAGTATTCAATCATCTAATCCAATAAATCAATCCTTTATCAAGCATCTAGCAATCAAGTTATCAAGGGGAGGTTCTTCCTAAATGTCTCCATAAATTTGAAGCATCCAACAAGCAATCCAAGAGAAAATCCACCACATCAAAGGAGGAGTTGTTAAATCTTGTAGGTAAGTGCATGTATTATATTATCCTTCCTTTCTATCTTACTCTATCTGAGGTCGTGTATTAGAGTGTTAGAATAGGAATCAAATTGTTTTGTTTCTTGTTTGGATTTTGGATTAACATCTTTTTTTACATTTACAGTACTAAACACATACTAGCATTCATATGATTCCTAAGAAAGAAAACTAGTAATTGACAATTGTATTTGGACTCTTGTATTTTTTTCTTGCTTTCTATTTGGTCTTACATACCCCAAAGCTGAGTTGGTATTTTAATCATTTATATTTTATGCCTCCAGAAACCCCTGCCCAGCTAGGTTAAGAGCACCCAGGATCTCCTATCCCATATGAGCGTCCCTGGCCCCTTTTCACCTTACTCGCTTCTTTTGCATCTATTTTATCTTTTGGGCATATTTTTCACTTATGGGTCAACCTTCTCTTTGTCAATTATGAAATTTAAAGAAGGGAATAATATAAATACATGGTTATGTGTTGAAAATAAAGGACCAAGTACTAAGCATATACTATCATCACCTAAGCTTGCATCCAAAGGCACTTAAAGCACTCTAAAGCATCCATCTAACATCCATTCAAGGGACAAAGGACTTCATCAACTCTGCATACACAACATAGGAAGGAGAAGTTCATTTTTTCCATCCACACATTCTACTACATTGTTACATCTAGCTAAACCATGCTATAAGGTGCACTTGTACAAGGGCATCCTAGGGAACAATTCTTACACATACAAACACCAGAACTACATGGATTCTGAGATGTAGTTCAATGCTTGGTTGTAAGTTCACTCTTGAGATGACCATCTGGGTTAGTTTGAATTCCCATTCTACATCTTTATTTTTTATATTTGATGCGGTTTATGGGATTTTTGCAGGTCATATCTATTTTGTAGGTTACAGGTACCCTCGATAATCAAAGAGCGATACACAGGTTATTGTCATGGAATATTTTTTACACTTATGTGACACAATAAAGATCAGGTTCTAGCCATTTTCATAGTCACATGTGACCATAAGAGGTCTTCAACGCCCATCCACCCCTGTCGTGCTGTGGACACCCATGTCTAACATTATTCATGGAGTTCAAAATTTCTCCTGAGCATAAATATGACCCTACTCACTCCCTGTTCAATAGTTTTCCTAGTCTATAACACTTTTAGATCAAGCGCTAATCATCTAAGTCATTCTTTTTATATCTCTTGCTTAAGGTTTCATACTTTCTTATTTTCTTGTGTCATATTGTAATTATCGGTTGTATATCATAGTTTACATAAGTTACTCTTCAATTAAGGTTTAATAAAATATATATTTTTGTAATATCATTGGAACATAGGAGAGGATGGAAAAAAAATGACGTTACAAATTGACACGGGACAATTAATCAACACAACTCAAATTAATGTGATTAGTTTCATTTTTTGAAAATTTGATGATTTAGAGTTTTGAGAAAATAAGGAATAATCATGTTTAGAGAGAGATAAAAAGATTTAATAATTATGGATATGATGTAGGTGTTTGTCTTATCCAAGAAGCATCAACACAACAAGTAGTGTCAAAGTGATAAATTAACAAATTTGATTGTTTACATTCCCCCTTTAAGTCTAAAATTAAACTTACATTTTAAAAGGAAAATTATTCTTGAGTGTGTAGACACACTTATTATTTGGTCGAGGTTTTGTATAGATGCATTGGTGATGGCATGCTCCATGATGAAACCCACAACACATAATGTAGTCAATGTCCTTAGTAGAAATTAAACCCTAAATCAAATGTAAATATAGACTTTAAACTTGTACAAAGTGAATTAAGGAAATGTAAAACATGGAAGGACACACCTATTGGTTATGTGAAGGGTATATCTCATTTTCATTTCCCATACCTTGAGATTTCAAAGTTTTTATTAACCCTGATATCTCCACTTTTTAAATGAGAATAATAAAGAATGCCTTAGATGCTTCAATACTCTCCATAACCCCATGGACCACAATCTTGTAGATGAATCTAGGACAAAAATTGTAAATATAGATAAAAATATAAAAGAGAATGGGTGTCCCCATGCCCTTCCCATGTGTTATATTGCTTAGTAGAATTGTCTATGGTGCTGAAATTATGACAGAGAAGGAGAGTCATGCCCCTAAAACCCTATATTTTGTAAAAAATGATTATTGTAGTGAAGAGGGAGTGAATTATTTTATTCTCCTTGTAAAGTGCTCCAAACTTTTTAAACTAAGTATGAGAAAATTCCAAAAACATGTATCTGTAAGTAGAAAGCTAAAACTATAGAAAACTTGAATGTAACTTCCCCCAGGGTAAAAATGCATGGTAGGGTTAGAAACATCCATACAATTCTAACCATTCCGTACAGTCTTTAACGTATGTAATTTATACCAAATCTTGGTATCTTGCAATGTTTATGAGGATTTTCCTCTATAAAAATGTGTGTTTTAACCAAAAAATATACGTGTAGATATATAATATATCTTGATGAATTCCCCCTCTTATGAGGTGCATGTAATATATACTTTGAGTACGTGGATCAAAATAATATATGTGTATCGATGTAATTTAGATTTGATAACTTGTAGAAGAGTGTGGAATGTTGAAATGTTGGCCACATTTGAAAACATGTAACTATAGAAGGGGTTACACATGGTGGAGATCATGACGTGCAAAGAGAAAAACACCCATAAAAATAACAACAATAGTAGAGATAACAACAAGAGTAGCAATAATAATGTCAATGCATATGTAATAGAAATAATATAGAGACATCAAAATAATTGAGTAAAGAGAGGAAACAAAATGTAAAGAAGAGTCACATTAAGGTATACACTAGTAGACATCGGACACCCACAATGTCACATGACAATAAAGGGACTTAGGATGTGTACAAGGGAAGTAATATCAAAAAACAAGGCTTAGAGCCAAATCAAAATATAGGTCAAAGCACTTAGGCCAAATTTAATGAAACAAAAACGTTTTAAAAAACTTAAATAACAACCATATATAATAAATAATGATGCCACACAATGATATAAGCAATAAAAGTACCAAGAAAGCACATAAAGAAAGCTATTTAAGTATTGGAAAATACACATGTGTTAGTGCATTTAGTTTAAATATAACACATGTACACACTATATGTAATCAAGTGTAAAGAGGACTTAGAAAGGAACTATGATGAAACAATAACACCTATATAGTGTGAGTGGATTCCTACAAAACAATAATGTAAGGAACCAAACTATCTCCTACTATCATGCAATGATTTGTGTGTCATGCATAAAGTTCAGGATATTGTGGGAATGTATGTGTGTAAAATGTAGAAAACGTATGTTATTAATCACACTACAATGACACATAAATTATGTAATGTAAAGCGTTAAAATCTCAATCTATGCGCTTAGGTCTTGGTCTTGTATTTTTTTAAAATATGTTAATGTTTTTGTATGTTTAAACTTAGCTATGTACAAGAAGAGGGGTAGAACAAGAGCTACCCAATGAGATATTCATGAGGATGAAAACCAAATATAGAAAAAAATGGGATGCTTAGTCTTTAATTATGTGAAATAATTGTTGTTATGTTGAAGTGATATAGAGGACTGAATATGTGTCATAGATGTCCTTAGAGTAGAAATAGGTGGAGTAGATAAACATTGAGTGTGTTCCATGATAGAACTATGAGGAGGAGTCGAAAAGTGAGATACATGAGATATAATGTGTTCACTAGAATACTAATGAGGTATCCTAGGAGGGAGAGAGACATAAGAGTTAATGTGGGAATTAGAATACCAATGATGGAACCTATGAGGGTGAATGCCTATAGAGATAACTTGTGATGTGGAAGGCCTATACGGAGACCGAGGATGGAGAAAATGGCTAGCAATATCTTGTGAAGAATTAGTATTATCTAAAGACCTTATAGGGTGAAACCTATTATATATGTTACATAAAGTAACAATATATAAGTATGATAAGGAAATATAGGAAGAGCATCCTCAAGATGTATACCAAAATTTTTGACAACTTGTTGATGAATAGAGTTGACACATTGTTGTAGGATAGATGGGATATTCCTAAGAACATGTAACTAAATAATTCCTAAACTCATGTAACCTAAGCTAAGAGTGGAAAAAATTAGAAATGGGACTTGTCTACTGACACAACTAATAGTGATAGGTAAAATAATATGTCCATAGGCATAATCAAAATCACGTGTGATGTGATTTTTAGAATATTTTAGAGAATGAAGTATCTTAATAGTAAATAGATTATTCTTATTTTTTGGATCATACAAAACAATATATATGGGTATTTGATTAAATGTGTGTGAATATATGAAGTATCTAAGACAAAAGTATCATCCATATCAGATTCATGAAATGTAATAATCAGTGGACAAAGTGTAATATGAACAACACTGCTGATCATTGCATCTAATGGGTAATCATAAGAAGTTGGAGATGGTATCACATGATGTTTATTATGCAGTTACAAAGTCTATTTTTTAGTTTTACAATTATGAAGTAGATAATTCATGATTTTTATCATTGAATTATCATTCGTAGGCTTCAACGATTCAATGGGCCCATCCCATTTAATTACATATGTATAAATAAGACCGTGTTTAACATGTTTAAGCTTAATACATTCATTACTGAGTGAATAAGGCATCTATGATGATAACAATATCCATTAGCATAAAATCCCTTACCATGAGGATTTTTTGGATCAACCTCAAGTGGTGGAGGGGTAAATAAGATTACACTCAAGTAATTATTTAAGCGTAAAGTATGGAGCACAAGGTCAACACGTAAATTTACTTTTTGTAGGTTACAATTGTATTTTAGTAGGTTCAGATACAAAATTAATAACATCTTTATCAATAGGCTTATTATCATTATTATTACCTTTAAAAGTAGATTTACTGGGGATTTTGACACTAGATATAGTAGAAGAACTAACAACATACTTAAGCTTATTCAGATGTAGTAAATTTTCTTCTTATTCTTCAAGTGTATAACATAGATGATAAAATGAGGGGAACTTATCAAATAAAATTAAATGTTGTAAAGGGGAAAGTAAATTTTTTTTTAAAGACATCCTAAAGTTTTCTATAATCCAAGATATTATTCATTTTAATGAGCATAATATTGTAGTGTAAAACATAATCACTGATGTCCTCATTATATTATTTCTTGACATTATACATATGCATGTAAGACACTTTATCACTAGTATTGTTAGAAAAGTGTGAAAGAATATGATGGCTGAAGTTGTGAAATACCAGACAAAATCGATGGGGAGATCATAAAACCATTACAACACAAAGTCCTTTAGGAATCTAGGGAAAATATTTGTAAGTAAAAAAATCAGTATATGTAAAGTCAAAGAGAGGTACATGGAATGATTGAAGGTGTTATACAGGGTCACTCTTGCTATCATAGATAAAAATATTAGGAAGAATGAAACCAAAAATCAATGAATAAGAATCAACTTATGGGGTGAGTAGGTTATAAAAAAATTCAGTAGAATCCATAGAATGAGAAAAAGTGATTTACCTTGTTGGAATTATAATATTTGAGCTTGTAAAGAATGAAAAATGGTTTCAAGAGCAAGTGTGGTAAGAGAATAAATAAAGACCCACTATGATTCCATGTGGAGATAATGATAGATGTAGGAATGGAAATATAGGGTGCTAAGATATGAGATGACCCAATGGATGTAGGAATAGCATATATATATATATATATATATATATATATATATATATATATATATATATATATATATATATATATATATATAAAATCTAAGAAGGCAGAGAATACCCGAAAAGGAGGTTTTCATTCAATTTCTGATCATAAGTGAGTTTGATAGAAAAATAATCCTAATCATAGGAGTGATGTGATGAGGATTTTCATGATGTTATGCATGAAAGTGAGATACAATCACAACCTGTTCATAAGTATAAAATGTTCCTTATTTGTTTCCATGTCTTGTAATGGTACATCATTTTAGAAATAAAGTATAGATGAAATGCTAGAGATGTGTAAAAAACAAGAATCCATGGGGATTTGATGCTTGCAAATATGTGGAGAAATCTCAATATGCTAAGTGGATTGATTTTTAAGATGATTGGTATTTTGAAAGGGCATAGGAAGGAAGCATGTATAAACTAGTATGCAAATAATCATACACCTATATAGTAGAAAAAACCCTATGGAAACTAGGGTTTGAGACAAAATGTTTGATGTAAGAGATGGATTCGTAAAATGTTTACACCCTTTTTAAGATTAAGTTAAGTTTTTTATGGAATTCAAAACAACTAACAAGGAATGTAAGGATTGATACTAAGATTTATTGTAATTAATTAACTTCCAACATTAACCATACAATATCAAAATAAAATATTAGTGCTTGTAACTTAGTTTTATAATATGATCCGAACTCAAAAAAATAAGAGGGAAGATGTATATAACTACATATAATGGTATATACGAGATATTGATTTATAAGATAAACTGGGAGTAATGGATTTGTAAATGCTTCATTCTAGGAAATATGACCTAAAACTAAAATATACATGTCTATTATGAACATATGTATGGTCTTGGATCTAATTTACAAGACTTAGATATGCTAGGAGTGGATTTTTGTAATAGGTTGTGTTATTTAGTACTCTAGAAAAATGCTTAACTATCCAGATTTAAGTGTTGCATAATCCTAAAAACATATGAAATCAATTGAATGGAAATCAAAACCTATTTATAGGTGGAAGAACTTACATAAATGTTATTAAATTTGTATTGAAGTGTAATATATGCACAACATGCATTGGCACTACTATGAAGAGGCCTCAAACCACACATATTTCTCCACATACCATGTGATATCTAGAATAATTTAGCTATTTAATAACTTGAATCACTTTGAACATGCTTGAGATGGTTGTGCTCTTGCTAAGACATATAGTAGGGATATGTGAGTGTTTGGAAATGAGGTAAGTTGAAATAATTTACCTTGTTGAGTGGTTCAAATTTATAGTATTATCTACCAAGTAGTTGATATATATTAGCTTTGGAAGATTTAGGGATCATTGGGAACCTTATGTGTGTATTTATAATGAGTGTTCCAAGTGATTGCAATTTTTTTGATAGGTGTGTAAATTATGTGATGTTCAATTTCTTATATAGGGTTTTCAAGGCAATTTTTCAAGTAAAGGCCAACCCAAGAAGATGGAAAGAACCAACAAATATATTATAATTGAAAGAAAAATTGGAACATGTGTCGTTATAAGACCATACATGTTGGCCAGGACCAGATTCCACATCCTAACCATTTTTGGACAAAACTATTCTGACACAGAGGTAAAAAAATGAAGATGAGCTCCAAGTACCACCAAAAAACATACGGTGAGATAAAAATTGTCAAAAAATGCTTGGAAACATTCCTTCATTACATTGTTTCAAAACAACAACAGTGGTCGGTAAAGTGGCCCCCCATAGAAAAATGTGATTAACCAAAATATGGATATTATTCTAAGTTAATATAATACTAAGAACAACAATAAATAACATATAAATTCATAAATAGAATGACCCATGCAATCTAAGCTATGAAAATACAGAACCTTAATGTGTAAGAAGAGTTAGAAAGAGCTTAGTCGGTTTGCATATATTTTGTGACTGTGTCACAGATAAGAATAGATAAACAGAATGCAAGAGAGACAACACAAAAACTATAGAAGGCATATATTTGGAACAATAAGATGGACTGGGGCACCTGGAGAGGGATAGGGTGCCTGTGGGTTCCCTGGTCTACGGAAATGACCTAAAACCCTCATCTGAGGTGCCGCTAAGTGATCTCCTTGCTTCATTCCCTTTAATAATAGTTTCATTGAACTCAACTATATATCACTGCAAATCAGTGATGAAGATGGGACCTGCAAAACCCAAACACAAGCATCAAACCCTTAAAAAAGAAAAATATGCATATTAAGGGGTCAAACTATCCTCAGCGACCACAATGGTGGACTTAGTAACTGAGCGTTACACTACATCTCATACCTGGTGTAGTTATATGTTGTTGTGTGTGTAATCATGCCATAATTACTCTTGTTGTAGTCACACTTTGTGAAAGTAACAAGAAATAACTATGTAGAATGTAATAAAATGGTGGATGGAATATAATTAACTTCCCTCCTATGTAGTGTGATGTAGATGGACTAACCTTATCCCTTGCGATGGAGCTAGATGGATGTAAATGGATCCTTTGATGGATGTAACCTTAGGTGATGATAGTAGTGCTTAGCTCTTTGTCCCTCATTATGGTCTCATAACTGTATATTTATATATTTCTCTTGTTCTAATTTAATAATTAACCCTAAAAAGGCCAACCACTAAAAAGATGCAAATCTCAAACGGATAAAAAGTGCCCAAAAAATGGCAGGAAAGTGTAGAAAGGATCAAAGAACCGAAAATGGGACCAGGGCACCTGAGGCACCCTAGTACTATGATGGGCGCCCCACTCAAAGATAAAACAAGCCCAAATGGCAAAACTAACTAGGTGAGTACATACAGGAGGTCGGTAGTGATGACAATAAGTAAACTAGAATGGCCAAAGGACATGGGTTAGTTAGTAATTTCTTCACTTAAAAACCATATGAATATTAACATGAGACCAGGATAAAATAATGCCTAAAGTGCATTATTTAATTTAGATTTTCCCCCACTTTATATTATTGAGCGGAATGTTCGGTAACATAAAGTAGATAGAGATGCGTAATTGACATACATGTAGAGTGATCTAGAAATCATGAAAATGGACTAGAAAAGCATGGAATGATAAAATAGTGGAGCATGGAAACTAAAGATGCAAAAGTGTAAAAAAGTGGTGAGAGTGAACCTAGGGTGGAAACTTGTGTGTAGTTGCCGACATGTGTAATGTACCTGCATGTTAGTATGAGGTGTGTGCTATCGCAAATTGTTGTTGTTGTTGTTTATGCTTTTTTATAATTTTTGTTGACTAATTACTTCTCATATAGGAAGAATTGCAAAGGATAAGATGATCAAGTAGTAAAATATGCATGTATATGTAAAAACTGCATATATATAGTAAAAAGACTATAAATGGAAGTATGAAAAATTAAAAGGAACATGTGCACCTGATCCATGATGAGAGAAAGGGTGTATAAAGGATATCCTATACTACAAGTTTTTTGGGTGATCTCACCCTACTATGGCCAAAGACGTGTAGGGAGAAAGTTGCATTATTCTCCAACCTGTAACTACTTCCTTGAGAATAGTGTGAAGAGATATTTGTACTACCTAGTTTTTTAGATGATTAGATTTCACTAGCTGAAGCACTGTATGAAGGAAATCCGCTATATCCTCCATCCTATAACTACTCTCCATAATGCTAAGGAAAACCTATCCTATAAAATCCGTTGTGTACAAGGTTCCTAGATTGGTTTGAACCCACTCTCTGTATAACCCACAATGTCAAGGATGGAAATTTGAACTAAACTATATCAGTAGAGAGAATTGTGTTATGTGTAAAACCCCAACTGATGCCACCCTCTTTGGGGGCACATAAGATGTCACTAATAGGAGAATGCAACCCCAAAAGAGGACCAACCCCATAAATTGTGCCCTGTATGGGGAAGGGAATACGCTTGGTAGAAACCAAGGTGTACACAAACTAGAAACAAGTATTAGTATGAACAAACATGCATGTAAAAGACAAGTGTATGTTGTGAAAACAATGTATAAGATGAAAGGAAAGTAAATGCGCAAGAAAACAACCATAGACCCTTGAATCAGGTAAAAAACATGGGACATCACACATGATGTCTCAAGACACTCAAGGTCGGAATGAGCACATACAACAAACAAGTGTGCACACCAAACATATGGAAAGGCCCACATACATTAGGAAATAAGAGAGAAATAGTAGAAAACAAACAAATAGATAGCCACAGAAGAAAATAATCTTGCAAATAAATGTTGCACATGAAACACCTGTTAACATGTTAGCAAGATAAGTCATATGTCAAAAGTGTGTATAAACAAGTAATGTAAAGTAAAAATTAAAAAATTAAACAATAGAACCTATAAGAGATGAATGTGAATGCCCCTAGAAACTGTTGTAGGAGTGGTTGGAGGCAAGCATCTATGATGCATGTAAGATACCTATATTTGTGATCACAACTAGAAAAGGGACATGAAGGAGCATGTGTGTATGGTAAAGACAAATACATATAAGAGATCTAACTAGCATGTGTACCAAACAAACATGAACAAGTAAATGTAAGAAAGAGTAAAAGAAACCAATATATGCAACATGTTGTGGATGAATGGAATAGAATGCAATATGGATGATAAGAGCTGCGTGCCCCCAAGTGAATGGAAGTGTATGCAGAAAGGTTCATTTGGTATGCCCCTTGAGCAGTCAATAATGAACAAAAAAAATGAGCGTGCATCATCAGGAAATGGTCTAAAAGTGTGTTGTATGTAACAAAATGTGATGAGTGTGTATGTGTGTTGATGACATGGGACCTTGAGATGAACATGTGATGATATAGCTTAAATCATATATCATGATGGGAGGAATAGATGGAGTGGTGATGTATCCCAAAGCATGTACCACTAAAAGATGAAGTAATAGGTGTCCATTTAGCCTATAGAGTATGCCACTAGCCGAGTAATGTCGCATGAGTGATGAGCATGTTTGTATGATAAGGTCAATTTTATTAGTAAACCCCTTGAGAGTCCAATATGGACTGAGAAACTAGAGTGTGTCATAGGTAGTGAGTGGCGCACATACAAGTAGATGTGTATAGTATATGATAGACGACCATGTGATGTGTAAAATATGTAATTTAGGATGTATGATAATAAATAATGTGATATGTGTAATTCCTATGGTGTAGTGTGTATGTTTCATGTGTAGTAGGCCATGAATAATCAAGTGTGAACTAAAGCATAAGAGTGTGTCATTAGGTATTGGTTGATGGTGACATGTAGATGAAGATGTATGGAATGTAAATGACTATGTAAATACTAAAATGTTGATGTATGTAAATGTGAGTATGAGACATGTGGTGATGCTAGAATAGGGGAGGATTGTGTGAATGCTGTGCCCCAAAGTGTGGAAGAGGAAGAATCAATCATGTAATATTATCTAAGAGATCATCATTTTTAGGCTCAAATCCGATAGGGGTTCTACATTAGAAACCTGATAAGCTATCATTTCAGGTTGGTCGTACAAAGAGCCATTGAGGCATAAATGATACATGCCCATAACATATTCCTCATCATGGAATGGTGGAAGTGGACAACCATGTGCATACCAATGAGTGTGATTATGTGTATATCCAGGGAAATAACTATTGTAAATGAACACACCAAAAAAATGCATGGGAAATGATATATCTGTATGATCATGATCTAATGTGTCTCCTATATATTTAAGCCAATATTGTTCTAATATGAACATAGTAGAAGGGGGTATACGCTAGAGGTAAACTATGAGATGGAATACTCATAGACCATAAGCTTCAGTAATAGTGACAAATCTATAATATAGATGATGAGAATGAGTAGGAGGCTAAAGGTCCTCAAAAGTGAAACCGAGTCCAACTAGACCATCGCGTGAGAAAATGGTATCATCACAAGTAGGATCAAATGGAATATTTTCCCAATATGAATTGTTCATGAAAAGTGTGCAAGAAAATGGTGGACATGTTAGTGAAGGCGGTACATGTGAAAGCGTAGGTGATAGAGCGATGTCCATAGATTGGATAGGCCCCTGATAAGGAATCATAACAGTAGTAGTAGTCAGTGGTGTAGGAGAGACTATATATATCACACAAATGACACCTTCAAGTGGTTGCAAATGAGGTAGTTCATCCATGGGTTAAGGGCCATCCATAGTAGCACTGCGTGGAATAGAAGTATTAGTACAATATATACAACACTTTCATGTAGGAATTTAACACAATGGTGTACAATAGAAGAAACAACTTGCATGGCATGAAGTCATGGCCTACCAAGAAAATAATTACAAGAGACTGAAAAGTCAATAATAAAGAACATAATGTTGACATTTTTTGGTCCTACAGTGATAGGTAATGTAATGTGACCAAAACATGGACAAATGGAACCATCATATGTATGGAGTGAGAGGGATGATGAACTCACATCACAAGTGGAAAGACCTAAATTTTTAAGGAATGACATAGGAAATAAATGACGTTTAGATCCATTATCAATTAAATTGTTCTTAATACCCATATTGAGAATGTGAATCAGAATATAAATAAGGGTGGGTCATTATCAAAAGTGTTTAAATTAGCGGGAAGATAAGATTTGAATGATAAGTGTTGAGAAAATGAATCTACAACATTTTGATACACTGAGTCAGGATGTATATAGGCATGAATTTGGGTAGTAGTTAGAAAATGCTGGACTCTATACCTTACATCAAGATTTGAAATAAATTAATAAGTGATTGAGATACTCAAGATGACTAGACTCTAGGATGACAGGAATGAGTATGTTAAAGGTGTGAAGGATGTTGGGTTCACCAAAATGATTAACTAAAATGTGGATAATATTCTAAGTTAAAATAATATTAAGAACAACAATAAATAACAGATAAATGCATAAAGAAAATGAACCAAAAAATTTAAGCTATGAAAATACAAAACCCTAATGTGCAATGAGATTTAGAAAGAGCTTAGTTGGTTCACATATATATTATGACTGTGTCACAGAGAAGACCAGATAAACAGAATGCAAGAACAACCACATAAAAACTCCAGAAGGCACGGATCTGGAATAGTAGGTTGGACTGGGGTGCCTGGAGAGGGACATGGGTACCTGTGGATGCCTATTCTGATAACTAGGTGCCATAGTTTGGAGAAATGAACCAAAACCCTCCTTTGAGGTGTCGATAAATGATTGCCAAAATTCACTCCCTGTCCCACTAGTGTTACTGAACTTGGTTGTATATCACTACAAATTAGTGATGAAGATGAGACCTGCAAAACCCAAGACAAACATCAAACCCCTAAAAAATAAATATGCATATTCAAAGAGGTTGGAATGTCCTTAGCAGTCACAATGGTGGACTTACTAACTAAGTGCTACACTACATCTTAGACCTGATGTAGTTCTATGTGATTGTGTGTGCAATAATGCCCTAGGTGCTCTTGTGTCAGTCACACTTTTTGAAAGTATCGAGCATTAACTATGTATAAATGTAATAAAATGGTGGATGGTATAGAATTAACTTCCCTCCTATGTAGTGTGATGCATATGAACTAGCCTTGTGTCTTGTGATGGAGTTAGATGGATGAAAATGGAGCCTTTGATGGATGTAACCTTAGGTTATGATAGTAGTGCTTAGTGCTTGGTACCTCATTAAGGTCTCAGAACTTTACATTTATATGGTTCTCGATTTCTAATTTCGTAATTAGCCTCGAAAATTCTGAGCACTAAAATGATAGAAAGCTCAAACGGCTAGAAAGTTTCCAAAAAGTGATGGAAATTTGTAGAAAGGATAAGGGCGCTCCAAATGGGAGAAAGGTGCTTGAGGTGTCTCAGTAATGAGCTAAACACCCTCGTCAAAGATAAAATGATGCTAAATGGATAAACTAATTGGGTGAGTACATGCAAGATGTCGGTAGTGATGACAACAAGTAAAGTGAAATGGCCAAAGGACATGGGTTAGTTAGTACTTCACTTAAAAACCATATGAATAGTAGTATGAGATCAGGATTAAATAATCCCTAAACTACGTTATTTTGTATCTACTAAATGTTGGTAAAATACATCACACCACACTTTCACTAAAATCACTGCAGGGTAAGTGTACCAAGTTGGGGGGCCTAAAGAGGGTCTTAAGTGGAAGCATTTTTCTGAAAAATAAAAAACTTCAACTTGTATGAGTTTTTCGAAATAGTTACACTCAAAATTGGAAGATTTTGTAGAAATATGAATAATAGAATTTTGAGTCTAGTTTCTAATCTACTAAATTTTATTGAAAATGGATAAGTTTAAGTGGGTCAAACAACTAAAATACCAACAGGTGCTCTTGTTTTTGTTAAAAAACATAATAGAGTGACTTTCGTGCCCCCCACCTTTTTTTGAGAACCATTGAGTATTTTTGAAAACCCTCTGGTATAAAGATAACTAGGAGCATCTAGTTTGTGTTAGAAGTTTTTTAATATTTTTTTAACGAGTATTTTTTTATTTCTGATTTTTATAGTACAAAAATTTTATGTTTTGAAAAATAATGGAGCTATGACCGTGGCCCCCCTAACTACCTCAAAAAATAACAAAAATTAGATTATTATTTTCTGAATATGTATAGAATTATGCCTAGTTTGTGCTAGTATTTTTTTTTTTTCAATTTTGATGACCCAAACAAAAGATACATGATGAAAGATAGACATAATTAAACTTAAAAAAATAGCTATAAAAAGGCATAGTTAGAAAATAAATAATATGGAAACCTTATATTAGTCAGAAAATTTGAAAATTTATATTTTTAGAAAGAAGAAACTCTTCTCTACGTCATGGTATACTTTTTTTTAAATGGATCAATTGTTTTATTTTGATTTATCATATAGCAAGTGGAATTTTTAATTCTTCCTTCAAAAACACGTTGTTTGTTGTGTTTGTGTAGGTCTATGCCTTAGGGTTGGGAATCAAAACCAGATCCCAAGCCTTGAGGTATGTGCTGGAAAAGGTAAAAAGCATAACGTGTATGCGTTATAACGCATACACATTATGCTTTTTTTATATATTGTGGCCCCCCAACATCCCCTTTATTTATAGAATACATAACGCGTACATGTTATAACGCGTACACGTTATGCTTTGGTAAATCCCAAACCTAATAATTTAAAATGTGATCGCATTATAATAAAACGCATACATGTTTTGATTTTTTTCAGGTTTATTTCCACTTCTTGGCCCCCAACTTCATGCACTTACCCTTCATCTAAATTAGTTTATGGTCAAGTGCCAATAGTGCTTCTCCCATATACCCCTGACAATTCATCGATTTAGGAAGTAGGCACTACTCTTCAAAACAAGGTTGAGATTCTCGGCACCCTACAAAAAAATATCCTTATGGCACATAACCAAATGAAGTAGTAGACTAACAAACAATACACTAAGCACACATTGTAACCTGGAAATATGGTTTTTCCTCATCTACAGTGATACAAGCAATCATCACTGAAACTAAAAGGGTGTCATAAGCTTACTCCAAATTTTTATGGGACATATAAGGTTCTCTAGAAGATCGGGTATATTTCTTACATCTTAGATCTTTCACCCTTGTCCCACATTCACCAATTATTTCATGTCTCATGTTTGAAGAAATTTCTTGGAACCAACGTCAGAGTGAAAATAGTTTTACTAGAAATAGATAACGAAGGCTCCATCCTTCTCGATTCGGAAGAAATTATGGATAGCTGCACCCACTAACTTAACTCTCACTCAATCACAAAATTCTTACTCCAATGGCAAGGCATGTTAACCAAAGATGCATCCTGGGAACCATTCTTCCACATTAAAAAAAAAATCGCACATCTGAAGCTTTGAGGACAAATATTTTTTCAAGTGAGGGGGTTTTAGGAACCCATGTCCTAGGCTTAGTTTTACGTTATTAGTGTATTATTTTCTATGGGCACGTATACTTTGTAATTCATCCACTAAGCATATTTGAATTATTCCATATATATGGGAAGTAGCACTTGTTAGAATAGAATTAGCATATAAGTAATTGTTAAAGCCCAATGAAGGCATCCAAAAATATTATTCTATCGAGATTGCTCAAGGAGGTTTCCCCCTTAATGTGGCCTACATTTTAAAATTTATTTGAATTATTTTCAATATTTAATTTAATTGTTCATTTATTTTCTAAATTCATAAATCCATGCAGAACAATCCTCACAGAAATATTACAATCTATAACTATTCCAAATCAAAGAAGAAACCTGGTAGTCACTAAGAGTTAAAGATCACAACATGGCCTAGCTAATTAATAGAAAATATGAAACCTAAATTAGGTGTAGACAAAAAATCTATATACTTGTGTACATTTCTAGGTCCTAAAGTACACTAATGTATACATGATTTCTAACAAATACAACTAGTGCTTAAAAAATCCTTTTGGGCCTTTTGCTTTATCTTTTGCATTCTTATTGGTTTTACGTATCCTACAACTTTACTAAAACTCAACTTATTTATACTTTATGGCCTCAAACACTAGCGCCTAGATAGGTCAGAAGCACCCATGTGATCTTGTCCCTCCTAGGCACTCCTAATCCTCTCTATCCTTTTCTTACCCTTTTGGGTCTCTTTTACTTCTTGGGCATCTTTTATTACTTTGGTTTGGCCTTCTAGTTGTCAATTTCAAAATTCAAACAAGGGAATCACATATATACTTATTATTTCTCCAAAATTAGGGGCCAAGCACTAAGCATTATCTAATATCACCTAATCTTGCATTGAAGTCACAAGTGCATTTCAAAGGCATACATCTAGCACATCCATACAAGGGACAAAGGACGAATCAATTTGCATACACAACATAGGAGGGGGAGTTCATTTTATTCCATCTCACAAAATTACATAATTGGAGCAATCTAGATCTAGCCCACTATCATAGTGCAAATTTCACAAGTGAAACCAAAGGCATCATTACACATGCATAGATAAAAAACTACATGTAGTCTGAGATGTAGTGTAGTGCTCGATCGTAAGTTCACTCTTTATGTGACTGTTGGGGTCAGTCTGAATCCACATTCTGCATATTTTTTATTATATTTGATGTGGTTTGTGGACATGTGCAAGTAGAATTATTTTTCCAAGTTACAAGTGAGATTGAAACCCTAACAACGAAGTTGGGGTGACAAAACAAATATTAGAGTGAAGACCTTCTGACCCAGAAATATTCACGACTTGAGCATCTAAGTGAACAATAGCACCCAAATTGAACACTAATGCCTGTCACTACTATCATCTTGTGGACTCTTTTATCCTTCAAACATATGTTGTTCTGAATCTTTGTCAAGCCTTTACAATGTTTTTTTTAACCTATTCCAACTGATACTTAGTCCAGATCACTCCCCGATCACATTGAATCATCTAAGTTACTTTTCCTTCTCATTTAGTTAGGGTTTCATATAATTATTATATGCTTATTTCTTGTGTCTTATTGTATTTTACCACATGTATATCAACAATTACATGAGTAGTTACTCTGAAATTTAGATTAATTAAATTTAAATTAAATCACTAGGTAAATGGTTTAAACGATATCGGGTTCTCCAAACTGTAATAACCCTAAATTAATTAAATAGGATTTAATATACTTAATTTAAATAGGATTGAATATATGTTATAGGGAAATAAATGATTCATAATACAATCACTTACTGTAGACACATATTTTTGGTTATAGTGCCCCTTCGTTATCTCACATTCATCCAATTTCCATCCTCGCTTCTCTTTTTCTTAAATTAATTGAAATCCTATCTATTACTCACCTTATTTGATTAATTATCAATGGCCTCCATGTGGACCCATTTGATAATTAAATTTTTGGTATCATCCCCCATCTCTCACAAATTATTAAATCCATGGGTATTAATACACCCATCTGACACCCTTTTTTAAATGGAATTTTCTCACCCACCATGTTCCCCACTCCATCTAATAATTCAATTCATGGTCCCCACATGATCACATCATATCCCTAACTCAAGTTACTTTACTCAACTATAGTTACCTGTTAACCCCAGTCTAACCTCACATCTAAGCTATAAATATGGGTTTTCCCCCCATATTTCAAGGGACCTAAACCTGAAAAAGAAGGAGGGAAGACCCTGACCCTGAATGATATTTTTCAAGAAAAATTGGAGAGACCTAGGCCTAGAGAAGAGAAGAAAGAGCTTAATTAAGTTATTCCAGTTTCAGGGAGCAATCTTTGTCATAACTCATTATTTGACCATCTAGATGCCAACTTCATCTCTATGGCAGAGCACAAGCTAAGTTCCCTCATTATTTTAGTTACTTGTCATTTTAGATTTCGTTATTTCTGCACGATTACTATTTTTCATGATTTATTATTATCTTGTCTAACACAGGGGTTAACATCCTCCAAGGGAGTTAAAATCCTCTTGGAACTAGCACTGTCTGGGTAACCCCCACATATTATGATCTAATCTTATATGTTTTATTCTTGTATATCTAGCATCTTTGTATCGTGCACCTATATTATTTGCGCCCATAGATCCACATCTATATATGAGGTCCTAAGCCCTCCATCCTTTAGAGTTGTGGGTGGTTCCTAGTATCAACCTTCACCTCGCTCAAGAACGAAGTTTCCAGATCAACATTTGGCATGCCTGATGGGACCTGATCCAAGATACGACCATTTCATTTGTTTTATTCCTTTATTCATCTCGTGCAAGCATTATAAATATAACGGTTCTCCTCTGTTGTAGTCTTCAAATATCTCTGATAAATATTTCATCTTGTGGACTCACGTTTTTGCAAGATTTGGTGTTATCTTCATCCATATTAGAGGTTTGTGTCACCTTCAAGGTAAGTACTCTTCTTGTGTTTAACCAGATTGGTATTTAGTTTCAAGTTTAGTTTTATTATTAAATACATAATCATACCCAAATAAAATAAAAAATTTCATATGTTAGGTTCTACTCACATGGGGAACATGTCCGGAAATTTATCTTATTGTCTTGCTTTTATTTGCAATCTTAGATGTATAATAGATAAATTTTTCTTTTCAACGACATTTTCTTTGACCTAATAAAATACGTCTATATATTCATTTAGATCATAATTTATAGTTATGTATAGATCTCGCATTTCAAATTATACTAATCTAGAGTTATTTGTTAAAAACATAACAATCTATAGCTATTTATTTTAAAACCTAATACACCATATTTATTTATTTAAATCAACAAAAGAAAAAACAAAAAAAAATCAAATTAAACACAAAACAATGGTAATAATTATAAAAGAAAAAAAAACAATTTCCTAAACTATCCCATCCCCTATCTATTCCTATCCCTTTCCTCCTGGTTCGACCATATCGACTGAGCCATTTCCTCACATCCTCACCACCTCACTCCATCCAAGCTCCCTACCTCCCTTCCAACCTCATTTCCTCCACTCAGCCACTCACTCCTCCATATCTCTCCCCTTGGCTCACCTAACTACTCACGAGCTCTACCCTCGACTCCTACATATCTCTCAACTCTCCACTGATCTCTCTACACCAAGCCACCATCTCCATTCCACTCCCACTCAATAGCCTGTGCTTCCACACATAGCTCGACCCTCTGCTCAACTCCTCTCCACCAAGCTATATCAATCACTTCACCATCCTTGACTTTCCTTCTATCCTCAGATTCAACATTTTCTGCTCCTACCTCCCTCTTCCCGAGCTTACATCTTCCTCTCCCAACAATCTTGCCTCTTACACACCCCTTGAGCTAGTCCCAACCATCCATCGAACAGACTGAGCCACTCGACTCCCTACTAATTTCCTCACCAAACTACCCCATACTTCTCATACTACCCCTCACACTCCATCCCAACATTCATTCCACTTCATATAGTCCCGACCCTTACTCCTCAAAACTAACCTGTACACCCTACCTGCCATATCCACATAGACTCACTAGATTCCAATACATGTCGCATCTAATAGTTTCTAGCTTAGCTTCAAATTCACGTAAGATTTGTGTGCATTGAATCTCACGTCCCTCTACCCCACTGTCTCCATCTCAGTTTAAACGTCACATAAAGCTCTAGCGATAGTGCTTGTATAGTCTCTATATCTCATTGGGATACGTAGAAACACTATAGTTCAACGACTGTATAGTCTCCTTTTAGTAGTAGAATTACAAAAAAATTCACATTTCTAGTATAAACATTACACGATTCCAACGCTTGATGCATCTTTTCACCTATTTTCAACTCTGTTTCAAATTCACATAGGTAGATTTCATTTTTTGACTAATAATGGATTCTAACTCAGGTTTGAATTCACACAAGCATTGTGGGTAGTGGATGTACAATATCCTCATAGAAACAGGTTTGAGTCTCATTATGTAATCAAACATGTGAAGAGACACGTCCATGTGCAATATAGCTAACCATTTTCAATCTACTTGTCCTCCTAGATTCAACTTTTGACTTTGCTTTTTCCTAAAGGAAAGATTTTATTTGATTTTCTTTTCCATCAAAACGATCCATCATATTTTTAAATTGATCTTCCATTTGGAAACACTCTTCCCCACATAGAATGACCCATTGGTGCTTGTTGTGGTGGGAAGTCAATTTGTTGGTCCCACACATGTGGGTGAGTAAATTTGAGACACCTTTTGCATGTCTGACTAAAAATAGTCCAACTATAGCATAGACACGCATCAACAATCTATAAAACACCGGCATTGTGTGTGTGAACTATTCCAATTAAAGAACTAAATGCATTCCTCATGTCGAATCGTTTCAAATCAATTAATCTAGTCGAACTTCTTTTCGTAAGGTCTATTTCATAGCTTCTTTCATATATTATTATTATTATTATTATTATTATTACGGATAGTTTATAATGTATCTTAGCATTGAATCGTTTATTTCGCCATTTGTTTTCTACGTTTATTAGTTCATTTTTAAAAATAAGAATACCAGTTCTTAGTTTATCCCTTAGTTTATAGTCTATTAATAGCTTTCGTAGATTATTTCCTCTTATTGTATACGAATGTCGGTCTACAAATTTTTATTAATTAATTAGCTTTATTATTGTTATCTTGTTTTTCTTTTGATGAAGTAAGTTTTTGACAACATCTATATCTTCTTTCTTAACCATATCAACTAATTATATTTATCTTATTTTCCACGTGAAATCAAAAATATCATGACTATCCAACAACGTCGTCAGATATAACTTGCTTTAAAAAAAAAACACGCATTTTTATTGGCCTTATCTGTAATCGTAAACAGTGAAATTTTAGGGTACTCGGGTGTTCCTGGCCATTGATCGTCGCTTCCAAGTACACCATCATCACGTACAATCAAATAACATTGATAAGCGATTCTCTAGGTACTTCTCATTTTTTCTCTATTTTCTCTTTTTTGCATTGAACTTTCCCTTTCTTAAGTGTTTGTATACATCGAATGTCACATTTCATTTTTAGCTAAAACAAACCTTATGCATCCTGCCTGATCTCATAGCTTAAGTAAAGAATTTAACTCTCTACATTTCACTTATCACACACTGCCTGAAACTGCACAAACATAATTAACACATAAAAATATTCCTGTCACCTGGTTAACTGATTGGGACATAAAACCCAAACAGGGAACCGTCTCAGACATCTCCCAATCCATAACTTCCTGAAACCAACCTTAGACTCCTTTATACACCTTCATTACCTACTTTTCTTTTATGTTGACATCCTCTAAATTAATCATGATACTAAGAAATATTCTACTTGATTTTTTTGTCAACAACATACATAAACAAATGTTTCTCTATTTCACACCTATTGTCGCTCTCTCCCAAATCGAGACAAAACAAAAATCTACTCTTTCCAATAAAGTTTCTTCCTCTGACAATCTCGCCCAAAAAGATACTAAATTCAAAACCACGCCTTCAGTAACTCATTCTATAGTCTCCATGGTCTCACCTCATGAGAACCATGTCATACAAAATTCTCCCCACCTTGACACCAACCCTCATATCCCTCGTCAAGATAGTCTTCCTAAATCGATTGCACCACCATCTCCTACTCCTCTAGATACACTCAAATCTCCTCCTAACCACATATATGAATTCTTACTCCAGAAATCTCATATAATTTCTCAGTTCTCTCAATCTCCTAAATTGATGGATCACATTCCACCAACATCCCATTTTGACAATTCCATTAATAGGCATGTCAAGATGTCTCTAATTCTTAACACACATATCCCCGCTCATCTTCATGCCCCTATTTTTTAACACTAGCCTATGTAGCAATCTTGACCTGTGACACATATTAGTCTTTGCCAAACAACTCCCCAAACACCCACATATCCACAAATTAATCAATTGTCTTATCACACCATTTCATAAACATCCTATCAACAAACTTATCAACCACCTTATTAGATGCTTCACCAAACACCCACACATCCACAAACACATCATTTGCCTTATCAAACTACTTTTGACACTACACAGCCAATCCAATATCAACCTTACAACACCTTGAGTGATCCAATTCACACCTTAATGAGTCAGTTCACCAGTTTAGAAACCCTTACCATAGCATCCAAAAACACCTTATCCTGTGAACACATCTGTAATGAACCCATTCATCTATCGGTTCCAATTAAACCCTACCCTTCTCATTAGAAACTTCCTACATTTAATAAGTTCAACAATATAGAAGATCCCCAACATCTCCTCACATTTAAACACACATGTTGTCTTATTGCGCACGATCACAATCTACTTCTTCGCACTTTCCCCATGTCTTTTTTTGGTCCTGGGTTGGATTAGTACAACAACATCCCACGACATTCCATATTATATTTAACTCAACTTGCACAATTGTTCTTAGAAAAAATTTCTATCAATATCGCATGCAATACCACCATCGCTGATCTATATACCATTCAAAAATTTGAAAAAGAACCCATCGCTGACTTCTTCCATAATGGCATAATATTATAAACCAACTATCCTTCACTATCCCACAAACCAAACTCATCAACTTATTCTCGCATTTGTGTGCCAAACATATATCATCCAATTTGAAGATCCAATCATTCCAAACCTTTGATGAAGCTTTCAAAATGGCTCGCAAGCTCAAAACCCATGCCATTGAGAACGGTCATCTTATATTAAGTTCTGCTAAACCAAAAATTGAATCCACCAAACCATTCACACATAATGACGAGTTCAAGGTTGTGGTCAACACTATGGTCATTAAACCCTCATCGCTATCTACATCAATCACATGGTGTCAACAACGATCTCCTCAATCAACAACCAATTACACTCCCTTAGGAGAATCATACAGTTCTGTATTTGATAAGTTGATGAGTGTAAACTCCATCCAACTTCCTCCCATATGACCCGTGGACAACTCGCAAGCCAAGCTTGTTTAGTATCATGAGGCCCACTTTTGTAAATATCATCGAGTCAAAGGTCATGACATTGAGAGATATCTTTCCTTCAAATATCATGTCCAACAACTTGTAAATCAAGGGGATATCCAAATTGATACCTCCACTGCACAAACTAATCAACCACCAAAAAATCACGTCACCCCATTTACATCTCAACTATCAAACGCTTGTATGTTTGAAACTTTCAATCAAGATCCCATCTTATCACCAAATCTGCATGCTCCCACAGTGGAAATTATTGCCATCCCTTATTTAGAGCCTTTCACACCTACATCAACTTTCACTACCTATCTTGAATTTGCATCTTCTCCTATCCTTATCACATCCACATCGAATTTAACTATACTACCCACTTCTGCCGCTTCAAACACACCCCAATCTATCACATTAGATTCATCCTTAGCACCTATTTCGGCTTCAATCATATCCACACATATCCCTACATATCTCTCGTCTATTTCTTCACTCATATTTGCCTCAAACACATGTACATTGCTCACAACCATCCCAACTACACTCAATTCTAAAACATGCACCCTTGTAACCCCATATTCAAAATCAACCCCTTTAGCAAAAATATCATTCTTACCCCTCAAAACATTTATGAAACAACCAGTCCCTTCTACTTCTACGTCTAAAAATGCTCCTGCATTTTCTACATTACTTATACCCATAAAGTCTACTCCATCAATTATCGCACTACCCACATCTCCAAATCTTCCAAAAGTGATTACATCCCTATCTATCACATCTCCCCCTATATCTATCACAGTGAAAAATACACCTATCCCTTCCCTTACATATTTACCTATATCTTCACCCATGGCCACATCACCCAGTCTACCCCAATATTCTTTAGCTAATCCTTCTATCACACCAACCCAATCCTCTCGATCTGTAACCCTATATGAAATACCCTTTGGATCATCTACTGAACCAAAAAATCTACCTAAATCAAATAAATATGGTTTACCTTCTACCTTTATAAAATAATCTCTTCCCATGCCAAAATCAAAACAATCTAAATTTCACATAGATATCATTAATCGCATCATAAAAACACCTATCTCTTCATTAACGTCTTTGTCTTGTTTTAGGACAGTTTCTCCATTAATAACTACACCACAGCTATTAGATCCTCTAGTTGAAATTATTTTCATCCCTGCTAGAGGTAAATCTTATCATTTGAAGTATAAGGCTTGGGTAAAACATCCCCGACAGTCCCTTGCGCACCCTCGGAAACAATCAGGTTTTCCCTCTTCTCAACAATCCAATGTCACAACATCTATTTCAAAATCATTCTTTCCATCTACGACATATTGCAATAATCAATCCACATCCAAACAATACCATCCTTCAACCAAATTTGATTTGTCCTCCAAAAAAAGAAATTCACACATCCAATCTACATCCACTTTTTCTCCTACTTCCAAGCTAAAATACCCCATCAAAACACATAAGAGTTACCTTCGCCATGATACTTCAATGGGGTCTTACGTAGATATCTTTCAACATTTAACTCAAACATCTTCTATCAAAATTCCTCCTATTAAATCCTTTAATACCTATGGTACCAAGCCATCATGGTTCAATCCTAATTGTATTTGCACTTATCATCATACCCCAGGTCACGACATCAAAATTTGTAAGGCCTTTTGGTCAATCGTCAACAATCTTATTGAGAAAGATGATTTCCTCATTCAGGGGAAAGTTCCTTCTCCATCTACATTGAATCCAATCCATATCCCATCTGTCATATCACCCAAAATCCCTCCATCCACATCATCCCTTAGTTTCCATCCAACCCATGTCATTCCTTCTAAGGAATGCCCTCCATTGTTCATCAATTCTGTTTATCTTACTCAACACACTTGTGGTCTCCAATTTTTTACCTTTTCCAAATCTAATACAATCTCATCTAAATTTTTTTGACATCCTTTAAATTCTTCACATTTAACTCATTGGGGGAACAACCTTCCCTCACCCTTAAGCATCTCATCCGTATAACTCCCTTGTTACTAGGGAATTTATCTCTTTGACATTGTTTTGTTTATCCCATCCAAATCCACACCAATCTCATCTAAATTCTTTCAACATCCTTTAACTCTTTCTTTAAGGGACCTTTTTACCAAAGTCCACCATTGTGGATATATTTATACCTCTTTTGGGGTTATCATCTTTTTCATCAAAGCCCTCCTTTGAGTCCATGCTTGTCTCTCCATTGAGGGACCCTTTTTCTCAAAGTCCACCTTTGTGCCTATATTAGTGTCTCTTCTGGGGCACCATCTATTTCAAAGTCCACCATTGTGGCTATATGTGTGTCTCTTTTGGGACACCATTTATTTCATCAAGCCCTCCTTTGAGGCCATGATTGTCCTATGTTTATGTCTCTCTTAGGGCATCATTTATTTTCATCTAAATCCACCATTGTGGTCATACGTTCATTTCCTTTAGGATATAATTTTTGTTTTCTACTTGGATATCATCTCATATTATTACAACTACATTGTCTTCCCTCTCATGGTCTTAAACCAGAGACGAAACCTCTTAATGCATTGCACTTGTGACCGGTCTACTATTAGTATATCTACCAATGAGAACTTAGTTACATCATTAGATTGTTATTCCATCTTTAGCCCCTTCCATTTTTCATTTTCATTATCTCAATTATGTGGTCTACCTTCACTAATTTGATGTGATAACGCAACCATTACATCCATTACCTTCTCATTCTCTTATTATAGCCATGCGAAGGGTCCAGGGTGTCTTTTGTACATTCCTTATCCCTTATTAAGTGGTTTACTTAGCTATTCCTAGCTCTCCCCCATATGAAGCTCAAACTCAAGTATGTAAAAGGAAAAATCAAAGTTATCAAAAATAGACTGATCCCTTGAAGGACAACTGCTCATGCAAAGAAAAGAATGAAAAAAAAGAAAATTGTACAAATCAAAATCCAATCAAAATAAAAAGAAATAGACCAATCCCTTGAAGGATGGCTATCATATTATTCTTGTCATCTATATTATGTATAAAGTAGACCATACCCTCAAAGGATGGATACTCTTTTATTATGGCATCTGGAAGGTTTTCTACATTGATCAACCTTATTTTATCAACATTTTTCAAAAGCTTCCTATATTGATCAGAAGGCTTTCTGTTATTGTTCTTTCCCTTTCCCAGAGCTAGGGCATAGACTTAAGGAACACCACCTTTGGAGATCCCTCTTCCTGCATACAAGTCACATCTTCGATTCCTTTGTCATGTCAACATTAGGATTACGAACATTTTTCATGCATATTTCCCTCATGATCTTTTGGTATAACTAACTAGCATTAGTTATGTGTTAACACCTGCTATTGGCTACAAGTGCAATGCCTTAAGTGGTAATCCTTTCTTGTTTATCTCCAATCTAGTTCGAAACATAGTTTCCCTGTATGCCCTTGCTACAACTATGTTCCTTTCATCTCATCAAGGTAATCGTTTATCAACATCATATCAAATTTCACACTATCTATCTATAATATCCATGAATGCATTTTCAAATACACTTTTCAGTTTTTGAATTCTACTTGATCACCATTGTAGCTTGCGAATTCTACTTGAGGATCATTCTCAAGGAAAATTTGTTATCCTACAGCTCTTTATATCTCAACATGTTCAGCAATGTCTTTGATCCCTTGCTCCTCGATCTAGATTTCTACTCATCCCCATTTGTCTCCACATCATTCTTCTCACCTTTCTGTCCCCTTGCACCACGCGAGATATATTACTTGTCTTTCCTCTTGAGTTTTCCTTTCACTCTTCCACTTTCAGTTTGACTATCGTACTTAATCATCCATACAACCAACAAATATTAGTTAAGGTATATCTTCTTCCTTAGATCCTCCCACTGTAGAAGCTTCTCCACCATTTCCTCTTTCATAAAACAACAATCACCACCACAAATGTCTTTCCACTCCTCCTTTTGTGCTTAATAGTCTTGCATCATCACTACCACCACGTGGGCATCCTAGTTAAGGATTGCCCTTACACTCTCCATCTATGTTGCATATGTTCCACCATACACTCATTCAAACTCCTTTGTTTCCTTGTTATCACCTTCATATCACCTCTTTTCATCTCTTGTTTCATTTTGGTATACACAGCTCAATCTTTTCATCATTCTTCTTCTTCTTCGATTTGGCGATCCTACTTAACCATACCCATCACATGGAAATCTTACTTAAGAAATCCTCTTAAGAATGGTTTGACGTCTGACCCTTCCACCTCCCATAACCTCTTCCTAATATTTTTCCTCTCGCCTCTCATCATACTTATTCATTCCAACCAACCATTCCACACCTGCATCCAATACAATGTTGTCTCTCTCCTTCCATATTGTCATTGCTGGTTTGGTGATCTTACTTAAGAGTCCCTCTTAAGCATGATTTGTCATCTTGCACTCCCCCACGATCCCACATTCTCTCCATCTACATTTTCTCAACATTCCCCATCATCTCATCCTCTCATCTTCTCTTCCATTCTTGTAAACAACACTTCCTACTAGTCCTTTTTTCATCTCCATCATCCGCCATTGGGTAATCTTACTTAACCATGGCTTCTCTGTTCATTTCATGTCTTGTTTCTTCATTTTTCTGTCATTGATTATCATCCACTACATCCTTTATCGTCTTCATCTTCCTACACATCGTTATCCCTCCTTTCCTTTCTTTTTACATTCCATCTTCTAGAGTTCTCCCACATATCTACCCCCATAATTATCCATCATTTTCATTGATCATATCCTAACATTATTTCATCATCATCTTTTGTTTCGGTGCTAGTAATTATCGGTGGAATTCTCCTGAAAATCACTCATCCCCATTCTGCACAACATGAATCCTTTTCTTTGACCTCCTCGATTCTATCTTCATTCTTTCCTTCCATTGTGTCCTCTAATCATTATCAGGGGACTTCTCCTAATGTTCCTTCATTTGCGTTCCCCCTCTCATTCTTCGTTTACTTTCTACCTTGTCACATATTTTGTCCTCCCCTTTCCTACTGATCATTATCAGTGGATTTATCCAAACATCCATTCGCCTCTCCCATCCCATCCTTTCTTTTTCCTTGCCACCTCTCCATCTTACATTCTTCCTTGCCAATTTCTTCACTGTCTTCATCATACACCCTCTCTCTATTTTCTCATCATCAACATATCCTCATCTCATGCATCTCTGCTTCTTTTCCAATCAATGTCATTCCTCCCCTCAAGCTTCTCTTTACGTTCCTTGTGATTCTCACTCTTTATCAAATATATTCACCCTTGGTTCTCTTCCTTCTGCATAATTTTCTTAGTTTTCTTCTCCTCCTTTCTAATCTTCATCTTATTTCACTTCCTCTACATTGTCCTTCTCCCCATTTTAGCTCACACTTCCTTCTTACTTCCCCATTGAAAACCTGACTCTTCAGCATTATCCCATCTCCTTTATCATCTCATCATCCACATGCATTTCAATGTGGTCAGTTCCATATTCTTTGCCTTCGATTTCCTCATTATGATCCGTTTCCTTCAATTTTATTTTCTCTTTCATCTCTTTTGTTTTCTATTACCTCTCTATTTTCCATTGCTCCATCCTTCTTCACACCTTTAATCTTGAATAACTCTCTCTCTTTTTCATAATTTCATCCTCTGCTATGTTATTTTCTTGTCTTCTCTTTGTTTTTCCTTCTTCATTCCCCCCTTTATTTATGATCCTTCTTTCTTATCTTCTTCCTCACTTTTTAGTCCTTCTTTCCTTCTCCTCCATCTTTGTTCATCTATCCCTGTCACTTTCATATTCAATCTTTCTTGATCTTCTCATAATCAACCAATCCTCCTATCTATTTCCTCTTCTCTTTCTCAACATCCCTTACATCATAAATTCACATTCGATGCCAATGTTTCTCCGTTTGTGTATTGCCATCTATCCCTTTCATTACCGTTCTTGTTCTTCTCTTTTCCACATTGACCTCTTCTCTTTTTTAGAACCATGTCACATCTTTTATCTTCGTCAGTCCTCTCGTAGGGGCATCATCATATCCATTTCTAAGAATCTATTTCCATCTTCCTTTGACATTTTTGTCTTGGAAGATACCATAATGGCCATCACCTATATGATCTTGTTCTCTTACATGAATATTTTCTGTGCTTTTGTTTTATAGCAAAATCATCTCAACTTCTCATCCTACTTATCGAAGAAACCAAACTCCTTTGTCTTCTTCACCTTCTAATTTGCTAAAACTTAAGCATATTTTCTATGAAACATGATTGTCATTATATTTATCACCCTTTTAGAAACTTTTATCTTACCCTTCTATCATGTCTTCTCATTATATCCATATTTATCAGTATTCCCCCTGGGATATCTTATTTCAACATCCAAATATGTCTTATGTTGGGGCACCTTTCATCATTGTACTTGTCGATGCATATAACTCACTTTTTTTCCTTCTCATACCCTATACTAGGGCATCATTATCTTCATCTTTGTCCCTTTTGTGGACACATGATTCTGCATGATTCCTCACAGACAAAGAATTGTGCACTTATTTCACATTCATTTTCTCATATTTTGATGTTTTCCTATGACCCATTGGTCATCTTGGTTTACATCCATACTGTAGTGGTCTTCACCCACTCACTGGTCTATAGAATGTTTTCGTCTATCTCCATTGAGACTACAATTTTTTTCTATCGATGTGATATTGGAGTCACCGCCATACATTTTATTTTTCATTATTATTGCAATCCTTTTTTCCCTGGGGCATCTTGCCTTTGGTCATGTCTTCATCCATTCTCAAACACATCTTTCATGTAACCATTTTTTTTGTCTCATGGCTTGTTATCGCAAACCACTCAACAAAAAGGGGAAAATGTAGACACCTATTTTTGGTTATAGTACCCCTATGTCATCTCACATTCATCCAATTTCCATCCTATCTTCTCTTTCTCTTAAATTAAATGAAATCCTATCTATTATTCACCTTATTTGATTAATTATCAATGGCCTCCATGTGGACCCATTTGATAATTCAATTTTTGGCATCATCCCCCATCTCTCATAAATTATTAAATCCATGGGTATTAATACACCCATGCGACACCATTTTTTAAATGGAAGCTTCTCACCCACCATGCTCCCCACTCCATCTAATAATTCAAGCCATGGTCCCCACATGATCACATCATATCCCTAACTCAGGTTACTTTAATCAACTCCAGTTACCTGTTAACCCCGGTCCAACCTCACATCTAAGCTATAAATATGGGTTTTTCCCCCATATTTCAAGGGACATAAACCAGAAAAGAAGGAGGGAAGACCCTGACCCTGAATGATATTTTTCAAGAAGACTTGGAGAGACCTAGGCCTAGAGAAGAGAAGAAAGAGCTTAATTAAGTTCTGCTAGTTTTATGCCAAGTTCATCTCTATACCAGAGCACAAGCTAAGTTCCCTCGTTAATTTAGTTACTTGTCATTTTATATTCCATTATTTCTACAAAATTACTATTGTTCATGATCTATTATTATCTTGTCTGACGAGGGTTGACATCCTCCAAGGGAGTTATAATCCTCTTGGAACTAGCACTGTCAGGGAAACCCCCACATATTATGATATAATCTTATCTGTTTTTGTCTTGTATATCTAGCTTCTTTGTATTGTGCACCTATCTTATTTGCGCCCATAGATCCATAGAAAAATCTAAGGTCCTAAGTTCTCCATCCTTCGAAGTTGTTGGTGGTTCCTAGTATCCGCCTTCACCTCGTTTGAGAATGAAGTTTCTAGATTAACACTTAAAAATTATATAATTGAAACTATGTTATTTACAAGTATGCCAAACTAATATAGTAATTAGAAGTGTAACTAGGGTTTTTGGAGTGACTTAGCTGATTCAGATTTATCTTTAAATATTTTGTTGTTGAATCTGAAAAAAGATGAATTTTTTGAATGCATCCATATCAACTACTAATTACAAAAATACTTAAGATAACCTAGCGAATTTCCCCTATCATTGCAATATGATAATATGCTAAATCATGGCTAAACATTGATCCTATTTGTAGTTTACCCTATTCCCATTTAGGAATTGTTATATGTGAACCAATGTATTAGGTTATCAATCCTTATCCATAAAAATTAGTCTCTAGTCTTATAACAAATCTCTCATATTATACCCTTTATCCCCTCTGTCCATTTAAAACAAAACATCTCTATCTCTAGAATAACCTAATGGGAAAACTAATAGTAGCACACAATCAACACCAAATTCCCCAATTTCCCTTAACACTCATTCTCAAGATGCTAAAGGAGGCTAGTCCTAGTTTATCAATCCCTAAACAATCCAGGAAAACCTTGATTAGTACACCCACATTCATGACCTTCATAGGTGTCCCATACCACTTAAGGAAGCTATTGTTACTATAATCCTAACCATATTTGTTTGCCTCATATAAAGGAATATAAATGTTTATAATAGTTTCACAATTCAGGTTTAAGTTATACATATTATGAGGTTAATCACCGATTCTTATAAGGGTATAATTGATATTAAAAAAAGGTATGATGAATTCAACATAAATTACTGATAAGGATAAACATAAGATACAAAATTCCTTTTGGTTCCAAAGATTATGCAAATTATTGCCAATATCTCTAACCCTATTAATAATTTGAGTCTTACAATCCACATGTTAGTCTAAGTTCTTAATTATGTTTGACCTCCTTATTCACTTTTTATAAATTTTTCCTTCCAATCCTTAAATTTTTCATGTTTAATTTTCTAATGAGTAAGGGAATTATTATGAATCATTCATATTAATAGTTTATAGTTTATATTTAATTCCTCATGTTTCCAATACATAACCATTGTTATCCATTGGTCCCATTGGTCCTTGATATGGTCATGGTCATTATGACTATGTAATCAAATGAATCTATAATAGTTGTGTATACTTAGTAGTCAGAGCTTGATAGGGTTTTACACTATATTATATTTATAAGAATTATCTGTACCATCTATATTAGGTCAGTCTAACCATATATCCTATCTCATTATCATATCAAGTTGAGTAACAACATATTTACTAGTGTGGCGAGTCATATCTCTTAATGGTAATTTAAATTTAATCTAAGTGGTGAAGCATAACTATATATATGATGGAATTTACTCAAATGAAAGTGAAGTTGTGCTTGTAATCCATGAGAATGTGCCAACCATAATATGTATTATTAAAGAGGAATCCTATGTTCAGAATAATGTATTTAGGTGTTTTACCATTGAAGAGTTCAAAATTTTATACCTCAATTTTATTTACATTTTGTCTACAATTTTGGTTGTGTTATCTTCTCTATACCATTCCAATTATCATATCATTGGGGAGGGGATATGTTATCTTCTATGTATGATTTCAACTCATATCCTTGTGTAGGGCCCACTTCTACGGATGTCCATGCCCAACTCGAAATATCTCCAACTTTGCATGGAAGCGTCACTTCCATTTTTAAAGATAAAAAGAAAAAAAAAATAGCCATTCAATTTTTAATATTATTAAAAAAAAATTATTTAGGTAATGTCAATTGCACTTTTAAAAGATAAATGAAAATTAAAAAAAAAAAGGCACATGATTATTTTTTTAAAAATAAAAACGTCAATGTATATTTTGACCACATTTTGGAAAGTAAAAAATTAATTTTACAAGGATAATATTACGGTTATGATGGAGTTTCTTAAAGGGATATTAGTAAAAATAAAAATAATGCCCATCTTATAAGTTTGTCAAGCTTTGTGTGGAAAAAAATGTCAATCACAAGCTCGGTGAAATCCGAGGTGAGGTGTCACATGGACTTAGAAAGTTTCTGTGTGAGCAATGGCATTATGAGTTGTCTTGGAAACAAAGCTATTTTTTTAAGTAATAAATTATATTTACAATAAGAAATTGTTGAAGTGATTGTTTTCTATTCTAATATCGAGAAAGGTGATATCATGGTGTCTAGTTTAGTGGAAAATGGGAATAAGTTGTAATTTTAATAACCAATCACAAATTAAATAAATATATTCAGATTTAACAACATTTGAAAATCAAGGTAAAAAAATAATATTGATTTCTTATTTGGTTGAAGACGTATTTATTAATAGCTTGTTAAAATTAAAGTTATCAAAAAGCAAGGACAATAATAATAATAATAATAATTTATATTTAAACTTACATTTAAAATTAAAAACTCGCATAGGGTATGAGTAAGTTGTTGGTATAACATTTATTGAAATGTTTAATTATACCAATATTTATTGCATCTTGCAATTTGCAATTCACGGTGAGTAATTGTCATTATTCTTTTTAACAGCTCAGAAAAAACCTAAATAGTCGCTCATCATCTTCCTTAAGTGCTTCTATGGATGTCCATGCCCAACTCGAAAGATCTCCAACTTTACATGGAAGTGTCAATTCCATTTTTTAAAGATAAAAAAGAAAAACAAAAAAATAGCCATTTGATTTTTGTTATTATTAAAAAACACCTTTTTAGGTAATGTCGATTGCACTTCTAAAAGATAAAGGAAAATTAAAAAAAAAGGCACATGAATTTGTTTTAAAAGAAAAACGTCAATGTATATTTTGACCACATTTTAGAAAGCAGAAAATTAATTTTATAAGGATAATATTATGGTTATGGTGGAGTTGTTTAATGGGATATTTGTAAAAATAAAAATAATGCCCATCTTATAAGTTTTTCAAGATTTGTGTGGAAAAAAATGTCAATCACAAGTTGGGTGAAACCTGAGGTGAGGTGTCACACAGACCTAGAAAGTTTCTTGTGTGAGCTATGGCATTATGAGTTGTCTTGGTAACAAAGTTATTTTTTTAGTAATAAATTATATTTGTAATAATAAATTGTTCTAATGATTGTTTTCCATTCTAATCTCAAGAAAGGTGACATCGTGGTGTCTAGTTTTAGTTGAAAATGAGAATAAGTTGTAATTTTTTTTAACCAATCACAAATTAAATAAATATACATTTAAAATTTTTTTAGGTAAAAAATAAATATATTCAGATTTCATGACATTTAAAATTCAAGGTAAAAAAGTAATATTGATTTCTTATTGGTTGAAGACCTATTTATTAATAACTTGTTAAAATTAAAGTTGTCAAAAGGCGGGGACAAAAATAATGCTAATAATAATTTATATTCAAACTTACATTTAAAATTAAAAAATTACATAAAGTACGAGTAAGTTGTTGGTATAACATTTATTGAAATGTTTAATTGCATCTTGCAATTTGTAATTCACGGTGAGTACTTGTCATTATGCTTTTTAACATGTCACAAAAAACCTAAATAGTCACTCATCATCTTCCTTAACTAGGGTCAAATTAAGGTTTCCAAGTGCTCTAGGCAATACTTGGAGAGTGCGCCCCCCTCCCACCTGGGACCAATGACCCACCTGTATGTGAATGTTTTTTAAACAATTATAGACTTAGTATAAGTCTTGACACATTTTATTAAAGCTATAAAGGTTTTTTTCTTTCCTTTGCCATAACACCTATTGAATTTTAAAATCTTCCTCCCACCGGCGAGTGACAGCCAGGCGGTTTAGTTGAAGTTTAAAATTTTAATACGGTAATACCTTTTAAATATTAATTCCCGAATCCCTTCAAGCTTCACATACGATCACAATCTAATACAGATACTACTATATATCGATAGAAATTTTAGAGCAAGTGTGCACCATTTGGCATTGATGAGTGAAATTTGGTTTTTTCTTCACCGTTGTAATAGTGACATCATGTGTTCAGCCTCAATGTTCACAGTTCAACGTTGCAGGCTCGCAGTGAAACTCAATTTCCACTATCAAAAATTTACATGTAGATATATAATTTTCCTTTCCTAATACAGAAAGGAAAAGCATACAATCACAATCAATGCCTCATCCTATGCATTTGAAAATAACTATATTCTCATTCAACTTTCAAGGTTTAGGTAACCATAAGTTGTACTTGTAAGCATAAGTTGTAACTCACAGACTACAACAGCGCAACCGGAAGCCGCACACTCGCATGGAAGTTGGAATAACTATTGAGTGGACTGTGGGTGAATGATTTCCAAGTTCCAATGATAGTGGAAGAAATTTGAAACATGAATCAGAATGTGGAACAATGGACCATGTTGAGTGCCATTCGCTAGACTTCTAGTGGGAGATACTCATACAACGATGCCAACCTACCTGGCGTGAAGACCGAAGTTGGATTGGGGTTTGAATTGAGGCCTGAGGGGAGAAGTAACAAAGCTCCAATATGGCCTGTAAGTGTAGCCTGTAGGTCATTGTCGCTGGACAGGGACTCGATGTAGCGCAACATCAGGAAAACAAAAAAATGAATAGGGGACCAGTGACCATGCCACCATGGCCCACGGAGGATACTGAGACTTTGATTTTTTATATTAATATTTATATATCAATATGTGAAGTTTGAAAAATGATTGAGATTCATGAAACTAAAAGTTGAAACTATAATTTGTAAATAGTGATTGAGATTCGCGAATCATGAATAAACAGCGGAGGATTATGGTCTGTGAGAGTGTAGGCTGTGGGCATTTAATATCAATTTTTTTTGTAAAATTTTAACCAAGCCTTAGCCGACTACCTAGTCACGATAGCCGACCTGGATTTTTTTTTTAATATGTGATGCCCTCCCTTTTTGTGCCCTAGGCAACTACCTAAGTTTCCTAGGGTAAGACATGCCCCTGCTACTTCTACGGATTTCCATGCCCAGCTTGAAAGATCTCCAAATTTGCATGGCAGTGTCACTTCCATTTTATAAAGATAAAAATAAAAAATAAAAACTAGCCATTTGATTTTTATTATTATTAAAAAAAAAAATTATTCAGGTAATGTCAATTGCACTTTTAAAAGATAAATGAAAATTTAAAAAAAAGGAACATGAATTTTTTTAAAATAAATATGTCAACGTATATTTTTACCACATTTTAGAAAGTAGAAAATTAATTTTGTAAGGATAGTATGACGGTTATGACGGAGTTGTTCAATGGGATATTAGTAAAAATAAAAATAATGCCCATCTTATAAGTTTGTCAAGCTTTGTGTGGAAAAAAATCTCAATCACAAGCTGGGTGAAATCTGAGGTGAGGTGTCACATGGACTTAGAAAGTTTCCTCTGTGAGCTATGGCATTATGAGTTGTCTTGGCAACAAAGGTATTTTTTTAGTAATAAATTATATTTATAATAAGAAATTGTTGAAGTGATTGTTTTCTATTCTAATCTCGAGAAAGGTGACATCATGGTGTCTAGTTTTAGTGGAAAATGGGATTAAGTTGTAATTTTTTTAACCAATCACAAATTAAATAAATATACCTTTAGATATTTGTAGGTAAAAAATAAATATATTCAGATTTCACGACATTTGAAAATCAAGGTAAACAAATAATATTGTTTTCTTATTTGGTTGAAGATCTATTTATTAATAACTTGTTAAAATTAAAGTTGTCAAAAGGCAAGGACAAAAATAATAATAATAATTTATATTCAAACTTACATTTAAAATTAAAAAATCACAAAGGGTATGCGTAAGATGTTTGTATAACATTTATTGAAATGTTTAATTGTACCAATTTTATTGAAATGTTTAATTACATCTTGCAATTTGCAATTCACAGTGAGTACTTGTTATTATACTTTCTAACAGCTCACAGAAACCTAAATAGTCGATCATCATCTTCCTTAATCAGGGCTGAATTAAGGTTTCCGAGTGCCCAACCAGTACTCGAAGCATGCACCGACCCTCCCATCCGAGACCAACAATCCACCTGTATGTGAATGTTTTTTAAACAATTATAGACTTAGTATAACTCTTGAAATTTTTTATTAAAGCTATAAAGGTTTTTTTCTTGCCTTTGCCATAGTGCTTATTAAATTTTGAAATCTTCCTCCCACCGGCGAGTGGCAGCCAGGTGGTCCAACTGAAGTCTAAAATTTTAATACGGTAATACCTTTTAAATTTTAATTCCTGAATCCCTTCAAGCTTCACACATGGTCACAGTCTAATACAGATACTACTCTAGATCGATAGACAATTTAGAGTAAGTGTGCAACATTTGGCATTGATGAGTGATATTTGGTTTTTTCTTCACTTTTGTGACAGTGACTTCATGTGCTCAACCTCAATGTTCACAATTCAGCGTTGCAGGCTCACAACAAAGCTCAATTTCCACTGTCCACAATTTACAAGAAGATATATAATTTTCCTTTCCAAATACAAAAAGGCAAAGCATACAATCGTGATCAGTGCCTCAGCCTGTGCATTTGAAAAGAACTAGATTCTCATTCAACTTTCAAGGTTTAGGTAAGAGTAAGTTGTACTTGTTACCATAAGTTGTAACTCACAGACTATAGCAACGTAGCTGACAACCGTAGGCTTGCATGGAAGTTGGAACAACTATTGAGTGGATTGTGTGTGAATGATTTACAAGTTCCAATGGTAGTGGAAGAAAGTTCATACATGAATTAGAATGTGGAACAATGGACCGTGTTGAGTGTCATTTGTCAGACTGCTAGTGCGAGAAACTCATACAACATTGCCAGTCTGCCTGAGGTGAAGACTGAAGTGGGGTCGGGGTTTGACTTGAGCCCCGAGGGGAGATGTAACCAAGTTACAATTTGGCCTATAAGTTTAGCCTTTAGGTCGCCATCACTCGATAGGGACTTGATGCAGTACAGCAGCAGGAGAATAAAAACGAATAGGGGACCAGTGACCATGCTACCACGACCCATGGAGGAGACTGAAACTCTGTTTTTTTTATATTAATATTTATATATCAACATGTGAAGTTTGAACAGTGATTAAGATTCATGACACCGAAAGTTGAAACTATAATTCGTAAACAACGATTGAGATTCGTGAATCATGAATAAACAAAAACTGGTTATGGGATGTGAGCCTATAGGCTGTGGGCATTTAATATCATTTTTTTCTATAAAATTTTAACCATGCCTTAGCCGAATTCCTAGTCATTGTGGCCAACCTGGATTTATTTTTTGAAAATGTGGTGCCCTTCCTTTTGTGCACCCTAGAAAACTACCTAGGTTGCCTAGGGTAAGACATGCCCCTGATGTTTTTGATACATTGTTCTCTTATTGTGACAATACAAAACGTGATTATATATCGCAAAGTAATTCTCCAAGTAGTCGTTAAAAAGTGATTTATTTAAAAATCAAACTAAAACTTATAAATGGGTCTTTATTGGCCAATTTACGGTTTTCATCACCCTTTTCGGGTGAACAAAATTACACATGAAATATCTCTCTTTCAATACCCATTACCGAATATTAAATCCTCTCCTCAATTATACCCTTTCTCTCTTTAAGAGAAAACATGTTGCATGCACGTACACAAACAACAATACCCAGTTAATTAAATGTTCAATGTAATAAAAAGAATAAAAATAAATCATAACATCATTTAAACCATAACCATAATTAATAACTATAGTTTGGAATATCATAACTATTAAATGATTGCAATTGTCTTTAAACCATAAAATCATATTACTAATCAAACTATTCAAAATATAACAATATGTTGTATTAAAACCAATCATTTATCATACAATCCACAAAAATGATAAATTAATAGTTTTAGGGATGCGAAAGTATTTCACCATTCAATTCTTGAATAATTCACCGGTAGGAATTCCATTTGAAGAAGCCTTGGTTAGGAAGTTTCAAATTCTGGCCAGCTCTTCTCGGAGAGTCCTTTCCACCTGCACTATTGTTCCTGGATTTTCTCTGACACCTGTCACCTAATGCACAATGCACAATCACTAGTTGGAGCATGCCTTTCATAAACAATAGGCATCGACACCTTCCTTTCACATTTGACTGCATTTTATCCACAAGGATAATAAGGTAGGATACTGACGTGATATTTATTGCAAGCTTACATTATCTATATGTATTGTTGATTGTACACAAACTGGATTGGAAGCCATTGGATAGAGTCGTTGATGTAGATTTTTTCCATGGTCTTCTGCTGTCAGTATGATGGTATAATTACCACATGCCACATCATTTTCATTCATAAAAATATGCAAATACCTCTAAATACACTTCTGACAAAGAAAAGAGGGTAAGTGCATGAAGTTGGGGGCCAAAAAGCGGACAAGAATCTTGAAAAAAGAAAAATGCGTATGCATTCTATTATAACACGATCATGTTTTCAATTATCAGGTTTGGGATTTACCAAAGCATAACACATGTGCGTTACATAACGCGTACGTGTTACATAACCCATACACATTATGCCTACTATAAACAAAAAAATAGGCTCGAGCCTCTATCATTTTAACTCCCTCAAACACGAGTTTTAGAGCTCAATCGTGCTCTCACGTTTTTTCATTCAACTGGATCTCACGCTCAAAGCATTGTTTATGGATCACTACGAAGATCTGAGTCGACGATGGTGCCACGGAGAAGAGGCAAGCACAATTCTTATCTCAAAATCGCATTGAAATATGATAATTATAGATTAATTTGAATTGAATACATATTTTTTATTGTTACAGTTCGAGGTCGAGGGAATCAACCACAACCAAAAACTGTTATTCCTGTCAACCCTCCTGACACTCCCACAATTTCTCAACATCCCTCAGGTAGTCAAGAAGATTTAGCAGCCCACATAGTTGAAAACAAAATTAAAATTGAGGATTTAATCAAAACAATGAGGGATTTACAATCTATAAACCCCCACCGCACCTCTCTTCCAAACACATTGGAGGCATTACTTATCCAAATTGACGTGGAAACGAGGAAAATTGATCATTGGACAACTTACAAAGAGGGTTGTAGAGTTTATTATTCCAAAAAATTGTCATATGTGGATGTAAAGAAAAAAGAAATTTCAAAAGACCTCATATGTGCCTTATTCACAGACCCCCACACTAATTTTCTTGTTTCGTTGTCATGTAATGATTTCCCATCCATTGGTGCAATAATAATTTGATTAAAAATAATTTTTGGGACCGATGGTGGATTGTGTTTGATTTTCCACCTTGTAATAACAGCGAGATAACACTATAATTTTTGAGGAAACTCTATTGTGAGTTTATCCTCAACGAGATCCCAAATTATTTTTAATTTTGAGATTTCTAGGGCTGAGGAAAAGGATCTACACAGGATCAACCAGGTGCACAATGTGCACGTATTTAGTAGGGTAGATTCCCCACACATAAGCCCCCTCACCCTGAGATTGTCCCTCAAGTAGTGAAGGAGATAGTACAGATTGATACAATGCACGTGCTTCAGGGGCTACTTGCAACCCTTGTTCGACATACGAGGGAGATATCTGAGCCAGATGCTTGTGGAGGTACATAGAGTATTCTTTCAAGGAGTACTAGCATGAGGCCACATCTTTTCTTGTCATGTGTTAGCATATGTTTGGGGCCCGAGGAGGATGATACTTTCATGCGGACTAATTTTGGTGCACCTGGTGCTAGGAGTGAACATGATAATGTCACTATGTCAGATGTCCTTTTGAGTGAGACATTTGGATTACATTCATCGGCATCACCTTCGTAGGTAAATTTGGTATGTTTTTTTATATGTGTTACAAAAAGTTTGGAGTACTTGATTTACTTATATATGTTAAATTTGTGAAATAATTGTATTTATACATGTATATGCATTGATATTACAATGCACGGGAGGCGCATCTTCATCCCAACCATAGGCGGTGAGCACCATGCATACACATACATTCACAGAGGTAATTTAGAATGTTAATTATGTAAAATTTTCACATACGCGCGTGTGTGTGTATTTGCATGTATATATATATATATATATGTAATTTTTGAAGTCAAATATATGTATGTTCTTGTATTTCCATCTAACTAATGTGATATACATGTTTGATAAAGATGTTGACTTCACTAGAAACCCCACCATCTTTGTGACAAGTAGATAAAGGTGTTACCGTTGCGATTTCATCTACGCAGCAAATTACTGAGGTATTCAAACAACATGTAAATTTTGTTAAATTTCTCATGTAATTCATGTTATGTTAAATTACATGTTAGTAATGTCTTTCATATTATAATTATTAAATTATGTTAATAATGTCCTTCATTATGTATATGCAGGAGTTACCTGCAACAGGTAGTTGCACTGTTCATTTGATTCACAGGCGTGGTAGGGTAAAAACAATAGTTCTATATTGATAAAATTAGTTAAAATATTGTCATTATGTACATACATGTACTTAGTTCTATTATCGGTAATTTTGATGTTATATTTTCTGATCTTATATGTATGTAGGGATCTTCAACCCCCTCTATTTTTGTAGTTTTCTCCATCTCCATTCATACTGAGTCAGTGTAAGGTTGTCCATTACCAATCACCTCAATAATATAGGTGGTTCATACAATATAGGTGGTGAAATGAGAATTTATGTTTGTTGTTCCTTTCTAATATTTAATTTTTCTTAGCTTCACTTGGCTTCGAGAATAATAAATTCTCTACTGACAGTGTCAACCATGTGAAGGTGGAAGATTTTTTGGCACCACTAACCTACATAAACATGTTAGTAAGAAATTAAATAGAATTTTAAATCATACAAAATTTAAACAAAATCATTTAAGTAAATATTCAAATTAAATTCATGAAGAACATACCTTTGTAAATTCAATCCAGTGAACCGTAAGGATCAAACCTATTCTTGAAAATAGTAAGAATTACTTCATGATCTGATTCACAAAAATTTCAAAGATTTTTGTTTGATGGCCAACCTCGATATCTGATCAATTTAATATTTGTTGCAAGAACCAAATGTGAATAGTGAAGTATCTTCTGATGTACTTCATAGTCTTCAAACAACCAAATGTTTGATTTTTTGATATGATATCATCGAAGCCAAGTTCCAGTGATTGCCACTAATCCAGTGGGATACTCAAGGTCTTCACCATCAATGACTATGGAAGTCAATTTTTTTCACCTCTACACAACGAGATACAAAGTAGTATGTTCCCTCTTCGTTAAATTCCGTCGCAATAACTGCAAAAACGTGCCCTATGTATCACAAAGTAAAATTGTTCAGTCAATTTATAAATACATTAAGAGTTTACCATTTAATAATTTATAAATCTAAAACATGGCATGTACATATATGTATGTACCTTGTTGCACTAAATCAGAGACTTGGTCAAAGTCAGGTGATGTTGTCATTTGATCTGAAGACCCTGCAATTTGTAATTCTCATGGAACTTGATGTGTGTTGAGTGGAATTAGAGGTCTACAATTCCATTCATCCACCCACTACTGTGACTCACATTCATTCCACACAAAATCAATGCATGATATGCAAAAATATGTCATACACCTAGTATAAATAGTCCAAGCATTTACATCTGAACTACAGAATGAGTGCATATCACTTGATCCTGAAACTATCATACAATCTTCAAATTTTACCAGATGTTATTCTTCTATCAACCAAATATATCTATGAACCATTGATCTCTCTTGAGATTCATGGCCCATATTCTTAACACACCAATCAACATTATTTTTTGTATCTGTGAATTTATCACCGTCCTTGAACTTTAACTCTTCTCTTGCAAGTGCTCTTTTCACGCATGCTCTTGCACCATAATGCTCTCCTTTTTCATGCCCTGCCTCAATAAAACTCCAAATATGTTGTACATGTGTTTCTTTTTGCATCTTTCTTAGCCAATAAAACATTCATGCATTCTTGAATTATGATGTGCTGTTGTCTAACCAAATGTAATGTTGATCGAAACTAATGTTCCTCTCATTCAAGTTCACATAAAACATTTGGAAACACCCTTGTACATATTCTATAGAATGTGTCCGATCATCACTGATGTAGAAATGATACTCCCTTAATATTTTTCAATCTTTCTCAGTTCTTTCAGGAGAGTGCATGAATGTTATATGCACGAAAATATAAACTTGCACTGAGTTATAATATTGAGACTGAACCTCCATTTGTGGTTGCAATGTGTAATTCTCTATGAAGTCAACTACTAAAACAATATTATCAAGTGGGAATTTGTTCTTGATTAATTTTAATTGTTCATCCAACCATCGAGCTCTATGTGTGTGCCTTGCATACTCATAAAAAATTTCCTCTCTGAATTTGACCATATATTCTGATACAGGTAATTTTTTCTAACAAGCTCACACCTCTTAGATTCTTTTCCATATTTTAATTGATATACCACCAATTTATATTTTGTGAAATCAATCAATTCTTTTTGTATGGAATATGTACTATCCTCATGGATACAATTTTTCAGATTTGGCAAGCCACCGCATACATTGCACATTCCATTCAAACATGCTTTATTATAAAAAAAAATTTCTTGTTGATTTTTCACAAAATATTGTCGAAATAAATTCCCTTGAAGATTTTTGTGGGACATTTATTCCAAACTCCTGCAACATGATGTCATTATGCAAAACATGACGTATTTTGAAAAAAAAACATCACAATACATTGAAAATTCAACATGATGCCTACAACAACAAGTGGTACATGAGTGATTAATTTTCACATAAAAGGGTTTGCTCATTTCAAAGAATCTTTGGCTAATGTTAATTTTTGGATTTTCATATTTAAACTTAGATAAAAATTCTCTTTTATTCATATCTAAGAAAATTTTTGTACACGATTCACGATTACGAGAACCTATTCTTCTTTTTACTGTATCTCTTCTATTCGGTAACACCCTTGTGTTCCCATTGTAAAATGTTACAATTAATTCTTTTATAATATTAGATGTATTCTTGTCTTTTTATGGAAGTCTGCTCAAGAAAGCCCAATAATCAGTGTTATTGACTAACTCAAGATATTTGCATCTCTATATTGATTTCATTAGTGTATTTCTGTTTATCTTCAAAGCATTGCTTGTTTTTTCTAATCAAGTGTTTTATTAACTATTTAATCACTTACTATACAATTAGTTAGTGCATGCCATGTAGCATTACTATCTTTGGTGCATCTTTTGCCACCTACAGTTTGGTATGCTTTATGTATGTTTTCAACAATTGATGCATTTTGATCAATAGCATTAGATGTTCTTAACCCTAGGGTCTTCATTTTAGGTCTCATCTTAATTAATTTCATCAACGAAACAAATAATTGACATCTTTGTGTGTCATTTAAATTCTCAAAGTAATTATCCCAAATTCCACTAGCTTTTCTTGGCTCGCATTTCTTTCAGACATTTTGTTAGGCATTGGTTTTATAATGTTTTCATCAATTTTAATTAAGTGAATTGACTTTATTCATAAAATGGAAATAGGTGTTCTTAGAGGTTAATATTCGTTTACAAGGTTACTTTCTTCATTCAGTGTTTTCATACAAATTTCGGGGGTTAACATTTGGATTCTCAAGTAAGGGTTCAAAAATTGGGGCTCATATCAATTTCTTCATCCATTCCAACATTATTATTCAATTCAATATCATTATTCATTGAAAAAATCATTATTTTCTACATTTTCATTATGTATTTCATCCCCATTTTCTAATACATTAGCTACATTTGATATAGCAGATGTACCTTTCCCTGCTTGAATTTTTTCATTCTCTTCAATTTCTTTATTCTCTTCTCTTCCAATTTCTTCGATGTCTTGTTCTTGTCTTTCCTATTGTCCTTAGCTCAACGTTTATCACCCATGATTAGAAAAATTCAACTAGTGGGGTAGGGGAAAAAAAGAACTATTAAAAAAATCGTGTAAGAATGTAGAGAAAATTGTAGACAAGATAGAATGTTTGCAAAATTCCTGTGAAGAGAGATGAAAGGGGACATTAGGGGACCACAATATATAAAAAAATTTAAAAATGCATACATGTTATGTAACGTGTACGCGTTATGTAATGTGTATGCATTTTACGTTTTCTCTTTTCCCAAGCCATGCCTCAAGGATTGGGATCTGGTTTGGATCCCAAAGCCTAAGGCGTGGACCTATACAAACACAACAAATAACGTGTTTTTTCAAATAAATTTAAAAATGCCACTTCCTCTATGATGAATCAAAATAAAACAATCGCTCCATTTTCAAAAAATTATACCACTACGTAGAACAGAGTTTCTTCTTTCTAAAAATATAATTTTTCAATTTTTTTTGACTAATATAAGGTTCCCATATTATTTATTTTCTAACTATGCCTTTTTATAGCTATTTTTTCAAGTGTAAATATGTCTATATTTCATTGTGTATCTTTTTTTGGGTGATAGAAATTTAAAAAAAAATCATACTAGCCCAAACTAGGCATAATTCTATTCATATTAAAAAAAAACTAAGTTTAGATTTTTTTTAGGTAGTTAGGGAGAGGGGGCACGTTCGGAGCTCCATTATTTTTCAAAAAATAAATTTTTTTGCTAGAAAAATCATAAATAAAAAAATATTGGCTAAAAAAATCTAATAAAAATGGAGCCCAAACTAAATGCTCGTAGCTATCTTTCTACTAAAGGGTTTTCAAAAATACTAAATGGTAGGGGGCACGAAAGTCACTCTATTATGTTTTTTAACAAAAGCAAGAGCATCTGTTGGTATGTTAGTTGTTTGAACTACTTAAACTTATCTGTTTTAAATAAAATTTTGTAGCTTAGAAACTAGACTCAAAATGATATGATTCATATTTCTACAACATCTTCCAATTTTGAGCGTAACTATTTTGAAAAACTCGTACAAGTTGAAGTTTTTTTTTGTTCAAAAAAATGTGTCCACTTAAGACCTCTTTTTGGCCCCCCTACTTGGTGCACTTACCCAGCAATAACATTGTGGTACGATTAAATTAAGAAACTATGAACATTTCCAATGTTTTAATTATAACTATACAATGCCTTTCACAATCAATCTCAATTGCAATATCAAAACATTATGTATAGAGGGTTTGTTAAAAGAGACGTTATACATTTTGTTTATTACATATAACCCCTCTTTAGAGTGTAACATGTTTTTTCAACTATTGCAGAATTGTATTGCTAAGAATGCACTGGTAGAGATATATGCAAAATGTGGAAGCATACAATAGGAACACAAAGTGTTTGAAAAAATGCCTCTAAAAAGTGTGGTTTCATGGAATGCCTTGATTGCAAGATATTCAAAAAATGGTGTTATTGACATGGCTTTAAGGCTTCTCAAAGAAATGCCTCAATCAAATGTCATCTCATGGAACACCACGACTGCATGATATAGCGAAAATGGGTTTGTTGAAAAATCCCTAGAGGCATTGAACTAAATATAATCGGCCTGTGTAAATCTAGACTCCACAACCATTGCCAACATCCTCCTAGCTTGTGCAAAAATTAGAACTTTGGAATAGGGTATGGACATCCATAAAAGCATAAATGAAGGATCATTTTTGGCAGATGTTGTAGTTGTAAGTAACATGGTAGACATGTATGCAAAATGTGGAAGTATACATAAGGCACGTAAATTGTTTGATGAAATGTTGTTTCATAGAATAGGATGATTGTTGGATATGTACAAAATGGATTTTTGTGTGAGGCTTTACAGATTTTCAAAGAAATACCCCAACCATATGTCATCTCATGGAATGCCACGATTACAATATATGAGAAAAACAAGTTTTTGTTGAAAAGGCCTTGGATGCATTTAAGTAAATGCAAATGGCATGTGTAAAGCAAAAATCCACAACCTTTTCCAACATCCTTCCAACCTATGCCAAAATTGGACTTTTAGAACATGGTCTGGACATCCATCAAAGCATAATAAAAAGTGGATTTTTGTTAGATGTTATGGTTGCAAGTGCCCTTAATTACACGATACATGCAAAACAGGTTTGTTGAAAAGTCTTTTAATTTTTTTAAGAAAATGCAGTTGGTAGGCATAAAACTAGACGTCACAACCTTTTTCAGCATCCTCCTAGCTTGTGCCAAAATGGGAGCTTTAGAACAAAGCACAAACATCCATAAAGGGATAATTAAATGTAGATTTTTTTGCTGGAGGAGTCCATTATGGTTGGAGTAGTGTATTATGAATGGAAAGTCACTTTCTATAAAATAATGCCATTATCCATATGTAGATCATGTTTATGCATGTTTTTGGTTCAATACAGTATGTAGCCTAAAATTCATTGCAAATAACCCTAGGTGTGTTGGAACATCACTCAATCTGAACTGAGTGCTCACTCAAAGTGCACAAAGGTACCAGGTCCCTCTTTAGATTTACTTTTCCAAAATGTTGGCATGATTGTGCATGTATATGTTTAGGTTCATAACAGATAATTAAGTAAACCACAGTGCATGAACTAGATCTAGATCTAAACCATATGAAATATTTACTAAACAATGATCATAATAAAATTACCATATAGGAACCATATTTAGTCACATTTAACAACAATATCCAACCAATATGTTCTGTTATATTAAATACTGCAAAACATAGAAGCTTCATACATTTAAGATCCAGTTTCCATTGTTATGTGCACTAACCAATCCGCAACATAACTCTACAATAATCGATCTCTCAAAACTGTGAAAACGAATACATATATATAGGGGTGGGGACTTTCCCTTCACTGCATATGCACCTTCCAAAAATAGGCTACATGCTAATAATGGCCATGCGCCTTTACAAAGGAATAAAAAATATGCAATTTCTCTAATAATAGACTTCCTATACTTAATTCCAAGTAGAAATCCTATTATTAGATCGTAACTATGCATGGCACTCAAACTGCTGCAAATCTTAAAATAGCCTTGTGTGAGCTGCAAGTCTTCATGTTATCACGTGCTCAACAATCCATCTCTAAAAATTTCCTTAACCTAAAAAAGTGGCTAAGTCATGAATTCAAACTATTCTGATGCACTCATGTTCCTCTATGATTATGTGCCTTCATGTGTGTCTGGCTCCTATGTGCCCAATCCTTATGTAATTTCATAAGTGAGCTATATTCCATGTGCTCAACATTACCCCACACTAAATGTAGTGCCATATTCAAAAATGGGAAATCTCACTTATATCTCCAAAGAATAGAATAATGAATGAAAGAATAAATACTTATTCAACAAAAATAATGAGATATCACTGAGTACTTTCCTCCTCAAATGGTAGTATTAACTCTAGATACTCATTCTTAATTTCTGCCTCCCATGTCTACCAGTCACTCAACACTTCACGTGTTTTATCTAGGATATTTATCACAATGGCATCCAGTTCATCTTGAGTCATATTTTATTTATCACTCTATAGAACCCTAAAAATTTTAGCCATGTTTGACATTATTCCATCTACAGAGTCCATTTTCTGTGTAATAAGCTTCCCAATTTTATCTAATCTGTCCCTTTGTGGATCTTGGGCTATTGTAAGGGATTCACACTTTTCTTTTACCAGAGAAATTCTATCTGTGTACCCAAGTGTCTCATCTGTCATGGCCTTCAAGACTTCATTATCTTCTTTAAGGGTCCTTATTCTAATTATCACATCTGGAGCTACACACATGTTCCGAGATTTATTTACCTTCTTAAGCTCACTTTTAAGGCATGCAACAAAGATTCATACCTTGTAATTTTTCTAGCAATGGTGTCCTTGGCCCTTGTTGCTTCCTTTGTAGGATATTTTAGTGCAGGCATATGCATGGGCCCTTTCGTTCACAAATAGATGACTCTAAAATTCATAATAGAAAAGGTAAAAATGAATCCACATTTCATCCTTATATATATTTTAATAACAGTTGTCGCATTTATTGATCCTTTAGCTACAACTGACCCCAACATTAATACATCATTTTTCAATGTTTCTACACTGCTAATTTCCATGGTGCCTTCTACTTCTTGGCCACATACCTCCTCTCGTGCACTCTTATGCACCAAATTACTTTTCCACTGTGCTTTCTTCTAAGTAGTTTCCCCTCCTGCAACCTACCCCGCGTTACACTATGCATCCACTTTTCCATCAGCGGTCTTTAGTAGGAGTAATTTTTTTCTATCTACACGCTTCCAAAAGAACCTGCACAAAAATTTCCTTATGCATACCCATCTTCAGATGACACTAGAAAATACTCAACATGGTAATGAAATATGTATACAAACCATCCCACACTAAGGGTATGTTTGGTCCTATGTGCATGAAAACATTAAAATTGTAATCATCTTCTCGCGTGCAAGCATGCTTATTTAAAAAACAATCAACTAAATTGAAAAAGCATAGAAATGATGAAGGAAACACATATAAAGGAAATGCATTAAGGGAAACCTAAGATAAGTGGCAATACTACCTTATTACAAACACCAAGAAGACTTATTTATAGTAGGGATTATACGTACTCCCATTAAAGTAGCCAGGAAATCCTATTCTATCTAGTTCCTGTAACTGGAATGTGCCTGAATCAAGTATATCAGTGATAACATATGGTCCCAACAATTACACTTTTAACTTTCCAAGATGGCACAAAAAATTTGAATCATACAAAAACACCATTTTCCCAACCTCAAGCTTATTATATTTGATGTGCCTATCACGTCATGCCTTCTACATGCATTTTTATTTCTTCTGACTCCATCATACTATAGCGTGCCTTTCATGCAACTTCATCAAATTTTCAATCCGTTCTTCTAATGCTTGCTCATCAGCTAGACCTCCTATGCGCACAATATGCATGGAAGGTAACATGAATTCCATAGGGAGATCTTTTTATGTGCCAAACACAAACTGAAATGGTGTTGCTTTATTCAACCTCTTGTAGGTTGTTGGGCATGCCCAAAGCACCCTAGAAACCTTTTCATCCCAATCTCGCCTTCCAACATCATAATTTTTTGTCAAATTATGGCTCAATATCTTGAAGAAGGCCTCAATAGTTCCATTTTCCTGAGGGTGATAAGGGGTTTTCCTATGGTGTACAACCATGATATCATCTAATAATATACTGAAAGTATCATCAAGGAAATGAGTACCCCTATGACTTGTCAAACTTAAAGGGCAACCATGTCTGCTAATAAAATTTTCCCACATAAACCTTGTTGTTATAGCTGCTGTGCAATCGTTTTGTAGGCATTGATTCTTCCCACCTTGTAAGGTAATATGTACAAGTTATAATATATCATGATCCCATCCTACACACAATGAGGGAAATAGGGCCCAAAAATTCAATTGCCCACTTCTCAAAAGGTTATGCTAATAGGCCTCAAAGGAATTTCATCTCATTGCCTAGGATTTCCAAGGCACTGACAATGGTCACATGTATTACAATATGGTTTGTAATCTTCATATAATGTTTCCCACCATAGACCTGCTAGTAGAATCTTACACATTGAGAGATTGCATCATAGGCTCGAGAGAGTGCATCTGCATTGACATGCTTCTTTCCTGGCCTATCTATAATATCAAATTCAAATTCTTGTAGCAAAATTATCCATCTTGATATTCTCCCTGATGGGTTAGGCTTATTGACAATATATTTCAGAGCCTGATGATCTGTTACAACTATAAATTTCTGCCCTAGCAAGTAATTTCTAAACTTCTTTACAGCAAAAATGATAGCTAGAGCCTCTTTTTCAGTTACAGTATAGTTTACCTCAGCACTGCTCATTTGTCTGCTCCCAAAGTAAATTGGATGTTCATTCCCATTTTCATCCTTTTGGCTCAAAGTACTTCCTAGTACTACATCTGAGGCATCAGTGTACACAATGAATGGCTTGCTCCAATCTGGATTCTTCAAAACAGGTGAAGACACCAGGGCTTCCTTCAATTGTCCAAAAGCTTCATGCGCCTTATTTCCTAGTTCATAAGTAACATCCTTCTTTAAGAACTGGGTTAGTGGCTGTGCAATCTTTGAGAAATTCTTGATGAACCTTCTATAGTAACCCACATGGCCTAAAAATGATCTCAACTTACTTCTATTAAGAGGAAATGGTAAATCTTTGATTTTTGAAACTTTATCAGGATCAGTACCAATACCATCTCTGGATACAACATGCCTTAACAAAATGCCTTTAGAACATCCAAAGACATACTTTGTAGGGTTTAGTGAGGCTTGTGCTTCATCTAACCTTTGAAATGTTGTCTCCATTTGGTGCAGGTGGTCCAACTTGCTCCCATAGATGCAAAAATCATCCAGAAATACTCTGATGAAGGTCCCAATGTAGGGTTCGAACACCCTATTCATCAAATGCTGAAATGTTGCTGGAGCATTACACAACCCAAAAGGCATAACTCTATAAGAAAACGTTCCCCAAGGAGTGGTGAACGTGGTCTTCAGCTGATCTTTCTCTGCTATACGAACTTGGTTGTAGCCGCTATATCCATCAGCAAAACTATAGCACTCCTAGCCAACTACTTCATCCAAGATCTGATCTGAAAATGGAAGAGGGTAATGATCCTTCTTTGTTGCCTTATTGAGCTTCCTGTAATCAACACAAATGCGTAGCTTCCCATTATTTTTTATTGAGATCACAATGGGAGAAACCCATTCTGAATTCTCCACAGCAAATATGAATCCTGCATCAAGCAACTTATCTATTTCTTCTTTTACAGTCTTGGAAAAATTAGGATTCATTCTATATGGCATTTGCTTTATGGGCTTAGCACCATCTACTAGCTCAATACAATGTTCTACCCAACTTACCTGACGGAGTTCCTTGTAATCAAAAGTGAATAGGTGTATGTACCTTCGAAAGTGCTGGAGGTAGGATTCCTTCTCACTCTCCATCACAGCATCACCAATCTTTATTTGTTGGAGACGATCATCAACTTCTTCTTTAGATAATTTTATGGGGTCATGAGTTGGTGTGACTGGAAGGATATCCATGACTGAAACATCCACCTCGCTTTCTTCATCTTCAGTGTCCACTTCACTAGTACTAGAGTAATCAGAGGATGTCCAATCATCAATTTCATCACTTGAATCCACAGGTTGTGCCTTATGATGTTGAGGGATCACATTTATCTTCTCCCTCTCTCTACCACGTCCAAGTGTCATGAAACCTTCATTCCAGTAGTTTCTTGCATGAACTCTCCTTAGCCATGGTCTTCCCAACAGCATTGGGTACGCAATAGTACCATTTTTCATCTCCTGAAAGTCTACCACACATACCACACCCATAACAGATATTGCCACATTTGAAACTACACCTTCTGGTTTAGTTTTTCCTTTATTTAATGACCTTAACATAAGTGTTGAAGGGCGATAAATTTTTAAACCCAACATATTCATTACAGACTCGGTCATTACATTAACTGCAGCACCTCCATCAACTAAGACATCATGAATTGAAATACCATTACATAATACCTCAGCTTGTGGAGCATAGGGATCTGCCTCTGCCTCCAAAACAGGGACCTTAACCTCCTTCCTTCTTCGAGCATTGAGTCCACCTCGCAACTCCCACCTCTTCTCAGAAGACATAGCCAAGAGTTGACCATATGTAATATTTGCAGGCCTTTTGGATAGACCTTCCAAGATGGAGTATGGTCCTTGCCCCTATGAAATCAGAAAATCCTACACACCCAACTTTCTTCTCCTATGTTTCTTACTAGTTTCTTCTTTCATCTTCTTAGGATCATTTCCATCTTGATTATCTTTTTCTTTCTTTCTTTTTGTTACAAACACATCTACTTCATTATTTCTGCTCTTATCTACTACATCAAAAGAATTCACAGGTGCTTTTCCTTTATCATTATCTCCTTTACCAAATGTAGAAGCTCTATCTGGACAATTATACTTATAATGACCCTTTTTATAACAACCATAACAAACAACTTCAGAAATATTTCTTTTTGGACCTCTATCTCCTCCCTGAGAACTAAATTCCTTTCCTTGAAGAAGATTAATAGTTAACTGACCCATCTTTTTGAGTAGATCTTCATACTCAGTAGATGTACTAGGAGAAATATTTGTGCTCGCCGGGAGTGGTTGTGGATTCTGGACCAAAGGTGTTGGTGTAGGCTCTACTTTAGCAACAATTTCTTTGGGCTTCTCTTCCATGCTTTCTTCTTACCTTCTTGCAATTTCCTTTGCTTGTTCAATTGTAGCTGGGAGGTCATACTTCACTCGTTTTCTGATCTCTGGCTTCATCCCAAGAATGAAGTGCTTACAGAGGAGATTATCCACGCCATTCATCAACCCATCCGCTAGTCCTTCCTTTCGGATCTGGGCATCGAGCTTCCTCCTTAGCTCTAGAACACGAGCATGATAATCCCTTATCTTCTCCTTCTCTCCTTGGGATAGATTTGTGATCTCGATCATGAGATCTGCATATTTCTGTTGTTCACCAAATTCTTCAAGAAAACTTTCAGTTAATAAATCCCATGAATTTTTCACATTATCACCTAGTGTTTCAAACCACCTAAGTGCTGAACCATCCAAAAAGGTAGGAAAAAATTGAGTCCATTATTCCCTTCTTATAAGGCCATTACAAATACAAGATCTCTTAAACTCTTGAATGAAAGAAGAAGCATCTTCATTAGATTGAGCTGAAAAAACAGGAATCTTTCCCATTTTCAAAAGTAACCACCATGAAATACTAACTCACAAGTACAATCAACGAGACTTATGTGTACAAATAATTGGAATCACTATACTAGAAAGTGACTTTACACCTTTCTACAGTAAAATAGAAATGACCACGGTAAACTAGGTAAAACTTGACTTACTACGGTAAAAACTGACTTTACTGTGGTAAACACTATTCACGGTAAAAAGTGAAGTTACTGCGGTAAATACTATTCATGGTAAAAAGTGAAGTTACTACGGTAAATACTATTCACGGTAAAAGGTGACTTTACTGCGGTAAATACTATTCCAGCAAAAATGACTTTACCATGGTAACTACTATGCACAGTAAAAACAAGGTTACCCTCTAATTGATTTTTGACTAAGTGGGAATATCTCTCTAGAAAATCCACCAACGAGGAATGGTCCCGGCAACGGAACCAAAATTTCATCACCAATCCGGCACTATGATAATTCTTCACTGGGAACTCCTCGTGCTATGATTATTTACTAATGCACAGCCTTTAGTTTGGTGGATGTAATCTGGAAACAAAACAACAACCGAACACAAGAATACCATCGACTATGATAAGACAGAATGATGACAAATCTGAAATATCAAATTAAATTATAATATTAACATGAAATTGTTACAATCTCACCCATGAGGTACTTCAACAAGACTATGGGATAAACTTTACAATTACACCTCTTGATGGCTTCTTCAACACACCTTTAACTGATGGCTTCCTTTGCACACTTCTTACGATATTTCTCACTACTTCTTTCTATGCTAAATGGGGGGGGGGTGGCCTCTCTATTTATAGAACTTCCAGGATTATCCATCCTATCTCTAAGATAGGATAAGAAATCCACTCTGACGAATCATATTCCATACCTTAACTCTTATCTGTACATGTAAGCTTATCTCTTAAGATAAGATAAACCTTATCATTTTACATGGGTTCCACATTTTTAGACTTTTTACAAATAAAATACACAAAAAATTTATGACCTCACTCCTTGTCCTTATTACCAATATAATATTTCTAATTCCTAATCATGTAGACCCTACTTTTCTACTTACCCAAACTTTGACATTTTAACATTACCGGACCACTTACGACAAATATTTACTTTTTATAACATTCCTATTGTAATTTGACTATTGCCGTACTCCACATTATTGGCGACACCGTACTGACGGCGCCGTTATCTTCTATCAGACACTACTACTAATTATTCTTAACAACATCCTATTCCTAATACATACATTAATGAAATAGAAATAATGGAGGAAAATTTTAGTGTCGACAGTGTATCAATATTCACAGGTATTAACTTAGGATCTGACACTTACTTTGGCATCCATTGGTATTCCATGGCACACTATAATCTAGCCATTCCCGTGCCCTTATTTTCCTATTTATGTTTCTTTCTTAAGTGTTCATAAAAGTCGAGACACTCTTCATAACTATGATTCTTCCACAAAAATAACATACAATATTTTGTGGAAATTTGCGCCTGTAGTGGTTAGGATATCCACATGAATAACAAGTCCCATGAGGGAAATCAATCCTTCCCCCCCCATGACCTCGACCTCTAAATCCTCCTATGTAACCTCAACCTCTACTACTCCTGCCATCAGAACGCCCCTCACTATGATTATAGTCACAATGCTCATTCTTTTCCTTAGTATTATTTGTAACACTAGTCTGTCGTACACCAACATCAATGATATTATAGATATGACCGATCAGCCTGTAATCTTTAGTATCATGAGTTGAGGAGCTACAAATCATACTATAACTGGACACATTATTTCTTATCATGTGTTGCAATAATGGGAAGTAGTTTGAACTCTGATCCAAGTGACATATCTCACAATCCATTAACAAGGAGCACACTGATTTATGAGGGGAACTATCCTTAGTATGCCACTCTACTTCACAATTTATACACCAAATACCATTCCACGTCTCATGTGATGAATTAGTAGCTAATTTCTCTAATGGTTTCACCATTTCTATTATCTGTGGTTCCAAGAATGGGCTTACTCATGTGTCCACACTTCCTACTGCCTCAGTGCATAGGGCTGACTCAAGTGCCTCGCATAGATTTGTTTAAGTCTTGCGAGAAAGAACTCTTATAAAGGGCATGATCAGTACTCTAATGAAAAATTATACATGTTGGCTTGCATAAGACAACTTAGACATGAGAGTCTTGAACCATGCATCATAATCCCGAACACCTTTAGTAGTGCCTTACTTAATATCCTTGAGTGCGCTTATATTATTCTGCTTGAACTAAGGGATATAAAATTCCTTCAAGAAAGCATCTCGAAGTGTCGTATAATCCAAACAAGTCTGATTAGGATCAAACTTTATGTACCAACTGTGTACGCATCCCTACAATGTTGCTGTGATTTGGATTACCTTGCACTCTAGATCTGTAATCCCCTTTACGCACCACAAGATCTCATACATATGCACATGTTTCCTTGCATCTTCAATACCTCTATACTCTGGGAGATGGAGAGATATCTCCATGTAATTTTATTAAGGTTAGTACAAACCTTGCACACCAGATCCAGAGCTTGTATTTCCTCCTGTATTTTCACCGCTTCTAGATCTACTTGATCCTCTAGCACCTAAGCCACCCAATCCTCTTGATCCACCCCCTCTAGTAGTTAATGGACCAAAAGATGCACTGCCCTGTGTTCTCACAGTTGTGCTAAACTGAATGCCCATAGTCTGCGAAGTTGCACTACTTCCATATGTGATGCCTAGGTTCTGCACACCTACATTCTGTGCTGACGAAGAGCTATAAAAGATACCTCCAACATGTCATCCAAATAAATTAGATGATGATTACACCATAGATGAATAAGGTCCCTAATTAACTCCTAAACTTGAGTAAAAATTAACTCTATCTACTGCAACTCTCCTACTCACACTAGCTTGTTTTTTACTGACTATCATAGAAACTAGAAAACCAAGCGCAATGGCTAGGTCACCAGGTAGATTCAGATGCATTCCACTGACCCATGTTATTTCTACCAGCATGCTTTCATTTAATGTAGAAAACCAAGCGCAATGGCTAGGTCACCAGGTAGATTCAGATGCATTCCCCTGACCCATGTTATTTCTACAAGCATGCTTTCATTTAATGCTGAAGAGGGTTCCCTACCATGCTTTCCCAAAGGGGGAGATCCAAATTATCTTGCTCCACATCTTCTATGTGATCTCTGAATCCTTCACGAGCCATCTCTCTCCATAATACCATCCACTCCGCAAATTCTCATTGCTTCTCTAAATCCATCTCATGCACCTCATTGAAATTAATCTGCCTTTATTCCCTTTTTCTTTTTTTCGCTAGGTCCGTTATCCTTACCAAACCTACTCCTACCCCCATGCATGGTGGGGTTTAGTTAGCCATCCTCTTGTTTTTAAAATCTAGGGTTACAATCAGGATGTTGATCATGAGTGTAATACTACGCAAATATGATCCTTTGGGCTCGTGAAAGAACTAAAACTCAACAAACTCTGGTAAAGAGTAATTCAAAACTGTGTACTCAAGAGAATAGTTGTTCAAAACACCATGGAACCAAACATCCATAGAGAACATCCAAATTAGATCTGCATCATACAAGGCCTGGAATTCTTCCTGCATCTAAATAAGCGTGTGAAACCTCCAATTCCTCTTAGACACATAAGAAACCAAAAACTTATACAAATCTATTGGGAAGATAACAAATAATCTCTCGTATAAGAATTCATACAAATTTTTCTTGACTTATGGGTGTGCATTAAACTCAGTTCGATTGCTAAATCTATGAGCATACTCCTCTTCCAGATCTACTAACCACTCCTCAATACTAGCCAAGGTCAATGAGTATGTCTTCATCATGTAACATTCTGAAAAACAACTGAGAAAGAGGTTCCGATAACAAAACAAATGATGTAGCCTAGAATTCACTGCAAATAACCCAATGTGCACAGGAACATCACTCATCCTTAACTGAGAACTCATTTGAAGTGCGAAAAGGTACCAGGTCCCTCTTTAGAGTTACTTATCTAGAATGTTAGCGTGATTTTGCATGTATATGTTCAAGTGCATAACAGATAATTAAGTAAAGCACAATGCATGAATGAAATCTAGATCTAAACCATATGAAAGATTGACTAAACAATCATCATAATAATATTTAGCATTTATGAACCATATGTAGTCACATCTAACACCAATATCTAGCCAATATGTTCCATTATATTAAATATTCCAAAACAAAGAAGCTTCATATATTTAAGATCCAGTTTACATGGTTATGCACACTAAAAAATTTGCAACATAACTCTATAATAATCAGTCTGTCAAAACCATGCAAATAAATACATACACACACACACACACAGATATATATATATATATATATATATATATATATATAGGGGTGAGGACTTTCCCTTCACTGCCTATGTACCTTCCAAAAATAGGCTACATCCTAATAATAACCATGTTCCTTTACAAAGGAATATAAAGCATGCAAGGGATCTAACAATAGACTTCCTATAGTTAACTTCGAGTAGAAATCCTATTATTAGATCGTAACTATGCATGACACTCGAACTGTTAAAAAAACCAAAATATCCTTGCATGAGCTACAAGTCTTCATGTTATCATGTGCTCAACATGCCATCTTCAAAAATATCCTTGACCCATAAAAATTGGTTGAGTCCTAAATTCAAACTATTCTGGCGCACTCATGTTCCTATATGATTTCACACCTGGTTCTTGTGCACCCAATCCTTATGCAATTTCATAGTTGATCTATATTCCATGTGCTCAACAATACATCATAGTAAATATGATTTTTATAGACCACGATTAGATATCTAGCCTTAAATGATGTGTCGCGTTTTAGGTGTCTTGTCTCGAGGACATTAAATACATATAACTTACAAAGATATCTACAACCTTATAATATAGAAACATTTAGTATTATTGGTACAACACATGACACATATTTTTATTACTATAGTATGTTAGGGAGTCCATGCAATCATCAAAGTGGGGAATTAAAATAATTTTCCACAACAAGAGTTAAATTTGATGACTATTTAGATGTTTTTATGAGTTAAACTATAAAAGAGTTGAATTAAATTGAAATAATTGGTCAATAGGATGAAATTTAAAATTCTTACCTCTATTTAAATATACACATAACCAATAATAAGGTGCAAACCAAAAATAGAATGAGTAGCAACGAAAACACATAAGGAGATTTCCCCCAATCATATGGACGTATTAGAATGTGAACACATATCTTTGTATGCACACATCTTGAAACACAATGATTGATGAGAAAGACACAACATGCCTCTGAAATTTTAACATTATTCAGAAATGGATAATGCATAAGGTCGCCATTTATTTTTAGAACACAATGCCTTCCAGTTGCCATTGTCACAAAGGAAAGTAAGCATATAATGATTCCCGAGCTAAATGAGACTCAACTAGACCCAAAAATGTTCTTATGCAATGGATAAGAGGTCATGTTGACATCTAACTTCTAGGTAGACTTGTGATTGGTTAATGGGGCACTTGAACATGTTATGATGGTTGTGTATAACCCAAAATTACAATCCCTAATTTTTCATCCTTTGTTGATGTCAACTTAAAGAACTACTAAGGGCCCCGACGGGACATCCTCAACCAAGCACACTTTTCGCTGGCTCTTGTCACATGAATAATTCATCACCATATCCCACTTACAATGTCATGGGATCTCACCATCCATAAGGCACATAGACTTATGCTTTTACATTCAAGCACTACATAAGAGTGAAGTACACAAAAAAAGTTCATGCACATAAAGAAGAGGAGCACATACTACACTGTAGACAACTTCCCCTTCACATACAAAAATAATAAGAGGCTCACAAAACATAAAACAAGTGCCACTCAAATGTATAAGCATTAAGGCCATGCCTCTATTTACATATTAACTTTTGACCAATACACATATGACATACTACATTTGAAATTAATATATCCATCACTTTCAGTTGAGATATTCATTGCACCCAAAACAATTACAACTAAAAAAAAAAATTACCCTACATTTTTATAAAAAAAAATCCTTATCAACTATGGCGTATTTTGTAACTCATATGCAATTGCTAGTTGATATTATAGTCCACATAAAAAACCATCCTTAGGACAAAACCATTCAGTAGGACCGTTCAAAGCAAGAATATATCATACATAATGGGATAAAACCATACCAAACCATACGGTTCCATCCTCCATGATGAAATTAGATAACAATGCAAGTTCCCCTATTTTCCACCCAAAATTAACAATTTTTATGATTTTATGAAAATGGAGCCCTTATACTACTATTTTTTTAGCTGAAATCATAGTTTTTCCATTTTTACTAGATCACCAAGCCTTTACATTTGAATAACGTAAACTACTCAATAAAAGTTTATTCTGAAATATCACTAGCATGCATAATGCTATCTAGCTCAAAAGCCTATTAATCACATTTCAAGTGGATTTTAAATTTTTCATATTATTATTTATCTTAAATTAGCCTTTTTTCCTTGTTACCATTCAATTCAATCAACTCTTACCTACTCAATAAATGTCTCAAACTTATGAAGGTGTTATCTGTGACTTTAGACTTATCAGTTTCTTATAGCGTTTGCAGCATTGAGACCTTCATTTCAATACCTTACACATTGTTGTATTACTACACCATGTTTAAAAATATTTATATTTATTATGTATTTTTTATTAACTCTTTATTTTTATCTCTATAATATAACACAATACTATTTATTTTCATTTACTCTAAACAATATTTAATAATGAATGTAGATACCAAAACAAAATCATGTTATTATATGTACATACATATGTACGTATGGATATTGAATAATGAAACTAAAACTTAAATGCATAAGCTTTCATTGATTTGTTTCATATTTAATGATGTACCGGACGGTGCAGATTCATTCCAAGCAGGCTGGAATGGATCTGCTAGTTCAGGGAGTTGCATAAAAGCGGAGGAATATCCCAGGCTGGAATGAATCTGCTAGTCAGGGAGTTACTTCAAAAATGGAGGAGGATCCCTAAAATTCCCTCTAATAGAACAGGTAAATATGAGTCCACATTTGAAACATCCTTATCTGTATTTTAATAACAGTTCTCGGGTTGATTGATCCTGCAATCTTCAACTCTGCCTCTATCTACTATCTACCATCATGTTGTCTCCACTATGTCATCAGAAATGGCAGCAATTAACCATGGTGCAAATATAAATCTTGGCCACATACCTCCTCGCAAAAACAGCTCTTATGCACCAAATCAACAGTAGAAAAGTCCACTGTGACACTTCTTCTAAGTAGTTTCACTGCCTGCAGTACCTAACCAACCGCAGTATACAGTATTCATCCACTTTTCCATCAGAATGTCTTTAGTAGGAGTAATTCAATTCATATCTAAACGATATCTAAAAGAACCTGCATCGACAGGTGCGCGATATGGAGTACCCATTTGCCTCAGATAAAACCACCAAAATACTCAACATGGTTCGATTCTTAGTAATCCTATGTATTGTTCAATCGCGTCCCACAATAAGAGTACACTTCGCCTCCTATGTGCATCTAAAAGCCTTCCACTGTATTAATACAAGTTCTGCACGTCACAAATATGCTTATCTAAAAACGCTCAGCCGCACTTGATAAATTCATAGAAACCGTTCGAAGGAAAAACATATGGAGGAAATGTATTGAACGGAAACCTAAGCTAAGTGCGCGATTATTGCCGTGGGATGCCTGTTTTGCGCAGTTCACGCGAATCGGCGAGCTTTCGGCTCTTTTAGCGGCTGGGGGATTATACCTAATTTGCGAAAAAAGTAGCTTCAGGAAATTGTGATGGTCTCTCTAGTTCCTGTTACTGGAAGGTCGCCTGGCGCAAGTATTTTCAGCAGGCTTTGCATATGGTCCCAAGCAATTACACTTTGAATGCTTCGTACGAGATAAGGGGCACAAAATGTTTGAATCATACAAAAAGAGGGTTTTCCCAACCTCAGAGATATGAGTTATATTTGAAGTGCGCTAGGAGGGGCATTGGCTTGGAGATGCCTTCTTACAGGATTTACTGCCGAGGCCAACGATGCTATAGCAGATACCGTGTCATGCAGCTTCATCAAATGTACGAGTATTCGTTCTTCTCATGCTTATTTCATCTGCTAGAAATCCTATGCAAAGTCAATATGCATAGAAGTTAATTTTATGAATTCCCTAGGGACATCTTTAGAAGTTTAGAAACACATGAACTAATAATGGTCTATGCTTCTATTCAACCTCTTGTTTGGTAAATGCCTAGGGCATGCCCAAGGGACTTTTGACTGGGAAACCTTGTTACATCCCAAGTCTCGCAACTTCCAACACCATAATTTTTTGTCGAAAATATATTAGGACTTAATATCTTTAAGAAGGCCTCAAATTTAAGTATCTACTTTTCCCCTAATAGTGACAAGGGGTCTTCATCCTTAAGTTCTACAATCATGATATCATCTAAGTAATCTACTAAAAGTTTCATGCCCATTGGGACATGAGTACTTCTATGACTTGTCAAGCTCTAAAGTTCAACCATGTCTAAGCTAATCTACTTTTCCCACATTGGACTATCTTCATTCTTATAGCTGCTAATTCAATCGTTTAAGTAGGCATTGACCTCTTCCGCCCCATTGTAAGGTAATCTTGCTTTAATGTTATAATTTAAGTCATGATCCCATTCTACACACGATGAGGGACAATAAGGCTTCAATTCTTCAGGTAGTTGGTTTCAAGTTCTCATCAGGTTATGCTAATCAGGCACTCTACTTTTTTGTCCATCTCATTGCTCTAGTTCGATTTCCAAGGCACTGACAATGGACAATCATCATTCTCAGTGCCAACCATGGTTTGCACTGCTTCGATATAATGTTTCCCAAAATATACAAGCTAGTAGTTTTTGCTGGTTATCCATCATACTGGCATTTTTTCTGTATTGCGTCTCACTTGAAATACCGCCATGAGCTTCAATCATTAAAAGCGTCACGAATGATGCTTAAATAAAGACTAACATTCGAGAATCTTCATTCTTGGCAACTGCAAGCATATGTTCCAGTCTGCCAGGAAATTGGAAAAAATAAAAGACTAGTGTGTTTCATCATTTATCTATCACCCTCTCTCTTTTTTTTGTCATTATCCTTTAGGCGCCATGCCAATGCATAAAAAGGCAATAATATCTTCCAAGTCTGACGGTGTGTAGTACAACCTAAATAGTTGTGCATCTATCATTGTGTCCTCAATGCTCTACGCATCCTCTCCTGATTGAATCATTGATAAATGGTCTGGACCAAAATTTCTCTTATCAGGATTAACTACCATTGTAAAATTGAATTCCTTAAACAAAAGTACCCATCGACATATGTTCCCCTACAAAATGAGCTTGTTCACAAAGCACTTCAATGCTATGTGGTCTGTATAAAATGTGAAAGGTGTCACCAACAAATACTGTTGAAACTTATGGAGTGTGAAGACCGTCAAAAAGACCTTGTGCTCTGTCGTTGTATAATTTTGTTCTGTTGGAGTCAACTTCCAGATAGCGAAGAAAATAGGATGATCAACAACTCCTTCTCCAAGTTTAGCTAATACGGATCTAATGGCTATTCCAGAGGCATCTACATGAACATGAAAAGGTTTATATCATGAAGGAAAGCATAAAATAGGTGTTGTAGTAAGACTTTCCTTTAGTGTGTCAAACACGCATTGTTGTGCCTCACCCCAATAGGACTTTCCTTTTCCCTTAAATAATTCTTATAAATGTGCGGTGATCTTGGCATATCCCTTGATGAAATTTATGTAAATACTTTTGTGCGCCAAGAATTTATGCACCTCACTTTGGATAGTAGGCTCTTCCAAACCCAAAATCACAACTACCCTTAGCAGAATCCACTAGCAAGCCCTCTTTACAAATGATGTGCCCCAGAAAATACCAAATGGGGTGGAAAATACACACTTCTTAATGTTTAATAAGATGCTCAACTACCTACATATCTCAAATATAAGCCTCAAATTATCACAATGATCTTTTACAAGACCATAGACTATCCAATCATCTAGATACACCTGTAAGAACTTGTGAATAAAATCCTGGAATGCTTGTACCACTATGCACGAAAATATGATAGGCACATTCTTTAATCAAAAGGGAATAAATGTGTATAGCAAAAATTCCCTACTTGGTGGTGAAATTCGTCTTCTCTTGATCTTCAATAGCTATCCTCACCTAACGATATCTAGATAATCCATCAGTGAAGGAGTAGATTTCGGGCCCTGTAACGCCTTCCAAGATTTCCTCAATAAAGGGTGTAACATTTAACTCCCTGTAATCCACACAAATCCTAATTCTACCATGTATCTTGATGTTGATCACTGTAGGAATTACCCATTATGATTCCTCAATTGGCACAATAATTCAAGAAATTGACATTTTGTCAATTTCTTCCTTCACCTTGACGCCTAAGTTTGGATTCATCCTATAAGGCCTCTTTCGGACTTGGTTCACACCTTCTTTTAACTTTATCTTCATCTCTCCCAATCATTCATGTACATCTTTCAATTCATGATAGCCTCTAGGGAACAAGTCCTGAAATTCGCACAATAACTCAATGATCTTAGCAACTTCAGAGTTAGACCAATAATCTTCTATAATAGCCTCCTTAGGTTCAACATCCATGCCAATGTTCACTTTATTTGTCTTCTTAGGCTCATGGTAGGCACATGAATTATCATCCACACTATCCAAGACTTCACGTGTACATTCTGTGTGCTTGATATCTAGGTTCTCTACTTCTTCATCATTAACCATGTAAATCATCTTACCTTTTTCTCTTTCTAGGCAGGTACACTGAAGTTGTTCAACATCTGACTCTTCCTCTTCAAAACATGCCACCAGGTCCGATTCTCCTAAAAATCTTGAAGTAACTCTTCGGCCTTTGCATTGTCTCCCATATTTAATCTCTTCATAACATGGAGCACCTCCTTTACCAAGTGCTTAGAAGAAAAGTAATCAAAGGTCTGAGTCATACCTTAAATAATTTCTTGCCAATTTCCAATTGCTCTATTCAATTCTGTGTAGATAGACCCTACGTGCGCGCAACCTCGGAAGGTGAAATAAAACTTGTGCACCCACAAAAAATGTGGTAAGGCTTTCTACCCCATTTTGTAGAGTCTCTCACACTGCTGAACGTGATGCTGAACAAGATAATTACCATGAAATGTATAGATATGAGTAGGCACATTGCTTCTTAGAAACCGAGTAGATAAATCAATCCTTACTTCTCTCCACTCCAAAATATTATCCCTATGAGCTATTCACTATCATGATGTCATCTTGCGTAAATTATATACTAACATGTTCCTTCTTTCCACCTAAATTTCCCATTGAACTTCCATAGAAAAGCAAGAATATTTTTGGATTCTCATCACTTGTATACGTTTGTACCTGGTTGCTGCCTAAATGTCTGATATTGTGTGGCTTATTGACATGCACAAATTCACTTCATACTTCATGCCCAACCATTTCATGAGTGTAGTGTGCCCAATTATCACATGCAACACTCGTAGTATCGATCATTGAGTGTGCATCATTCCATTGGATAACTCTTTCTTTTGATCGCTCAAGCACATCTGGATCTTGAATGGTGTGCACATGAATTCTATTCAAGTTTTCTTTTCTTAAAGGCTCGAAATAAGGCACAAATTTCCCATGTTTCAGATGTATGATGACATGCTCTTCCTTTTTCTCAAAGATGATATACCCCTTGTTGAAATTGAAGTCACTATTTTTTGCATAGTACCAGGGGCGCCCAAGTAATGTAGGAAAATTGTTTTCTTCAGCAAGTGCTAAGACTTCAAAGTCCCCAGTGAATTTGGCCTAATGTATAGCAATGGATCCATCTTTCAAAAATCTAATGGGCATTAGCTTAGTCTGATTTTCCATGAATAGCACATTGGAAGATGGCTGTAATGGATGTCTGCCCATTAGAACCCATGCATCCAAAGTGAGCACATTCACCTTCATGCCTATGTCAATCAAGATGTTACTCAAGAGCAAACCATTAACAACAACATTTAGAGAAATATCCTTTTCATAATCCAAGCTATCCGGAGGAAGACTAGCATGCAAAATTTATCTCTCATGCTCAGTCCCAATGTGTGGAGTGTTTCCCTTCAACCAACTTCGCAACAAAGGAAAAATGTTCTCTTGGCACAACATCTTGCAAAATTCTTTCAAGTCATAAACATCTGACTGATAGAGATCAACTACCTTCTTTTGTTCCAAATCCCGCAATTGTTGTTTCTTCAAAAACTGTATCTCACCCTGTAAATTCCAAATTACCTCCATGGTTTCTTGATAAACCTCTTTTTGATGCATAGGATCTGGATACTTGGCATTCAGGAATTCCTCCTTAGTAATAGGTAGCTTATGTTGTAGATTCTCAGTGAAACATGCTACCTCAACACGTGTTGTCATCACCAATCCGGCACTATGATAATTCTTCACCGGGAACTCCTCGTGCTATGATTATTTACTAATGCACAGCCTTTAGTTTGGTGGATGTAATCTGGAAACAAAACAACAACCGAACACAAGAATACCATCGACTATGATAAGACAGAATGATGAAAAATCTGAAATATCAAAGTAAATTATAATATTAACATGAAATTGTTACAATCTCACCCATGAGGTACTTCAACAAGACTATGGGAGAAACTTTACAATTACACCTCTTGATGGCTTCTTCAACACACCTTTAACTGATGACTTCCTTTGCACACTTCTTACAATATTTCTCACTACTTCTTTCTATGCTAAATGGGGGGGGGGGGGGGTGGCCTCTCTATTTATAGAACTTCCAGGATTATCCATCCTATCTCTAAGATAGGATAAGAAATCCACTCTGACGAATCATATTCCATACCTTAACTCCTATCTATACATGTAAGATTATCTCTTAAGATAAGATAAACCTTATCATTTTACATGGGTTCCACATTTTTAGAATTTTTAAAAATAAAATACAAAAAATATTTATGACCTCACTCCTTGTCCTTATTACCAATATAATATTTCTAATTCCTAATCATGTAGACCCTACTTCTCTACTTACCCAATCTTTGACATTTTAACATTACCGGACCACTTACAACAAATATTTACTTTTTACAACATTCATATTGTACTTTGACTGTTACCATACTCCACATTATTGGTGACACCGTACTGACAGCGCCGTTATCTTCTATCAGACGCTACTACTAATTATACTTAACAACATCCTATTCCTAATACATACATTAATGAAATAGAAATTATGGAGGAAATTTTTAGTGTCGACATCTTCCCCCTTCCTAGCTTCTACTCCGTCCTCGAAGTAGACTATTCTAGTGCTTGGAAAATCTTTAACTTGTCGTGGTTGACCCATTTTGTAATGGGAGTGCCATCCAATTCCTCCAGTCGGTATGTACCATTTTCATGCACAGTTGCTATTTTGTAGGGCCCCATCCATTTTGGAAGAAATTTTCTCTGTCTTCTTTTTTTGTATCTGGAATCATATACTAGGACCAAGTCATTCACATGAAATGGAGACCACCGGATCTTTTGATCAAAGTATTCCATCTGCTTCATTTTCTTCTTATGGCTTGTATCCTTTGCTATTTCTCTCATTTCCTCCAGCAAATGAAGATGTACCAACCTTTATTTTACTGAATCACTTTCATCCATCCTTTCATTTTTCATAACTCTCACAGTGGGAATATCAAACTCAATAGGAAGAACTGGATCAATGCCATAGGCCAACTGAAATGGGGAGTATCCCGTTGCTGACTTTGATGTTGCCCTATATGCCCACAATGCTGCATGAATCCTTTTATCCCATTTATGTACCTGCAAGGCTGCATCTTTTGCTAGAATTTGACACAACACAAAATTTGTTCGTTCCACCTGTCCATTTGTGCTTGGCTTATATGTTGTTGCCTTCCTGTGCTTAATAGAAAACTTATTGACTAGGGCTTCTACCACCTCATTAATGAAGTGGCTTCCTTGATCTGTTACAATTTCTAATGGGCAACCAAATCTGGTGACAATGCGTTCATACATGAACCTTGCCACTTCATCCATGGAAGCTGTTTTCAATGGCCTAGCTTCAACCCACTTGGTTAAATAATCTATGGCAACTACAATATACTTATTTTGGCGTGATGTAGTTGGAAGTGGACCTACAATGTCTATTCCCCACTTTTCAAAGGGACCAAGTGGAAGAATAGGACATAATGGAGCTGATGAAGTCTTACGGTTACCATGTGTTTGACAAATATCACATGTCTTACAATAATTATAACAATCTTTAAAAAGAGTGGGCCAGTGATAACCTGCATCCAAGATCCTTCTTGCTGTAAGTTTTCCAGAGAAGTGACCTCCACATGTACCATTGTGGAATTCTTCTAGCAGCTCCTTTCCTTGATCACGTCCAACTGCCCTCTTGTACTGTCCATCAGGTCCTATTCGAAATAATGCTCCATGCAGAATAGAATATGGACGACTGGCTTGAGTAATCTTTCTCTTAGTCTTTGCATTGGCACCATCAAGAAACTTGAATTCATTCAGATAATTCCAAATATCTATGTATTCACTAGGGATTGTGTCAAGGGAGAACAATGCTGCATCGGGAAAATCATCATCATCACAAGATGACCCTAAACCATCATAGGCTCGAGAGAGTGCATCTGCATTGACATGCTTCTTTCCTGGCCTATCTATGATATCAAATTCAAATTCTTGTAGCAAAATTATCCATCTTGATATCCTCCCTGATGGGTTAGGCTTATTGACAATATATTTCAGAGCCTGATGATCTGTTACAACTATAAATTTCTGCCCTAGCAAGTAATTTCTAAACTTCTTTACAGCAAAAATGATAGCCAGAGCCTCTTTTTCAGTTAGAGTATAGTTTACCTCAGCACTGCTCATTTGTCTGCTCCCAAAGTAAATTGCATGTTCATTCCTATTTTCATCCTTTTGGCTCAAAGTACTTCCTAGTGCTGCATCTGAGGCATCAGTGTACACAATGAATGGCTTGCTCCAATCTGGATTCTTCAAAATAGGTGAAGACACCAGGTCTTCCTTCAATTGTCCAAAAGCTTCATGCGCCTTATTTCCTGGTTCATAAGTAACATCCTTCTTCAAGAACTGGGTTAGTGGCTGTGCAATCTTTGAGAAATTCTTGATGAACCTTCTATAGTAACCCACATGGCCTAAAAATGATCTCAACTTACTTCTATTAAGAGGAAATGGTAAATCTTTGATTTTTGAAACTTTATCAGGATCAGTACCAATATCATCTCTGGATACAACATGCCCTAACAAAATTCCTTTAGAACATCCAAAGACACACTTTGTAGGGTTTAGTGAGGCTTGTGCTTCATCTAACCTTTGAAATGTTGTCTCCATTTGGTGCAGGTGGTCCAACTTGCTCCCATAGATGCAAAAATCATCCAGAAATACTCTGATGAAGGTCCCAATGCAGGGTTCGAACACCCTATTCATCAAATGTTGGAATGTTGCTGGAGCAGTACACAACCCAAAAGGCATAACTCTATAAGCAAACGTTCCCCAAGGAGTGGTGAACGTGGTCTTCAGCTGATCTTTCTCTGCTATACGAACTTGGTTGTAGCCGCTATATCCATCAGCAAAACTATAACACTCCTGGCCAGCTACTTCATCCAAGATCTGATCTGAAAATGGAAGAGGGTAATGATCCTTCTTTGTTGCCTTATTGAGCTTCCTGTAATCAACACAAATGCGTAGCTTCCCATTCTTTTTTATTGAGATCACAATGGGAGAAACCCATTCTGAATTCTCCACAGCAAATATGAATCTTGCATCAAGCAACTTATCTATTTCTTCTTTTACAGTCTTGGAAAAATTAGGATTCATTCTATATGGCATTTGCTTTATGGGCTTAGCACCATCTACCAGCTCAATACAATGTTCTACCCAACTTACTTGACGGAGTTCCTTGTAATCAAAAGTGAATAGGTGTATGTACCTTCGAAAGAGCTGGAGGTAGGATTCCTTCTCACTCTCCATCACAGCATCACCAATCTTTATTTGTTGGAGACGATCATCAACTTCTTCTTTAGATAATTTTATGGGGTCATGAGTTGGTGTGACTGGAAGGATATCCATGACTGAAACATCCACCTCGCTTTCTTCATCTTCAGTGTCGACTTCACTAGTACTAGAGTAATCAGAGGATGTCCAATCATCAATTTCATCACTTGAATCCACAGGTTGTGCCGTATGATGTCGAGGGATCACATTTATCTTCACCCTCTCTCTACCACGTCCAAGTGTCATGAAACCTTCATTCCAGTAGTTTCTTGCATGAAATCTCCTTAGCCATGGTCTTCCCAACAGCATTGGGTAGGCAATAGTACCATTTTTCATCACCTGAAAGTCTACCACACATACCACACCCATAACAGATATTGCCACATTTGAAACTACACCTCCTGGTTTAGTTTTTCCTTTATTTAATGACCTTAACATAAGTGTTGAAGGGTGATCAATTTTTAAACCCAACATATTCATTACAGACTCGGTCATTACATTAACTGCAGCACCTCCATCAACTAAGACATCATGAATTGAAATACCATTACATAATACCTCAGCTTGTGGAGCATAGGGATCTGCCTCTGCCTCCAAAACAGGGACCTCAACCTCCTTCCTTCTTCGAGCATTGAGTCCACCTCGCAACTCCCGCCTCTTCTCAGAAGACATAGCCAAGAGTTGACCATATGTAATATTTGCAGGCCTTTTGGACAGATCTTCCAAGATGGAGTATGGTCCTTGCCCCTGTGAAATCAGAAAATCCTGCACACCCAACTTTCTTCTCCTATGTTTCTTACTAGTTTCTTCTTTCATCTTCTTAAGATCATTTCCATCTTGATTATCTTTTTATTTCTTTCTTTTTGTTACAAACACATCTACTTCATTATTTCTGCTCTTATCTACTACATCAAAAGAATTCACAGGTGCTTTTCCTTTATCATTATCTCCTTTACCAGATGTAGAAGCTCTATCTGGACAATTATACTTATAATGACCCTTTTTATAACAACCATAACAAACAACTTCATAAATATTTCTTTTTGGACCTCTATCTCCTCCCTGAGAACTAAATTCCTTTCCTTGAAGAAGATTAATAGTTAACTGACCCATCTTTTTGAGCAGATCTTCATACTCAGTAGATGTACTAGGAGAAATATTTGTGCTCGCCGGGAGTGGTTGTGGATTCTGGACCAAAGGTGCTGGTGTAGGCTCTACTTTAGCAACAATTTCTTTGGGCTTCTCTTCCATGCTTTCTTCTTGCCTTCTTGCAATCTCCTTTGCTTGTTCAATTGTAGCTGGGTGGTCATACTTCACTCGTTGTCTGATCTTTGGCTTCATCCCAAGAATGAAGTGCTTACAGAGGAGATTATCGATGCCATTCATCAACCCATCTGCTAGTCCTTCCTTCCAGATCTGGGCATCGAGCTTCCTCCTTAGCTCTAGAACACGAGCATGATAATCCCTTATCTTCTCCTTCTCTCCTTGGGATAGCTTTGTGATCTCGATCATGAGATCTACATATTTTTGTTGTTCACCAAATTCTTCAAGAAAACTTTCAGTTAATAAATCCCATGAATTTTTCACATTATCACCTAGTGTTTCAAACCACCTAAGTGCTGAACCATCCAAAAAGGTAGGAAAAAATTGAGTCCATTGTTCCCTTCTTATAAGGCCATTACAAATACAAGATCGCTTAAACTCTTGAATGAAAGAAGAAGCATCTTCATTACATTGAGCTGAAAAAATAGGAATCTTTCCCATTTTCAAAAGTAACCACCATGAAATACCAACTCAAAAGTAAAATCAACAAGACTTATGTGTACAAATAATTGGAATTACTATACTAGAAAGTGACTTTACACCTTTCTACAGTAAAATAGAAATGACCACGGTAAACTATGGTAAAACTTGACTTACTGCAGTAAAAACTGATTTTACTATGGTAAACACTATTCACAGTAAAAAGTGAAGTTACTGTGGTAAATACTATTCATGGTAAAAAGTGAAGTTACTGCGGTAAATACTATTCAAGGTAAAAAGTGACTTTACTGTGGTAAATACTATTCCAGCAAAAATGACTTTACCATCGTAACTACTATGCACAGTAAAAACAAGGTTACCCTCTAATTGATTTTTGACTAAGTGGGAATATCTCTCCAGAAAATCCACCAATGAGGAATGGTCCCCGGCAACGGAACCAAAATGTCATCACCAATCCGGCACTATGATAATTCTTCACCGGGAAATCCTCGTGCTATGATTATTTACTAATGCACAGCCTTTAGTTTGGTGGATGTAATCTGGAAACAAAACAACAACCGAACACAAGAATACCATCGACTATGATAAGACAGAATGATGAAAAATCTGAAATATCAAAGTAAATTATAATATTAACATGAAATTGTTACAATCTCACCCATGAGGTACTTCAACAAGACTATGGGAGAAACTTTACAATTACACCTCTTGATGGCTTCTTCAACACACCTTTAACTGATGGCTTCCTTTGCACACTTCTTACGATATTTCTCACTACTTCTTTCTATGCTAAATGGGGGGGGTGGCCTCTCTATTTATAGAACTTCCAGGATTATCCATCCTATCTCTAAGATAGGATAAGAAATCCACTCTGACGAATCATATTCCATACCTTAACTCTTATCTGTACATGTAAGCTTATCTCTTAAGATAAGATAAACCTTATCATTTTACATGGGTTCCACATTTTTAGACTTTTTACAAATAAAATACACAAAAAAATTATGACCTCACTCCTTGTCCTTATTACCAATATAATATTTCTAATTCCTAATCATGTAGACCCTACTTCTCTACTTACCCAAACTTTGACATTTTAACATTACCGGACCACTTACGACAAATATTTACTTTTTACAACATTCCTATTGTACTTTGATTGTTACCATATTCCACATTATTGGCGACACCGTACTGATGGCGCCATTATCTTCTATCAGACGCTACTACTAATTATACTTAACAACATCCTATTCCTAATACATGCATTAATGAAATAGAAATTATGGAGGAAAATTTTAGTGTCGACAGTGTATCAATATTCACAGGTATTAACTTAGGATCTGACACTTACTTTGGCATCCATTGGTATTCCATGGCACACTATAATCTAGCCATTCCCATGCCCTTATTTTCCTATTTATGTTTCTTTCTTAAGTGTTCATAAAAGTCGAGGCACTCTTCATAACTATGATTCTTTCCACAAAAATAACATACAATATTTTGTGGAAATTTATGCCTGTAGTGGTTAGGATATCCACATGAATAACAAGTCCCATGAGGGAAATCAATCCTTCCCCCCCCATGACCTCGACCTCTAAATCCTCCTCTGTAACCTCAACCTCTACTACTCCTGCCATCAGAACGCCCCTCACTATGATTATAGTCACGATGCTCATTATTTTCCTTAGTATTATTTGTAACACCAGTCTGTCGTACACCAACATCAATGATATTATAGATATGACCGATCAGCCTGTAATCTTTAGTATCATGAGTTGAGGAGTTACAAATCATACTATAACTGGACACATTATTTCTTATCATGTGCTACAATAATGGGAAGCAGTTTGAACTGTGATCCAAGTGACATATCTCACAATCCATTAACAAGGAGCACACTGATTTATGAGGGGAACTATCCTTAGTATGCCACTCTACTTCACAATTTATACACCAAATACCGTTCCACGTCTCATGTGATGAATTAGTAGCTAATTTCTCTAATGGTTTCACCATTTCTATTATCTGTGGTTCCAAGAATGGGCTTACTCATGTGTCCACACTTCCTACTGCCTCAGTGCATAGGGCTGACTCAAGTGCCTCGCGCAGATTTGTTTAAGTCTTGCGAGAAAGAACTCTTATAAAGGGCATGATCAGTACTCCAATGAAAAATTATACATGTTGGCTTGTATAAGATAACTTAGACATGAGAGTCTTGAACCGTGCATCATAATCCCGAACACCTTTAGTAGTGCCTTACTTAATATCCTTGAGTGCACTTATATTATTCTGCTTGAACTAAGGGATATAAAATTCCTTCAAGAAAGCATCTCGAAGTGTTGTATAATCCAAACAAGTCTGATTAGGATCAAACTTTATGTACCAACTGTGTACGCATCCCTACAACGTTGCTGTGATTTGGATTACCTTGCACTCTAGATCTGTAATCCCCTTTACACACCACAGGATCTCATACATATGCACATGTTTCCTTGCATCTTCAATACCTCTATACTCTGGGAGATGGAGAGATATCTCCATGTAATTTTATTAAGGTTAGTACGAACCTTGCCCACCAGATCCAGAGCTTGTATTTCCTCCTGTATTTTCACCGCCTCTAGATCTACTTGATCCTCTAGCACCTAAGCCACCCAATCCTCTTGATCCACCCCCTCTATTAGTTAATGGACCAAAAGATGCACTACCTTGTGTTCTCACAGTTGTGCTACACTGAATGCCCACAGTCTGCGAAGTTGCACTACTTCCATATGTGATGCCTAGGTTCTACACACCTACGTTCTGTGCTGACGAAGTGCTAGAAAAGATACCTCCAACATGTCATCCAAATAAATTAGATGATGATTACACCATAGATGAATAAGGTCCCTAATTAACTCTATCTATTGCAACTCTCCTACTCACACTAGCTTGTTTTTTACTGACTATCATAGAAACTAGAAAACCAAGCGCAATGGCTAGGTCACCAGGTAGATTCAGATGCATTCCACTGACCCATGTTATTTCTACTAGCATGCTTTCATTTAATGTAGAAAACCAAGCGCAATGGCTAGGTCACCAGGTAGATTCAGATGCATTCCCCTGACCCATGTTATTTCTACCAGCATGCTTTCATTTAATGCTGAAGAGGGTTCCCTACCATGCTTTCCCAAAGGGGGAGATCCAAATTCTCTTGCTCCACATCTTCTATGTGATCTCTGAATCCTTCACGAGCCATCTCTCTCCATAATACCATCCACTCCGCAAATTCTCATTGCTTCTCTAAATCCATCTCATGCGCCTCATTGAAATTAATCTGCCTTTATTCCCTTTTTCTTTTTTTCACTAGGTCCGTCATCCTTACCAAACCTACTCCTACCCCCATGCATGGTGGGGTTTAGTTAGCCATCCTCTTGTTTTTAAAATCTAGGGTTACAATCAGGATGTTGATCATGAGTGTAATACTACGCAAATATGATCCTTTGGGCTCGTGAAAGAACTAAAACTCAACAAACTCTGGGAAAGAGTAATTCAAAACTATGTACTCAAGAGAATAGTTGTTCAAAACACCATGGAACCAAACATCCATAGAGAACATCCAAATCAGATTTGCATCATACAAGGCCTGGAATTCTTCCTGCATCTAAATAAGCGTGTGAAACCTCCAATTCCTCTTAGACACATAAGAAACCAAAAACTTATACAACTCTATTGGGAAGATAACAAATAATCTCTCATATAAGAAGTCATACAAATTTTTCTCGACTTATGGGTGTGCATTAAACTCAATTCCATTGCTAAATCTATGAGCATACTCATCTTCCAGATCTACTAACCACTCCTCAATACTAGCCAAGGTCAATGAGTATGTCTTCATCATGTAACATCCTGAAAAACAACTGAGAAAGAGGTTCCGATAACAAAACAAATGATGTAGCCTAGAATTCACTGTAAATAACCCAATGTGCACAGGAACATCACTCATCCTTAACTGAGAACTCATTTGAAGTGCGAAAAGGTACCAGGTCCCTCTTTAGAGTTACTTATCTAGAATGTTAGCGTGATTTTGCATGTATATGTTCAAGTGCATAACAGATAATTAAGTAAAGCACAATGCATGAATGAAATCTAGATCTAAACCATATGAAAGATTGACTAAACAATTATCATAATAATATTTAGCATTTATGAACCATATGTAGTCACATCTAACACCAATATCTAGCCAATATGTTCCATTATATTAAATATTCCAAAACAAAGAAGCTTCATATATTTAAGATCCAGTTTACATGGTTATGCACACTAAAAAATTTGCAACATAACTCTATAATAATCAGTCTCTCAAAACCATGCAAATCAATACACACACACACACACACACAGATATATATATATATATATATATATAGGGGTGAGGACTTTCCCTTCACTGCCTATGTACCTTCCAAAAATAGGCTACATCCTAATAATAGCCATGTTCCTTTACAAAGGAATATAAAGCATGCAAGGGATCTAACAATAGACTTCCTATAGTTAACTGCGAGTAGAAATCCTATTATTAGATCGTAACTATGCATGACGCTCGAACTGTTAAAAAAACCAAAATATCCTTGCATGAGCTACAAGTCTTCATGTTATCATGTGCTCAACATGCCATCTTCAAAAATATCCTTGACCCATAAAAAGTGGCTGAATCCTGAATTCAAACTATCCTGGCGCACTCATGTTCCTATATGATTTCACACCTGGTTCTTGTGCACCCAATCCTTATGCAATTTCATAGTTGATCTATATTCCATCTGCTCAACAATACATCATAGTAAATATGATTTTTACAGACCACGATTAGATATCTAGCCTTAAATGATGTGTTGCCTTTTAGGTTTCTTGTCTCGAGGACATTAAATACATATAACTTACAAAGATATCTACAACCTTATAGTATACAAACATTTAGTATTATTGGTACAACACATGACACATATTTTTATTACTATAGTATGTTAGGGAGTCCATGTAATCATCAAAGTGGGGAATTAAAATAATTTTCCACAACAAGAGTTAAATTTGATGACTATTTAGATGTTTTTATGAGTTAAACTATAAAAGAGTTGAATTAAATTGAAATAATTGGTCAATAGGATGAAATTTAAAATTCTTACCTCTATTTAAATATACACATAACCAATAATAAGGTGCAAACCAAAAATAGAATGAGTAGCAACGAAAACGCATAAGGATATTTCCCCCAATCATATGGACGTATTAGAATGTGAACACATATCTTTGTATGCACACATCTTGAAACACAATGATTGATGAGAAAGACACAACATGCCTCTGAAATTTTAACATTATTCAGAAATGGATAATGCATAAGGTCGCCATTGATTTTTAGAACACAATGCCTTCCTGTTGCCACTGTCACAAAGGAAAGTAAGCATATAATGATTCCCGAGCTAAATGAGACTCAACTAGACCCAAAAATGTTCTTATGCAATGGATAAGAGGTCATGTTGACATCTAACTTCTAGGTAGACTTGTGATTGGTTAATGGGGCACTTGAACATGTTATGAGGGTTGTGTATAACCCAAAATTACAATCCCTAATTTTTCATCCTTTGTTGATGTCAACTTAAAGAACTACTAAGGGCCCCGACGGGACATCCTTAACCAAGCACACTTTTCGCTGGCTCTTGTCACATGAATAATTCATCACCATATCCCACTTACAATGTCATGGGATCTCACCATCCATAAGGCACATAGACTTATGCTTTTACATTCAAGCACTAGATAAGAGTGAAGTACACAAAAAAAGTTCATGCACATAAAGAAGAGGAGCACATACTACACTGTAGACAACTTCCCCTTCACATACAAAAAATATAAGAGGCTCACAAAACATAAAACAAGTGCCACTCAAATGTATAAGTATTAAGGCCATGCCTCTATTTACATATTAACTTTTGACCAATACACATATGACATACTACATTTGAAATTAATATATCCATCACTTTCGGTTGAGATATTCATTGCACCCAAAACAATTACAACTAAAAAAAAAAATTACCCTACATTTTTATAAAAAAAATCCTTATCAACTATGGCGTATTTTGTAACTCATATGCAATTGCTAGTTGATATTATAGTCCACATAAAAAACCATCCTTAGGACAAAACCATTCAGTAGGACCGTTCAAAGCAAGAATATATCATACATAATGGGATAAAACCATACCAAACCATACGGTTCCATCCTCCATGATGAAATTAGAGAACAATGCAAGTTCCCCTATTTTCCACCCAAAATTAACAATTTTTATGATTTTATGAAAATGGAGCCCTTATACTACTATTTTTTTAGCTGAAATCATAGTTTTTCCATTTTTACTAGATCACCAAGCCTTTACATTTGAATGACGTAAACTACTCAATAAAAGTTTATTCTGAAATATCACTAGCATGCATAATGATATCTAGCTCAAAAGCCTATTAATCACATTTCAAGTGGATTTTAAATTTTTCATATTATTATTTATCTTAAATTAGCCTTTTTTCCTTGTTACCATTCAATTCAATCAACTCTTAACTACTCAATGAATGTCTCAAACTTATGAAGGTGTTATCTGTGACTTTAGACTTATCAGTTTCTTATAGTGTTTGCAGCATTGAGACCTTCATTTCAATACCTTACACATTGTTGTATTACTACACCATGTTTTACACTATTTATATTTATTATGTATTTTTTATTAACTCTTTATTTTTATCTCTATAATATAACACAATACTATTTATTTTCATTTACTCTAAACAATATTTAATAATGAATGTAGATACCAAAACAAAATCATGTTATTATATGTACATACATATGTATGTATGGATATTGAATAATGAAACTAAAACTTAAATGCATAAGCTTTCATTGATTTGTTTCATATTTACTTGATTGACTCATGTCTATTTATTTATTTTGCTCTTTTATATTTTGTGTGTCCTATCACAAAGATATTTGGCTATTGTAGTTGATTATTTTACTTTTGTTGACTTTATTATGGAGTCATACAGTTTCTAGACTAGACCAATTTGCAGTCAACTCCGAAGTGAAATGGTTCCATCCCCTTTTTGGTTTTGTTCCTTTTTTATGCATCGAGTCTATTTTTTACTCTTTTAGTAGTTTTACACCTATTGTTTTGGGTTGACATTGCACACCACTATGTTTGGATTTTGAAGTAAATGAACTTTATATATACAAGTTATCAATAAAAATTTATAAACTAGCATCCTATCTAGAGAAAACAAAGTAACATTATAACACATCTCATGAGAACATCACAAAGGGAAACTATTGATTTTCAATTTTCTCTACATCACCTGGTGAATATCCTCTCAAATTCCTATAAAAATGAGCTTGAGACTCATTCACTACATCGGGTATTTCTAAGGAGCATTAGTCTATAGAGTGTCTAGGATTTATAATCTCTATATGTTATGCGTTGAGTTTGAGTATGTATTAAATCTTTGTAATATTCCTCTGCATACTTTGATTTGGTATCATAGTAGAATTATTCTTTATAGAAGAACATTTTCTTTGTACATCTATTATATTAATACCAAATATTTTACCAGTTGTTTATGTCTTTCTTCTTTCTGTGTTCGGTTGTGTTTTTTCCTTATCCATCCATGAACCTACTTCATATCTCATAAGATATGGAAAGAGGTGAGCCTCCCTTTTGTAGTTTTCCAGGGTGAGTGCAAATTTTGGTAGAGGTCGATACCGTAAGACCTGTTGAAGAGTTGCTAGCAAGTATTAATTATGGATTTTGAAGACCACACCAGCATATAAGAAGATCAGGAAGAAGAAGATATTGTAAGTCTTTCTGAAGTGTTCCTTGTTAATTATTCCATATATGTATAGGAGAAATATGATCCATTGCATGCTGGCAAATTACCTAAACTACCATACACTCAAGTTTATGATAAATTATTTGCATTTAATCTTATTTATGCTACTACTTTGAAAATTCATGAGTCTGTTATTCAAGCTTCTCAAACAAGTAATCATGATTATGATATTCTATTAGTTGATCCTACTGATATTCATTCTTCAAAAAAGTAAAAATATTTAAGTTTTCCCATTTAGGTTGTGTGCAAATAGGAACCACTCCTTTGTTTCGTTGGGGCTTAAATGATTTTGTTTTTATGTTGTCTTATGGATTTGAGATTTAAAAGTTTCAAATATTCTCTCCTTACTATTATTCAAACTAGTTTACACAATGTCCATATATCCTTTGAAGTATTCCCTAATCATCCTATTGGCCTACAAAAAGACGACCTTCTAAAACAAGATTTACGTTTACATATTGCAACTACTGGCCTGTATATGAAGCTTGGAGCTTTTCCTTTGGCCATTCTTTATAACGTTATTTATTTCCTGTTAATACCATGTATCCTATATTCAATCATGGCATTTCTAAAGGTATCAGTGTGGTGAGTCACACTATTTTAGAGAGTCATAAAATTGAGCCTAAGCTAATATCCTAGTCCCAAAGGAAAGTCCCCAAAGAATGGAAATTTAAAAAAAAAATCATTGAAAAAGATCAACCAAAAATAGAAAATGCTATATCAATAAATGAGTCAAAATCAAATGTATCTTTGTCATTTAGATCTAAAAAGTCTCTTCCTACCTTATCCAAATCTAGTTCTCTTAGATATGATAGTTCATATTCCTCTGCAGCAAATCTCTCAAGAAAATAAAAGGAAAAAATCTATGTCTATAGTCACAATAGTCTTATTCATGATCCTAGCACATATTACCTGTCATGTCAGGACTGTGAACAGATCATTAAACAAAAATATGTCCCATATAATGTACCTATGATAAGCATGGCCTCTAAACAAAATGATATTCATGTGTAGAGTCCTTATTATTTTTTTCTCTTCCTCCTTTGGAGAGTAATCAAATACCTTCTTCTGATGAAAATAAAAAAGTTTTTTTCTAGTACCAAAGAACTGTTGATAAGCAAGTTGATCCCTTAGAGTCATCCAAAATGCTAAACTGGACAAATAAAGCTCTTAAGAGAGTCCATGATATACTTAAGACACAAGAAAAAAAATTAAAGGCCATTGAATTGGATCAGAAAGGAGATTTACAATCTACTCTTCATTTGATGAATACCAAAGTTGATGTCTTATCTAATACTATCCTAAAGTTTGATAAAAGCTTAAAAATTGTATCCAAGAATGTTTTTGTTTGCCATGAGATTACTAGATCTATCTCTAGTGAAGTTGTTAATATTGTCCAACCCCCAGTAAGCCAATCTAAAGATGCTAAAAAATAAATATCATCCAAAATAGGAACTAGCTATCCATAAACTAATTCAAAATAGCCTGCACTAGTTAGATCAATCTTCTACTGAGATAAATCAAAAGGTAGATCAGATCCAAGAACTAATCAAGCCAATCTCAAACATGGTTCCTCAAGTTGAGAAAATTCTTGAAAATAAAAAAAATCTCAAAGAAATAGAACTTGATTGGTCTAAAACAATTATTGGACTGATGTTGTTAAGTATCCATAATCTATAGAAAGGCATAAGGATATTCTTCCTAGAGGTAGTAAACATTTTCTCCCAAATAAAAGTTCTATAGGAATGGCTACTATTACCCTAGAAGATGCTGAAAGTATGGTTATAATGGATGAATCCGCTGGAGATTCTACCAGTGAGCCACTTCGTAATATTGCAAAGACACTGACCTTGCAAACTAATTGGTATAAGCTAGATTGCTCAACACCAAATCAAATAAAAGAAATGATCCATGGAATGTTAGGTTGGGCTAATACTCAGTTATTATTATATCATTAAAATCCCAGAACTATTATAGAAACTATTGCCAATGTATTTGTTGAAAGTTTTAGAGAATGGTGGGATTCCATTCCTCACCAAAAGGATATATTATATGGAGGTTTTGCAGCACTTACGAATGCATTGATTGCTAAATTCCTAGGAACAATTGATAGTGATAAGTATAAGAATACTACTCTGTTATTGAAAGCCAAACTGTGTGATATGATCAGAATTAAATAATATCAATGTTATATGCAAAGGTTATATTATAATTCTGTAAATATCAATGATGTTACAATGAAGCTTACATATGTTGATTATTTTCCTCTATACGTTTCTACAGAATATCAAAAGGATATGCTTGGAAAACCTCCAAAACAATTAATCTTTAGAGCAATAAATAAAATCATTGATGAAACAAATGCTCTTCTTTGTCAAGAAAAGAAGACACAAAATAAGCTATAAAATATAAAAAAGCTTTAGGTGCTAAGTTATGATAGCTTATAGATAATGATTTGTTTGGTTGTAAGCCAGCCCATTTTTCTCCCAATAAAAAGAAGCTATGTAAATACTGTTCGAATTTTTCAAAGGGGAAGGGTCAGTACAAATTCAAAAAGAAAAATATTTAAATTTTTTTTTTTATGATGCTTTTCAAAGAAAGAAATATTTCAGGAAAAGGAAATATTTGGGTAAAAATAAAAATTTTGTGCCTACATGCTTCATCTGTAAAGGAAAGCATTATGCAAATGCATGTTCTAAGAAGGATACTGAGAAGGCTAAGACTAAATTAATATGCTTAAATCAAGATGAATAAATGATCAAGAATATTTTTTTATTTCTCATTCAAAATGCTATTCTTTAGATATATCATATGTATCTTCAAAAGATATTCAAGTCAATATGGTAGAACAGTCATATTCAGATTCAGACAACACAAAATCAGGATGTAGTTCATTTCCTTCTTTTATTAATATGATTTCAATTTTTCCTCACCCACTAATGCCTGTATCTTCTGAAGTCTTGTATAAATATATTGAGCTTAGAAAAAATAATTTTTAAAGTTTTCCCCCATGGGATACTGGGAAAAATAATTATATGTCTCAAAAATTCAGAGAACTTGAAAGAAATTATTAGATGCTGTTACGTGCAGAAAGGGATGCACAAGAAAGAGAGGAGGAAAATCAAAGATTGTTAAATAAACAAAAGATCCAAAGAGCTAGTTCTTCATCATTAAAACCTCCCATATGAAGGTAGGTACACCAAAGAAAACCTGTTATAAGAGGACATGGTATCTAGGTATCTAGGAAGAAATTACCCTCCAAGGAATTTTCCTTTCTTATTTCTTGAAGAATAACATGAAGAATAGTTTCATGTTATTGATTAAGAATCAAAATTTGTTTTTCCAAAACTTGAATACAGAATAAATTAGAGAAGAAATATAATTTAATTTCTATAGAAGGTGATTTCCAAGGCAATAGAAGAATATAAAAATTTATTGGAAGAAGAGTCTCTAGAACAAAAAGAGACTAATGAAACTGAACAATTTCTTAAAGAATCATACCAACAAATATTGCATCAAGAAACAAAATGAGTCTTAGCAGAAGAAGTAAATACTGAGGTATGTACCATTAAAGGATCTCAAAATCATTTTATTACAATTAGTACCTATATTCCTAATATCAAACCCTATTCCATATATGCTATAATAGATACTGGTAAAAATATCAGTCTGCTTAGAACTAGAGCCATACCTCCTGATTGCTGGACAGAAACATATTTGAAAATAAAATTTGACAAGAAAGAGGTCATATGTAGGTATACATCCTATGTTCCTATTACCATAGAAGGATACCATAGAACCTTATAGTTCTACCAACATAATATGATCTCTTATGAATGCCTATTAGGAGTTGATTCTTTACAAGAATGTGGTACTTTAAGTTTGAATAAATATTTCATATCTTTACTCAATCTAGATGTCCAAATCCCTATCAAATATTCCTTCAAAACAATAATTCCTCTGCCTGAAAAAAGGAAAGAATCCAATCATGAATGGATTCATAAGTCTATAGCCCTCTGCAAAGGGAATATAGATGACATTATTGAATAGATAAAAAAGATCTATGTTATAAAAATCTTCATGCCTTCATAAGTCAGAAAAGGCACTTATCTTCATTAGATTTACAGTTTGAAAAGGATGCAAATGGAAACAATATTATTCCTAAATTCAAAGCTCATCATAAAGGGATGATTCCAGAAGAAAGAAAAGAGTACAATGAAGAGATCAAGAAACTAATCGAAGGTGGTTTCATTCAAGAATGTAACTCTCCCTAGGCATGTGCAACATTTTATGTCAAGAAAAGAAGTGGGTAGCTGAGAAAAAAGAAAAGGATTGTAGTATTTTATAGACCACTGAATAAATTTGATAGATTGGTAAAACATCCGATACCAAAAAAAGATGATCTTCTATCTAGAATTAAGGGATAAAAGGTTTATAACAAACTTGATCTCAAGAGTGGATTTTGGAAAATATTTATGAAGCCAAAAGATACATTCAAAACAACTTTTATAGAACCCGGTGGACTGTATGAATGGAAGGTCATGGACACCATTTTTGTGATTTGTCTGATTTTATGATCATATATATATATATATATGTATGTATGTATGTATGTATGTATGTATGTATGTATGTATGTATGTATATGTATATGTATATTTATATATATATACATATATATATATATATGTATTATAGAGAAAGATTCAGTCTATCATAGCAAAATAACACAATAATAATTTTCTGATTAATCAATTGATTCGGATTACACATATATAGGAATATGCATTCCTAAAAACAAGGAGGTTGTTCAACAACACTCCCAAAAATCTCTCTCTTAACACCTATATACGTGAGTTATTAAAACTCACCCAAACTAATATTGTTATATGAGTTGTTTATCAAACATCTCACATTAACATTTACATCACCCATATAGATTTACCTCTAAGTAAATATTCAATAATAATCATTAATGAAGCACTAAATAAATATTTCCTAACATTCCCCCGCTTAGTGTGAACATGGTAGAAAAACATCCACACGCTCCTCTGCAGTATGCTCACCCCTATGGCATGTCCAACTCTATTACTCATGACCTTAATCCAAAAGAAAGGCTCTCTCCTTCCATGGTTTTAAACAGGCTTACCACAAACCTTGACATGACAGGAACCTCATCAAATGTCCACCTTGTGTGGTTTTCTTGATCCTCCTACAAACCCTTTCAAGATCCATGAACTAACTTACTCTGGTGCTACTGTTCACCACTATGCTTATACATCAGGGAATTATGTAAGAAAAACAACATGCATATCTCGAAACTGCACAATAGAAGAAATATAGATAAAAATTCACATAACATCCTATAAGAATCGTAATGTTCTTAATCGTAGTCTCTGTCATTGATCGTTACCACTCGATCTCAAACAACATAGAAAACTACCACTGCCACTAGAAGCTTTCCTTGACTAAGTTGTTTTGGGTGTAGAATGGGATTGGAACATTGGTATGTATTCCCCCCCACAATGTGAAATTACACTCATATAGATACTGAGAAGCAAAATGCATCGAAGAACATACTCCTGAATGGATCTTGCTAGTTAGGTCTTACTACACATGGTCACTAATGCTAGTGAACGTATTCTTCTAGCTGACCATCTTCCAAAGAAGTACGGTAGTCAGAGGACCAAGTGAGTCAAAGGATCATTGAAATTCATCTTCGCTCCAACAAAAATCTCTTTCCAACATCCATAAACTACCACACAAAACAGGAACACAGCAAACTGAAGCACACTCAGAAAATGGAAACCACACTGAAAATCATATACTCACACCATACATATTCCACCACAGCTTCTGCGTGGCCCCATCGTTGGTGACTGGCGAGAGGTCATTGTTAGACATCCTTCCTATGATGCCTCCTTCCTCCATTTACAAGTTGCTAACTCAGCTGGATGTGATCATGAAACTCAGAATACCTTTCTATAATTTCGACGTCACGTACAAGTGAAAATGTGTCCAAAATTGAAATGCGGGCAAATTTTATTTATTTTTCGGACTTTGGACTACAACACTTTTGAGAACCATTTTGACAATTTAATATTAATACAAACATCAATGCCGATAAGATTTTTGGCACTTGATAAATAAATGACTCCACTGACAAAATAGAAAATAATTAATGAAGACCTAAAAACAAACATACTACAACTTTTAGTGCTCATTGGACTGTATATGCTATGAAGGATACTCAATTGATTGGCAAGGTAGTACAAGACTTCTTACGATCTGTAGGTTTTTGTGTTGTTGACCCATAATGAAGGCTAAATCACCGAGCTAGACACCATATTGAGGATCAAATTTATTGCCAAGACTGTGAAAGGAATGTTTGCTCTGCTCGAGGTGGATCTTGATTAGTTATTTAGATTATGTAAATCTCATATGGATAAGGTAGAGAGCAGCCACATGGTGAAATCTCAACAATTCCTACCTGTTAAGGAATGAAAAAAAAAAATTGCACACAAAATTGATGACAACTTTGAATCGAGTCGTGAACACATGCGATGATACTCACTGTCAACCTGAATGACATGGAAACAAATGCACATATAGTTGTGCACTACTTGTAATACACATTTCTTTGTCAGGGATTGCGAATTGTTGATGAATTTTGATTGGTCGATCTCTTGGAGCTATCACAGCTGAGTCTGAGCAGTGTAACCAAACAATGAACGTTGGGAAAGTAAATAGACCAAATGTGCAAGCTAATGCATGAGAATAGGACTCAGATTGGACTACACAGGTTGTTGATAATTTGGAGGATACATTTTACAATACTATCCACGTGCACAGTAGATCAAATGCAGTCGCATGCATTTAAAATTAGACCTGATCTATAGGTATACAGATATTAAAGCAACTTGGTGGCTAAGATTTCCTCAATGTTGATCACAAGACATGAACTTATCACGTATACCATATGGATTAGGTAGAATATGAAAATAATAGAGAAACAAAGGCATACAAACTAAGATCAAACAATCCCAAAGGCACAAGTAACAAAAATATGGGAGATACAACCTTGGATAGCTAGTTGAAACCACGATCTATATTGTAGGATCTTGTCAGACAACATGGATTTTGGATATAACGTCCATGGGCATATCAAACCCTGTGTATTCATCCAATCATACAATATAAAACTATATTCAATTTTACAGTCACATATCCTTACACAAAAAGACTCTCATTTTCATTGTATTCGCTCTGATACCAAACATAGAGAAAGATTCAGTCTATCATAGCAAAATAACACAATAATAATTCTTTGATTAATCAAATGATTCATATTACACATATATAGGAATATGCATTCCTAAAAACGAGGAGGTTGTTCAACAACACTCCCACAAATCTCTCTCTCAACACCTATATACTTGAGTTATTAAAACTCACCCAAACTAATATTGTTATATGAGTTGTTTATCAAATAGCTCACATTAACATTTACATCACCCATATATATTTACCTCTAAGTAAATATTCAATCGTAAATATTAGTGGAGCACTAAATAAATATTTCCTAACATGTATATGTACACACACACACACAGATATATATATATATATATATATGTATATGTATATATATGTGTATATGTACATATCTATGTATATATACATATATTATATATACATATATATGTACAAATACACATATATATACATATACATATACATACATACATACATACATACATATATATATATATATATATATATATATATATATATATATATATATATATATATGATATTCTCGTCTTCTCTAAGTCTCCTAAAGAACATATAGAGAATTTGCAAAAAAAATATGATATTGTATATAAGAATGGTTCTATTGAGATGTAATCCCATATAGTTTCCAAAATTCAAGATTTCCCAGATAAGATTATAGAAAAGTTACAATTACAAACATTTTTTGGATGCATTAATTACATTTCTAGATTCTATAAAGAAATTACAAAAAATGAAATTCTTTTGAATAAAATATTGAGGAAGAATGCACTAGGATGGATCGCTAAAATTCCTCACGTTGTAAAAAGAATTAAAAATCAAGATCAAAAACTTCATGCTATGTCTCTACCAGGAAAAAATCTATAGATACGCGTCTGGATCTTTTCAAGGTTTAGAGATAAAATATCATTCAACTCACAAGGAGATACTTGCAACAAAGAAAGTTATCAAAACTTTCTTGTTCTTCTTATAGAATGAACATTTCATTATGAGATCTGATTTAAAAGACTTCAGAGCTAGAATCAACAATGGAGATCCCTCAAATAAATTTTCTTTTAACAAACTATAAAGATGGGGTATGTGGTTTGAAAATTTACTTTCCAAATTGAGTATATTAAAGGAAAACATAACTCTTTAGCTGATTTTTCCGGTTGAGAATCAAATCAGTCTTAGCATGTTAGCATTACTCAAATAATTCATGAGTTTGTTTGTCCCATTTGGTCTTGCACCAATTCTCAAAGGTATATTGAAACTCTAAAAAGAAATGATAATCAGATGTCCCATGAAGCTCAACAACTTCTTCTTGTGAGGTGAATTATTTCTATTTTTCCATATTTAATGACAAAAGTTACAACCATATTTGTGGATCCATAAATCCCTATGGAAGAATTTCATTCCAAGAAAGAACCTATGGTTTTTGGTACTCTATAGTGGCAATGGAGACATTACAGGTATGTAGAACCTCCTGCAAATGACATTCCTATTGAAGGAATTCACCTGAGGCAACTGCTACCAAGATCAAGAACATTATGAAGATTTGAGTTTTGCAGGTTATGGTTTGAAGGCCATACTCTAAAAAATGATGGTTGGAATAGACCAAGTATGCCAAGAGATTGAAAATACATCTCTAATCACTTCAAATATTTTCTCTCATAATACTTCCCTACAAAATTTTCTAAAATTGCTCTTCTTCAAATGCATCGTAACATTGTCTCAAATGCATCCTGAAATTTTCTAAAGTTTCTAAAGTTTCAAATGCTCTCCTAATATTATGATAAATTGTAAAATATCTTAGTATGTAAAATAATTATATTATGTTAAAATTAATTGTGTGTAGGGACATATATAGATGAAAAAACAAGTTAGTATGCACAAAAAATGAATACGAAACTAATTCAAATGCAACATGAAAACTCAACAAATCAAATACCTCAGATTAAGAAAAGTTGAAAGGAAGAGGAATTATACGTGCACTTACCGTCTAGCATGTAATTCTCCTTCCTTGATGGGTGGATGCTTGGAAGATGATTGATTGCAGATTTGGATGTGGATGCACTTAGACAAAAACTCCCCTTCGATGATTGATGAAGGATAATAAATTGTAGATGAAAGATAAATTGATTGAGTTATAAAATGTCAAAGATTTTCTAACTTTCTTACTATCTAGATCTCATGCAAAAGGAGATCTCAATTTATAGTTGAGAAGTGGTAAATTGGATGGTGAGGATTAATCCATGTTGGATTGAATCCAATGGTTTAAATTTGATGAGAGGATTGAATTTTTGTAGATATTTCTAGATGTGCAGGTTTCTATATTTTGCGTGGAGATTTTATAGAATTTTTAATTTAATAAAAGAGTGTAGAATCTTTGAACATTTAAAAATGAGAGGTAAAGATGGATAAGCTTCTAGATTTAGAAGCCTCTAGGTTTAGAGGTGACGATGTGCACATGATTAGGATTAGATTAGGTTAAATGATGTGGTTAGGATAATTAATGATGAAATTTGATGGAAACGCTAGGTGTAGGGATGTGAAGGGTAGATGGTAGGTGAGATGTAAAAATATTAAATTCCTATAAATGTTACTGAAGGATTATACTAGGATAATAATGAAATAAAAGAAATTAATAATAAAATGAGATATGATGATGGATTGAAAGGGATTAATAATGGAATATTGCATAAATGATAAATAATGATAAAGGGAAAATATGATAAAATAGATTAAAATAATAATAATTAATTTTGTGATTAATTATTATATGGATTGGTAGATGATAAATGGTGATGAGGATAAAATTTGGGGCATGATTAATGTTAATTAGTCATGTAGACATTTTAGGTGTCTATAACATCATCATAATCCAGATGGACAACTGTGGCATAAAATCTATCTTCATCATACAATGAATATGCATCCACCAGCACTAGGTCATTTCCTTAAGATAGCAGACGAATATCTCTTTCCATCAAGAAGAAATTTGATTAGAGAAAATGATGGAACTTCATCCTTATCAAGATTTTGGTATGAACGTAACACGCATTATATATAATTTGTAGAAACAGAAGAATGGGAAGAATCATTTGACTCATTGGATGATGACAATAGTCCAAGAGTCCATTTTAGGCCTTAAGAATCTTGTAAAGTTATAACTATACTAGTAGGCTTGTTACCATGTGTCTTATGTGTCCTAAAAAAGTTCTGAAATTAGTTTTCTTTAGTCATGTGAAAACATGGTGGACCTCCCTACTTATTTAAGGCGTTAGGATGAGTGGCATGTACTCATCATGTGCTTGTCTCCCACTTTCTTTAAGTGGAAATATTTTGGGTAACCCGGGTTCCAGGTTCTTGGTCTCCAGGTCAACTGGTGAAAAGCCTATCAAATTCCTATTAGTGATGAGGCATGACGGAAAATATAGGTCAAGGTATTAGTCATATAATAATCACATAAGTACTATGATAATTACATGGCATTTGAAATTTACTTCTACACTTTGTATGAATCACATACGGTGACTACTAAAGTCACTCTAATTCAAGTAGCTAACATTGTTTTTGGTTATCTAAAATGTTCTTAAAGTGATTTTCAGGATGTTACGGCTAGAAGAAATCTAAATATACTAAGGCATGGCATAAGTGAAGGTGAAGTGACATGGGAGAAACTAGAATCACACCCATTATAGGTTCAAAACCATACATTAAGAGACCAATGCATAATATAGTCCAACACATAACTTTAGGAATATCCACTCTTTTAGCAGATGGGCAGGTAATAAGTTGTTGGAGACATCCCAAGTTCTACACACATCCTAGATTTATTGATGGCATGGAAAAAACTTCAAATAATCCATCTAATTCATCTATTGTACTTGCAATGTCGTAGTTTCTCACATGAAAGTGTAATTCTTGTAATCTAAATTACCATTTTCATATAACATAATTAATCCTAGTTTATTTAACTAAATAAGTAATATTTATTCAATTTGGGATTGAAACAGAGTGATCCTTAAAAAGTATTACTTTCTAGTTAATAGGCTTTGGGTGGAAGGGTTGGAATAAAGAATGAATCCAAGTCTATATATCTCTAGCATGGGTAGAAGTATGATAAAGGAGTTTAAAATTCTTAGGGATTGCACAAGAAAGAAATGTGGGACAATAAATTTTAATGTTCTTTATCCTTTTCCGAAAGGGGAGGCCTTGGTAAATAAAATAATAAAGAAAATTATAGAATTTTGGTCTCTTTCATTTCTAATTGAGGTGAGTACATTGTAATTTTGGAGAGGGATTCAGACTTCACTAGGTATAAATTTTATAAAAATCATAAGTAAATGGAATAATTAGTTGCTAAACTAATTTGGGTGATAAGTTTTTGAATATAGAATCAAAATTCCACCATGTATCTCTCCACTAGGAAGTCGTGGGTTATAGTTCCAGTTTGTGAAACATGAAATTTTTCAAAAAAATTTGTATCTAAAAAAACATGGAATATATAAATTAACAAGATCTAATTTTCATTTGATCTCAAGCCAAGGATTCTAGTCACTAAAATAGACTAGATCATGGATAGTATTAATCGTGTTCCGAAAGAATCTAATCTCAATTATAATAAGAATTTCTACTAAATATTTGTAGTTGATTTTCATTATGGGATACCACTAGATGTTATGAGTATTAAATGAAACACCTAATTTGAATCCATCACCAACCCATCCTAAATGTAGTTTCATTATCTCATACACTTTCTAAATGTGTTCAACATCAAAAGAGCATTCAATCTTCACCAAAAAGTTATCAATATGTCTAAAGTCTAATGTTCAACTGGGAAATTTAACTAAAATGGGCACCAACTAAGATGCAATACTCTAAAATAATTTTCTAACCTTCATTTCCCTCTATAACTTTAACAAGCTACTTGGTGCAAAGAAAAATGTTTTGTCTATAAACCTTTTTGATGTCCATGTCACTTTTATTATGAGAAAGGAACATAATAATGGAAAACAATATCTGATGTGATATTGTTATGAAGTATCCCAAAGAAAATATTTAAGGAGTAATAAGATGCCTCGGAATGATCCCAACATAAAGAGTAATAGACATGAGTAGAAAGAATTATATTAATATAGATTGAATCTCTTGGCCAAATACAGAGGTCTATAAATCCAAAAAATATATACTTTCCTCAACTCTCTCAAAATAAAATATTGCCATGGTTTTCAAGATGTGTTATTAAAAGAAAAGGTAATGCCAAGAAGCTTAAATTGTTATCCATATTGAATCCATTTTTAAGGATAATATTTTAGCTAATATGGCATGAGCACATGATTTTATTGAAGCATTGAGTTATGGTCCTCTACAAATTTAAACTTGGCACTTTAAAAAATATAGCAAGGCAAGTTCATTTTTAATGAGTGTAAAAATATAATCACCTAAAAAAATGATAAATAATGAGTTGGGATACCTAATCAAGGAGGTACATAATCTAAATCAACACACCCTCATTTTGGTGAGAAAGTAAATAACTAAATGTTTATGGGACAATAGTATAGAGGGATCCTTGATCAAGAAAAAAGGATGACTCTATTAGACCTCAGAACATGAATTGTTAAACAAGCCAAGGATTTTAAAATGAGATTTTATACAATCATGAGTGAGAAATCACCAAATTCAGGAGTCTTTAGCATGGAGAGAATAATTGTCCCTCTAATATGATCATAGATATTTTCAAATTCTACCTTTATAAAAATATTTTTCCATCACAAAATCCGTACCCATTTCATGCCTTCTCAAATAGCTATGATACTATATCGATAATATATAGCTATTAATAAATTGAATTTTCTATAGTATAACAACTGTAGAAAGAATATGGTGGATACAAATCACTAGAGATTTAGCAATTATTTTGTACAAGACATACAACAATGTTATAGTATACTAAATGTTAATAAGACTTGATTTTCCATCCATAGACATGCATTTAATATTTACTTTATTGATTATTTTACCTAAGGATTTTTTGAGAAAAGAGATCAAAAATAACTTGTATATAAACTGATCCTGAAAGAATGCTAGCATTTACATGATTCCTAAGAAAGAAAGCTAGTTATTGACAACTATATTTTGTCTCTTTTCTTTTTCTCTTGCTTTCTCTTTGGTCTTCCATACCCTACAACCTAGTCAAAACTTTATTGATTAATATTTTATGGCTTCAAATACCAATGCCCAACTTGGAGAGTAGTGCTCAAGTGTTCCTGTCCCCTCTAGGACCCCCTAAACCTTTTCTAACTCGCTCATTCTTTTTGGGTCTCTTTTATCTTCTGGGCATATTTTTCACTTATGGGTTGGCCTTCTAGTTGTCAATTACAAAATTCAAAAAAGGGAATCATATAAATACATAGTTATGTTTTCAAAAGGAGGTTCCAAGCACTAAGAATTACTATCATCACCTAAGCTTGAATTCCAAAAGAAATAAAGAACTTTACAAGAATCCATCTAGTATCCATTCAAAGGAAAAGGGATGCATACTCCTGCATACACAACATACGAAGGGGAATTCTATTCTATTCCATTCACACATACTATTACATTGTGACATTATAGCTACAACCCTCTATAATTTGTGAAACTTGCACAAGGGCATCATTTCGACAGATACACACCAAAACTATATGGAGTCTAAGATTTAGTGCAGTGCTCATTCATAAGTTCACTCTCGGGGTGACTGTCGGGGTTAGTCTGATTCCCCATTCTACATTGTCCATTTTAGGTTTGATGTGGTTTGTGGGTATGTACAGGTGAATTTCACTTTTTAAGGTTACATGAACTTTTAGCAATCAAGAAGTGAACATCAGGTGATCAACAGGAATTAACAGCAAAATACCTGTAATGCAATAGAGACCATATCTTGAGATCTTGTGTAGTCACCAGTGCACATGTGCCTTTGTCTTGTCGTGGGTGCCCTTGTATGATTTTATTCCTGAACTCCATAATTTATAGTGAGAAGTTGTGATGTTTTTTGCATCCTGTTCAACACTTTATCTGACCTAAATCACTTCATGTCCATTGAGAAACCAACTCAACCTTCATATCTCTCCTTTTTTCTTAAGGTTTTACATTATTTCTTGGATCTTAGTGTACATTATCATTTTGTAAATCATTGGGAATAATAGCTAATCTGCAATTATATTTTATTCAAATTTGATTATAAATCATTTGGTGAACCCATCTTGTTCGAACACTCTTGAGTCCTTCCCCATTCATAGCCTCTATACCCTAGAATATTCCCACAATGAGTGTCTCCATCCTTGCCTTTTTATATGATAATCCTAATTGTGAGAATAAAATAATATCTTTTTTGGCTAATACTTACATTCATCCCCATGCTTCTCCTGAATATGTGTATCATAATTTTACTACAACTTTATCTTTTAATGAAGAGCATATTACTTTTACATTTGCTAAAATTCATTATCAATCTATTTTAGATAATGATCACCCTTTATATTCATTTGTGTATCAATAAACTGGGGGTTAAACATGATTTATTTTATAATGCCTCTGGGATTAATATTTGTAATCTAGCATTCCTTCATAAAATTGTCCGCTCTGAATACTTATTGGTTCATTCATCTAGTTCTATCCATCGATTTCATAACATTCCTAAATATGTCTTAGGTATTATCAAGCTTCCTATTACTATTGGGCCATGTACTATGCCTATCCCATGCCATGTGATTCCCAATAATCTTAATTATAACATTCTTATTAGGTAGCCTTATATCCATGCCATGCATTTGGTTCCTTCTACTCTTCATACCTGACTTAAATTTCTCTATCAAAGTGTTTTCTATGAGGCTCTATCATATCCCTCCCCATTCACCATTTGAAATACTATTAAACATTCACTAGAAATTTCTATTTCCTCTACATTTTAGCCTCATTTCTCCAAATATGGCCTTGTCTATCAATATATGCTTCGTTACGACTTTTCTAGTGACAGGTTAGGCCAACATGGTCAAGGAGTAACTGAACCATTTTCCATCCCCACTCAATCTATAAAAATTTTCCTCGAATATCATCTCCTGTCAACTTCTGTGAGTCCTATCACATCCTTTCCTAAGGTTTTCACTATTTCCCATACTTTTGCACTTCCTCTCTTATACCCATAGCAAATTAGTGATCATTTTTCCATGGATTGGCCTGATCTAGATACTTTGACTACTAACGATTCACTGTTAGAGTACATGGGGACCTTGAACACTTCCTCTGTTATCATCACAAAAAACAATTTCCAGCTATTCTCTCTACTATTGCTTACTTTGGTGAGTCAAATCCTCCTAATGTCAATATAGATACTACTCATACCATTCATATTGATATGCACATTGAAGACCATTCCACTCTTTAAAATGAATAAACTATTCAATATAATCTTAGCACCACCAAAAACCCTTGTATGGTTTTATTAGTTGTTTCCCTCTCACTTTCCGAATAGGATGATATTAAGCAGATGTTTCATGAATTCTCTAAAATATTTGCATGGGATTATAGTAATATACCTAGTATTTATATTTCCTTCACTATGCACAATATAGTCCTAAATCCTAGTTCTAAACCAATCCAGCAGAAAAATTCACAAAATGCATCCTAAAGTCTCATTATTAGTCAAGGAATAAATACAATGACTCTTGGATGCTAGATTTATCTGTGTTGTTGACTATCCCAAATGGGTGTCTAACATTTTCCCTGTTACAAAATTGGATCAAAAATTATGTTTTTGCACTTATTTTTGTGACCTCAATAAGGCTTTCTCTAAAGACAGTTTCTCATTTCCACACATTGATGTCATCGTTTATTCCACTTATGGATATGATATTTTTTCCTTCATGGATGGATTTTCTAGTTATAATCAAATAAAAATCAACCCAGTAGATCAAGGAAAAGCTTCATTTATAACACCATGGGGTAATTTTTGTTACATGGTTATGCCCTTCGGCCTTAAAAACACTAGGGCCACTTACCAATGTGCAATGATGCATATCTTCCATGACTATATTCATAAAATTCTTGAATATTATGTTGATGATATACCTACAAAATCATGGCATCGTTCCAACCATGCTCAAGATCTCCAACCCTCTTCAAACACTTGTGACAATACAAAGTATGTTTAAATCAAAAGAAGTGTGTTTTTGGTGTCATAAACAACAAGCTTCTAGACTACATCATCTCCCAATGTGGAATTAAAATTGATCCTAAAAATATTTGTTTCATTATTAACATGCCTCTACCTCACAATTTACATCAATTACATTCACTACAAGGTAAATTCCAGGCCATTTGTTGCTTCATTACACATCTCACTGATAAAATGCAACAATTTAAACATCTTATGAAAAGGGGGCACTAAGTTCATTTGGGATGACCATTGCCAACATGCATTTGAAGCTATTTTAAAGCATATATGTTAAATCCTCCTGTTCTAGTGCCTCCCATGGCTGATCACCCCTTCCAATTGTACATCTTGGCTACAGTCCATGCATTAGGGGACCTACTTGTTCAACATGATGAATCTCAACATGAAAGGGTTGTTTATTACATTAGCTGCATGTTTCTTTCCTACAAATACAATTACAACTATATTGAAAAACTATGTCTTGGCCTAGTCTTTGTTGTAGACAAGTTGCAACATTACCTTCTCAATAATTAGGTTCACATAATTACTAAATTTGGTCCTCTATGATACCTCTTATCTCACACTCATCTATCGAGATGCCTTGCAGGATGACTCTGCATGTTGCTCGTATATTTTGATTTCAATTTCATCCGATAAAAAGCCATAAAAGTTTAATTCATGGCCGATTAGCTAGCCGACACCCCTCTTTCTAATGCATCACCCATTTATGATACTTTCTGAGATGACTTTACCACTTACACCATTGACAATAACCCTTGTACTATGTATTTTTGACGCATCTTTTTTCCTCTCACGTGTTGGGGATGGGATTATTTTCATAACCCCACATGTTGATCATCTCCCCTTTTCGTATCGCTTAGGGTTCTCATTCACCAACAACATCATTGAGTATGAATCCGTCATCCTCAGTCTTGTTGTCACTCGTAAAGTTCTTATTTGCAATAATTGAATTCATGACAATTCCCAAATCATTATTAATCAGGTTAATGACATGTATCATACTAAAGAAGAGCATCTTTTCCCATATAATAACCTTGTCAAAGCAATATTGGCTACATTTTAGTCTTACTCTCTCAAAACCATCCCATGAAAATACAATCGGCATACATATGTTATGGCTAGTGTAGCATCACGCATACCTCAAGACATCCCTAATGAGAAATCCATATTTATCATTAGTCACTTACAGTAGCCTTCTACTAATAGCTTGGCCTTGGAAGCCTGTGTTGTCACATGCAACAATGATCATCCTAAATTGTTCTCTCAAATCTATAACTTTCTATATCATAAAACCATTCCTAAAAATTTTTGACCTCACGAAACTCATCATTTACGATGAGAGGCCACACAGTACGTAAATATTAGCGCTTCATTATTTAAAAGATCATTTTATGGTCATTTGTTGTAATGTTTAGGACTATACGATATCCCCACAGTTGTATCTCATTTTCATGATAGTTTATGTGCTGATCACTTCTCTGAAAAAAATATGTCCCACAAGCTCCTATGCCAATGCTTCTATTGGCCTACCATTTGAATAAGATTGCTTAGAATATGCCAAACATTGTGATAAATTTTAAAAACATAGAAATCTCCATCATGCACCTACATATGACCTTCATCCCATTTCTCCATATTGACCCTTTTCCTTATGGGGGTTTTGATCTCGATGGAAAGATTAATCCGAAATCGTTTGATAGCCATAAGTTCATTATTACTACTATGGAGAATTTTACTAAATGGGTCAAGGATGCACCTTTACAAACCACTACTAGTCCCGATATCTATCATTTTATCACCAATTACATTATTAGATGCTTCGGCATTCCCTCCTCCATCATTACTAATAATGGATCTCCTTTTAAGAATAAAGATGTTAAAAGGCTATGTGAAAAGTTCAAGATTAAACAAACCACAGGGTTCATTTTAATAAGCCTCTGGTAAATTGGAGTTGGAAAACCCCCAGGGAATATAACTGGAAGTACTTTCGCTTGAAAGGAAAATTTTCCTAGTTTTTATAATGAAATTTTCACCAAATATTTTGTAAGTGAGAGCCAAGGTCAAGAGGAAATTTTTATTTAAGCAAACTCAAAAAATAACGTTGTTTTGAATCATCATTGTTGGGTGACAACAAAACTTGTTGATGAGCATCAACAACTTTTGTTGTCATGTGACAACGAATTTTGTTGAGACTTGTTAACAACCTTTTGTTGTCGAATGACAATAAATGTTGCAACCATGCATCAACAAGCCTTGTTGTCGTATGACATCAAGGTTTGTTGATGTGTGTCACCAACCCTTGTTGTCATGTGTCAAAAAGAATTATTGTTGTGCATCAAAAAACCTCATTTTCAGATGACAATAAATGTCATTGACACACATCAACAAGTCTTGTTGTCGTGCGATAACAATATTTGTTGACGCCACGAAAATAAGGGGTGTTGATACACGTCAACAATTCTTGTTGACTTACGATAATAAGGGTTATTGATGTACATCAATGAGAATTTTTTGGCACGCATCAATAAGTCTTGTTGACACGCGTTAATAAAGGATTGTTGTTGTGCATCCATAGCTCGAAAAACCCTAATTTTTCCTTATAAATACCCCATTGACCCTCATTTTGACATTCACAATTCTCGGACCCCAATTTTTTTCTCCATTCTCCAATTGTAAACATTTACAGGTACTGTACGTCAAAACACCAACCAAACACAAAGAAAATGCCACGTCTCCACACTCCAATCAAGTTCAAGTACTCATTGTTGTTAGTACTCAAGCTCAAGATCCAATAGAAAATAAAATTAACCAGGCATTGGCCAGCCCCAAAGTCCTACCCAAGGGAAAGATTTAATACAGAAGCTTGATGTTCCCCCCACATTTATAAAGTTTTGAAAATGAATGCAGAATACAAGAAATCTATAGAAGCATGTGACTTTGAAGGGCTCGTTACCATGCCCCAGTTCGAGATTGATCATGACATTCTTAACTACCTTCTCTCCTCGTACAATATTGAAGACAGTCATTTTACTGTTACTTTGGAAGATGGTGGTACATTCAAGTTCAATGTTGATCTAGTTGATATCCATCGGGTGACAGGTCTTCCGTTTAAAAATTTTCCCATAGTAACAACCAAAGCAACCCTCATTGAAGAGGATTAGATTTACCTCGAATTTTGTTCCGGTTTCCATGTTGATTGTACAGTATAACCGAATTTTTCATTTAAAAGATTTTTATTTTGAGATTTATTCAAAGTTCCAATGACTTTTTGCAGTCCGTGTCAACAAATTAAGACGAGGTGTGGCTACACAAGGAATTTCACACCACTTTCTTATTGATCATGATTTATTGTTTTCCAATCCAAAATTGTTTTGCAGGGTTGGCAAACTGATATTCCAAATTGGGCTATTGCATACATTCTTGCATCGATCGGAAAACAACAATTTTATTTGTGCACATTTTTATCTAATAAGATAAATATCTCCATTACAAATGCAACACTTTCTGAAAAACCAGTTATTCATTCCGCTAACTATCTCCTTGGTCTTTATTATGAGACGTATTTTAATTTAAAAGATGAACCAACTCCCACTTGTAATCGAATGACACAATGAATAATTTGTCAATTCCATTTGAAGAATGACATGTTAATAGTTTATATTTCGACGTTAATAAGGTTATTGTCTTGTATTTTTTTGTAATGTAAATAGATAATATTATGTACTTCTGATTGAATATTTATGCACTAACATTATGTACTTATGATTTAATCTTTATCACTATGCAGAGAATTATTTTTGGAGGCCCTTCCACGAAAAAAAGAAACATCAAGAGGAAGATGCCAACAATACGTTGAGGTGTTGGGAAATTCCCAATCTAAAATGGAAGTTCACTCATCACCTAAGCCCTCAAGAGTTTGCATTAGTTAAATGAACAAAGACGTAATACCCTTATTTTGAACATTCAATATAGGGTTTTTTACACTTACCATTTAATATTTACCATTAACCATTTACCATATTGAATTGACATGTAGTTGCTGCACTTACATGGAGCTTTGGACTATACACATGTTCTTCTCAACAGGCACATCACCAACTCACTCAATCCATATCGCATGTGCAATTGTCAATTCTCAACCGAAAGTAATTGCAAAAACAACACCCTACTCCACCACACCAGGCACCCACAGGCACAACTGCAAAAGTACATACAATCAATCCAAACTCCGACATGGCCATCTCATACAGTGACATTAGGTTATTCCTCAACAAGGTATAATTTAATTGCTTTTGTGTAAGTTTTTAATAGTTTTTCATATAATTTAGTAGATTTTGTGTAGTTTTTAATAGTTTTTTCATATAATTTAGTAACGATTTTGGTGATTTTTCTTGGACTTTATAGTACATAGCATTCCTTCACCGTCTATTCTAATAGCGGCACCACCACGTCCTCCATAAACATCATTATGATTCAAAATGGTCGCATAAGAGGTTCAAGTAAAAATACCATTGGTAAACGCATGCCAATTCCTCTGGCCTCTAGCGGGACACTAAACATTGCCTCTTCATTTCCAATTTTGACCCTCTCTCTTGGTGGCTGGACTTAATACAACTGGCCAATCATTTTTAAATCAATATAAATTTAGATGAAGATTATTTGAGCATTGATAGCAATGACCCAACAGGTTTTTTTCAACACGCGTGATATGATTCAAGACCAACATGTATATTTCCATTTCAATGTACTTTATTTAACGTTATTTCACATTTCAATTTCAATTTCAATATTTATTATTAATTTATTTTATTACAAATAGAGAGCAGTGAACCCAAAAGCAAAAAGAGGTAGTAGATGTTTCTCAACCCGAAAGCTCTCCATACCTCTCCATCGGCATCATCCTCTTCGGATACAGACTAGTGAACAGTTGTCATCATTTCCTTTGGAAAACTTGATTGGTTATGATTTTCAATCCCATGTCAAACAATTTCTAGATTCTCAAGTGGATAATTAAAGAGAAAGGCTTCGGCCCTGAGATTTTGTTCAAAGAATATGCAGTTGCAGATCCTCATTTAGCATTCCATGGAGATGCTACAAAGGAAGAAGAAACAATCATAAAGAATCTAGACATTGTTCTGGAGGATCTAATAAGTTCTGGTATTATTAAAGCTAAGAATATAGGAGGGAAAGCCATTGGGGAAAGTGGCAAATTTATATGTTGCATGGTACCAAAACTCAACCTGATCAGTGCCAATGGATTTGGTTATACATTTAAGGACCTTCCCAAAATAGTGACTTCTACAGTCTAACTGTGGGTAATGATGAACTTGACAAATAGAAACTGTGGGTGATGACCTTAGATATAGTCATATGGATGATGATGAAACTTGAATATGTGGACATACATGTAATGCTTCTAGCATTTTCATGCAATGGATGATGATACATGTTGGATATATTGTATTTACAGAAAATTTAGAATGTATATGGTGTTTATGTTTGACATTGATGACATGGTTACAAATAACATAGTGATAGATGATAATGATGATTCTCAATAATCATGATCTCTGGACTATGATAAATCATTTCAAACTCTAATAATCATTAGTTCTCTTCCAGTTAATTTAGAAAAATATTCTCTCTACTTGCAATGATTCTTCTCTCTGACATTAGTATGTGGATGATGGCATTAAAATAGATATGGATGATGATGAATTATATATGGACATAGATGTAGCTTCTACCACATGGTCATGGATGATGATAATGGCTAATTGTTTTAAGAAAATTTACAATGTGGTATGACAAAGACATCTTAATACAGTAAAATCTTCTTCTCTCTACTTGTAAAATTCAAACTTTATATCAAGTTTCTTCACATTTAAACCTTCTCAGAATCTTCTTCTCTCTTCTTGTAATGATGATGACATTAGAATAGATATGGATGATGATGAATTATATGTGGACATATATGTAGCTTCTAGTACCATCATGTATGATGATAATGGATAATTATTTTAAGAAAATTTAGAATATGGTATGATAGAGACATCTTTATACAATAAAATATTCTGCTCTCTACTTGTAAAATTTGAAGTCTGTATCAGGTTTCTTCAAATTTAAACCTTGTCAAAATCTTCTCTCTAGCTTTTAATGATGATGACATTAGATGTGGATGGTGATAATGGATTTAAACGATAATGTTTTGAGAAAATTTGGAATGTGGTATGATAGAGACATCTTAATACAATATATAGTAAAATCTTTTTCTCTCAACTTGTAAAATTCTAACTTTGTATCCAGTTTCTTCACATTTAAAACTTCTCAATATATTTTTCTCTCTATTTCTACTTGTAAATGCAATGTTTTTTGGGAAGATCATTTTTTACATTTAATTTTATATTCATGCCACAAATTTCAAACACTACATTAAAGAATTTTGCAAATACCAAAATAAATTAAACATGACTGTAAAAACTCAAGCTATGATAGGGTTTAAGGTACCTCTTGTCTTCTAGATGGGTGTGACAAATCATATGGAAGAACGATGAGAAGTCATTCTCCGCAGCAAGATGTATAACCTTGAATTCAAGAGAAATCAACACAAAAAATGGATAAGTTTATAGATGGGTGAGTTTCCTGACAATGTCAGTCCCGAGAAGTGATAGCTTCCATGGATGGATGTGAACCCAGATTTTCGATAAACAAAAGATGAAATATTGATTGAGCAGATGAAGGAAGAAATAGAAAGAAATTATCAAAACAAAAATAAAAAAAACTTAGGTACCTCTTGTCTTCTAGATGAGTGTGACAAAGCATATGGAAGAAAAATGAAAAATCATAATTTGAAGTGAACTAGATGGCCTTCGATCCCAAAGAAATCAACATGAAAAATGGATTAGCATATAGATGGGTGAGTTTCCTGTCAATGTCAGTCCCGAGAAGTGAGAGCTTCCTTAGATGGATGTCAACCCACATTTTTGATAAAGAAAATATGATAATATTGATTGACCAGATGAAGGAAGAAACAAAAATATTAAATAAAATTAAAAGCAAATGAGAACTTGCTCATTTTTGGACAGTGCAAGTCAGGAAGTCTGAAAGAGACTAAGACTAGTAGAATACGCAGATCTGAACTTTCAAGGCCTTGTAAATTAGTATTCAACAAATGAATGTGACAAAACACAACATCAAGGTAGTTTGAAAAATCCAAAATAGAAATTAAATAAAATAAATTTTTTTATAAATACTTGTATTTAAATAAATGTAAACATATATACATGTAACATATTCAATGAGAACAAGAGCTGAAACAAAATATGTAGATTATAACTGTGAATGTCTTGCAAATTAGTATTCCGAAAATGCATATCACAAACACGACATCAAAGCAGTTTGAAACATCCAAAATAGAAATTAAATAAAATAGATTTTTTATAAATAATTGTATTTAAATAAAATGTAAAACATATATACTTGTAACATATTCAATGATAACAAGATCTGAAACAAAAATATGTTAAAAAGAGCCTCCTCATAGTCAATATTTTGCATCTGTAGAATTACAATTGTGTTATGTCTAACTATAAAATTTTATATTTGAATCTATTACTATGAAATTGAATAAATAAACAACAACTAAAAATTAAGGGTGACAAACAATAAAAGTGAGGGTCAAGGGATATACATATTTAAAGCTAAAAAAATCCATTATCACTAGGCTTCTTCAAAGTCAATATTCTCTTATGTAGAGTTTTGGCTACCGACCAATTCCAGTCTCATCATTGAGAACATTTTGTACTTATAACTGTATTATGTACACCTCTTCTATCCACAAGGGAATTCCAATGCGCAATTTCTCTATTGAAAGGAATTTTTTCTAAGAAGTAGCGAGAAACATAACACCTTATGCAACTTTCTGGATTTTTATCCAACCTATTTCTTAGGTTTGATTTTATAACAAACAAAGCACTAAAAACCATTTCATCCTCCATAGATCCCAAAATTATTGTTTGGTATAACTCATATAGCTGGAAATATTCACTTATGTCTTCTTGTAACACCATACTCTGATAGATTTCTTGCGAGAGCCTTGTAATAGCACCACTCTGAAGGTTCATCTAATAATTTATATTGGTTCCTCATTGTCATTGTAAAATGTGTTGACTGAGACTTTAATAAATTAACATTTGATACCTTTGATTTTGATGCCCTTGATCTCTAATGTCTTGGTGAAATGTTCCATTATTATACCCATAGATTTATGGAAAAGCTTTCTTACAAACTCTGCATGAACATCTTCAGGATTCCAAAAATTAGGATTCATCACACGCATTACTTCAAGAATTTTATCTTTGCTGAAATGTTCTCTAATTTCTAATGATAAGGATTTTGAAATTTTCATAATTTTTATTCTTGTTTCAACTGTAAAAGAATCAAAAATATTACGTGTCACAGGAACTTGTTCTTTTTCCAATCATGTAATATCTTGATGTTTTTGTAAAATGTGCATTGGTATGTCCCTCCCATTAACATTGATATAGAGGTGATCATGGATATTAAATCTCAAATAGTTACTAGGATTCTTAAGATCTAATAAAACTTTCAAATTAACGAAAATAGGTGTATCAAAACTATCTTGGGAAGTGTAAAAGACATCCAAATTTTGACATAAAATGTTTCTCATCCATATAAAATCAACAATATAGGTTAATCTCCCCTGTACATGCTTCATCAATGTATTGATCTCCTGCAACATTAGAAGAATGCCAACTAGTGTAAGTAATGTCTCCAAATAAGTTAAACAGAACAACATGTCCCTCCTATTATCAATTTCATGATGATATTTGTTCATGAAACAAACCAACGAAGGATACTCTTCACGAACTCTGCATACAGGCTCATATAAAGAAATCGACCTTGTCTCAACATCCTTCGGAAGTTTTTTTCCATCTGTAATTCCAATTGCAAATTTTTTGAACTCAAGAAAAAACTTTGGGCTACTTGTCATATAAGCATGAAGTTCTCTTATAAGATCTTCTACCTTAGAAACATTTTCATAGTTTCTAACCATATTATATGCTAAATTCATTTTGTGAGCCATATAGTGAATTACTAGCATATAAGGAGCCACTGTTGTTTGTAATCTAACACACAACCTAGTTCGGTGACGCTACATGACTAATGCACCATCTGATCCAACGCATACCAACTTCATAGCAATTTCATAATCAGTCATTCCAACAATATCTTTCAAATGAGAAACAACTATTTTATGTAGGTTTTTGGCATTGTAATTTTCAACCATTTTCATAACAGCCAGCAGATGCGATGTTCTTATATGAATTTATACAGTATAAACGTGGATACATACCCTTGCATTGTTCTCAATTGTTGTCATTTCATCAATTTAAAGAGAAATAAACATTGCATTTTTTACACTCTCTTTCAAATCTTCCTTCTGTATCAATGTCAAGCATTTGGAAATTTCTCATGCACTAATGTCTCACCAATGAGACTAAGGTACGTTCCTCATTCCATTATATTGATAAAAAAAATTGAAATAAAGGAAATATGAAATCAGTCTTTCTTTCTTAAGTATGTGAAATAAAGTATAGAACTATATGAGTTTTAACATGCAAATTTGATTGATTCATCTTACCAATTGTGATGTGATCATTCCTTCGTTTTCCATGAGATGTCTATGTATTTTCTGCTCTGCTTCATACTTTGCTGCATATTTAACATTCATGCATTATTTTTCAATTTTCCACTTGTGTGTTTTGACTTTCTGGTCATCCTCCCCCATTACAGTCACATATTGTTTTCCATAGTTTTTTTCAATTGCCAACTTCAGTTGCTTTTTTTGTTCCTTTCCCAATTTCCACGCACATATTGTACATGTACATTCAGAGGGGATATCTTCTGAATTAGCTAGTTGTCTAAGTTTGATAAAAGGAAATTTGGTAGCCCAATCAAACTTGTATGTCCTCCCAAGTGTCCACATATTGTTGTTTATTTTCAATGTTTTACTTTTATAAGTAGAATTTTGAGCATTATCACAATCATCTAGTTTCCTCTTTCATGAAGCACAATTTGCATTTTATTTTTTTGTTCCATTTTCTTGAGAATTTGTATGTGTGATATCATGATGCACTCCTAGTTGCACCTCAACAGGAATATCTTCAACATCTAGCATCTCAACAAGAATATCTTCAAGCTATGGCATGGTATAATCATAGATGTCATTTGGTTAATATTGTGTAGAATGCATGTCTACTTCAATAATACCTTCCACACAGTATGTAATCAGATTGATTCTAGTGGAAGTTATATGGTGATGGAGGATGTGGTAAATGTAGCAACAGAGTTTCCAAAATACTTGAATAGAGAATTCTGAGATTTTTTTGTTACATTTTGGGTCTTCTGAGCATTATCATCTTCCATTATTCTAAACGTAGCACTTTTTGGGTGTTTTGAGCACTAGAATATTTTTTGTGTGTCACTAAACACACTATCACACATCAGCATCACTCTATCATGCATTAACAACCTTTGTGTTGCATGTCAACAACCTATGTGTCATGCGTCAACAAACTTTGTGTCATGGTCAACAACCGTTGTGTCTTGCGTCAACAAAAATTATGTCATCTGTCAAAAACTACCATGTTGTGCGTACACAAACACTATGTCATGTGTCAAAAATTATTGAGTCATATGTCAACAACTAAACCCTTATCGTGTGTCAGCGGTACCTTCTTGTCGCACGTTAACAGAAATATTTTGTCGCACGTTATCAAATAACAGCAGTTTCACTTCATCAAATAGCTTTTTTTATCGGACTGAAAACTTCAAAATAGATTTGCACTATTTATTAAACGGTATTTGTGCTTGGATGTGCGCAAGTTCATAGTACTTGATATGTCAATACCTCAACTAGTAGTTAGTAGTATACTACCCTGACCCCGAAAAATCACCCAGGTTTTTATAGGAGATGTTTTCAAATGTAGGTAAATACAAACCCTAAACAAACTACTCTAAATTTTAGGTGAACAAGAAACTGACTTGCTCCGAAAAAAGCACCTTTTCAAATTTTCCTAAAATCGAATATTTACCGAATTATGAATATTCGCCACTAAAACAAATCGTTGGAAAACCTTTTCCACTCCTTATTATGCATAGGGAAATGGCCAAGTTGAGGCAACAAATAAAACCATTTTCAAAATATTATGCAAGACTATTAATACTAGTGGCAACGATTAGCCTAATCAAATTCTATAAGCTGTTTGGACTTACTACACTAGTGTGCGCACCCCCACCAATGCTACCCCCTTTTTTCTAGTTTACGAAACTGAGGCAATCATCCCCTTAGATCTGAAATTACCCTCATTATGGGTATCACTTAAAGGCATTCTCAAAGACAATTAATATCATGAAAACCAACTCCATGCACTTGAAATGCTTAATTCTCTCCCTGTGAAAGCTCTAGAACATCTTTGCCTATAGCAAGTGTACATTGCACAAGCTTATAATAGCAAAATCCACCCATATGAATTCAATGTTGGTGATATTGTATTAAAAGAAATAAAAAATAACACAAAGGTCGAGACTCATCTAAAATGGAAATTCAAACCTAATTGGCTCAGTCCCTGGGTATGTGCACCAATTTGGGGGCCAAAAGGGGGTCTTAAGTGGATACTTTTTTGTGGAAAATAAAATCTTCAACGTGTATGAGTTATTTGAGATAGTTACACTCAAAAATGGGAAACGTTATAAGAACATGAATTGTAGCATTTTGAGTCTAGTTTCTAAACTACCTATATTTTTTATAAAACGGTTAAGTGTAAGTGGGTTAAATATTAAAAATACCAATAGGTTCTCCTATTTTTGTAAAAAATATAGTAGACAGTCAGTTGTGCCCCCCCATTTTTTAGCACTATTTAGTATTTTTGAAAACCATTTAGTAGAAAGATAGATATGAGCATCTAGTTAGGGATAGATTTTTTTTAGATTTTTTAGTGAATATTCATTTTTTTATGATATTTCAAGTAAAAATATTTTGAAAATTAAAACATAATGGATAGCAAACCACGCCCCCAAACTACTTCAAAAAATATCAAAGATTACAATTTTTTTTTGAATATGTATAAAATTAGGCCTAGTTTGGGAGTGTATAATTTTTTTTTCAATTTGGAGAAGTGAAAAAAAGATACATAACAAAAGATAAGCATTTACAATCACTAAAGATAGAGGCCAAAAAGATATATTTTGAAATAAATATAAATGGAAACATTAGAATAGTAAGAAAAATATAAAAAGTACATATTTAGAAAGAGGCTAGATTTCGTGACATAATTTTTTTTAAGAAAGATAGAAAATGTTTTCATACTATTTAGCATAATGGAAGGTGATATTTTACATATGTTGTCAAAAACACGCAGGTTGTATTTTTACAGGTGCAAGGCACAAGTTTGGGAAACCAAAGCAATGCCAAGCCTGTAATTTCTTGATTTGGGAGCATAATAAAGGGATTGTGCAAACATGTTGAAATGTGTATGCACTGTAACATGTACGTGTTCCACAGAGCATAGGAATTATATGATTTTTTTTGCATGCTTCTATTTACAAAAATAAATGTTTGAGTATAAGTTTTTTATTTATTATTATTTATATTGAAATATAAATAATAAAAAATGAAAAAAGTATACTTTTGTATTTATTTTAGTAAATATAAGAAATTAGGGTCACTCTACACCTTATGGAACTAGTCTCATAGGTCCATGAGTCACGATTTAGGAGATGGTTTTTTATAATCTAATTTGGTCAGTACATAGGTAGTTTTTAGGATTTCAACATTCAACCTAAAGCTTTTAGCATTTAAATTCTATAATCGATGTCTATCTTGGAAATGAATACAGTCACTTTTTAGGTTTTAGGACCCTTTGAATTGTTTACTAACATTTGTAGGAGTATTAGATGTGTCAAAATTAGATTTTACAAACCTCACAACTCTAAGAGGAACAACAACTGCTCAAATATATGCACTCATGAAATGCCTTATAAAACGTAACAAATCAAAACACATGTGTTGGACATTGGGTCATTGGTGTTGTCATTGATGTCAAGTTGCATTGATGACAAAGGGTTTCAAGGTGGCATAGGAGTCAACATGAGATGTCAATAATAAAGAATCATGAAGTTTATTTGGTAGTGCCCTGTTTTGGTGTCATGAAGTGTTGCATTGGTGAAGTGTTGGTTTGGAACCAAAATGTGTAGTTTCACTATTTTCAAATTCTTCATGACACCCTCAATCATAAGAGAAAAATTAATGTCTCCAACATGTAGAGGATTTACGTAGTTTTCCAATGCCTATTTTTTCCTTCTAACTCTTTATAGAGATCCTAGAATCTTCTAGAGAAGTTAGTTTTCATCATTAGAGTGTTTGTTCCATACACCTAGAAAACCTTATGTTGAGCAGATAGTCCTTGAATGATCAAACCTTTCCTAAATCCTCCCAAATTACCTTCAACACTTTCAATATTCCCTTACATCACTTCTGGATGCTTAATACCTTTCCTAAACTCTCCCATAGGGTGTTTTAATAGCTCTAGAATGGCCAAAATAACTAGCATCAAAATTGAAAAATTTAAGCATGATAACTAAGTCCTTAATTTAAAAAAAGGCTTCTAATTCATTGTGCATCCTTCCTATGGTGATGTAGGAACATCTTGTTAGTACTCAATTTTGTCTTTCTTAGGTGACTAGGGGTATTTTGGGTCTACTTGAGATGGTCATAGCTTGTACTAGTCCATTTGAATTCCACAGGAAAGAATATAGAGTTTTCCTCAAAATTTAGAATTTGAATATTTGAACTAGCTCTAGGTATGTTATAGGATTAGGTGTTAAGTGATAAAGTACTCTCAGACCGAGATATCGAATTTGGAGGTTAGAGACTATTTTGCAAAGCATTTTCACATGTAAATATCTTGTTTTGGATTGTCTTCTAATCCATAAAGGTGTTCAAGTCCTTATGGAACCCTCACAGTGTCCAGGGATTAGAAAATAGATAGAAAGACTTACTCAGACCAAACTATACCATGTTTTAGAAGTTTAGTAATATGTAGCATGAACATAATGATTCAATGGAATCCTTGAGTCTATTTCATGGCATTGATCACAAGGAATTGGTGTTGCAAATGTCAAGAAAAGGTAATAATACATCTAAAGGATGATTTCTTAAATTAAATTTGCGTTCACAATCCTAACTGTGTGTGCCCAGTCTTAAGGGCCTAGAGTAGAAAATTCATTGTAAAAGTTAATAATTATGTTTGGTAAATTCCTTGATAAGTGTGGAGGAAGTTAATAAGAAAAATAAGATTTTAAAAATACCTAGTACATGTTGGAATAAGAATAAAATAAAATTAATTTGCAAATACGATTTAGCGATGTTAATTCCTAGTTTGAGGTCTAAGAAAGACATACTAAATGAGAAAAATAGTTTTTACTCTATGTGTTTGAATTTTATGGAGCCACTAACAAGTTGGAAGAAGGTCTAAGGGAATTAATGAATCATAAAATCAGGGCATAAGGACATATTATTGAGTGGTTAGTAGGTAAAGAAAGCAATGTATAATCATGCTTATTTCTTCTGACTATCAAGACCAACCTTGAGAAATAGTTATGTTAGGAAAGAAACTCATAACGAAGTTTTATCTATCATTGAGGGAGTGGTGTTAGAATGTTTTGAATCCTTAAGGAATAGGGTAAAATCATTATATAAATTTAATTAATCAGACCTATTGATTTTCTTGCATAATTCCTAAATAATCCTAGTGAGAGCAAGGGTTTGTATGAAAAGCCTCAAGTGAAAGAGGAAGAGTTGAATGATTTGAATTAGTGATTAGGATAGGGGTAAGCATAGTGAGATGAGTGAAAAAAATATTGAGTAAAATTCAAGGTGAAGGTGAAAAACAAAGTTGAGAAGATTGTTTAGATCTTGAGCAAACAAGGAGTCTTAAAAATCCCAAAGTTAAAAATCTAGTAAGATTGTGTATAAATGAGTAATGGTGCATTGAGGTGTGCTTCAGTAAGGTGTATTGGTGTGTTGAAAGGTGGATGTAAGGATGAAATAGGTGGTAATCCATTAAACCCTTAATTTTTCTTTGAAACCCTAACTAGACCTACCTAAAACAAGGGAAAATGAGAAAGTTGAATTGGGGAAATTCTATTTTTAGTTGAAGTTATATAACGAGGATTGCATGGTACTCTTGATCATCTGGTCAGCCTGTCATCAATTCAAAATTTACGTTTGCTCAAAAGAAATTCCTAATAATATCATTCAATTTGTTTTAGCGTCTAGGGAATAGTGTCTAAGGTGATTGATCAACTCATTTAGTTTTGATGAGAGACTACTTCCTTCCAAGGCCTAAAAAGGCCATTTTGGCCATTCCCTAGCTAATTGAACACACCTCACAAGTTTTTAGAGAAAATGTAAAGCATATGAGGGTGATTTTAGAGAGAATTGAATATTTCTAAGTAAATTAAGTAAATTTTAGGAAATAAAATCTCATTTAGAAGTAATTTGTTTAAGATTGGGTTTTCATGTGCAGGGAATGAAAGCTACAATGGTGAAAGCCAAATTCTATGGATGATTCTAGGAGTTATAGAAAGAGTTAGTATGAACAAAATAGGCATTGTAAGGCTATTATAATACTCTATAAGGTGGAATAATCAACATTGATTCAAGGGTTAAATATTTCCTTAGGTACTGTAAAACTCTTTAGCTACCACTCTGATTTCAAAATAAAGTAGGACCTAAATTTTGAGTTGCATGCAAAATTATATTTTTAGAATAGTACCATTGATCATAAAATGTGATTTTTTAGTGTTTTAGTGAAGTATGAAGGTCAAGAAAATGTAGCTCATCCTCAAATTTCATTCAAGAATTCATCCCCTATCTACAGGAGGAAACCCATTTCCATGAGGAGCAACTTTAGAAAAAAAGTGTCCATGTACCATAAGCATGCTTACACCCAAGTTTCATCTTGGTCAATAAATCTAATTGTGAAGGACTCATCATTTTCAAATTTGAAATGTGGAGCTAAAGGAGTGACTTGATGATCATCATATCCTGACTCTATCATTTTACCCAAATCTCTCTAAAGAACAAGATAAAATGAGCTAGTCATGCCACCGAGATATCCAGGACCATCATGTGTGAAATATTAAGGAATCATATATGTCTATAAGATACATATAAGAAAATAATTAGTATGAGAATCGTGAATTTGATTCCATGAAGGGATAATTTTACAGACAACAAAGGTCAGTTCACTTGGTATTATTCTTAAAAAATCATTCAACACATAGTAGTGTGATCACACCTTAAGGAGGATGCAAATTACAATCACCTCATTTTTCCATAGGACATAAATCCCATTCAGGGAGCAATCCTATATATACAAAGTGACGATTTCATTTTAGTAAGAAGTAGACAAACATCATAGAGTTGATTCGTGGTCACTAAAGTGAACTATGGACCAAATTTAAAACTTGGTACTAATTCAAGCAATGGTAGGGAAAAAATCCAATCAATAAGGTCAAAAAATCTATAAAACGACTATATTTTTTCCCAAAAAAAAGACCGACTACAATATATACGCCCTAAAAGTTTTAGGTTTTTACTAAAATCCTAAAAATGAGTAAATCCTGCCCAGATTAGATTTTGAAAAACTATTGTCTAGATTATAACTATTAGAGCTACAGGACCACTTTCATCAGGTGCAAAGTGACCCTAATTTCTTATATTTACTCAACATTTCTTTTAGTAAATATGGGTCCTTCAGGCCCTTCTAAACTTCATATAACTCAAAATGCGTACATGTTTCCTAACACTAGAAATGGGTACGTGTTATAAAAAGTATGTGTTTTAGGTTCAAGAAATACCAAACCTGGAAAGTTAAGATGCATATGCGTTATTTAAAAATGCTTATGTGTTTTGCCTAATTTTGGGTTTTTGTCCAATTTTTGGCCCCTCAGATTGGTGCACTTACCCTCTTATGTCATCACTGACAAACTCATGGGTGGAAAATTTATTATCTTACCACTTTCTTTGGTAAGCCACTTAAGATCCCCCTTAATATGATGCATCTCAAACACTATTATCCATAAACTCCTTCACTACCGTGTGATGCACTCTAGTTCCATTGTTCATATTCACCTGCTAAGGATATAATTCTAAATTGATCCTCACATCCATTACACATTTCACGCTCAACGCTTCATGATAGATCTTTCTAGCATTTACTCTCGCACAACACGTACCCAATGAAACACTCTTGTTCTATGGTTCATTCTTGATTGTCGAGGGTTACTATAAATGAACCTCATTTCATACACATCTGTTGGGGGGCAGGCTACTCCTCTCATTTTCACGCTTTTTATTCCATTCCATCATTCTCATATTTCCTTTACATGTCTTGGTTGCATCTACTCTTGATTTATTATTCTATTTACATGTGACACTTTTTTTTCCATGCTAGATGGATTCTTAGTATATCATCATCTTTCTATATATATACACAAGCGCTTTCAATTGGTCTTTTATAGTGAATTCAAATCTCTTACATGTTCTTACACATTGTAAGGATGGTTAACATATTACATTTTAGTAGTCGCATCGAGGCTCCTAGGGGCATCTACTTTCACTACTATCACATACTACACAGGTTCTATTGTTACATCTCATTGTAGTTACTTTACCTTTCACTGATTCATACATGTTTATGACAAGTTATTTATCTTTTTAACATTCTAATGAGTGCTTCATATGTAACATTTTCCTTACAGGACTATATGCAACCATGACAACATGTCACTTCTTGTTTTCTATTGTTGCTAGTGTATACTATTGTTTGTGGGCTATGCCCTATGTCTTACTAGATCACAATTTTATTTTTAATGTCCTCTTTGGCCATAATTGTCTTGTGACATTTTGAGTGATGTCCCATGTTTGAAACCCACTTTTTACGGTCTTTATTATCTACACAATTACTTGTTACATTGTTTTCTCTTACATACTTTACTTACATTAACACATATTCCTAGCCCACTTTATTTGCGTGTGCCTTGGTTTATACCATGCACATCCCCTCCCCATGTACGTATCCACTTCAACACAACATCATTTCCTCTCGCTTGGGCCGCATTTTCCTATAATTTGTCGCATGCACCCCATGTAATGTCATTACCTTGTTAAAACCTTTACAATATCTTATATTGTGTATGATGGATTCTTTAAGCATTTAGAGTTAAGTAATGAAGACATTAGATCTTACTAGATAGTGGCTAAGTTTTATCCCACCAAAATATGTAATGATATGTAGGATAAATCCATTTAATTAAAAATCTAATTACAAAATGTTTTCATGGGGACAAAATTATGTGATAGAATTATGTAAATTTTTATATTGGTAATAGATAAGAAAATGAATAAGTAAGTGATATTAATATATCAACTAGGCACTTGAACAATATTGATTATATGCATGGTTGTATTCATTTGAAATTATTAACTCAATTGTCTTGAATTATATGAAGTGTTTTATGTAAAAATATGGGTAAACAATAAATGTATACCAAATTGAAATTTTAAATTTGGGGATCAAACATTTAGAACACATGTATCATGTAGAGACACATTGTAACAATAAGTGAAATGTTTTAATGATTAAGTTGAAACAAACTTAGAATACATGTATGCTAATTATGGACAATGCAAGCCTCTCAATGTGAGTTTGTTTTGAGTAGGAGTAGTTAAAAATAAGTTACATGTTCATCCTAACTTATATGTAAAAAAAAAAATTAGACGTGTTTTTTTTGTCAATATTAGGAGGGACATTACACCCCAAACGAGGGGGGGGTATACATTGGGTTAAAAAATCACCCCTATAGGGGATCAGAGCTACAGTTCAACATAGAACAATACAGAAAAATCACATGAACATAGTCAAAGAATGGTCCAGAAACTGACTTAGACCTTAAACATAGTACATACACCAGTGCCTAGACTCACAGATTAGTGCTTGGGCGCCTGTGTCCTCCCCTAGGTGCCAATGTCCTAGGGTCACAAATAATTATCTTCGCATATCAACATAGTTCACATGAAGTCTTCAAAGTAGTTCTACAGTTACAGGAACATGACTCCAGTTACAAAATGTATTTTATCTCCTTCAAACAGAACAATCAATACAATGAGAACAAATTGGAGATCATTCGGGACAATCGAAACTAAATCAGGATGTATAATCTACAGTGGTACTTAATGGTAAGAATGATGGAAGGAGAGTAAAACCATACCTCTCTCCTTAATACTTTCTCTTTGGCTTGAAATCACCAAAAAAACTTGCACTTGGTTTGAGATCGCCTTGCCCAAAAATCCTGCACATGGCATGAGATCTGCTAAAAATTCATTATCAGCATGAGATTTCCCAAAAAATTTCTCTTTATAGCGTTTCAGAACAGTTTTCTATCCTTTACACTCTTTTACATCAGGTGCACACTTTCCTTTACTATTACTTTTACACACTTTTACATATGCATAATTTACTCATATTTCTCATATACGGGGGCTTTGACTACTCTTTTTCTCTTCTTTTGCATGGTTTCCCTTAATACAAAACAAGAAGCAACCTACACCAATAGGTACAAGCAACGTATATGCTTCACCCTTAGGGTCCATTTCATTTCCTAGTTTCCACGCTTCACCGCGCTTCACTTGTCCATTTAACGTGTTATTCACCACACATTCTATACAATCATAAGGTACACATCTCTTATCTTCTTTATGTTATCGAGTATTCAATCAACAACCTAAAGTGGGTGAAATGTAGACATAAAATCAGGCACTTGGGTACATTTCTAGAACCTGAAAGCATGCTAGCATTTACATGATTCCTAAGCAAGAAAACTAGTGATTGACAATTATCTTTAGCCTCTTTTATTTTTATCGTGATTTCTCTTTCATCTTCCACAACCTACAACTTAGTCAACACTTTATTGATTTATCTTTTATGGCTTCATACAACAGCTTCCAATCATGACAACAATGCCTAGGTGCTCCTGTCCCCTCCGGGATCCTCTGACCCTTTTCTACCTCACTCACTCTTTTTAGGTCTCTTTTATCTTTTAGGCATCTTTTTTTCTTATGGGACGGTCTTCCAGTTTTGAATCACGAAATTCAAACAAGAGAATCATATAAATACATAGTTATAAATGAAGGACCAACCACTAAACATTACTATCATCATACAAGCTTGCATTCTAAAGGTAGTAAAACATTTCAAAAGAATCCATCTAGCATCCATTCAAGGAACAAGGGTTGCTTACACAACATATGAAGGGAAATTATATTCTATTCCATCCACACATATTATTACATTGCTACATTCTAGTTACAACCTGATATCATTTGTGTAAATTGCACAAGGGCATCCTAGGGTAACATTTCGACACACAAACCATAACTACATGGAGTTAAAGATGTAGTGTAGTTCTCGGTCATAAGTTCAATCTCAGGGTGACCTCCGGGGTCAGTATGACTCCCCACTTTATATTATCCTTTTTAGGTTTGAGGTGGTTTATGGCTATGTGTAGGTGAATTTCTCTTTTTCACGTTACAATAAATTTCAGTGATCAAGAAAAAAACATCAAGTGATCAACATGAATTAATAGTGAATCCCTTGTGATGCAACAAAGACCAGATCTTGAGATCATGCACAATCACTAGCACCTAGACTCAGTCACCAGCACCCATGGACCTCTGTCCTTATAATGAACCATTACACCAAATCCTCAAGGCATTAGTGAAATCCACACATGAGGATCATAACATCCCACCACGCTTCCGTAGCCCAGACCCTGGGCTAGATTTACACCCGTATAGTGGGACCCCACCCTGCCCTATACGAGCCCTGGGTGAACACTTCAATACCGACGTAGCTACTCGTGCCGAGACTCGAATCTGGGTGGTCGCTCTGATACCAAATGTAATGAACCATTACACCAAAACCTCAAGGCGTTAGTGAAATCCACACATGAGGATCATTACAGTCCTCCCACGGGCATCACTATGTGGCATTATTCATGGGATTTAGAATTTATAGTGAGCAGTTTCGATGTTGTTAACATCATGTTCAACACTTTATCCTTCCCACTCACTTCATGTCCACTCAAAAACTAGTTGAGTCTTCATATCTATGCTTTTTGCTTTGGGTTTTACATTATTGCTTGTTTATTACTTGGATCTTATTTTATATTATCATTTTACATCATTAGGAGCAATTGTTACCCTACAATTAGATTTAATTCAGGTTTAATTAAATCACCTATATATTTATGGACACTTTCAATTCTATTATGAGATCAACCTTAACAAAATAACATTTTTTTTGTTGAGAGGAGTAAAATTGGTCTACATCATGACATCTAACCTTCCATTAATTATGGATTTCTTGAATTAAATATTAGAGAGGAATCAAAATTTCAGGGATTTGGACTCAAAAAAAAAAAAAATTGGGAAACTTTCTTGGTGATTTTGAAATCATGAGTTTGGGGGAAAACACAACAAGAGTATTCCGCAAGAACTAGCAACTTGATTTAATAAGCAGGTTTTGAACCTGCGAGGGCTTATTGAAGAAAAAAAAAAGAAAGAAACCCTTTGTTCTAACACCTAAGACATGGATGTTATGGGGATCCTAATGGTGTTTGATCTAAGTTTGGAAGAAGTCCTTAGAGGGAATATAACCAACAGAAGTACCTAACAATAAGACAATTATTTTTGTACTGATTAATAAATGGTAAACCATAAGCACCATTAATCAAAACATGTGAATGTTGAAGAGTTATAAACACATTACTTCATCTTAGACTATCATGGAAATTTTTCATGCTCACATGGGAGCCATTATTGCTACCTTTTGTAATTAAAGTTATAACTCGTTGGATGAGGGTCATATGACTTGAACCCCCCAAATGGTCAAATTTAATGCTAATTTTTATGAAAGAAAACATTTTAAATATTAAGTTAGGGAGATATAAAAGGTAAAAAAGATTTAAAAGAGAACAAGAAGAAGAGGCAACATGCAAAATGCTAAGAGACTCGCTCTCATTCAAGATTTCTCATCCAATAAGTGTTGATTTCTAATTAAAATATTTGAGGAATAAGTTTGGAGTCGTTTAGAAGATTCCATGAGGTTGTTGGTATTTTGGGCATAACCAAAGAAAAGTATAAAATAAAATTATTTTATAATGCATATACCACGACATTCTATGAGGTTGTTGTTTTGTTGACTTTAGTATGGAACCATATAGTTTCCAAACTAGACCCTTGTGCAATCAAGTCCGAAGTGAAATAGTTCCATCCCCCTTTTGGTTTTGTGTCTTTTTTATGCATTGGGCCTATTTTTTACTCTTTTTAGTTTCACACCTTATGTTTTGGATTGGTATTACACACCACTATGTTTGAATTATGAATTAAATGAGTTTTATATAGACAAGTTATCTATAAGAATTTATCATCTGGTAATACCTAGTTATTTATCCAAAAACTATCTAAATAAAATAAATGACCATTATAACACATCTCACAAGAACATCACAAGGGGAAACTATTGGTTTTCATGTTTTTTACATCTACATATAATTGTTTTAAAATGGGCACTTAGTTACCTCGTTATTAGTGTTGAGGCATGGGGGACAAGAAGGTATTCGTTGCATGACACTTGCACAAGCACTAGGATAATTACATAGCACTTGAAATGTAGTGCAACACTTGGTATGAATCACATAGGGTGCCTACTAAATTCATTCCAAAACAAGCACCTAATGTTGTTTTTGGTTATCTAAATTATGCTTAAAGTGCTTTGCACGAAGCTAGGGTTTTTCTCAGGTACATGCCTGGATACAAGGGTTACAAAGAATATAAATATACTAAGGCATGCCATAAGTGAAGGTGAAGTGACATGGGAGAAACTAGATTCACACCCATTACAGGTTCAAAAACATATATAAGAGACCAAGGCATAATATAGTCCAATGTACATAATTTTACTATTGTCCAGTCTTTTAGCACACATGCACGTAGTAAGTTGTTGGACAAATCTCAAGTTATACACACATCCTAGATTCAATGACACATCTTATACACTTTTATAAATGTGTTTGACAATAAAAGGCATTCAATGTTCATCGTAAAAAAGTAATCAATAGGTATAAACTCTAATGTTCGTCTGGGAAATTTTACTAAAAGGGGCACTAATTAAGATGTTATGCTTTAAAATAATATTCTAACCTTCATTTCCCTCTACAACTTTAACAAACCAATTGGTGCAAAGATTTTTTTTGTCTAAAAACTTTTTTTGATGTCCATGTCACCTTTATTATGAGAAAGGAACATAAAAATGGAAGCAAAAATCCCGTGTGATACTATTAAGAAGTAGCCCAAAGAAAATCTTTGAGTTTGGCCAATTGTAGTAAGATGCCTTAGAACGATCTCAACATGAAGAGGAATAGACATGAGTAGAAACAATTCTATTAGTATATATGGAATTTCTTGGCCAACTAAAGAGGTCTATAAATGCAAAAAAAGATGATTTCCTCAACTCTATCAAAAGAACATATTGCCACAGTTTTGAAAATATGCTATCAAAAGAAAAGGAAAAGCTAAGAAGCCTAAATTGTTATCTATATTGAATCCATTTTTAAGGATACTATTTGAGTTAATATGGCATAAAACATGTGTTTCTTGAAGCATTGAGTTCTGGTCCTCTACAAATTTGAACTTGGCACTTTGGAAAATATATGAAGGCACTGAAACGTTTCCTTAAAAGGAAAATTCGTTTAGAATGAGTGTAAAAAAATAATCAGCTAAAAATATGAGAATTAATGAGATGGGATACCTGATCAGGGAAGAAGATAACCTAAATCAACACACCAGCAACTTGGGGAGCAAGTAAATAATGAAAGGCTTATGTCACAATATCATAGAGGGGTCTTTGATCAAGAAAAAAGAATGAATCTATCAGAGCTATGACTATTAACATTTAAACAAGAAGTCTATGTAATCATGAGTGAGAAATCACCTAAAGCCTCTATTCTTTAGCATGGAGAGAATGAATGGCCATCCAATATGAGCATGGCGTTTTTCAAAGTCTAGCTATAAAAATATAGTTTTCTATCACTAAATTCGTACCCATTCCACACCTTCCCAAATAGCTATGATATTATACAGAGAACATACATCCTTTAATAAATCAAGTTTTCTATAATCAAATGGCCGAAATTGTATATGGTGGATCGAGCAATTATTTTGTACCCAAGACATTCAACAATGTGATAGGATGCTAACTGGTAATAAGACTCGTTTCTCCATCCCTAAATATGAATTTAATATTTCCTTTATTGATTATGAGCAGAGTATAATCTATGTTCGTGCCGTGTATGAGCAGAGAATTGACTGTTTTTATCGACGCACGTATTTATTATCCTGCCGAAGGCTAGGATATTGTTTTCACCTTAGCAATTAGTTGTTTGTATTTTGTTGAATCAGATTTTGCCATATGTATTTAAATGGGCTGAACTAAAGTTTGATGCTTTAATTTTTGTGTTGTGGCAGGATTGTATTGGTGATCCCCTTTATTTGGCACTGTTGAGAGAATGGACTCATATTCATTTAATGCAGGTACTGCATCCTGTCAGTTTTGTGTGGCTTGAGACTGACTGTGTTTATTACTTTGAGAATGAAATTTACCCTGTCATTTTCATTTACCGTTTAGTTGAATGATCAACATTGAAGCAGGCCCAGGGATGGACTGTGCACCTTTGCCCCTGCCTCCTCGGCTGCAAATACTGCCAATAAAAAAATGATTACAGCCAAAACCGCCGTGTAGGTGGAATTGAGTGCTGCTGCTCCTGCCATCTCGTCAAATGAAATGTTCAGAAGGAAGATCTTCAGGTGGGAAGGCCTCCAAACGGCTAAATGAAGTAGCTACAAATGTAAAATGGTGTGGGGTTTCTTAAGAAAAGAGGAGGGAATGCGAAACTCGTTGGGGAAAAGGGATAGTTATGCAGGATTTGTGACGCCTGTGGCCTAATGGACTCCACATGGACATGCGATGAAAAAGAGAATACAACTCATTTAAATGCTTATTATTTACCCTAGGATTAGTCATTCTTAGTTTTTCTCTGATTTTCTGTAGTCTTTTTGAATATCAATTTTAAAGTCTTTCTATAGCTTGTTTAAAATGCTTATTATTTACCGTTAATTAGCAGTTGGATTTATTTCTGCTGTTGATTTGGTTTGTGTTGTTTGGCGATGATGAAGACGAACTAATCTAGACAAGAATAACACTGGTAGCGTTAATGTTTCAGGGTAAAATTATTTGGCAGGCCAATTTTTAAATCATCTTCTAACTTGTTAAAGTGCTTATTATTTACTGTCCATTATTTTAAAATGATTAATATAGATGTAAAGATTATTTAGATGGTTAAATTTTGCAATCTTGGATTTGGATATGGTTAATTTTCCTTGCGGTCAGCTAAATGTAGTTTGTGTTTAGATTTTGATTTATTTATTTTGTAAGCGAATAAGTCAAAAAGTAAGGGGTGTGGCTACTAGGTGGCTTTCCTTGTTCTGTTCATGGAACTGGGCTTTTTATGATTTTTTCATAAGAATGTAGCTCGAATGATTTTCTTACTGTTTTTTGGTATACTGTGTAGGTATAAGACATGATCTGCTCTATACCCTTTTAATATATCCACGAACACAATGTTGAGAAATATTGTTTTTTTTGGTTTCATAAAATATATTTTCTACATAGATGGAGAAGGCATGCTTGGTGCATCGCTATTGCACTAGTGGAATAGAGGATGCTGTAATTAGGTTGTTGCAAAGACAATCATGTTTAACTGAAAAATGCAGTAGTAGTTGTCCTTTAGGCTAAAATTGCGTTAACAAATGAAGACAAGAGACTGTAACTAGTCTTCTTTACCTAAGAACAATATACTGTTCAACTGCTCATAGAGTACCAAGGATTTTTGCTTCACTGTGATTGAATGAAGAATAAGAATTTTCTTAGAGTCTAGAACTCCACACCAATCCCCATGCCTCTTCCTTAGAGGCTTGGCTGGATTTCAGTGTGCACCTGTCACTGCAAAAAACTCTGTAACTGAACCTGATTCCGTGGAAGGGAAAATCCGTGGATGTGTACCAGGCTAGATCTATGTTTTTACTTATTTTAATGTGGCAGATGATATATTCTGTGTGTTCAAAGGGGCTTTTAACACCTGCACAATTTAATAATAATAAATATTAAAGGCTACACTTCATTTCACTGTTATTTACATAGATTTCTACTCGAAATAGCAGTTTGTGTTTGTCAAGATTCTAAATAAATGTCACGTTCACTGTGCTACATCATATAGGTCCTTAACAATGCTTGATGATGCCGTGTATGGGACTTGTGATGATGTGGATGTGAGTTCTACGCCTCTTCCCTGATTAATTTATTTTTGTTAAAGTATGTTTTGAATGAAGGTTTTGACCTGAAGATTCTGGTATCAGACTTGTTACAGAGTTTCAAACTTAGAAATTTGCAGACGACTCAATAAATCTATCTCTAAGAGAAATAATATCTGTCCAAACTAATCCTAAGAATGAATCTTAGAAACTTTGGAGCCAGCCCTCTATAAGAAAAGGATACACCTGGCCTAACAACTACCCTATCCTTGATCTTGGAGCACAATTTGATTTATATACATGTTGCCCTTATACACCGAAATTATTTTGGTATTTTGTTAAAGGGTGCCCTGAAAATTATCTCTTACCTTTAGTTTTATTGACTTGTTAAGGTGTGTAAGTCGGGTTCCCTTTAATGATCTCCATAGCATTTTAAGAATGGTATGTACTGATTAACTCTCTTCAAATTAGTACATTTCGACGACTGGACATTTTGCGGGATGTGCAGATTGTTTTTTAAGATTTGGAGTTTTTAGTCAAATGTGTTCATGTTTGTTTTTTATTGAATACTTTAGAGTTTCTATTTAGCAAGGTTCAAGTATTCTTGTGTCCTTTCTTATATTTATAGCTTTTGATTCCATTTTTATAGGTGGATAGCTTTTGATTCCATTTTTATAGGTGGATATGTTGGAGTTACTTCTTGTGTTTGAGATAGTTTCTTATGGTTGCTCTATGCTGAAGAACCATTATTATATGGGCATCTACTTTGAAATCATAGAAATCCCTTTATTATTAAGCCAATGAGTAGTTATAGTACAACAACGACCGTTGAAATCATTAGTACTAAAAAAATATTGTAGCTATTTTTTTATAAGTGTGCAGCGACCGTTTTTGTTATTTATGGGCATACTCAAAATCTGATGAACATTTCAAATGTGCTATTGAAGTTCTAAATCCATGCATCATTTCATTTACTTCTAAGAATAATGCATAAATCCGAAACCTGTCTTCATTTTTTACAGTTTGATGAATCTTTTATACGTTATTTTGCCAATATCTTCAACATCTCTTTTCCGCTTCGGCAAGATTTGCCATATCATGGCCTTGTTTTATTAAGAAATGTCTATTGGAAAGGATTGCAGACTGTAGTGACATTTGATAAAAGTTAATTCTTGTCGTTTTATGGAATGGTCCAAATTATAATTGAATTCAGCGTTGTCTGATTTACAAGTTGCAGCAGACTTTTGATTCAATATTATTCAAGAATTGAACTTTGTTTTTATTATGTCCGAGGCCTCATTTATGGTGGGAGTCATTGCTCAAGTGTTTTCCATAAGATTTTTTACAATCATTTTTTAAAATTTGGAATTAATGAACTATTTTAAAAAAACCTTACAATTTTCAATGCCTAAAATATATTTTATTTCGACTCTAGTTACGTTGAATGTAGGTATAGGAGTTGATGGTCTGTGATATGATTAAGCAAAATGTTTTCCTCCGGATAGTTTTATCTAAACTAATTAAATTGTAAAAAACAATTAATTCACTATAAACTTTTTTCAGCAAAAAAAAATTGACATTCCGGTGAAAACTTTATCTTAACAAACATGTGTAAACATAGCACAACAAAAAATGGTATATGTGACAGAAATCATAACCTCCCGAATTCATAGGAGAATGCACACCCATTGGATCCGGTTTTTTTTTTTTTTTTTTTTTAATTGAGCCTGTTTTTTGCACTGGTGAGATGCACAAAATTCTTAGACTTAGATGCCAAGGATTGATGGGTTTTTATTCCGCCAAATTACGGTATCTCCAAGGTTTTGCAGTCACCAAGAATTGAACCCTGATGGGATCTTTGTGAGCCAAGCAACTTCAATAATTGGCTGAAGCATTTTCCTATCTTAATAAAGATTTTTCAACTAAATAAACACACATTTTTCTTTGAAAAATCCACAACTTTGACATGGAAAAGTATTTTTCAGGTTTTTTATAGATGAAACAAACCCATAAAAAATCCTTTTAAATGGATTGCATTGGTAAAATTGAGCACATTGATAAGAACTATAGCACTTCTTCAACTCGTCATATCCATAACCATAATAACATGATATTGGAAATTGTAAGAAATTTACAAATCTCGTATAATGACCATGTATCTATGTTGTTGGGCTACGAAAAACTAAAATAGCTTATTTAAAAGTTGTGAGTCTCTAAGAAATATATATCCTCCTCCAAATTTTAATAGGGAAACTAAGTTTGTAGAATGAAAAAGGGAAATATTTATTTTGGGTCATGTGCTAAACCCAAGAGAAAAAAGTTTCCTTGATATTTATCAGGGCCCTACTAAGTTGAGCAACAAATAATAATTGAATTCAACATGAACTCTAGTGTAAAGCAAGTGGCCCAAACCTTACTCTTTTGATAGATGTTATAAGTGAATTTTAGATACTTTTCTGAGTGTTTGAAATTTATTTTCGGTATGGGGATGCTTCAAAAATACATATATTCCTTATTTTTACAACTTTAATTAATTCACTTGTAGATGTTCTTTTTGTGTTTCATATGCACTAATACATGTAAATGTATTTATATAATTATTGAAATTAAACTAGGACCCTCTTGATGTGCATGTTACCACACACTAGATGGGAAATTTTGACAAAGAAGGGCCACAAACCTTGAGGCATCCAAGTCATGTGGTAAGATTCTATCAAAATATCTAGAAAAGTTGGAAAATAGGTGTAGGAGAGGAAAAAATCCATGCTAGAAAGAGATTATGTGATGATAGAGTTTCAATGGGGCTAGGGGCTAGAAGGTTAGAAGCCTACAACATTAAATTGCATTCATTACGATTCTTACATCAACCAAACAATCCCACAAAAATGAATAATCTAATTAAATTACTCATAAATATCCACAACTATAATATTCCTTTAAATAACTATGCATCTATATTAGATGTAAATTATTAGGTATGGTTGGTCATTACGATCTAGTAATTCAATGTTGTTGGGTATGTATTTAGGAATGCTAATAGCCACTACTTTATCTTTTATATAATGTCTCTACCCTTATCCATACATGTTTATATGAAAAACAATGTATATGATATATAATGTTGGATTTTGACGTTCAAGGTTACATATCGTAAAAAAAGTTGGCAATCTCAAAAAATTAGGTGATAATTGTCACTTGACATTTAAAATTTAATATGTCTATCAAAATTCTTTTTATATATTTATTATTAAAAATACATAAATAATTTATATTTCATATTTATTGAATTCAAGATAAATATATTTGATTTTCAAAATTTAAGATTTTATATATTGAAATATAAAATTATAAAATAACATATTGTTTATTTTTTAGAATTTTAATATAATATATAAAGAACCCAATAAATAAGAGATGAGGTCAAAATTGTGCCCAATTAAGGGGGGGATTAAGCCCTAGGCAAACTAGGCAGTTGCCTAGGGCGCTCGTAATCGGGGGCGCCTAAATCTACAAATTTCCTTTTTATCAATTAATTTTTAGAACTTATATTTAAGATAATTTATTTGAAGATTTAATATTGATCAACCCATTTATAGGTGAGTATAATAGAAGGAAAAAAGTATTTAATTCTCTATTCTTAATTTGTGGCAGAATGTCTATTATTTTTTATGGAGGAACAGGTACGCCCAGTCAAAATACAACTCTTCACAAAACCATGGGAGATACGTAAATATTCTTGTTTCTTTGTAAAAAATGTTGCTTTATTTTAGGATCGAGTTCCTGTCACCTACTTGATATAGTTAAATAAGACTTCTAACAAGCCTTGTATAAAATATAATAGTGTTTGCATGAGCATCTCCTACCATTATTTTCTCCCATCCACGGAATATTTTGCATACTTCTCTGATAACTTAATAACATATTTTTATTATTATTTTATTATGACTATAATGTAAATTTAAAAATACAAGAAAATAGGCATATTTATTTATTTACTTGGTAGAAAAATATTAACTAAAATTGTGAGGAGGGTGTCCACTCAAACTATTGTCTAGGGCACTCCTAATCTTTAATTCAACTTTGTGCCCCATGCGAATTCGGCGGACCGGAAGCTCCTCAGTTCTTGATAGCTAAACATGTGTGTGTGTGTGTGTGTGTGTGTGTGTGTGTGTGTGTGTGTGTGTGTGTGTGTGTGTGTGTGTGTGTGTGTGTGTGTGTGTGTGTGTGTGTGTGTGTGTGTGTGTGTGTGTGTGTGTGTCAAATTTAAATCTTAAAAAAATAGATGAGTACAAAGAGAAGGTCAAGAACTTAAACATAATCTTAGTGACGCAAGAGATGAAAATATTTGACGGCATATTTCTTAAGATAAGAGTAATTCAAATGTTTGTATGGATTTATTCATTCTGAACTATTAGATTTAAGATTCTTCACATAGATATAAAAAACATATTTAATAATAACTCATTATGCTTGATACATTTTTATTAAAAAATCGTGAAGAAATAATCATTTTTTTTTTCTTTTTTTAAAAATTTAATGAGAGTAGAAAAATATCTACTAGTTTTAGCTTTAATATCCTTTAAATTAATAAGTGTTTATATGAGATAAACGGGTTTTGAAATCCAATTAATAGATATTTAAACTATAATAAAATGACATGTACATATACACACTTAATTTTTAGGGTTTGATGGTATATAAATTTTAAATATATAAATCAATTTAATGTTTAAGTCATGTATTCACGCGTTATTACTTAACCATAAAACATATTTCAAAAATAATTACGCCGAAAGGCGTGTTCTCTGTGAGAAAATGGGAGGGGCTCTGACACGGACGAAGACAGCAATGGCCGAGATTGTTTGGTCGACGATGTACAGACAATCGCGAGCCATACACTAGGGATGTCGTAGAAATAGGGAGAGTGCCTGTCCAGATACAACCACTTTTATTAAAGTTTTATTTGCCCCCTTTACATTTTGACATCTAGTTCAGGTATTTTTTGTCACCACTGCTGCTGTGTAAGGAGAAGTCCATGAAGAAAATCACGAGCCCGCGGCTGCGACAGGCTTTAGTTAACCAACTTTTTGGATCTGCTACTCCAACCTATGTCACCTTGGATCTTAGCCTCCGAAGCCGAACACTTACTGTCGTGAAGTGGTCTGGAAATTTGAAAATTGAAATCTGAAATGGTAGCTCCATACCGAGTATTTTCTTCCAAGAATCTTTCAACCTCTACCATAGACCTCAATCTCTTTCCACACGGTGAAATATAGTAGACATCGGCAAACCTATAGGCGCCCTCTCCTCTAAGGGTCAATAAGCGCTCCCATCCTTTTGGAGGACAAGGTATGTTGGGCTTGTCAATTACCCAGAGGTGACTCATATCTGGGGAGAGGTCGGTCGGATCGTCGCAAGAAACACGGGGACGCCAGGTAGAAGCCCTACTACAAACCCAGGGGTCTTCAAGAGCACTCTGCCAGATAGCTTCATATTGCTCCTTGCTTGGAATTTTTCTCCATTTGAAGCATTTTACACACTGGACAGCATACGTCCCAACCGTGGGCGACACCTTTCTCTTTGAACCTGATCCAGGCGTTTTAGGGGACGTCATTGATGTTGTCCCTTTACCAGGGGATGCCATTGATGTTGTCCCTTTCGCAGCAGTCACTCTCTCTTCTGCGCCCCTAAAGCATGCATGCCATTCTCAGAACCAACAAAATAAAAAGTACAGACTCAGCAAACCAGCAAATTATACATCTAACAAACCATTAGGCAGTCCCTGATACCATATCTAAAAAACATATTTAAATGTCTTTCAATTATTGCAGCATACAGAAGACATGGTTTTCCTCATAAGGCAGTCACACTGTTTCACCATATGCAACAAACAGGTCTTTAACCCAATCAGTTTACATTTGCCAACATACTCCCATCCTGTGCCAAAATCAGAGCTTTGGAACAGGGCATGGACATCCATCAAAGCATAAAGGATAGAGGAATTTTATCAGATGTGGTTGCAAATGTTCTGGTAGACATGTATGCAAAAATGTGGAACCATAGACAAGGCATGTGAACCGTTCGACAGAATGCCTCAAAAAAATGTGGTGTCGTGGACAGTAATGATTGCGGGATATGACCAAAATGGATTTGTTGAAAATGCGTTATAATTACTTCGAAACATTCATGCAATTGCAATTGGCAGATGCAAAGCATTCCACAACCTTTGTCAGCATCCTCCCTGCCTGTGCCAGAATGGGAGCTTTGGAACAGGGTATGGACATCCATCAAAACATAATGGATAGAGGAATTTTGACTGATGTAGCTGCAACTGCCTGGTAGACATGTATGCAAAATGTGGAAGCATAGACAACGCATGTGAACTATTTGATAAAATGCCTCAAAGAAATGTGGGCTCATGGAATGCCATGATTGCAGGATATGCACAATATGAATTTGTTGAAAATGCACGTGAACTTTTTGATAGAATATCTCGAAGAGATGTGATCTCAAGGAGTGCCATGATACAAGCAGTGTTCTATGTTACATGTTAAAGGGTTGCTGGAGTTTCTTTATGGTGATATTTCTGCGAGGACAGGCTGGAAATTAGGTTTCAAAGAATTCATGTACTTGGAGAATTTGTAAGTTCGTAAGGTACAGATCTTGAAAATTTTTATCATATATTTATGTATCTAGGACAATCCTGGAGACTGTTTTTCATCTTATTTTAGATGTCCTGCCGACTCAGGTGGCTGCAAATCCATGTAAGCTGGGAAATCTAAGATATATTCTTTGTTTTCTCTTATTTATTTTTTCTGCCTTCTTGGGTGGTTTAGGATTTGTACACCTTCCTATCTTGCTGGTATTTCATATGTGTATTCTTCCCAGGGTGTATTAGAATAAGTCCATCTTGCATTATTTCCATGACGGTCATGTGAGTTTGTTATGACATATATATGAATTTGTTCTGATTTATATCATTATAAGAGTTTCATATTTTAGATGTCTTAACTTTTGAGGGTGTTTTAAAAATTGTCTATCTTCCAGCTTTTTAGGGTGTTTTATTACTGTCCATCTTCCAGCTTTTCAGGGTGTTTTTAGTAGTTGTCCATCTCCCAGTTTGGTTATGGAGGTGATGAAAACATGTTCTGATTTATATCATTGTTTATATCTGTTGCATTGATATATGTCAATGAACGTTTCACTCTGCAATCTTATATATATAGTGGTGTTCTATTGCACTATTAGCCCTATTATCTTAATAATTTCCAAGCTGTTGTTTTCAATTACTATATTTCTTTGAAATGGAGAAGGTTTAAGTTTGTCTTGATAGTGTTTTGAGAACTCGACCTTGATAAAAATTTCTGATTTATGTTTTCATTCACATTGTAATGACAGAGTTGGGAGAAGACTGTAGATTGTTACAACCTAGGACAAGGGTAGATGCTAGCTAGTTTTAAGGTTAGGACGGTGCCTCTTGATGGCAACAATGAAGCAGTCGAGGAAGTCTTGGAACCTGACTTTTGGAGAGTCAGCAATTGGTCGTGTTTCTCCTGTTGACTCTGGTAAGGATTAATTGGTTTCTGATGAAAAATCATTGTAAGATACAGTGAAACCAAATTCCCAGTAAATAAAATTTACAGACAAACATAAGAATGTTTCTCATCCTTTTACTTTGTACATGCACATTATTGCCAAAAGATAACATTTCAAATAGCACTATGTTGCTTTGACAGGGCTCTGATGGATTATCTTATTGAGAGCATATGGAAGAATAACAGGAGATTTTTCCCTGCAAGAAAGGGTAGATGTTCAAACAGGCATTAAATTGATATTAAAGTTGTGCTTAGCTGATGGATTTGATATGTTTCCAAATTTATTAGTAACAGATGGTTCTTGTATGATTGATCAACGAATGGGCATTCATGGACACCCTCTTGAAATTCAGGTACTTATATTAGTGCAAGGTTTCTGAAACTCTATTATTGCGGCACTTTTCTATTCAGTGTTTGGGACTTCATGTTATAGTGATCCTTAAAGTGGAGCAACGTCCTTTCTTTCTGCATGTGCTTTTTAATTTGATGTTATTTACAATAATACTCGAAATATGGAAGAAATTGTTTGTCTATCTCTCTCAACTATTTTCTCCTTGATGAGAAGTTTCATGGTCATTCTGGACTTTTTGTATTAAATCATGATTATTTTTTAATATGTACCATTTCCTTTATTTCTTTCACCATGTTTAATATTGGTTTCAATTCCAAGCTTAATATATTTGTTGTTTTAGACACCTTAGTTTAAGGTGAATTTTAGTTTGTCAAAAGTGAGCAGGTCCTATTTTGTTTCCAATATTCAAACTGACATCATTCACTTTTTAGCTGACCGTGAGCATGAAGAATATTGTATGGGAGAAATTGTTTGTCACTCTCTCAACCTTTTTCTACTTGATGAGAAACTTCATGGTCATTCTGGACTTTTTGTAAAACCATTTTTTCTAATATGCACCGTTGTGTTTATTTCTTTCACCATGATGTTTATTGGTTTCAATTCCAAGCTTAATATGTTTGCTGTTTTAGACACCTTAGATTCAGGTGAATTTGAGTTTGTCAGAAGTGACTGGTCCTATTTTGTTTCCAATGTACAAATTGACATCGTTCACTTTTTTGTTGATCGCGAGCATGGAGAGTATTGCCATTGATTAAGATTTCAATTTTACTTTTTTCCATTGAAGACAATTAAATAGTAATTGAAGCATAGCATTATCATCGCATCACTATTTGGGTTCACTTTTTTGAGTCCCACCGACCTTGTTTGATCAATTCTCGGATATTATTAGAATTTATTTCCTCCTTTCTTTCCTTCATTCGCACTCTACCTCCCTTTCTGGCACAAGGCCACCAACCCTCCCTTCACCCCCTCCAGCCCTCCCCCATCCCTCTGTTCTCCATCCCTCCCCCCTCCTCCTTTTCCCTCTCTGCCTCTACCACTTCCTCTGTGTTACTTTCTTCGTTCCCTCCTTTCTTTCTTACTCTCTCACAAATAGTATACATAGAAAGAGTTTGAAAGTAAATAGAAGGTCCTTTATTACTTTCTTTCCTAAATGGATAGCGCTGCAGTGGAAAACCTTGAAGATGGTGCCTTTTCCATATAGAATATATAGCAGAAGCCAAATTGGATTTAAGAGTCATCAAACAAAATTTAATATAGAGCTTGCTCATATTGATCTGATGTGGGATCTGAGATAAACAGGTTAAATATTACATCATTCACAATTTAACAGTTATATTCATTGAATCTTTTCATTCAAATTCTGCTTGTTATAGGACAACACTATACTATATATTTATGAACCATACTTAAATCGGAGTCTCAAAATACTTGAGTCAAATAGGAGGGATTTACAAAATACATACATGCATTATTTCAAGTTTCGATAATCTTATAGCACTGGTATGTTGGCATGTAAGGTCAATAGAAATTATGGTTTTCAGTCCAATTCGTCTGTACACATACATGGACACATGCTTTTTAAATATATATATTAACATGATGTCATGCATAATGTTAATACTTACCTACATTTTAATTCATTCATTTCATTCTCATTCTATTCGTCATAGATAACACTAAATCATATTCATGATCGCTATGTAAATATCAGAAACAACAAACCTAAATTGGGGGATTTGCACACTGTATTTAATCAAGTTTCAATAGTCAACCTGCATTACTGAACCTACCGGATTGGTGATGCAGTTGATTTGTTCAGAGCTTACATGGATGAGGGTATGGCTAGGTTGGTTTCTTTTTCTTTAAACCCCACATTCTTCTCCTTTAATGGGGTCATTTATGATCATTCAATAGTAAAGGAAATGGGGTCACCTTTATCACCAGTGTTGGCTATTCTCTTCACAGAGCATTTTGGGGAGCGGGCTCTATACTCCATTCCTTTGAAACCTAAATGGTGAGAGATGTTTGTTGATGACACCAACCTTCAGTGGGAGCATGGTAGGGAAAATCTCGAGGACTTACACTCCCACATTAGTAGTTCGGTGGATGGTATCAAATTGATTAAGGAGATTGAGAAGGGGAGCTTACTAGTTTTGGAGTCCTATTCTCCCATAACATCAATGGATTTCTGGTTTGTCAGGGGCACAAGAAAGATTCCCACACCTCTACTCCACTTGCATGCATATACTCACCATCAACCATCTCAAAAAGCAGGTGCATTGTTTAAAAAGAATGGCTATAGAGGGAAGCAAGTGGCAAGGGCTATCAAACAAGCTAGAGAGGTGCCTGACAGAATTTGTAAGGAGATTTAATGGTTTGGTGTCGATACCTGCCATATATTGAAGGTATTTCCAATAAGATTTTATAATCTTGAGATGCAATAGCATAAAAAGCACTTTTATTCTCAAAACCAAATTGAAGAATGATATTAAATCAGCTGAATATAACTTGCAACCCAGTGTGAGGATCTTCGTCTAATTTGGCAACTGGGTAAGTGCAGGAAGTTGATGGACAAATATAGGGTCATCCGTGGACATCATATTGCAAATAACAACATAATATCAACTTGTAGGGATTATTATCAATACATACACTCAAAATTAGACAAAATTATATTAATATGAATTGTAGCATCCAGAATTTAGTTTCTAAAATACTAATTTTTGTAAAAAATGGACAAGATTAGCTATATTAAACACTCAAAATTCAATGACTTGGTTTTTTTTTTTTAAAAACGCCGATAAGATTATAGTCCGTTTGCCCACAATTTGGATGACCAAAAATCGATATATATTTTTTTCCTTTGGTGAGAAGTTATATGCCACTATCTATCTTGGGATGGATTTTATTTTGTATTTTTTTGAGTAATATTTTAATTTTTATGATTTTTTCCGTGAAAGTGGTATGAAAACATAAAGAAAACAGAGCACTTTCCGTTTGCCCGCCATAACTTCATCAAAAAATATTGAAATCAAATAATTTTTTTTTTTAACATGTATATAATTTCACCACGGTTGGGATGGTATAATTTTTATCACATTCTGATAAGTGAAACAAATTTTATAGTCTTAAACGTAGACATAAACATTCACATGAAAAAGTGTCTTAAAGACCTACTATTAGTAAAAAAATAGAAAATGATATTTATCCTCTTCTATTCACTTTAAAATCAGTATTTATACAAAGCTAATAGTCTCCCCTATGCAATGGTACCATTTCTATGACAAAGTTTTTACTTTTCGGCATGGTTCAAGTCCGCGGAAGACTAAATTTGATGTTTTGCTGTTTTTAATGTAAAATTCAGGATTTGATGTCCACTTAATTGTCCCCCAACTTGGTGCACTTACCCTGAAACATCTATCTTACTCAATAGAGGCATAAAGTAAGAAGACATCAATTATTCGTAAAAAATTTGTGTAAATGCAGTTATGAGCGATATAAGTCGTTCTTCTTGTTCTGACAATGTCATGCCCAATGAAAATCGATTGTTTTAGTTATATTTGTTCAAGTGACACAAACTGTGGCATTTTTGTTTTGCACTCCTTGATTACAAGATCTACTGAACTCACAGCAAAAACAAACATTTACTGAACTCCCACAATAGTGCTCCATCATTTGCCTACTGCTTACACGGCAGGTACTACTGCTGCAATGCAACCCTTGTTTAATCTTGGCCCCCTTTGAAGAAAAATCCTGCTGACATGTTTTGCTTGTGCACTAAACTTCTTGCTGCTTTCTATTTTTGAATGACTAAGAAATTTGGGACTATTTTTGAGCATTTAGAGATCAGGGTATTTCCTAAAAAACATGGTACATGGTTATATTTGGATGGAATCCCACTTGGGCATTGAAGATAATGCTAGTAAAACTCTATTACGTAATGGCCCCTTGAAACTTGCAGGCTGTACTGTTTGGAATTTGGTATAATTATTATTAAACTTGTTATAGAAATATGGCAACTATAGCTGATGCTTCTCGACAAGCATCAATACCTTAGAAGGGGTAGCTCATTTTCTCTATGTGCAAGGTGTGATCCATACATCTTAATATCCTTCCTCTTATTTGAGACCAGTTGAAAGATTGGTAGGACACTTCCTACCCATTAATTGAAATTTAGTTGTTACTCAACTCCATCTGCCCCCCACCCCCCCCCCCCCCCCCCCCTTAGCCCCCCCCCCTCTCTCTCTATATATATATGAAATAATGTTTCATTCCTGTAGATTTAGAGTGCCATGTATATGATAGCCTTAAGTAGTGTCCATTACCAGTAAACCCATGGTAGTATCAGCACAATGTTTGAAGGTTGTATTTACCAATGGTGCATAGCCAGAAACAACACTAGATAAGAGTAGCTCTTATGACTGGCATTTGCCAATAGTAATAGCCTTTACAACAGATATACATTAAGATTAATTACTTACTCATATTTACTTACACCAAAAGACACTATCACCATCTCATACCCATTATACTTCTTCATATCCTTCCTGTTAATTGAGATTAATTTAAAGAATGTTAGGACTCGTCCCATATCCCTTATAAATCCCTATATATACTCTACATTCAAAAAAAAATTAGGACCACTCCTGATCGCCATGCTTCTATTCTAAGTTTTAAGAGGGTACTTCACAGTTACCAAATATGATCGATTTTTACAAATTTATCCTATTTTTACAAATGTACACCTGAGTTGGCCTAATGGTGAAGAACATGTGCTCTTTAAATTGAGGTCACAAGTTCAAATCCTGCAAGGGGTAGGGTATGTACGCCTCGTTTGTAGCAAAGTTAGTTGCCTCGCGCATGTGAGTACGAGGTAGTCCAATATGCTGTACACCGCTTGTAGACCCAAAAATAGGCTGCCCCGGCATCGTGGACTATAAAAACCTATTATTGTTGTTTATCACTGACTGAAATTCCTAAAATTTAGGGTTTTGGTAGATTAAAATTCAGAAAAAGCAAAACCCAGTCTTGCGGTTGTAAACAATAATATTTTTACCAAATTTGTTTCCCAAAAAGCCAAAAAATGCGGCTAGAAATAATAGAAAACCCACCGAATCTATTCAGAACTGATGTTGTTATATTTATAATAGCCCGTTGGTATTAATTAAAGGAAAAACAAAATGTTGCAATTTATAATTATTGAAATTACTATATTTTTTTTATTGAAATTTATTGTATTTTTCCTATGGACCGTTTTTTTCCCATATTTTAATGTGTCCACCGTTTAATACTCTCCGTATGAAAGTTGCTACTATGGGGTATTTCAACATCCCATTGATCTACTTTGGATATGTGTAGACTTAAAACATAATTTCATTCTTTCTAGATATGCACGTATTCTTATTCCTCTTCTTCGAAACATCGTTGTATTCTGGATACTTATCTAATACAACAACAAGAAACATGTTCCTTTCATATAAAGCTTGTTGTTTAAGTAGCTAGCATTTACCATTTAATTTTGTGTCCTTATTTTATGTTTCTGCTGACATCTTTTTTCTTTCTTTCGTTCCAAATTGCATAACAGGTTATTTTGCAATAACAATTTCTTTCCTTCTTACGAAATCGGAAACCTAGCTAGCAAAAAAAAAAACATAAAATGCTTTAGTAGATTTGAATATCCATAGCTTGTGTTTGCACTCCAAAATAAATGATTGCTTCTGGAAAAAAAAAAAAAAACAGATTTAAAAATAAAAACAGGGTTAAAAAAAACAAATTTGGTTTGCCTACTTCTACTTGTCAAATTTAAAAGAGTATATGAAGTATTGTAGTTTCTTTCTTTTACTTGACTGCTGATTTCTTTTTCTCATGCAATCAACCTTTTCTTTATTTGAATCGTGATCAAGTTAGACTGTTTATGAAGTTATTATTTTGTTATGAATGTTTCTTCAAGCATCCTATTCACTTTCAATGTGCTAAGATTTAATTTATAAGGCGTTTTATGGCTCAGACATGAAATTTTATTTGTTATTATTTCCATGTGCGAAATGAGGGAAAAAAACTCAGAACTCCACTCTTCAAATTGATGGCATATTGATAAGTTTCTATTATGTTCATAAACCAAAGGGTTTTATTGCCATCTCAGCTACAACTATTTGATATTTGATGGCACATTTCAACTCCCAAACAAAATAGTAACAAACTTGTTGCAATTACATACTCTGACAAGTTGACAAATCATTTATTTTGTAGTTACACATTTTATTATAGAAAACTTGATGTTTATATGATGCATTCCCCAGTATGAAGTTCATTACATAACCCATTACCTTAAACATTGCAAATTATATTTGTCCCTATTGTTCAGGTGGTATAAGAGCTCCTGAAACATTAAAGTTTTGAAGCTTAAATGAAACGAATGAGTGGGCAAGATGAATGCTTCAACAATGTAGAGTGTCTAATTTCATAACAAAGTGTCGACAAATACAAGTACAACTTATTGTCTATTTGTTGTGCCATTTTATATATTCCCCTGAAGTTGTTTTTTGGTACAAAAGTTCATTATATAATGTTGATGATTAGAGATTAATATCTTCCATTATAATAATTCCATTATGAATCCATAATAATTGTTATCTTGTTCTACATCGTTGTAAGCTGTGTCGGTTTTTTTGTGCTTGTCCAAATAATTTCTGCCCTATCGTCTCTCACTATATATATACACAACATTTCCATGTCTTGAACACATGTTTCTAAGTGTTGTATACAATCAATTTATTTATCAGTAAAAGGAAATAGAGAATCTGTAACATGACGATCAACGGAATCTCCATTGAGGCTAAGATCTTAACCTTGATACTGGCGCTTGTGACATTCATATGCTTGTTATCCAAATGCTTTATGCCGGACAAATCTCATTGTTGCGAAGGAATCCTGGGCCTGATCAAAATATTCCATTTCTCATGCCTGCACAACACTCACTCTTCCCTTTTACCCCGAAAATGGCATGACCGGTTCATGCATCCAAGAATTCAACCAACAGCTCATCGTGTGCGGGGTCGTCCCTCGTCCTCTCCCATTTTTCGCTCCCTTAATTTTCAAATCTGCATCCCGTCCTCTTCGGCGTTTTCATCGTACACTCCACGTACGATTGCTAGTAGTATTTTAACACCTAAAATAGCTTTTTGTTAAAACATCTGTAACACCTTGCAAACTCCAACCATAGATGGACTCAATTGTCAATGGAAAACAGTAAACTTGACAACATCGACTTTGACTACACATGTTTCTAAAACGAGGGCCCATAAAAAGAGACTGCTTTTTTATTTTCCTTTTGTTAAACTTTCTGGAAATATTGATTACAAGATCTTTTAAAAGAAAACAATGTCACAGAGTCCAGACTCACGAAAAAATACAAGAAACATTATCTCACAATCATTTCCAGGAAATAAAGCAAATAATCCAACTGAGGACAAGTGTAGAAGTTATATTTATACAAATTGTATTGTAATCTTGAGAAGGCATTTTGTTAAACTTCCCACCACCCAAGTTGGTGTAAGATAATGCCGCCATGTTGCTGTACAGGCGAAGGAAATGGCAGATGCTCATGCGCCATTAATTCCACAACATTTGAGTCCGATTCATTTCCACTGAACACAGATTCCCAAAATTCCCTTTCAATATCACTCGAACTCTCTTCTGAAACAGACAATAACATCTTCGACTCTCCCGCGGCCATATTTACGACAGGAGTCACTGGGAAATTTCGCAGAGCGAAAGTGGCTGCGGCGGCTTGAATCTCTTGCTGCGAGAGCGAAGAGGGCGATGGCATTTCAGGTGGAGAAATGGGGAAATTAAAGTGGGCGAGAGGGCCTCTGAAGCAGAAGAGTACAAAGTCATAAGCGTGAGCCGCCTGGTCCGCGGTGTCGTAAGTTCCGAGCCACAGTTTGCCTCCGGAATTGGGCATTCTCATTTCCGACACCCATTTCCCCCCATTTTCTCATTCGAACTCCCCTGAGTTTGAGAGGACACAGTTTTGGAATTGGGATTCTTTGAGGTTTGGGTGAATTTGATTTACCCATTCTATTTCGCTAGCTTTTTCCCTGTTCGTACTGGACTGATGAGTTCGTTGCTTCAACATGCCTTTAAATAGGAAAGTACAATCTGTGTTCATGCTGTGTTTTGACCGGGTTTAATCAGGCTCTAAATCCTCGGGAAAATTTATAAAGTCAATTCCGGGGGAGGCTGGAGTCGCTAAATAATAAAATAAAAATAAAAATAGAATTTGTTTGAAATATAAAGAAAATAAAAAATAATAGAATTTGAATACCGGTGTATTAACAGTTGTAAAAAGTTGTTTCATGTCGTTCTATTGAAATTGCTTAGTATGATTTGCAAGTTGCAGCTGACTTTTTAAGTTTTGTTATATTCTGTATCGACGGTGTATTAACACCTGTCAAAAGTTGTTTCCCTTTTCGATGGGACTTTATTAAGGTTAAATGGGCCTCCTATTTTCGTATGTGGTGTATTTCCTTATTTAGAAGATTGTTACTTGCCACACACGGAGAGAGAAAGCAAACATCTAGAGCTCGATATGAAGTGTGTATGCTCTAAATTTGATTGCCTACCAAGCATTAATTTTTATGTTGAAAGGTGTTCCAAATAGGAATAATATTGTCTACCGCGTCTGATAAGGGACATGGTAATTAATGGTAGACATGAGGCGAGAGACGACGTTGACGTCCGTCTCTTCTGCAATGTACCCGTTGGGATTCTAAGTACCCTCCTCTAGTCATTTCCAAGTTCAGCCAATAGGGGAGGACCGGGTTATCAGACAGGGTTATCGGATCAAACGACCAAACATTAATGTGGCAGCAAGGGAAGGAAAAGAGGTACAGAGACTGCTTGCTCTACATATCTCGACGTACTTACTAGATATAGCTCCAGGAGAGAGTTGAATTCTCCCATATCTAGATAGGGGGACCGCCCGCCCAGATCCGAGGTCTCTTTAGATTGGATGAGGTTGGGAGCGGGAGTGGGTCCTCTCTAAATAGTGGGAAGTGGGATGGGTGGCCGGCCCTACCAGCAGAGCGAGTCTTGGCGGTCAAGCTCTCTACGGAAAATCGTATTCTCTTATCTAAGGAGATCGGGGGTGTCCATCGAGTAGAGAGCGGCCCCTATCTATATATCAGAGAGTTGTCCATCAATCTACTAAATCTACTAATTGGGATCATTTATGTTAAATTGTTATTTATGCCATTTTATATCTTTATAGAATTACTCCATGACTATAATGAATTACAGTATAGTGGTAGGCTATGGGACTTACAAGTCATAAGTCAAGGGTTCTACATAATGTTTAAACTCTTTTCATCATAACCTACAAGCTAAATTCTTTTAAACACATATATATATACAAAAAATTATGTATATTATGCACTCAATTTTCATTAGAAAATATCAAAATCAACTTTTGATTGGGAAATAATTCTCTAAGTTGGTAGAGTGAACCACTTAACATTGTTGGGTCCCCAATAAATTTGGCACTTATCTTTTTCATAACTTTTGTTAAAAACATTTACTAATCCATTTTATTTGTTTTTTCATTATTAATAGAAATTATTGTTATTTTGGTTCAGTTTGGGAGCATTGTATACACACAATATACAAATAATTTATCTATCAATTCTCATATGAGATATCTTATATTTAAATAGGAAGATGATTAGATCCTATCCATAAAGAGCATATCCTATTTTTACCTTAACTACAAATCTCTCACTCTATCTAACAAAATCTATTAACACAGATTCTATGTAAGTTTATTTAAATAGTCTAAACAAACTTATTTACAAATATAATATAACAATATGAATTGTATTAACAACCCACTTACATAATAATTAAACATCTCATTATAATATTACAAGAATAATATAAAAACTAACATAGAATATTCCTAACAATTATTAATAAACATGTTATTGTTGATTACGCCAGAGGCATGACTACCATCTGCTCAAGCTCGACGATAAAACTTGTAGTGCACGCTTCCCTTCGACACTTTGTGATATTGATCTTGATACTGTTGAGTATATTATGGACATTGTTATAATTTGATTTAATATGATGTTAGATGTTAGATCATGGTTTATTGTGGAATTTGATTCATATGTGGTGCATGATGATTATTGGAAACTTTCTATATATCGATGTTGATATACTATTTGACATGGTTATACTATAGATGTGGTTTGGACATGTGATATTTGGATATTTTGAGTAGACCTAGAAAGTGGAATTAATTTGATGATCATATAGATGTTGATAAAACTGCAAATGATATTGTTGTTTGCCTTCATGATGTTGTGATTCATATGTATATATGGTTTTGGTATTATATTTATATTCATTTTGGATGTTCTGATGTGGCCATGAGGCCGAAGGAGGTATTTGTATTTTGCAGGTTAAAATATCACAACAAACATTGGGGGATTGGAGACCAACCACATTGGAATTCTAGATGAATTCAATAAGGTCACCATAACAACTTGTATTAGTTTGTGTGTGTTGGATTTTTGTTAGGGATTCCCATGGAGGGATCACCTTCGAATGTGACCAAGGGACTTTATGTTTTTCTTTATTTGGTCTTTTGTTAATGTTGTATGTGATGCGTTTTACCTTTTCATTATTTAATTAAATTCTGATTTGAGAATGTAATTAATAGAGTTGTTGGTCTTGGTTTAAGTGTTGTAAGAGATGTGTAAGTGATGGGTAAGTAAAATTTGGAGTATGAAACACTTCATCTTCTTTGGAATTCAAAATTTTCCACGGAGACTGATTTTGGCGGCTTGCGGGACAAGTTAAACTCGTCCCATGCCTATTAAATTTGCATACCAACCTTACCTATGGTTGGAGAGTTTAAATCTAGCTTTCATCATGCATTTTTGTAAGTCTAGTTGAATGTTTTAATTGCTTGAAATTAATTTGAGTCCTTTGGAATATGGGCTTGATTTGAGTGTGTAAGTAAGACTGTCATATTATTCACCTACTTATTTATTATGTCTTGGTGATTAAAGTTGACTTGTGAGTTGGAGTTGAGGATGTGTGATGTGGCATCCTACAAAGATCCACCTCATCCTCCTCTCTTCCCCCTTCTATATATTTGAATTCTTTTTATTGTTTGGGGTTACACTCTTTTGGTTACTTTACTCTTGAATACTTCTTTTGGGGGGAAATTCTTTTACTGTTTGGGGCTCTTGATTTTGGAGAAAGTTGTAGGCTTTTTATAGGCCTGTGTTTTGTTGATCTTGGGCTATTTTGCATTGGAAATCTTGCTGTTTGGAATTTGGAACAAGCTCCATCATGGAGAGGTAAGATATTGACTCTTGAGATTCTCTTCTTTTATTTGTGTAAATGTTATTGTTGTGAATGTTTTGGCATGTGTGTGGGATGTTTGGGTAGATGGCCTAGGGATGGTGTAGGGGAAGACTATGGGGTATTTCTGTGGGAGGCATAAATGTTTTGAAGAGGTATAAGTGTGGAGGGAGTTGGGATTTGGGTTCCACCTTAAAAAGGAATAGCTTGCATTTATTTACTCGTTATGGAGTTCCATAAGAGGTTGGGGAGGCATAAGGAAATGTGTGGAATAAGGGCACTTAGGGGAGGCATAAGAGCATGTTAGGGATCTGAAATGATATATATGTATATTTTGGTGGTTTTCTCTTAAGTGGTGATACCCATTTCCCCTTTGGAAGGAAAAAGAAACATCCCCCATAGTTTCTTGCTCCTTTGGCTTGCATGATGAAGCCTGAGTGTTGTTTGTTGTCTTTATTCTGTGGCTGTAAATTGCAGTTTTGTTTTGGACTGTGTTTGAATGAGAAATCTGTCTTTGTGTTATGGAAGACTATTGTTGCCATGTGTTCGAAAAAATTTCTTATTGCGTTGTGGTTAGGGCTCAGGGGCTAATGAAGAAGGAAACTTCCCATTCTCATTGGATGTCTTGGTTGAGTGGACAACGCTGCCTTACCCTTGTTCTATTGTGATCAATTCAAAGAAAGAAAATGGAGGATATCCATGTTGCTATTCTGGAGCAAAGGAAAAAGGACAAGTTTGACAATCCTTGTTGAGGTTATTCTTATTATAACCGTTTTCCACTTGAAGTGGATGACCTTGTACATTTTGGTGATGGAAATATGTTTTTTGTTGGCGATGAAAGTTGCAATTTGAAATATGAAAGAGATTTACTCTATTTTTATGGTTGAATAAATGTGGAAGGAATTGTATTTTATACATTATATTTGAGGAGGAAGACATAGATTTGTCAGTCCCTTGTGAAACTCCTTTTTGTAACCTTTCCCACCTTGAAGTGGGTGATCTTGTATATTATTGTGTTGGGAAGGCTACTCTGTTTTAGTTATGAAATTTGTTGTGAATATGGAAGAATATATCTTGTATTCAGTTCTGTGAACAGAAAATAAAGATATGTATTTTGTATGTTATATTCAGAAAATAAATAGGAAAGAAGTTGTAAGAGATTCCTTTGAATTAATAGAAGTGTTTTGCCTTATTCATATGATATTATTTCATTGAAAATCTGCGTTTGAAATATAGTACAAAATCCTAGTTGGAAAATTGAAAAGTAAATACGCATGAATAAATGTTATAGTGGTCTGTTCAATTGAAATTCATGATTTAAAAATTGGAACTGTACGTTGGCTTTTGAATACCTAATTTGAAAACCAACTTCATATGTTAGATTTGGATTGGGAATGAATCTCATATATCAAGTTGGTAAAGGAAATCTGGATCTATCTAAAATCAAGTTTACACTCCATCCTTTATCTCACTATATACTTGCAAAATTTTATTTAACGTACAAAGCGACCTTGAAACATTGAAAAGATAAATTGAAATATGAATTAAGCTTGTGGGATCGAAATTATCGCAAGCAAACAAAAAAAATACTTAAGGAATTTCCATAGAACCTTTCAATTTGGGCTCAAACAGTTTTGCAGTCGTTGTTGTCAAATCGGGAGATTTTCAAAATGTAAATCAATCAAACAACTCACCCTTGCAATCTATCCTAAAATATTAAATGAAAAATCCTCCATGCCTATTCGGCATTTTGAGAAGGAATTGTGGAAAATTCAAACAAATTTTATAAGTTGGATAGTCCAGTTCACATTTTGAGTGATAGAAAGTCATTTTATTAAAATTAATCCATCAAAATTAAATCATAAGCTTCATGTGCAAAGAGGACTTCGAGAGCTTTCCAAAAAGTCATCGTTTTTCAAAAATGGAACTCCTAGTAGAAAGTTATGGCCTTTTAAAGTTTTTACTTCATTTCGAGCTCAACATAATCTAACTGTCAAATTTAAATGAATAAAATATTCTTGGGTGGACTTATGCACTAAAAATTTATTTTTTTGCTTTTTCCCCCAAAAAAGGTGCAAAGTCATGAAGTTTTCCGCTGCTCCGCTAATCTGCACGCCTTCATTTTGTCTAAAAATGATTGAAGTCCAAAAAATTAATTTGGCAATTTTTCCTCCGTAGCCCCGTCGGCCCGCAACCAATTGGGTGCTGTCACTTGGCTTCACGAGGCATCAGCGGAGGAGCGAATCATTTTAAGTATTAACACTCCAAATTTTTTTTTGGGAAAAATATCCAAATTATCCCTGCTGGCTCGCCAACCCATAGCCAACAATCTGCTGACACGTGGCATCTGTTCATGTTGGCAGAGACGCGAGTTCCTTTTGATGTTTTTGCATTTCCTTTTGAAGAGTCAAATTTTTTAAAATGTTCATGTTGACCTGCAGACCCACAGCCAATAAGGAGCTTCCACATGGCCCCCTTGGGGTGTCAGTGGAGGTGTAGGTGTAAAATTCCTTTTACATCCCAAAAGGGAAAAAGTGTTTAAATGCCTTCCCCACTCTGTCGGCCCGCGTCTGGGAAAAGTATTCTTCCTCACTTCACCGGTCCACTTTTCTCCTCTGGGAGAATTTTCTCTCCGAAGTCCACAGGCCCGAGTTGGGGAAAATTTTGCTCCCCAGGCTCGCAGGCCTACTCTTGGGAAAATTTTCACCCCAAGTTCTACCAGCCCATAACTCAAGAAATATGAAGAGTCAAGAGGACTTCTTTATATCACCGAAAAGGTGAGGAAATTCCCTATCTGATGGGAATTTTTTCAGGAATTTTTAATTATATTAATCATGATAAAAATCAAATTGAATCTATTACCAAGTTCTGGGAGTGGGTAAGTAAGAATTTACTCTGATGGTCTTAAATGTGTATTCTTTCCTTACCCCTGTAATTAAACCTTGCTCTTGTCGTGGATCTTGTGGAATTAAATACCTTGGGTATTTAAGTTTTTTGGTCTCTTAACCCTAAAGTTTTAAATCAGGGTATATTTAGTTAAATTTCAATGTAATCTGTGATTAAATTAATTCCCTAAGGAGTTTTGAGCTAGGTGTGGATTTATTACACTTATTGACTTATAATGTGGAATTCATAATGGTTATAATGGGAAAAGTTATTAGATGAATTTAATTGTCCTTGAGACTTTGGTTGCTAAACACCTTTAAAAAAAATTATCTCATAATTTTTTCTGACTAACCCTAGGTTTTTCATGGGTCTCAAGTGGATTGTTTTAGCGGGTGTTACACTTGGTATCAGAGTGTGGGTTCAAGAGCTTGGACCCTTGGGCACACTAGAAAACTTGACACATGAACTTTAACCTAGCACCCTTTTGAATCTAGAAAACAACTTTGTGTGGAAATTACTTATTTTAGTAAACATGGAAACTGAATAAAACTTAGAAAGATGAACTAACTCTCACCTTGGTCTGTGCAAGAGGCGTAGATGGTATGAGGGGTCCTTCCACATAGACTTAGACTTACCACTGCTAGATCATGTTGTAGTAGCCATCTCACCAGAGATTTTACAGACACTCCAAGACATTAATGTCACTTTACGCGGAGGTTACGTGGGAGCACGTACTGCTAGACATGATAGAGAGCCATCAAATGAGGCTTAGGAACCTTCTCGACACAGTTTTGATTATAGAGCGGAGAACTCCCATGTAGAGTCACCATAGAGGGGATAGGCAGACCAAGTTTCAGGACATAGAGATAGGTCTTGGAGCCCTTGGCTTAGGGATGAGCATGCAGAGAGGCCTAGGGGTTGCCAGACCACCATTGCAGACCATATCAGGGAGATCTTGAAGCTACAACCAACTCATTTTTCTGGTGACATAGGTGGATTTCAGGAAGAGGCCTGGTTGGTGAGCTTGAGCGGGTGCTTCAAGCTCTTCACTTGCTCTACTAACACAAAAGCTCGTGTTGTGATCCATCTTCTAAGGGATGGAGCAGGCTTATGGTGGAGGACAGAGGAGCAAAAGCTCCATTTTGATTCTGAGATAGTTACCCTAGGAGCTCTTTGAGGAGTGGTTCAAGAGAAGATATTTATCTCAGAGGTTCGCACACCAGAGGATTGATGAGTTTCATGACCTTTGATAGGCATCTCTTACAGTGGCCGAGTATGAGAGTAGATTTCGAGACCTACTCTAATATGTTGATTACATGCAGGATGAGCGGCTGCAGATCCACAAGTTCATCCGGGGCCTGAATCTAGAAATTGGAGGTGCAGTGCGGATCCATTGTCCACAAAAATTGGCTAAGGCCATTGAGAAGGCTTATATATTAGAGGAGAATCAGGGAAAGACCCAGTAGGATAGATACCGGTTCTGAATCTATATACAATAGATGCAGGACCACAGGTTGAGGGGGTTAGTACCTCCACCTCATGGTGGACAAGGTTCAACATAGTCATCTTTTAGACCATAGTAGTAGCAACAGTCTCTCCCAACATATAGACCTCCACGGAGATTTTATGCACAGAGGGGTCAGAGTGTGGGGCCTCCTCCTAGGGGTCCCATTAGGAAACAAGGAGCACCTAGATCTTAGTCAGCAAGAGCTCGCCAATAGATGCCTTAGAAGTCCACAGCGAGGTCATCAGGGTCCGTAGCACACCCCTCTAGGGCACCGAATAGAGCTGCTACTCAGGGGAGAGGATCAGGTGGTCATTTTGGGTGTGGTGTTACTAGAAATTTTTGAAGAGACTTCCCACAGAACCCTAATAAAAAGGGTAAGACAAAAATCTCATAGCCTATTGTTGGTGACATTGGGTGCAGCCATAGGATGTACGCAGTGGTCAAGGACCACTAGGGAGAGCATCAAAGTACAGTCATTGAGACTATAGGTAACATTGGTGGTATTCCTTCCTCCATTTTGTTTGATTTTGGTTCTTATGATTCTTTTATTGCACCATATTTAGTAGAGCGATGCAGGCTGGTGTCAGTTAGGCAGGATCATAGTTGGGATGTTGAGATGGCTTCTGGAGCCAAGATCTCTGTAGACTCCTTAATTAAGGAGTGTGTAGTGGATTTGGAACCTTTTACCACTACCTTGGATCTTCGTATCCTCCCGTTGGGCTCTTATGGAGTCATCTTGGGCATGGACTGGTTATCTACACACAGAGCCAAAGTGGATTGTTACCACAATATCATATCTTGTACATACAATCTATGAGTTGAGGAAGGGATAGCGGGGGTCAGAAGACCCGTTTCTATTCACACCATCTCTGCTATGTAGCTTAAGCAGTGTGTGTGACAGGGTTGTCAAATGTTTGCTGTCAAAGTTAGCATCCAATCAGAAGATGGATCTAGTGGACCATTGCTAGATGACCATCCCATTTTGAGAGAGTTTTCTGATGTTTTTCCAGGGGGAGCTACATGGGGTTGTTTCCCCCACATGAGATATAATTTCTTATAGATCTAGTTCCAGGAGTAGATCCTATTTCACAAGCACCTTATCAGATGACTACCCCTGAGCTCTGCGAGCTCAAGTTATAGCTTGAGGGCCTTCTAGAGAAATTCCTAATTCATCCTAGTGTATCCCTTGGGGTGCACCGGTGATCTTTGTAAAGAAGAAGGATGGATCCTTGAGGTTATGTATTGATTACCACCAGCGGAACAAAGTAACCATCAAGAATTGTTATCCCCTTCCGCACATTAATGATTTGTTTGATCAGATGAAGGGAGCCACAACTTTCTCTAAGATAGACCTTAAGTTAGGCTACCATCAGTTGAGGATTTTGGAAGTGGACATTCACAAGACTACCTTCCGTACGAGATATGGCCACTATGAGTTCACAATGGTACCTTTTGGTTTGACGAATGCCCCCACAATGTTTATGGGTTTGATGAATGGGGTATTTAGGACCTTCTTAGATCGTTTTATTCTCATCTTCCTTGGTGACATTTTGATTTACTCATGTACATGTGAGGAACACGAGGGGAACCTTCGTCAGGTCCTTCAGTGTCTTCAGGAGCAGCAAATTTACGGGAACTTGGAGAAGTGTGCATTCTTTCCGACTGAGGTGCAATATTTGGGTCATATCATTTCTAGGGAAGGTATCACCATCGATCCTTCTAAGATTAGATCTATCATGGATTGGCCAACACCCACAACTGTGACTGAGGTGCACAACTTCATGGGTTTAGCAGGGTACTACAGGAGATTAGTTTAGGAATTCTCTCGAATTACGTACCCCATCACTTCCCTTCAATGGAAAGGGAAGAAGTTTGTTTGGTCAGACAAGTACGAGTAGACCTTTAGGAAACTGAAGGAATGTATCACTACAACACCTATTCCTTTGTTGGACTTGGAGCTGTATTGATGTAGGAGGGAAGAGTGGTGACTTTTGAGTCTCGTAAACTCAACGATTATGAGATTAATTATCCTACTCATGACCTTGAGCTTGCGGCAGTTATGTATGATTTTTTTCGATGGAGGCGCTTTCTTCTTAGCAGGAGATTCAAACTCAGGACTGATCATTTGAGTCTTTGCCACCTCTTCATGCAGCCCAATCTCAAAGCTCGTCAGTGGCATTGGATGGAGTTACTTTGTGAATATGATATGGAGATATAGCATGTGAAAGGGAAGGAGAATGTGGTTGCAAACTCTCTTAATAGATGGAGGCATGAGGTTATGGCCACCTCAGTGACCAAAAATTTACGGAGCATGATTTTATAGCAGCTTCCTCACGACATCTTCTACATTGCAACTAAAGCAGAGATCAAGTCTCAGAGACCCCTCGAAGGGAAGTTTTATGGTTTTTCCTTAGAGGCAAATGGTCTCCTTAGGCATAGAGGCCAGATTTATGTTCCCAAAGATGGAGGCTTGAGGCAGGACATCTTTGCAAAGGCACATCATGCACCCTATTCAGCCCATCTTGGGGTGAAGAAGATGCATGCCACCTTGAGACATTTGTATCATTAGAGAGGACTTCGTAGAGATGTGGATTAGTTTGTGTCATGATATTTAGAGTTCTAGAAAGTAAAGATTGAGCATCAGCATCCAGCTGGCTTTCTCTATCCTCATGCTATACCAGAATGGAATTGGGATACCATTTCCATGGAATTCATTTTTGGGCTACCGACGTCGAGATACCACCATGACGCCATCATGATCACAGTGGATAAATTGACAAAAGTGGATCATTTCTCTCCGATAAATACCACTTATACAGCTAGTGCAGTGGCACGGGTGTATCCTGATGAGATTTTTAGGTTGCATAGGATTCCACAGAAGATCATTTGTGACTACGATCCTTTGTATACTTCCCATTTTTGGACCACCATGCAGTATGCCCTTAGGAAGAGGATCAATTTTAGCACAACATATCACCCTAACAGAGATGGACAAACTGGGTAGTGAATCAGATCTTAGAGGATATGCTTAGGATGTATGTTATAGATCATCATTCTAGATGGGAGAAGTACATGTACTTGGTGGAGTTTTCATACATTAATAGTTTTCAGAGTTTTATAGGCATGGCTCCTTTTTAGGCTTTGTATAGTAGAGAGTGCAGGACACCTCTTAGCTAGGACAGGTTAGAGGACAGGGTTTCTCTTGGACCAGATTTGTTGCAAGACATGGAGCAACAACTGGTTATGATCAGTCAAAGACTGCAGGAGGCATAGAATAGGTAGAAGAAGTACGCCAACCAGCATAGGACCGATCATAGTTTTGATGTGGGCATGAAGGTGTTCCTTCATGTCAGGATACACAAAATCCCTATCCGTTATGGAAAAGGATCTAAGTTAGATCCTAGATTCGTGGGTCCTTTTGAGATCTTGGAGCATATCGGCCCTTTAGCCTACCGTCTAGCATTTCCGCCTAGCTTGTCTCACGTATATTATGTATTTCATGTTTTAGTTCTTAAGAGACATGTTGCAAATACTTCTCATGTGCTAGATTGGACATCATTGCAGGTGCAGGATCAAGGGCAGGTGATGGTGAAGCCCGTTCACATTATAGATTGCAAGACCCTAGGTCTTCGATGAAGAGATATTGATCAGGGCTGGGTGTAGTGGGACAGATATGATGAGACTGCAACTACATGGTAGGATGCTACATTGCTACGAGTTTAGTTCCCACATCTGTTCCAGTGACTTACAGGAGGAAGTGTAGTCTAAGGGGAGGGGATGTAGTTCCCACTTACCTTTGACACCTTGTGATATTGATCCTGATACTGTTAACTATATTATGGACATTGTTATAATTTGATTTAGTATGATGTTAGATGTTAGATCATGGTTTATTGTGGACTTTGATTCATATGTGGTGCATGATGATTATTGAAAAAAAATATATATCGATGTTGATATACTATTTGACATCCAGTTATATTATAGATGTAGTTCGGACATGTGATAATTGGATATTTTGAGTAGACCTAGAAAGTGGAATTAATTTGATGATGATATACTTGTTGATAAAACTGAAAATGATATTGTTTTTTTCGTTGACAATGTTGTGATTCATATGTATATATGGTTTTGGAATTATATTTATATTCATTTTGGATGTTCGGATGTGTCCACGATGCCGAAGGAGGTATTTATATTTTACAGGTTAAAATATCACAATAAACATCAGGGGATTGGAGACCAACCACATTGGAATTCTAGATGAATTTAACAAGGTCACCATGGTAACTTGTATTTGTTTGTGTGTGTTGGATTTTTGTTAGGGATTCCCATGGGGGGATCACCTTCGAATGTGACTAAGGGACTTTATGCATTTCTTTATTTGGTATTTTGTTAATGTTGTATGTGATGTGTTATCCCTTTTCATTATTTAAATAAATTATGATTTGAGAATGTAGTTAATAGAGTTGTTTGTCTTGGTTTAAGTGTTGTACGAGATGTGTAAGTAAAATTTGGAGTATGAAACACTTCATCTTCTTTGGAATTTGAAATTATCCATGGAGAATGATTTTGGCAGCTTGCGGGACAAGTTAAACTTGTCCCATGCCTCTTAAATTTGCATACCAACCTTACCTATTGTTGGAGAGTTTAAATCTAGCTTTCATCATGCATTTTTGTAAGTTTAGATGAATGTTTTAATTACTTGAAATTAATTTCAGTCCTTTGGAATATGGGCTTGATTTGAGTGTGTAATTAAGACTGTCATATTATTCACCTACTTATTTATTGTGTCTTGGTGATTTAAATTTACTTGTGAGTTGGAGTTGAGGATGTGTGATGTGGCATCCTACAAATATCCACCTCATCCTCCTCTATTCCCCCTTTTATATATTCGAATTCATTTTATTGTTTGGGGTTACACTCTTTTGGTTACTTCACTCTTGCATACTTCTTTTGGGGGTGAATTCTTTTGTTGTTTAGAGCTCTTGTTTTTGGAGAAAGTTGCAGACTTTTTACAAGCCCGTGATACCCATTTCCCCTTTGGGAGGCATCAACAGCATCCCCCATAGTTTCTTTCTCCTTTGGGTTTAATGATGAAGCATGAGTGTTGTTTGTTTTCTTTATTCTTTGGCTGTAGACCACAGTTTTGTTTTGGACTGTGTTTGAATGAGAAATCTGTCTTTTTGTTGTGGAATCCTGTTGTTGCCATGTGTTCAAAAACATTTCTTATTGCATTATGATTTTCTCTCGGGGGAAAATGAAGAGGGTGACTTTCCCTTGTCATTGGATTTATTTGTTGGGTGGAGAGCATTTCCTTCCCCGCTGTTCTATTGTGATCAATTGAAATAAAGAAAATGGAGGATATCCATGTTGTTGTTCTGGAGCAGAGGAAAAAGGAAAAGTTTGATAATCCTTGTTGAGGTTATTCTTATTATAACCCTTTTCCACTTGAAGTGGATGAACTTGTACATTTTGGTGATGGGAATATTTTTTGTGTTGGCGATGAAAGTTGCAATTCGAAATGTTAAAGAGAAATACACTATTTTTCTGTTTGAATAAATGTGGAAGGAAATGTATTCTGTACATTATAATTGAGGAGGAAGACGGAGATTTGTCAGTCCCTTGTGAAACTTCTTTTTGTAACCTTTCCCACCTTGAAGTGGGTGATCTTGTATATTATTGTGTTGGGAAGGCTACTCTATTTTAATTATGAAATTTGTTATGATTATGGAAGAATATATCTTCTATTTATTTCTATGAAGAGAAAAGAAAGATATGTATTTTGTATGTTATATTCGGAAAATAAATAGGAAAGAAGTTGTAAGATATTCCTTTGAATTAATAGAAGTGTTTTTCCTTGTTCATATGATATTATTTCATTTGAAATCTACGTTTGAAATATAGTATAAAATCCCTAGTTGGAAAATTGAAAAGTAAATACGCATGAATAAATGTTATACTACTCTGTTATTTTGAAATTCATTATTTAGAAATTGGAATTGTACATTGGATTTTGAATACTTGATTTGAAAACCAACTTCATATTTTAGATTTGGATTGGGAATGAATTTCATATATCAAGTTGGTAAAGGAAATCCGGATTTATCTAAGATCAAGTTTACACTCCATCCTTTATCTCGCTATATACTTGCAAAATTTTATTTAAAGTATAGAGCAACCCTGAAATATTGAAAAGATAAAATGAACTACCAATTGAGCTTGTGGGATCAAAATTATCCCAAGTAAACAAAAAAAATACTTAAGGAATTTCCATAGAACCTTTCAATTTGGGCTCAAACAGTTTCACAGTCGTTGTTGTCAAATTAGGATGTTGTCAAAATGTAAATCAATCAGACAACTCACCCTTGCAATCTATCCTAAAATCTTTTAATAAAAATTCTCCATGCTTGTTTGGCATGTTGAGAAGGAATTATGGCAAATTCGAACAAATTTTATAAGTTGAACAGTCCAGTTCACGTTTTGAGTGATAGAAAGTTGTTTTCTTAAAATCGATCCATCAAAATTTATCAAAATTAAAATCATAAGATTCATGTGCAAAGAAGACTTCGAGAGCTTTCCAAAAATTTCTCGTTTTCCAAAAATGGAACTCTTAGTTGAAATTTATGGCCGTCTGAAGTTTTTACTTCATTTCGGGCTTAACATATTCTAACTGTCAAATTTAAATGAATAAAATATTCTTGGGCGGACCTGCGAGCTAAATTTTTTTCTTTTGCTTTTTTCCCAAAAAGGTGCAAATTCATGAAGTTTTCTGCCACTCTGCTAATCCACAAGCCTTCATTTTGTTTAAAACTAATTTAAGTCCAAAAAGTTAATTTGGCAGTTTTTCCTCCGCAGCCCTGCCGGCCCACAACATATCGGGTGCTGCCACATGGCTTCGCGAGGCATCGGTAGAGGAGCAGATCTTTTTAAGTGTTAATGCTCCAGAAATTTTTTGGGCAAAATATCTAAATTATCCCTGCCGGCCGGCCAACCCGTAGCCAATAGTTGGCTGACACGTGACATCTTCTTACGTCGGTGGAGGCGCGGGTTCCTTTTGACCTTTTTTCCTTTCCTTTTGAAAATTCAAATTTTCCAAATGTTCCCCGCAGCCAATAAGGAGTTGCCACGTTGCGTCCCTGGGAATCGACGGTGGTGCAGGATTAAAATTCCCTTTTTCCTGAAAGGGAAAAAGTGCTAAATGTCTTCCCCGCTCCGCCGGCCCGCATCTGGGAAAATTTTTCTTCCCTTCTCTCCCGGTCCATTTTCTCCTTCGGGAGAATTTTTTCTCCAAATTTTATAGGCCTAAGTTGGGGAAAATTTTCCTCCCCAGGCCCGGTCCTCGGAAAATTTTCACCCCAAGTTCTGTCAGCCCATAACTCGAGAAATATGAGGGGTCAGGAGGACTTCTTTATATCACTAGAAAGGTGGGGAAATTCCCTATCTAATGGGAATGTTTTCAGGAAGTTTTAATTTATTTAATCATGATAAAAATCAAATTGAATCTATAACCGAGTTCTGGGAGTGGGTTTAAGTAAGTATTTACTCTAATGATCTTAAATGTGCATTCTTTCCTCACCCTTGTAATAAAAACCTTGCTCTTGTCGTGGATCTTGTTGAATTAAATACCTTGGGTATTTAAGTGTTTTGGTCCCTTAACCCTAAAGTTTTAAATAAGGGAATATTTAGCTAAATGTCAGTGTAATTAGTGATTAAATTAATTCCCTAAGGATATTTGAGCTAGGTGTGGATTTATTACACTTATTTATTTATAATGTGGAATTAGTAATGGTTATAATGGGAAAAGTGATTAGATAAATTTAATTTTGCTTGAGAATTTGGTTGTTAACACCTTAAAAAAAATTATCTCATAATTTTTTCTGACTAACCCTAATTTGTTCATGGGTCTCAAGTGGATTGTTTTAGTGGGATTTATAAATCTCTCCTACTCAACATGTTCCAAACTTTCTGGCATCGCTAGCAGCTTGCTGCTCTGTCACCTTACCACCTACCCTTGCATATAGTCCCCACATTTCTGGTGCCAAGACAAATAAGTATGTACAGTGGAATTTACAGCAACAAAATTTTACAGAGGCAAGAATATCATTGTGGTCACATATATGTATGTTCGGCATGCATCTCATGCTCCTTCCTGGTACCGCTTCTTGAAGAAACACTTCCATTATCGACATTATTATTACTACACTTTACTTGAATCCCTTGTTTCCATGTCCATGAGAAAAAGGGTTGCCATTGGGTGTTCTCTGATTGAGCTAGATGGTTGGAAGTTGGTCGACCTCCTTGTTCCAGAAACTTAAAGGGATTCTATAAGGAAATAAGCTTGTCCATTTCCTTAGATAAGTCTTTCAAGGCTTTATTTGGAATGGGCCCATATTTTGAGCGAAGGATGGGCTACCCTCTTAATATGGTTCACGAGACAAACCGAGTTCCTTCAAACTCTTCATTCCAATTTCCTCATCTTGCAGGATGGTTCAGTGGTTAACATTTCATTCCCAGTGTGTTTGCCATTGATAACTTGCAGAATGAAGCAATTGGGCATTCAAAGGACATTGCACTGCTGGATCAGAACGGGAAAGTTGTTGAAATTCTAAAAAATTTAGTGTTCCCTCTCTTTTCCCATTTTTTAATTTTTTTATCCTTATCTGGAATGTTGAATTGTTAGTCTTGAATAAGGGTGGTCTGATGTTTTGTTTAAACGAAATAATATATCGCAATCTTAAAACATTTTTGGCAGATGACTACAAGAATTTATTTCTCTAATTCCCAAATATTTTTTAGTGGATGCTCACCAAATGTTTGACAAAATGACTAAAGGAGACATGTTCTCATGGAATATCATTATCACAGCTTAAAGAATACATGGGCATCCTCACGAAGCATTGATATTGCTTCACTAAATACAACCAATAGGTGTCCAACCTAATCAGTTCACTTTTTCTAGCATACTCCCTACCTATGACAAAATAGGAGCTTTGTAATAGGGTATGGACATCCACCAAAGGATAATAGAGTATGGAATTTTGTCAGATGATGTAGTTGTAAGTGCCCTTAAGAAATGTATGCAAAATATGGAAGCATTAACAATGCACGTAAAATGTTTGACAAAATGCCTCAAAGAGATGTGGTATCATGGAATGCCATTATTACAAGATATGTTCAAATGGGTTTGTTCAAAAGACTTTTGAAGCTTTTAAGCAAATGTAATTTTCAAGCCTAAAGATAGACTCCACATCCATTTTCTGCATGCTCCTACCCAGTTCCAAAATGGGAGCTTTAGAACAAGGTATGAACATCTATAAAACTATAATGGAATCAATTTTTTGAGCAAAAGTCCTATAGAATTTATTTAGTAGCCTCATAGACGTTAAAATATCATCTTCTTCTTCTTTACAAGTTTAGTTTCTATCAATGTTATTGGAGAAATATTGGTATGCAATTTTAAAACAGTTTTTATTTAATATAAAGTATTATTATTACTTATTTTCTCTATATCTTCACTTCCCCCAACAAGCATTTTCTTTAACATATTTAGAAACCATTTATTATTTAAATTTCAAAATATTGAAATATTAAATTTTGTGCTTACTATTAGTTGCGATGCTTTATCTCTTCAACCCCCCCCCAACAAGCATGAGCTTAAACATATTTAGTCAACATTTATTATTTAGATTTTAAAATATTGAAATATTAAATTTTGCCCTTACTATTAGTGGCAATGTTCTTGAATTTGTGTATATTTCTCAAAATAGAATTAACAAGTTATATTTACTATTTCTTAAAGTTCATTATACAATATTAAGATGTGGAAATCACTCTTACCTTTACAATGTACTATAATTACCTACATAATATGGCCCTCAAAACTAAACTCATATAAATCAATACATATTATAGCACATTTAATTTAGGTTTTTTTATTCCAATTAAAGGGATTACTATATTTCAACTATTTGGTACACATGGTCTAATTTGCATCAAGGATGTGAAAGAGTCTCTAGGTGGTCTTTTCTCAATGTTCCACTTCTTCATCGAGGATCCTTGTGGTGTAGACTTGCTCCTTCACCATCTTCATTGAATGTATTTGGTTTTCGGTTATGGTTTAACATTTGTAGTAATTTTCATGTGGAATATAGGATTTCATTTTTTATTTATGTAGGTACTGATTCAAATACTTGGATGCTTGTTCATATTAGTCTGAATGAGGACCGTTTTTTATGTAAACTATGCATCTAGGGTGAGAGGAGTACTGATCCCATTCGAGATGACCCCTCTATTTTCCCCCATATAAATATTTATCCAAGCTTTGTTGTGGAAAAGATTCATCAACGAGAAACAAATCGTGCTTTTGATGGCACCATCCCAAGAGTTACACATGTCCATCTCCATTTTTTTATGTTTTAATAGTCTTCCTGAAAAATTCTTGTTGTTTCTTTACTTCAAATGTTTGCGAAATATGTTTTAAATTTAAGTTTAAGTTTTAAATTAATAAAGAACTGGGGAGCATTAGATGAATAGGACATAAATATTTATATTGTGCATTAAAAGTCCACAAGGTCAGGTTGAAATGAAAAAAACCTACAATACTCCCACCATGAGAATGAAAAATAGGTTGGATATCTGAAATCATTACATGTGAGTGGTACTCCAATAATGGGCATGAAATAAAATTGCAAGAAACAATGCAGTCTGACCACATTCACAAACTAGGTGAAAGAACAACCACCATGGTTTGAAAATACTTATATGTTGAACTTAGAAGAAAAGTCTTATAATTTTTGTCACCTTTTTGAATAGGAAATTCATAAATAAAAATATTACTTTCGATTTGAATGATTTTCTTATCTACTCCTATGAATAGGCGCCATGTACAACATGATATACAATCCACATAAATAATTCTTGCTTCACTCACCTCAACAACAAGTCCAAATGTAACCTCAACTTTTGGATGTTTATGTTTTCCTGAATGAGCTAACAATTTTGCAGAAAGGGAAAATTTCTGACACCCAAAAAAAAACCCGCACAAAACTCAAGACAACTCAATAATTAAATTGGAAAAATTATTGAATAATTAAAAAAACTAGCTGCAAAGCTTAGTTATATCTCAGTTAACAGCCTATCATCTTAATTATCATTAATTAATATTATTTAACCTCCAATTAGGTTTAAAAAATCCATTTCTATAATCCTTATTTAATTTAATAATGAAGTTCAAAGTCATTTAAAAATTTATTATTCTAGGGCTAAGTCTAATTTTCCCTTCCATTTTAAAAAATACTATTAAATTTAATCCCTAATTAGAAATGTTGTCTAATTACTAAGGAGTGATTTGTATTTAATTAACACAAGGTCATGGGCATTTTATTTTAAAAGATATTAATTAAACATTATGGATAACAAAATAAAGTTAACTTCTACACCACTTAAGTGGCCCCATTAAAAATTGACCTATGCATTTTATTTAAAGTATTCCCACCTAACCCCCCACCAAACGTTTGTAGGGATGATTTTTAGCCATTGGATGGATTGAATCTGGGCCTTTGGATCTTAAGGCTCCAAACTAACCCTAATAATCTCTATGGAAAATTTTTATTCCTTCTTTTGACTTATTTCTTCATTTTTGTTTTGTAAGTTTATAGGAGGAGAAGGAGAAGGAAGCCATCGAAGAATATGGATCTTAGGATGGATGCTCCAATTTCATTTTTTTGTTTGCTATTTCTATCCTATCCTCTCCTAGGTTTTGATTGAAATATCTATTTGTTGTAAATCTATTAATTGGTGTCGATCAATTTTTTTCTTGTATTTACCCTATTTGGACAAATGGGCATTTTCCCCTTTTTAATAAATCTGATTTTCAAATAGTGAATACATGCATTTTTGAGTATATATACATATGTGTGTGTGTGTGTGTGTGTGTGTGTGTGTGTGTGTGTGTGTGTGTGTGTGTGTATAGACACACACACACACATGTGTGTGTGTCTATATATATATATAAGTTCCCACCTCTTTTTTCCCCTCAATTTGCCTATGGAACCAAGCAGAGCAACCCTGGAGTGGAACCAAGGAGAGAAACCCTGGAGTGGAAGGAAAAATAAGACCACACTTGCACACGGAATCCCTCAAACCAATCTGGAGGAGGGCCGATGAGCTAGACCAAGGACATCAAATTGACATTAGGCACATGAGCAGGGCTGACGCCTTTGGTTTTGTAGATGGAATGCACATTAATGAAGAACTGGAGTGACTGATTGAATTGTCTTTCCAATTCATGAAGGTAACCATTGTCAACCCAACGAGAAGAGCTAAGGTTGGAGATCGAGAAGAATATAGAAGCCATGCAAACCCTTTCCATAGCCTCTTTCAGTCTAACACAGCGACGCAAGTGAATAAAATTCTTGGCAATGGAGAGGACAACGTCCTTATTAGGCTTTAAGATAAGCATATGAGATACAAACGTTCTAACAATATTTGAATTAACCGTACTGCACCCTGAAGACTGGAGGTAGGAAGGGGAAATAATTTTGTTCAATGGCCTTGAGGACCACAGGGGATCCAACTCTGAAAATTTTGTAGAGATGATATTGGGAAAGAAGATCAAAGAAGGTTACTTCGTGTTTCTCACTAAAGAGAGGGGGGATGGGAAGGTCAGGGAGGGCCATTGGAAGGAAAACAAGATGCGATAAAAATTGAATGCCAAACGTCTCCGACCAAACACAATAAATTAACATCTCCCTCACAAAGAAATGAAACCCACATGTGTTTATGGTCACCGATATAATCATAAGATAACATAGCCTCCATGAAATCCCATTTGGAAAGAACATCTGCCACCCTGTTTACTTCCCTATACACATGTTGAATGTGCCGACTCTCAAAATTTGGAAATCTAGTGAATGATTTACATGATGAAAATATTGAGCCTCCAAGAATAAGCTTTTCCTTTCTTAATGGCCTGTATAACAATTTGGGAGTCTCTTTCCACAAAAAAATTGGAATATCTCTATTGAAAATCCATCTTAAGACCACTGAGAAGAGCTTTGGCCTCAGTGATGTTGCAAGTGACAATATCTAACTTGAAGGATCCAACACTTAACATATTACCCTTTGAATCCCTAATAACATACCCCACCCTCGATTTTTTGAGATTGACTTTAGAAGCCCCGTCAAAATTAAGTTTGCAAAAATTAGGGGGGATGAAAATATTTTCCAATCTTGGTAGGTATTTTCCAACTAAATAAATACGTAATTTTTGTTATAAATACACAATTACACTTTTATAAATTTGTAAATCTTCTATCATAATTACCATGTATGAAAATTAAGATTGATTTTTCAAAAAAAATTGTGAGATACTAGGAAATAAATCCCCTCCTTCAAATCTTAATAGGGAAACTAAGTTTGTAGAATGAATAAAGGAGAATATTTATTTTAGGACATGCACTAAACCAAAGAAGAACAAAAATTCATTGATATTTATTAGGTCCCTACTAAATTGAACAATCAAGACAAACATAATTGAATTCAATAGGAACTCTAATGTAAAGCAAGTGACCCAACCCTTAATTATTCTATGGATGTAATAAAAATTGAATTTTAGATACTTTTCTAAACATGCTTGATAATTATTTTGGTATGAGAATGCTTTAAAAATAAATAAATTCCTTATTTCTATAATTTTAGTTAATTGACTTGGAATTATTATTATTTTGCTTCATATGCACAAACTCATTTAAATGTACTTATAGACTTCTTAAATATAACATAGGACCCTCTTGATGGATGGAAAATACTAACAAAGAAGAGGCACAAACTATGAGGCACCCAAGTCATGTACTAGATAAATATAAATGTTTTTTTTTTTTTTAAAAAAAATTATATATTGAAATATAAAAATGTAAAATTAGTTGCACATATATTTTTAAACATTTAACATGATATATAAACATGATGTTAACGGTATACCATATTGCAAACTTAAATTATTAAAACATGAATGTAGAGGGAAAGATCTAGGAAGTAAACATACTTATTCACAATCAATCAACCATTTTATTAATAAGAGAAGATAAAATTGTTAACAATCAACTACAATCTTAATGAGGAAAGAAGTGAAAATGAATCAAAATATTTAATCTTATATTTCTTTAGGATGAGAATAATTAAAATATTTATAAGAATTTAAACATCTAAACTGATGTAATTCTTAGATTCTTCAAATACATATATAAATTCATATTTAATAATATCTTAATATGCTTGATAAGATTTATAGAAAAGCCATATAAATATTGAGTTGTACCTTTATATAAAACATAAGTATATTCAAATTTAGATGATGAAATAACTTTAATGTATTCTTTTTTTCTTTTTTCTAAACACAATCATGAGTATATAATGTCTTATAAATTCTTTTTTTATCTCAACTAATTAATATTATGTGTAGTTTTAAGGTTAAAAATATCTATTAACTTTCAACTATAAGATTTCTTAGTCTATATAAAACTAACAATTTTGAAATCACATGTTTAAGTCATATTTTCACATATCAACTATAACAACTAAATTTTGAAATGATTGTTTCTAACGTCAAAAATCATTAAAAATATTTAAACACCTTGAAAAAATTTAAAGATTGTCTCAATTTTCAATAAAAACATAAATTTGTTTTATTAAATACTACATTAATTGATAACCCAACAAAACGTGACTGGTGAGCACTCCCACCATGAAGCCACACCCTTACGCCCATGAAAACATAAATATTGACAACATTTGCTTTGCACTACACATCTTTCACTTAATTTTGTAGAGCCCAGAAAAAAGAGGGCTTTTGATTTTTCTTTGGTTAAACTTTTTGCAAATATTGATTACTAGATTATTGAAAACAAAACAATGTCACATACAAGTGTTTCCAATCATCATCAAAATATTATGTCAAAATCAATTCCGCTAAATAAAGCAAATATCAGATCAAAACAATCCAACTGAGAAGGACAAATCTGGAAATTATATTTACAGGCATCGTATTGTGATCTGAGGGCATTTTCTTGAACTTCCCACCACTCAAGTTGGTGTAAGATAATGCCGCCATGTTGCTGTACAGGCGAAGGAAATGGCAGATGCTCATGCGCCATTAATTCCACAACATCTGAATCCGATTCATTTCCGTTTAACACAGATGCCCAAAATTCCAATTCGTTATCACTCGAACTCTCTTCTGAAACAGATAATAACAGCTTCGCCTCTCCCTCCATATTTACGCCAGGCGTCACTGGGAATTTTCGCAGCGCAAAATCGGCTGCGGCGGCTTGAATCTCTTGCTGCGAGAGCGAAGAGGGCGACGCAATTTCAGGTGGAGAAATGGGGAAATTGAAGCCGGCGAGGGGGCCTCTGAAACAATAGAGTGCAAAGTCATAAGCGCGAGCCGCCTGGTCCGCGGTGTCGTAAGTTCCGAGCCACAGTTTGCCTCTTGAATTGGGAATTCTCATTTCCGACACCCATTTCCCCCATTTTCTCATTCGAATTCCCCTGAGTTTGAGAGGACTCGGTTTTGGAATTCTTTGACGTTTCAGGAAATTTGATTTACCCATTCTATTTTGCTAACTTTTACCCTGTTCGAACTGGACTGACAAGTTCGTTGCTTCAACGTGTGTGCAGGGCTTTTAAATAGAGAAGTATAGTCTCTGTCTATGCAGTGTTTAAAAAGAGTTTTGACTGGGTGTTATAAAGCTCTAAATTGTCGGAAAGATGTAGAAGTCAAGTCCGAGGTATGCTTGACGGTGGCAAAAAGTTGTTTTATGTCGTTTTATGGAAATTGTTGTCTTTTAAATGGGAATGAAATAGGACCTTTTTTCTTATGTGGTGGGCAATTCTTCATGTTTCACATGATCTTATATGGTGTCAATGCACAGATCTCCAATAATCAAAATTATAACTTTATAAATATGGGACCTTTTTTCTTATGTGGTGGGCAATTCTTGTGAAACCCGTACATGGATTGTACTCTAAACATCGCCTAATTACAAATGAAAAACCATATGATAAGGTGACTCTCTACTAGCAATTGCACGTTAGCAGTACGATGTGAACGCCGGAAGGGATGCGGTGGAAGAAAGATATGCGGAAAAGGTAAGAAAAGTATGAAGCATAGCTGTGTTGGTTAATGTATTTGATTTATCAGTTACGTGGAGGAAGAGTGAGTGGAATAGAAGTTAAAATTAGTACACCGGGTGGTGATGTAATGTGTCATAATGTTAGAGAGGAGTGACTATTCATGGTAATTGTTTGAAGGAAAGTTCCTAAAATGTGAGTGAAGAGAATGGCGAAAATTTGTAAAAAATGCAATTGGCATGAAGAGAAGTTTATTGCAAAGAATCAAATTTTGATAGGGAACAAGAGCAGGAAATGCCAGTGATACAGACACCAACCAAAACATCTTTACAATGGAGATGTAAAGGAGGATCGAAAGCAACAGACGAGGGAGAGTCTCTATGGCATGCTCCCTTCTAGATCTATGGGAGTCCACTCGTACTGGGTAAAAGGGTACAAGGAACCATTGTTAAACTCTAGTTTCCTACAACCACATGACATATTTGTATTTTTTAAAAGTGGTAAGGACTAGTTGCATGGTCATTAAGGCAATGTATTGTGGAGATATCTAAGAAAATAAAGAGTGGTTGATCAATAATGTTGAAGTGAATAATTTTTTGCAATTTCAAACCTTTTGTTTTTTGGCTAGTTAGAACACACATATATGTAAGGGTAATTTGCATGCATGTCTCGTGGTATAATTTAAAGACAAAGAGATGTTGACCATACATGGTGTGTGAGGGTTTGCAATTTCTTACACATTTGAGATTAGGGTTTCTTTCTAGCTATAAGGGTAATGATTAAGAGTTCCCTCATCATGAATAATCATGATGGTGTCATCAACTTATAGGCATTGCAGTCAAGGATTGCAATTGGATGGTGATCAATGTGTTAGATAAGACAAAGATATGAATGAAAAGTTACAAATAAGGTGATAATTAAATACCTACATGCCCCGCACCTATTCCATGGCTAAAATTGTTCTCACCAAAATAATATTTGTTATCCATGTGCTTCACATTATTGTCTTCATCTCACTTACGACATTCATGTGACTACAAGTTGTACTTAAAGAGTCAAAAAGAGAAAATGTGGAAATTCAATACGTTACTCACTCAAAACCCAACCACAATGCCAATTTCATGATTTTTCTTCTTAAAAAGCCCAAACATTGTATTGAGATACCGAACTTGAGTACTGACTACGCAGTCCTCTTATTATTATTATAGTTTGGACAAATATATAACTAATTCATGCACAATTGTATTTGTACATAGCCAATACCTTATTATTTTGCACAAATGCCACAAATTAATCATTATTTTGAATCACAGCATTGCAAGCATCTCATAATTGATTCAATAAGTACTTGAAGGTAGCAAATCAGACCTTGTAACTGAATAATCATCATTAAATTGAATAAATACTTGAAGATACCAAAGCAGACCTTGTAACTGAATAATCATCTTTAAAACAATTTTACTAAAATTTGTTCCACGATCGCCTTCAATTGTTTGTAGTTAGCTTAAATGAAGATGCCACTCCCATCTAAAACCTTATATATGTGTGTGTGGGGGGTATGCCTTTTCATTGTAAAAAAGGAAATACATAGACAAAAGCACTGTAATACTACTGAAATTTTAATATGAAACTAAGCTACATATTCAGTTGTATTTTGTTTGTTAGATTTGTTTTACATACTGAAGTATATTCGATCCCCAAAAAAGTAATCTAGAATTTAAGCTTGGGCAGTTGTTGCAACCAAATTTACAAGATTTCTTATATTATTCCTAGTACAACGAGTTATCTAATGTTCACCATCCAACAATTCTTTGTATATTCTCTTCAAAAAGTTCAATAACTTTATGTCTCTTACTCAAATCCTGAGTTGTAAAAGTTAAATTATCTGTTTATAACACACTAGAATGTGCTTGTGAAGCATGGATGTAGGGAAACCATTGTGTGTTTTCTAAGGTAGAGTGAGCCAATGCTTATTTGGTAAAGAATCAACACTAAAAAGCGCTGCTCTCGTTCATGATTTACTGTCTAACTATCGTTGTTTTTTATTAAATATATTTGATGATTAAATTTGAAATTAAATTGAAGAAGGTAGATTATTCATGCACTGATATTAACTTCTCTGAGAAATATACGATTAATTATTTTTAATTAATTAAAAATCAATTTCAATTCAAAATTATATCATTAAATTATTCTTTATAAGAATTGTCTCATCTTTTTTTTTTTCAAATGTCTTATATACATAATCCTAATATCCATCACAACAAGAATATCTCCTCCATTCAATCGTCTCACAATAAATAAGTTAGCAGTCAATTTTATTTGTTGAAAATTTTGAATCTTTCATTGCTATGTATTTGAAATCCTCATTCAACTCTCATTAACAAACTTAAGTCTTCACAAAGTCAATACCTCACAAAGAAAACTATCACAAAGCAATACTTATTGCAAAATATTGTATTTCAAAATATCGAAGGGTCCTTGGTCTATTGGTGATGTTGTTAGGCTTTTAATGAGCCCACTAGAGGTCAAGTCTTGCTCTAGTGCAAGGCCTTGAGATACCCGACACCGAAAGTCAAAATGGTAATATGGTGTAAGATTAGCTTAATGGCAAGTTGCATGCACCACAGTGTAATGATTTCCTAGCCAATTTTTTCATCATGAATTGAGCATTCTCACTTTCGACACCCAATTCCCCCATTTTCTCATACAAATTCCCTTGAGTTTGAGAGGACACGGTTTTGGGATTATCTTGAAATCTGCTCATACTAAAAGCAATGTTTAAGTAGAGTTTTGACAGGTTTAAATCAATTTATTTCTCCTAAAACTCTAAAAAGTCAATTACGAGTAAGGGTGGATGGTGTATTGAGAGTGAAAAAAGGATGTTTTATGTCGTTATGTGTGTATCACTCGTGATTCTAAATGATTAATACACATTTCTTATAATTTTGGAGTAAATGTATAGTATTTGTGCATAAGTTATCTCAAAGTAGGGGAAAGCATATTCTTCAGAGTGATTGAAAGAAATAATATAGAAAATTTATTAAAATCTGGGTAAACAGTTCAACGCATACATTTTTCCTATTAACCATTTTTAAAAGAACAAAATTTACTTTTTAATCAAGTTCAAAATATTTATCATTAAAATGATTCTTGAGTATGATTCTGGAAAAATTAGTATAAACTTCAAATATGATCTAATGGCTACCAACCTTTTTTAATGAGGGAAAAAAATTCAGGGTTTTTTTAGAGTTTAATGTGAGTCACTATTAGATAATTCTCCTTCTTTTAAATATTAATGGGGAAATTAAGTTTGTACAATGAATAAGGTAAAATAATATGTTGGGACATGTGCTAAATTCAATAAGAGTGAAAATTCAAAAATATTTATTAGGTTCTTATGATGATAAACAATTTGATAAGTAAGAATCACATATAATTGAATTTAATAGGTACTCTAGTGTAATACAAGCATGATCCTTATTTTTTCAATAAATGTACTAAGTAATAAATTTTAGAAGTTTGGAATTTTCTTGTAGGACAAGTATGCTTCAAAAATACATAAATTCATTGTTTTTTCGATTTCAATTAATTCACTTATAATTATTAATATTGTGTCTCATATGTACTTATGCACCTATGCATTTACAGACTTCTAAATTTAAATTAGGATCCTTTTGATACACATGCTAACACACAATTAGTGGAAAATGTTGGCAAAGAAGTGTGACAAACCTCAAGACACACAAGTCATGGGTTAAAAGCACCCAAAAAAGGCAAACATAATTGTAATGGTAGAATTCTAGAAATATGTGTTTGTGTGTGTGTGTTGGAAAATAGTGTAGGAGAGAAATTAAATTCGAGGTACACATGAAAAATGTGAGGAACCAGAAGCAACCAAGGCGGAATAATGAAGAATAGAGAATTCATAAGAAATAGATAGAGTCATGAAGAACAATACAAAACCATAAGTGTAAAGAGTCGCAATAGGGAAATGGGATGGAGGGTGACAAACCAAAAGCGAGAGATTATATTCACCATCCCTATTAATAGATGCTTACAATGTTTATGTGTTATGTGGATCCACTTACCATACATTTGATATTATAAAAGTGCACAAGGGAAAATTCCATTATGTATGTTAATTATTGTTCTTAATGGTTATGTTACAATTAGAATAAAAAATCCACAAAAAAATAATCTACTTAAATTACTCCTAAAAGATTTCAACTTTAGCACCATAACAATTAAAATTAAATGACCTCATTTCAAATTACATCTATTTAAGAGATAAACTATAACATTCAGAATTTGATTTAGTATTGTTGTCTCCAAGTCATTACACCCCCGGAATGGCCTGAAAATGGATCACGACATTTTTTGTGATTGGGACACATGGGATCACCTCTCAAGTTGTGGGACTTCGGCTCGAGGTGAACCTCCAGAGAAGGCCATCTTCCTCTTCCTAATCTAAACACAACACTACTTCTAATGCAAGAAAAATGGCTAACTAGTCCTATGCTAACATTTCATGGCATTAGGGAAAGATATTTGTAAGGAAATGAAACCCAAACTAGAAGTGGTGATGCATTGAAATAAGGGATGTTTAACATCTGGAAGGGTTAATGCGGGAGGGATGCTTGAATCACTCTATAGCCTTCACCTATCGTAACTAGCAAGGGCACAAGATACCAAAAACCAGGGCAGACGTTCCTCTATTAAAATCGATCAGACAACAAACTACTAGTCTCCCAGTGAAAAAGGAGGAACTTGAGAAGGGTGAACAAGCACCAAAACTTGACTACATGCAATATTTCACCACTTGATAAGCACAAAACTTCCGTAAACCTGTAGTGGAAACTAAAACTTGTACTATGCACTTGAAAACTTGAGAGAGGCAAAATAGAAGCAACAAAATCATGAAAGGACATATATTTGATCACAAAACACTAATTCTCATTACTTCAAGCACTTGAACATAGTGGAACATTACATTAGGTGAAAAGGGCATAAGCTACCATTACAATTCGAGGAGAAAGGCTTGAGAACCTACAAATCACAACATTTACAGATTGTGAAAAGAGGGGAAGCTTGGAAAGTGTTCTAATCCTTCAACTTGTGGGACCTGTCGGAATCCACTTCCTTGGGACCCTTTGGAATGAATTTCTAATTTACACTTATAGAAATAAGTTTAGAGATTGAGAGTAGAGAAGGATCATAAATAACTACCTTCCTAAATGGAAGGTACATGATGTATCATTTATTACATTCGGTTGAACCATCTGAAAAGGATCCATCATGTGCAATTAATTGCCTATTGACTTAGTCCTCATAATTAATTAAAATAATATTTTAAATAATAATAATAAATATTATTATTTAAAATATTTAAATAAAAATATTAAATTAATTTTAAAATAATTGGTGGGCCCCCCCCTTGGACTGGTTTGTGATGATGGGGAAAAAACAAAAAAAGGTCCCAACTCAGTGGTTGGATCATCGAGCCAACTCACCGAGTTGGTCACAAACTCCGTCGTCCTTACTCTCTACTACCGCACCAAGCTAAGGACCGATTTCTATCCACCGAGCTCCCAACATTCATCATGTTCACTGAGTTTTTGTTTTGAAATGAGTTCCTCCACATTTCTTCTGACACAACTGAGCTCCCATTGTCACATTCCTTCCCTAGCGAGCTTCATCTCCAAACCTGACACCATCACTTCGATGAGCGAGACGAGCTCCTGTGACAGAGCCACTCACCACAAATCCTCCCTAACTAGCGCGATCACTCTGACCTGAGCCAAGCTCCTTCATTACTAACTAAGGCTCCCAAGACCAACCGTATTATTGAATTATTTCCTTCCACACAAGTTTTCCCCGATTGTTTGACCTATTTCATTTACGGGATCACCACCAAAATGTTTCACCGAACCCTAAATTGAACTCATATTTTGACGAGATCTCTATCGAGCGCACAATCCCTAAATTAGAAAGATCCTCCCTACATCAATGATTAGTTCCATGGCTCAGCCTCCACTATCTAACTCGATGATTTGTGTGATTCTGCGGCCCATGAGAACTTGACTGAGCTCTGAGCTGAGCCATAACATGACCCATGAGCTCCTTTTCCACTGAGCTTGGCTAACTCTCCTCCTTGCTGTGAACCGTCATGACTCATACTGAGCCATTTCCAGATCTCATTCCTCGGTCTAGCTTGATCCCGAGCTCCTAGTCCCGATCTCACTACCATAGTAGCTTCCTTGCTAGCTTGTCGTCGAATCTTCACTTTTGAATAGCTCACTGAATCCTTTCATTATACTGCGACTGTGAGTTTCCTGGGCTATACAAAAAACTCATATCGATCTAATTGATCCATTGTATATTTTTATTGTGCAAAATCATTGTGCTATAAAACTCGAAACTGAGATTATTCCCATGCTCTACCTAATTTGATGAGCCTGCAACATCATCATCTTGGTGGTCCTCCATGATTTGAGATACTTTCAAGATTCATAACACGAATTTTTCTAAGGCTCTAAATAGTCCATCCAACTTGGCTCTGAATCCAACCAAAACCCGCCTCGCGAGCTCCTTGGTCTTGAGTCGAGCTCCTTTGTGCTACAGACCCCGATATATTGGCTCGTGTTAGAACTCACTAGACTCACCGAATATGAGCTAAAACACCTCGAGCTCCAATAAAAATGAAACCCTGGCTTGTGTTAATGGATCTAAGCCTCCAATATGAGCCGTTACAACTCACTTCACTACGTAAATAAAAAAATTTGTGTATATTCACATTGAGCCTTTGTGCCAATTGAGTTCTCTGTTAGGTGAACGTCTATTATGATCTACCCAACTTTACAAAAACATCAACCTTCCCTTTGCTCAAGCCCCTTTCATGATGTTGTGAATCATTATCTCAACTCAGACCAAGACTGAGCTTTCTCTAACGCCAACCTGACAGATTACCAAATGATGAACTCTTCGATGAGATAACACAAACCCTATTCTACCTTCAATTCTATATAGTCCCATCTTATCTCGGTGCATTTCTAACTTTGCATAATGTGCTCTGCGATGATCCATTCTCCACCATTGCACTGAACACATACTTACATTAGCTCCCTGATCAGTCTACCTCGTTTACGAGATCTACTCATTTTGCTTCCAACATGAGGTTTGCCATCAAGCTCCTCCACTGTAGTGAGCTACACCAAGCTCTTGCCCCCCGATGGGCTCATCACCTTCCAATGACTTGGTGAACCACGTCTGCCAAGCTCCACACTGAGTTCCCTGTAAAACATTTTTCCCAAGCCGCTACTAACTTGGTCTATGACTGAGATCATACTCTTTAAGCATATTCCCTAAGTCGACTTTACGTCTGGGAAAGCTTTGAGCTGTGAATTTACCTGCCCCTCCTAGTGCATAGTGATCTCACTTGACCATCAACCTCCTGACTACATCGAGTGGCTCAGTCCATAATACATATGCCTGAGCTCTAAGCTTCAGGCCCCACCTCAAATTCACATGCATGACTTGACTAATGATTCACCGAGCCGTCAAATTTCACTCTTTAGAGCTAAGCTCCCTTTCACTTCAATGTGCAATCACCGAGCAGCTCAATTTACTATAAGCGCATTGCCAAGTCTTTTATTTCTCATAACCGAGCCAAGATAATGAAATAAAATCAAGCTCTTCTCAATACATGGCTTGCTGAGCTATTTTCTCTTAGTGCTAACTTTCCTTTACTCTACTCATTTTTTTACCCTGATTTTAATAATCTTGGGCTTCCCCTCAAATTGGAGAGTAGAAAAGATACAAAAATTCCTAATAAACACAATGTATCAATTTTGATCCTTTTATCCTGTGGGCCCACTAGAGTTGATTTTCCCGTTCAGAGATCAATTGAAAGCTTGAAGACATGGAAAATAAAAATCAATCTAGGAAGATCCGAAACTGACATACGAGACTTTCAAATCTTGTAATTATACTGATAACCCTAAAATCCTTATGGAAGAATTTTTTTGGTCTCAAGGGATTATCCTATTTTCCATTTTTTCCTTGGGGGGAAAAATTGACAACATTTTTGGTGACTTCTCGAGGATGCTTGCCTGCTAAGCATTAGGATAATAGCCTTTTCTATCCATTGGGCATGGAGTCACCGTTTGTCAATCTGAAACCAATCTGATCCTGAAATCCCCTTGAGCATTACTGATCTTGGACCTTCCTCTAATGCAAAGCATTAGGTATATTGAAACTGATGAACACTTGGGAACTATGGAACACTGCATAATTTTGACTGAAGTAGATCATGAATCTCCAATGGAAACTTCTAAAATTTCCTTCTCCTTGACACCTTCCAATGATGCACCAATGTGCAAAAAAACACAAGAGTGAAAATGGAAAATGAAAACACACAACAACTGAAAACCATACATACCCCAAGTGGAACATGCAAGGTGTGAATTGCACTTATTTTGCTGAAAGAAAACCTATACTATCTTATACTAACCAGAAGCACAAGTAAGCTAAACAACACCCGCAATTGGTTGTGTAAAATAACTTCCTTTCCTCACAATGGATTGTCATACCAATGATGTGACAATGGATATATCTCAGGAAGAGAGTGAAAAATTGAAATAGGCCCAATCCTCCACTTCGTTCATTGAGAAATCCAATGGAAAGAGAAATAATTCCTCTTTTAGTTGCTCTGCATTTGTCCTATAGAAGCATTACAACTAATCCTCATAATTTTGAAACTCACCCTCACACTCTGAAGTGAATGTATTTGGTTCTATCTTCTCTTCTGTCTTCAATGAAGCTAGGTACCTAATAGGACATGGTCTAAACAGTTGAATATTTTTTCTTGTCTAGACTTCAATTTTAATAAGAAATTCTTGCTAAAGACATCCTTGAATATTCATTACCTGATTTCCATCTTGTTTCCCATTTATAAACAACTGAACTTCTACCTGGATGGATGGTATTGCAGTGAAACCTCGTTCTTCCCTTTTTCCTTCTTCAACAACAAGGAGTTCCTCTGTGACATGCAACTGATTTGGACCACCTACAATATCAAATGAAGCTAATGGAATGCTACTGCAAGTGTTTGAAGCATACTGATCATATAGGGGTTCCATTTTTACCTGAAGGAAAAAAATTTCAGCATCTCTAACCTCTTCATCCCACATGAAATATGAAAGATCACATCCTTTCACTTGTTGTTTTTCGGGACAATTAGGGGAAGCACAACTTCCTTGATTTTCTTCCACCATCACTTGTTCATCAAACAATTATGGCTTCATAATTGAAATAGAGGAACTTTCAATGATATCATTTCCACCCAAAACCTTTATATGTTGATAACTTGAAACTACAATAGTTTTAGAAATGGGTATTTCTATAGGCTCTTCTACATCCAAATATTACTCCAGATTTGATAGATAATTTACTTCTTATTTCTATGACAGTGCAAAGGGTTAAACCTTCCTTATGATGTTTCCGAAATCAGCTGTTGATTCCTTGTGACCTTTCTTGTCTTCAAACATAAAATGTGCAAGATCAAATTTATCTAGGAAAACATAGTCTTGAAAAGATGAAGAAGGGGAAGAATCTAAAAATTCCTGCATAGAATAATCTATACTTGAAACTTCTAAGTCCATCATGGAAAGAATCCTGCTATGATCATTTGTTGCATTTAATACTGATGTTGGAAATTTGCTACAATGTTCAAGAAATGTGGCCAGTTCTTGACATTCCTGACAAGTAAGATCATTGCATTCATCAAAATCACCTTGTACACTTGAAACTCTTTCCCCTTTATCTTGTGCACCCTCTTCTCTAACAGACTCTGCCACCTTTGGTGATTCGAAGTACTCTAATGGAATTGAGGCAACATGAATACTACATTTTGAATAAGTAGATCGCTGATCTGCTTCGTTCAACTCTAGGTTTTTTGTTGGTACAAAACTAGTTTGTTCCGCTTGTTCTTGAGCCTCAACTTCTACAGAAGTTTTCTTGATGTTAAGTTTTGGAACCCATTTCTTCATATTATCTATATTCTCTCTTTTTCTATCCTCTTCAACCATATACTCCTCTCACTTTCTCATTTTTTGACAATGATCCTCCCAAAATGGATTTGGGATTATAAGAGGAGGGGTGGGTTGGGATAAAACTGATTCTCTCACTATTTAAAGAAGAGATTCATTCTCTTATCGTGATGGATCTTGTAGAAAACAGGGAAATTTATGAAGGAAGAGGCATGGAAGATTCGTGATGGAAAGGAGGAATAGAAGGTGAAGGAAAAAACCTCTCAGCATGTGCTAATGATGAAAAAACTTGGAATTTGAAGTTTGGACTGAAATGACATTGAGTGAGAAATGGAAAGAGAACCCTGGGGTGGTGGTAGTGCAAAATCCACCCATTGATAGGATTGAATTACCTCGAACTCATAGGCCTCTATTTCTTTGATCAAAACCTCAAGCTGAGGAAACATTTCAGTCATAAATTCAATCTTTTCCTGTAAGTTGTAAAAACATGGCATACGGCCAACCCATGGACAAGTTGTCTTGAAACCATTCCCGAATTCTCTCATTTGAGTTGTGGCTCTGGATTGTACCATACCTGCCTCCACTTTTTGTATTTTAAGATGTAACCTTTCATCTTCATCTGTAGGATAGCCTCCATCATATGTATGTTCCTGCCCTTGAAAACCTGTATAGTTAGGTAAAAAAACCAAAATGATCATGGATTTTCTAAGAGGGATATGCATACTATTGATTCTCATCATAAAATGGAGATGGAGGTGGATTAAGATAGCTTCAAGATGGAAAGAACTATTGCTGTTGCAAGTAGGAATCCCACTATGGAAATGAAGCCATGATTACACAGCTTCATGGATGGGACAAAATGGAAAGATATGGAAGAAAACTAGATGGGAAATGGGTAAAACAATGAAGGTCTGTAACATAGAGATTAGGGTACTTAGAATAATGGATTCGCTAGTTGTGCTTGGGTGTTGTTATCACCGAATCACAGCACCCCTAATTTTATACAAGCACATATACTTGAACTCACGGTGTGATTGGATAATATGGGTACTATCTCCAAGTTGTGGGACTTGTTACTTGAGATAGACCTCCAGAGAAAGCTGGTCCTTGCTCCTAAACTACCTGCCACAATCTACTCTAATGCAGGGTAAACTAATTTTTCTAATCTAACTTTCCAAGGGACCAAGGAGATAAATGCACAAAATGAAAGCCTACACTAAAGCGGCGATACACCAAAAAAGGAGGGTGTGTGAGAGTATCCTTCCAATGTGTGAAATAAAGAAGCAAGATGCATACTAGAGGGAGTGATGGCAGTTCTCCACAATCCAGCAAAAATGCATTTTACAACAACATTTCAAACATACACAATGATAGTGGATCATTACATGAACATAAAGTAGACACAATATTCTTGTAATCAAGGTTGAAAGGGAAAGAAGAATGCAAGAATACACAACAGGGGAAGATGCATCCACAAACTTATATTTTATTGCTTCCTGATATGCACAGTTCAATCGGTTACAAGAAAAGGGCCTGGATCACCATGCAAGGAGTCCACAACAAGGGCCTGCAACACATTGGCTTCACAAAGAAATTTTGATAGAGCTTTGCTATCCGAAAAATTCTCTCCTTTACAATGAGCCCAACACTCCAATTTATAAGAAAATGAGAAGAGAGAGAGAAGGGGAAAATGGAAATCCCAAAATCTGTCCTTCAACCACTTGTAAGAGGCATTAAATGGAGTAAAATGATTTTATATTACTTGAAAAAGGCTCCCCATACTGTCTCAGGTGCTGCAGCAGAGAAAGAATGGTGACCATGTCTCTTAATTTCACTCCCAACTACCAAATAAAACACTGTTATGAACCCGGCCACATTTTATAAAAAATACCCACCTATTTCTCATAAAATCTATAATTTCTTGATTGATGTGCATCGAGATCAGAGCCACAATTCCAATGGTATCAATTTTGTGTGATTTTGTTAAGAAATGCAAAAGTTATGTCCTTCTGAGTGCGGGTAGCTATTTTGGGTCTGGCAGGCATTTTCTATCATTTGACGGGAATGAGCATTAACTGACTGGAGCCTAATATGTTTCTTTTAATTAAATATATCTACCCTTATTAAAAATATTAGGACATTGTGCTCGTTCTAGAAAGTCTAATTTTATGAAAATCGGAGCTCGGAGTCAAAAGTTATGGCCATTTGAAGTTCACGGGTCAAACGTTGACTTTTCTTCTTTGCCTTCGGCCATTTCGGCTTTTCACGTCCCACGCGTACTTTTTTCCCAGCTGTCCCAGATGAATTCTCCCGCATCGGTCCATTGGGGCTTCCTTGTCTCTTTTGCTGCTTTTTCACCTTTTCGCGTCCCTCTCGTACTTTTGTCCCGATTGTCCTGAACGAAAGTCTCCAAACTACCCGAAATGGACCGTCTTGCGGAAAATCGGCTGATTCGCGTCCCACGCATAATTTTGTCCTGGTTGTCCCAAACCGTGTGAAACAAAAGACTTGACGAATTTTTTATTGCGTTCGGTTGTTTCAGCTTTTCACGTACTTCACGTCCCGACGTCCCAACTGTCCCGCGGACCGCCTGGGACAAAATGTCTGACTTAGCTGATTTTCTTTGTATTTCGGCCTCAAACCTAGTACGATAAACCTCGGTATGACCCGCACTGGTACGACCCATGCCCTTCAAACCCGAAAATGCTTCAAAACAATCCTACAACCTTACTTTTTGCATTTTTACCACTTTTCTAACTCGTTGGGATTTCTTCTTGGATGGGAGAGTTAGAGAGAAGCTGAGGGGCCCCCAAAAAACATGATTTCGGCCCTTGAATCAATCTACTTCCTCGGGACTGAAGAATTGGATGCATGTTATCAAAATTACCTTAAGGGGTAAATTTTGGATAACAGGTGTACCTCCTAAGGCTGAAATTTCACTAAGAGCATAACAACTTAATGAAATGTAGTGAACAAAAAATGCACACCTATGAAAGATGTGCCTCTTGTCCCACTGAGCGTTCCAAAAACTGATGTCTCCAAATCATTGCACCCCCTGAATGGCCTGAGAATTAATCGCGACCATTCGGTGTGATTAGGACATATGGGATCACCTCTCAAGCTATGGGACTTGGGCTCGAGGTGAACCTTCAAAGAAGGCCAAGCTTCCTCTTCCTAAACTACAACACAACACTACTTCTAATGCAAGATAAAAATGGTTAACTAGTCCTATGCTAACATTTCATGGGATTAGGGAAAGAGAACTGCAAGGAAATGAAACCTAAACTAGAAGTGGTGATGCACTGAATTAAGGGATGTTTAACATCTGGAAGGGTTAATGTGGGAGGGAAGCTGTACATCACTGATACACCTTCACCTATCGCAACTAGAAAGGGCACAAAATACCACAAACCAGGGTTGACGTTCCTATGTTAAACTCGATCAGACAACAAACTGCCAGTCTCCCAGTGAAAAAGGATAAACTTGAGAAGGGTGAACAAGAACCACATACTCAACTGCATGTAATATTTCATCGCTTGATAAGAAAAAAACTCCAAAAACCTACAATGGAAACTAGAACTTCCACTATGCACCTGAAAAACATGAGAGAGGTAAATAGAAGCAACCATAATCATGAAAGGACATACATTTGATCACAAAACATAGTTCTCATTACTTCAATCAACTTGCACAAGTGCAACATTACATCAGAGTGGAAAGGGCATAAGCTTGCCATTACAATTCGTAGGAGAAAGGCTTGAGATCCTACAAATCACAACATCTCAGATTGTGAAAATAAGGGGGATCTTAGAAAGTGTGTAATCCACTCCAACGTAGTGATGACCTATCAGAATCCACTCGTTGGAACCTCTTTGGAATGAAATCTCCAATTTACATTTATAGAAGAATCTTGAGTGGTTGAGAGAAAGAAGGAAGTCATAATTTTTTTCCCCTAAACTGGAAGGTACATGATATATCATTTATTACATTTGGTTGAACCACCTGAAAAGGCTGCCATCATGCCATTAATGCCTGTTGACATAGTCTTCATAATTAATGACCATAGTCTATAAATAAAATATTTAAATAATAATAACAAATATTATTATTTAAAATATTTAAATAAAAATAATAATTTGGGCCCCATGTAGACCAGTTTAAAAATGTTGAATGGCGGGACCCCTTTTGGAATGATTTACATTGAAGGAGAATAGGCCACAAAAATGGCCCAACTCGGTGGTTGGCTCATTGAGCCAACTCACCGAGTTGGGATCGAGCTCTTCCCTCATTCCATGTCTCAGAGCTTAATGTTTCACCGTTGAATACTTTTCCTAGCCATATTAAAAACGATGAGCTCAAACTCCTTCTATTTCACATTGCCGAATTGAGCTCCTCTCACAACTGATGCAACTCCTGCTTGTTATTAGCCATTTCCCTCATACTCACCATGCGGTCTACTACTCCAGACTCAGCTCATTAAAATTTACATTGAACTCATACCCCCGAGATGGATCCAAGCTCTTATTCTTTACCGCATCTGAGTTGAGTTCCTTCACTGAGGATGTGAATCTTCCTCTCCACCCAGTTCCCCTTGTTCAACAATTGAGTTCACTTTGCATCATGTTAAACATATTTTCTACAAGCTCAGCCAATGTCTTAGCTCATCTACTAGGTGCTTTGAGCCCATATGCTCCAACCGACACCTAAATACACAATCCCTACGCATCCACCGACGAGCTCTTTCACTTTGCACAAAACCTTTTGACTTGCAAGCTCCTACACAACAACCAACTCCATTATTCTTAGCTTCAACCAAGATCTCCTGCGTGACTTAGTTTCTACCGACTTTATCCTATTCATAGAGAGCATGAGCTCAACACATACCACTGAGCTCCTTTCTTTGAATGGCTAGATTGAGGCACTCTGCCCCTCCTCTATACTAGTTCTCTACCTGGTCTTAGCTCATCCAATTTACCCGGCCTGTGCATTGACTCACCCGTTGAGTCATCTACTGAGCTCTCCACCTATAATTCGATTAGAATCTTCTTTAAATACCAAACCCTAAATTGGGCTCTATGTAGAATCGAGGTCCTCTACTCTTCAATGCCACTGAGCTCCCTACGCTAGTCAACCTAGTCCACAAGCTCAACTTACTCTGCTTCCACAAGCTCTCTGCCAAGCTCCTCTACCAACGATACGACCTTTGCACTGAGCTCTGAACTAAACTGAATGATCAAAATTCACACACTCTTGGATGGCCGAGATTGTTTCTTTCAACTGACGAAACTAAAATCCTATTCAAGCCTTCATTCATGATGCAGTCCTATGTAGTAAGCTGTGCATAGAAGCGATCTCCTACCTTGATGAGCTTCACCTCTAAAACTGGTGCCATTAATGTGACCAGAGCCGAGCTTCTCCTGTACCTTATGTATCTACCGGCTAAGTGGTCTATCTTCCACCACGAATTCTGCATGTGACTTGGCTCAAACGGCGAGCCACTCTTGACGATGTCATCATGTCTACATGGCTTTCATCCATCTTGATTTCATGAGATCACCGTCCATGGCTTGCATTATTGATCACACTGTTGATTCCACATATCCCCTTATTTCTACGATCTCATCATTCGTTGATCTCATTTGTTTTGACCTAACCACTAGTTACTCTGGTTTGGGTTTCTACGAGACATGTCTCCCTATCAACTCGGTGGTTTATTTACACTCTAACACTCCAACAACTCGGCCCCCTAATCTACCTCGCAAACTGATGAACCCAACATGCAACCCAATGTCTCCTCAGCATCGAACTTGGGCCTTGTTCTAACTCAGTGATAGACTCGCACCTTACCACGACACTCCACAACTTCTGATCCTTGAAAACATTATCTCTGAAACCCAAAAAGCTGAAAACTTTGAAATTTGAAGTTTCAGAATTTTGGGCTTTGGAGATTTTTGACTTGCCCAAACATCCTTAAGCCCAAAATTATCTGAATTTCCATGAAATTAATAACTCCTAAGAGAAAAACTCTAAAAATGTGACTCATTTCCAATTTCAGACTTCGAAACAATTTGATTTTGGTTAATGTTTCCCAGGCTCACTGTGTCATCAAAATTTTATTCTGAGTCAATCCACCGAGTCGAGGATCCTCCCAACACCATTCACAGACGTGGCTCGTGGTATACACTCGAATCAATTCACGATTTGATTCATTCATTATGTTATCCTTGATGGATTCAAACTGAAATCAATGCCCTAATTTGAGTTGTACATCATCTAATTGTCCATGATTCGGGATTCTGTGCCGAACTCGTCTAATATGTTCATTTCTATTTCCTAGAACAACTTGATTCTTTTTTGGCTCGATCTGATGAGTTGTTTTTAAACTAAATCTTCCAAAACTGTGTCATCCCAAAATCACCTGATTAGAAGTTAGAGAAATATCATCTCGTGCCAATGCCAAGTTCGAACCAACGTGCACCTATTTCCATATCTTGATTATGGCTCGTTACCACCAAGCTGAGCTCTTTTAACCCTGCGACCATATTGAGTTACACCGACTATCATTCTCCTTTGCATCAAATTGAGACTTTTCCTCATCTGGGCTCTATCACAGAGTCGAGACCACTGCTGATCTGACTTCCATTACTGAGACCCAAGTTCCTAACTTTGAGTGATCTTCCCCCCAAATTATAATGATTTTAGCAGGTTCTACAACTCGGAACAACATTGAGCTCATCCCTGACTCAATCCTCTTACAAGTATCTCTTAGTAAGCTTAACTGAACTCATTTTTCCTACAACCTAATGCTCATAACTCTAAATTTTTATAGTGAGTTGTTTAGCTTGATTGGTTAGAGCTCGGCTAAGCCCTTTCTTTGCATTATGAGCCCCATGAATATGACTCCATGAGTGCCTCGTCCATGTCTTCTTGAATGGAAACTCTTGCACCAGATTCATCTTATGCCTCTGAAGCCAATCCACGAGCTCAAACCCTTGACCTATTTTTATTTTTACAAGCAAGTTAGGTCAATGTGTTATTTAACCGAGCCCCTCCGCTTGTGGCTCTGAGATTTTTCCTTTGCATCGACACCACTGAGCCTTGATTTTCCTTCACTACTGAGCTTGTACATTAAATGGTCTTATCCTCATTTTTGACCTTCTAGGGATACTTTAGCTAACTTAGAGGTAGCAAAACACAATATGACCCCTTGAGACATGATTTATTAGTTCGATCACTTTTATTCCTGCAACGACTAAAAAATGGCTTATAGGGTGTTGTCAAATTTTTGTCCAGGAGGGTAAAAATTCACAACAGGTATATATATATTTAGGAATTTTAATAGCTACATAATTTATCTTTTATATGATGCATCTACTCTTATAGACAACTATATTGTGCACTCAATTTTTATTAGAAAATATTAAAATTCATATAATTGACTTTTTGATTGCAAAACAATTCTCTATTAATAAAATAGACATCATATAATGTTAATAATGTAAAAACTAGATGGTATGACAGGGTAAGTGCATGAAGTTGGATGGTCCAAAAAGTGGACAAGTATCGGAGAAAAAGTCAAAACACGTATGCATTTTGCAAAAACGCGCTCGCGTTTTATTTTTTTTGGCTCGGGAATCACCGAACCTATAACGCGTACGCGTTATAACGCGTATAACGTATAAGATTTATTTTATTATTTCTTATAATTTAAATTTTTTTTCGTAAATATAAGAAATTAGGGTCACTCTGCACCTTATAAAAGTGGTCTTGTAGCTACAACAATTATAATCTAGAAGATAGTTTTTTAAAATCTAATTTGGTTAGTACTTACTCATTTTCAGGATATCAACAAACAACCTAAAACTTTCAAGGCATATATATTGTAGTTAGTATTTGTTTAGGGAAATAATATAGTCATTTTTAAAGTTTTTTCGACCTTCTAAAATGGATTTTGGCCATACCACTACTTGAATTGGTACTAATTTTTAAAATTGGTCCATAATTCACTTTAGTGACCATGAATTAACTCTATGATGTTTGTCTACTTCTTACTAAAAAGATATCCTCACTTTGTAGATAGAATATTATTCCCTTGAATGGGATTCGTGTCCTATGGCTAAAATGAGGTGATTGTAATGTGTACCTCCTCCTTAAGGTGTGATAACACTACTATGTATTGAATGAGTTGTTATGAATAGTACCAAGTGAATTGCATCAAGTGAACTCAGATGATTGCTCATTCTTAGAAACATGGTGCTCCATATAAAGATCATCCCCTCACCTTTTCTAGCTCTAAAAACATTCTTTCATGGAATCAAATTCATAATTATCATACATTATTTTGCTCATATGTCTCTTATGGAGACAAACGATGCCTTAATACTTCACAAATAATGGTCCTTGATAACTCGGTGACATGACTAGCTCATTTTAGCTTGTTCTGAAGGGTGTTCAACTAACTAAAAAATGGCCAAAAATGCCTTTTTAGGCCTTCAAAGGAAGTAGTCTCTCATAAAAACTAAATGAGTCGATCAATCACCTTAAACACTAATTCCTTACACACTGAAACATGTTGAATGATCTTTTTAGTACTTTCCTTTGGGTGAGGGTTTATGATTTAGGTTTTAGGGTTTAGGGCTCATGGTTTAAGGTTTAGGGCTAAGGGTTTAGGACTCAAGGTTTAGATTTTAGGGTTTAAGGTTTAGTGTTTAAGGCTCATAGTTCAGATTTTAGGGTTTAGGGTTTAGGGCTCGGGGCTTAGGGTTCATGGTTTACGGTTTATTGTTTAAGGTTTTGAGTTTAGGGTTTATGGTTTAGGAATAATTGTTGAGGGTTTAGGGTTTAGGGCTCAAGGTTCAAGGTTTAGGGTTTAGGGGTCAAGGTTGAGGGTTTAGGGTTTATGTCTCAAGGTTCATGGTTCAGGGTTGAGAATTTAGGGTTTAAAGTTGAGAGTTGAGGATTCAGAGTTTAAGGTTCAGGCTTTAGTTTTTAGGGTTTAGGGTTGAGGGTTTATGTTTTAGGGTTCAATGTTTATGGTTTAGGGTTAAAGGTTTATGGTTTGAGGGTTCAAGGTTTAGGGTTTTGTCTCAGGGCTTATGGATTAGGGTTTAGGGCTCAAGGTTTAGGGTTTAGGGCTCAAGGTTTAGGGTTTAGGGGTCAGGTTTTAGGTTTTAGGGTTTAGGGTTTATGATTTTAGGATTTATGGCTTAGATTTTAGGGTTTAGGGCTTATGGTTGATGGTATAGGGTTAAGGGTTTATGGCTCAAGGTTTAAGGTTTAGGGTTAAGGATTCAGGGTTTACAATTTAGGGGTTAGGAGTTAGGGTTTAAGGTTTAAGGTTTGAGGATTTAGGGTTTATGGTTCAAGCTTTAGGAGTTCAGGGTTTAAGGTTTAAAGGATCAGGGTTCAGGGTTTAGAGAAAAGTGTTCAGAGGTTTATAGTTATAGGGATCAGGGTTGAGGGTTTAGGGTTGATAAAGTTGAGGGTTTAGGGTTTAAGGGCTCATGGCTTAATTTTTAGGTTTTATGTTTAAGGGTTCAAGGTTTAGGGTTTTTTCTTAGGGCCTATGGTTCAGGGCTTAGGGTTTATGGTTTAAGGCTCAAGGCTTAGGGTTTAGGGGTTAAGGTTTAGGTTTAGGTTTTAGGGTTTAGTGTTTAGGATTTAGGATTTAGGGCTTAGAGTTTAGCGTTTAGGGATTAGGTTTTATGGTATAGGGTTTAGGGTTTAGGGTTCAGAGCTCAAGGTTTAGGGTTAAGGATTTAGGGTTTACAATTTAGGCTTTAGGAGTTAGGGTTTAAGGTTTAGGGCAAAGGATTCAGGGTTTATGGTTGAAGGTTCGAGGTTTGCAGTTAAGGGATTAGTTCACAGAGTTCAAGGTTTAGGGTTTAGCTTTTAGGGCTTATAGTTTAGGGTTTATGGGTCATGGTTTAGGGCTTATGATTTAGTTTTTAGGGTTTAAAGACCTTTAGGGTTTAGGGTTTAGTGCCTTAAGGTTTAGGGTTTATGAGTTTAGGGTTTAGGAATCAAGGATTAGGGTTTACAGGGTATGGTGCATGATTTAAGGTTTACGACTCAGGGTTTATGGTTTAGAGTTACAAGTTTAGGGACCTTTAAGGATTAGAGATCAGGGATCTAGATTTAGGCCTTAGGGCCCAGTGTTTAAGGTTTTATGGTTTAGGGCTCATGGATCATGGTTTATGGTTTAAGGGTTATGGTGCATGGTTTAAAGTTTAGGGACTCAGGGTTTTCAGGGTTCATAGTTTATGGGTCTTAAGGTTTAGGGGTTTAGGGTTACGGGTTTAAGGTTTAGGGGTTAGAGATCAGGGCTCTGGATTTAGTATTTAGGGTTTAGGGCTCAGTGTTTAAGAGTTCAGGGTTTACGGCTCAAGGGTTTAGGGTTATGGGTGTAGGTTTTAGGTTTCAAGGTTTAGTATTTAGTTTTTAGAGTTTATGGATTTAGGGATTTTTAGTTTTAGAGTTTAGGTCACAGACTTTAGGGTTCATGGTATTCGTAGGAAAAACATTCAAAGAGAGTCATTGGGGTTTAGATGTTATTCATCTGTTGATATTTTGGAGGGAAATTTGGATATTAGTGATTTTCCAGGGCTTCCAAAGACCCTAGTAGGGCTTAGGGCTTAGGATGTACAGGGAGACACTGGTACTTAGGTTTCCATGGGTAATGATAGAGATATTTGAAAATTCTTGTTATGACCTCTAGGGTCTATATGTATTTCAGTTTTCTAGGAAATCACATCACACCCTTCACTAGGATTGATGACTACCCCTATCTTTGGTTGTTCAGGGGATTTGGAAAACATACATAGGTTTATCAGTATTAGGACTTATAAATGAATGGAACATCACTAGAGTCATAGGCCAGGTCACTCGAATTTAGAACTAGATAAGAAAAAATTACAAAGAGAGTCATAACCCCTTAGTTTTGTTAGATATTCCCCTATCTGTATGCTTATTTTAAACACTTTAGGATGTTCTATCAAATGTACTATCTATTCCAGTAGAACACTTGTCCTTTAACTTTCTCTGGAGGAGAGGATACTACAAGAAATTCAATTATGATCCTACACCTCTGCATTGATATATTCTCTATGTTTCTTTAGTTTCCTTTAAGATTAGTGTACTTGTTGTGATGGTTATTTTTTCCAGCTTCCAATGGGTTATCTTGGCTTCCATAATACCATACATGGAAATATGAGATATTTGAAATTTGTTTTAGAGTGTGAATAAATTGACATTCAAGAGCGCAAGTATTTGTGGGAAGAAACAAGTTTTGAAGAGATGTTAATATATGCAATTATAAGGCACAAGGTAGATGTCATATCCATTTAGTCACTTGTCACACCTCTCAAAACAAGGTAGTTCTATAAGCAGACTCAATGATGGTTCTAGACACGAGACTAGGAAATATTAATGAAATATGGTTTGGGGTTCAGGGTTTAGGGATTAGGGCTCATGGTTAAGGGTTTAAGGTTTCGGGTTCATAGTTCATGGTTCAATATTTAGTGTTATGGAGGATTTAGGTTTCAGGTTTAGGTTTTAAGGTTTATTGTTTATGGTTGGGGTTTATGGATCAAGGTTAAGGATTTAGGGTTTAAGGTTTAGGGTTTTAGGTTTTCACTTAAGGATTTAGTGTTTAGGGCTAAGGTTTTATGGTTTACGGTCCCAGTTTTAGGGTTTATGGTTTAGGTTTTATGATTTACATGTTTAGGGATTAAGTTTTAGGGTTTATTGTTTAGGGATCGGGGTTTAGGTTTTAGGGCTTAGGGCTTAGGGTATCCCCTATAATGTTTAGGGTTTAGATATTAGGGCTCAGGGATAAGGGTGTGGGGCTCTATGCTTAGGGTTTAGGGTTTAGGGTCATGGTTTAGGGTTTAGGATTTAGTTTTTATAGTTCAGGGTTTAGGGTTCAACATTTAGGGCTCATGGTCCATGGTCCATGGTTTAGGGTTTAGGGTTTAGGGTTTAACACTTAAGGCTCAAGTTTTAGGACTTAAGGCTCAAGTTTTAGGACTTAAGGCTCAAGGTTTAGGGATCATGGATAAGGGTTGAACGTTTAAGGTTTAGGGTTTAGGTTTTAGGCTCTAGGGATCAAGGTTAAAGGGTTTAGGGTTTAGGGCTCAAGGTTTACAGTTTAGTGTTTAGGTTTATGGCCTATGGTTTAGGGTTTTTATTGTAGAAGTTAAATGCTAAAATATTTAGGCAACATGCTGAAATCTTGAATAAATTACCTATGTACTGACCATATTATACTTTTAAAAACTATCTCCTAAACCATGACTCATGAAGTTGTGAGACTAATTCCATAAGGTGCAGAGTGACCCTAATTCCATAAGGTGAAATACTTAAATATTTATTTATGTGAATAGAAGAATGTCAAAAGCATACATAATGTGTATACTACACATAATGAGTATACTACACATAATGCGTACGCATTATAACACGTACACATTTTAACGCATACGCATTTTGTGTTTTCTCTTTTCCCAAGCCATGCCTCAAGGCTTGGGATCCGGTTTGGATCCCCAAGCTTGAGACATGGACCTGCAAAAACACAAAAAAAAATCATGTTTTTAAAAGAAAATGTGAAAATGTCACTTCCTCTATGATAAATCAAAATAAAACAATCGATCTATTTTAAAAACATTATACCACGACATAGAGCAGAGTCTCTTCTTTCTAAAAATATAATTTTTCAAATTTTCTAACTAATATAAGGTTTCCATATTATTTATTTTCTAACTATGCCTTTTTATAGCTATTTTTTGAAGTGTAAATATCTCTATTTTTCATGGTGTATCTTTGTTTTGGGTGATCAAAATTTTAAAAAAATTATACTAGCCCAAACTGGGCATAATTCTATACATATTACAAAAAAACAAATTTAATTTTCGATATTTTTTTAGGTACTTAGGGGGGGGCACGGTCGGAGCTTTGTTATTTTTAAAACAATAAATTTTTGTACTAGAAAAATCATAAATAAAAACATATTCGCTAAAAAAATCTAAAACAAAATGGAGCCAAACTAGATGCTCCTAGCTATCTTTTTACCAAAGGGTTTTCAAAAATACTAAATGGTGCTAAAAAATGGTGGGTGGCACGAAAGTCACTCTATTATGTTTTTTTAACAAAAACAAGAGTATATGTTGGCATTTTAGTTGTTTGACCCACTAAAACTTATCCGTTTTCAATAAAATTTAGGAGCTTAGAAACTAGACTCAAAATGCTACGATTCGTATTTCTACAAGATCTTCCAATTTTGAGTGTAACTATTTCAAAAAACTCATACAAGTTGAAGTTTGTTTTTTGTAGAAAAATGCGTCCACTTAAGACCCCCTTTTGGCCCCCCAACTCGGTGCACTTACCCGAAAACACATTGTAAAATACTAAATACCAAATGAAACTAATATTGAACACAAACGCATCTTTTTTTTTAGAGACATGTTTAAATATGAAAAAAAATGTGTATATTATGCATGATTTCTCATTAAAAAGATATTACAAATCGATACTATTATTTTTTTGATTGAAAAACAATTCTCTATTAATAAAACAAATATGGTTCAACATTAATCATCCAAATAAATAGGTGGTATGCAAGCACATTATAAACTACCAAATAAAACAAAAGTCAAAAACATAACAAAAAATCAAAGATAAAAGAAAGAGGGCAATGAAACAAAATACCAATGTTTCTTTAATTTCATTGACTTTGACTTTGTGTGTTAAAGTGGATCCACTTACCTTACATATAAATGTTATTGTGTTAATGATTATTCTTGAATGGTTATCTTATGATTAATCTCATTGCAAAATTAGGTCTATTTAAGAAGTAAATTATAACATCCAAAATTTAATTCAATGTTCATATATATATATATATATATATATATATATATATATATATATATATATATATATATATATATATTATAGAATGCATCTATTCTTTTAAACGCATATTTATACAAAAATTTATGTATTTTATGCAGTCAATTTTCATTAGAAAATATCAAAATCAACTTTTGATTGGGAAATAAAACTCTATTATTAAAATAAATCTATAGAAATGTTAATCATACAAAGAAAAGAGATAGTATGAAAAATAGTACATGAAACAAAAATCCAAAACATAATAAAGAATCGATCAAAAAAGAAAGAGAACAATAAACAATGACTTTGACTTTGACTATGAATGTTTTTTCAAAGTTCCACTCAGACGACTTTTGGCCGTTCGAGCCCACAAAAAGACGGGTGTTTGATTCCTTTCTGGAAAATTTGATTACAAGTTTTAAAAATAATATATTTCCTGACCAGTAACCAAATTTGAAAGGATTCCTATATTTTAATTTGAAGGGTTAGGTTAAGCTTGACCCTTCATGAGTGTTCAAAAATTAAATAATATATTATCTTTTAATTGAAAAAATAAAATTTTAATTAGTTTTAAAAATATATTTGATTATTTTATATAAAATAAATATGATAAAAACTTAAAATTATTAAATATTGAAAAATCAAATTATAATCTTGAAAGGTAATTAAATTAGATTATCAAGATTCAAAAAAATAATTACATGTTCAATTTGCATCTCTCAAATGAAGAGGTATATGAGATTTCATTCTTTTCCATTCCTCATATACCTCATTCCAATCTATTATATCCAACTTTTGAGGTGCACAAAGAGATTAAATTTTTTAAAGTGTTTAATGTATCAAAGAAAAGTTCACAGCCTATCAATAGTTTGAATTTTATTTAACTTAGAAAATCATATTTCACATGTTGATGTACTTTTCAAAAGTGTGAGAACTATTTTCCATAGTTTTATTAAATTAGGGGATAAATATTTACCACATTAATCTCATGCCTTGAACATAGTATTCTCCATATGTGTTTTATGTAGATTCACAAGCAAACGTATATTTTACTTCTCATATAATTGACAGTCTTAAGTTTGTTTCAATGCTATAAATAAAATTTCCTTTGGCATTGAGTGTCAAATTGTTGGTATAACAAATAAATATTCCAAAAAGAAACAAAAACTTTGTTATTCATGACTAAAATTTGTTAGAAAATATAGAGTGATCAAAGAAATTGTAATTTTGAAGAGCCTATTAAGATGGTAAAAACAATCCCAAGACATTTATTACATACTAAACAAATTTAAAACAAATGAATTTTTCAGACATCAAAAAACTAAATGTGGTTTAATATTACATATCTTAATCTATCTCATATATAAGAGTTATTTAGAGTATGGAGTCCTTAAATAATGCAACTACCCATTGATTACACAATATTGAAGTTGTTAACTTAGAGGCATAACAATTATCATTATTATCACAACAATGATTTGAATACAAAATTAAGAGAAATAACTAATATTTAAGAACCCAAATTCCAAAATAAAATAACGGCATTGAGAATAAAATCCCCAAATTGATTTAGTGGCTAAAAAAATATAAAAAACTAATATTGCTATTATGAAAATAAAAACACTCAACTAATTTCTTATTTTGTGGTGATTCATCTTATTCGTAAATTTTATGCATAATTTGTGTGAAGTGAAAGCAAGTTTTTTAACAACAAAAAATAAGTATGAATTATGAGTTATAAAGTTAATCCAATATTTATAAAAATTAACATAGCATTTAATATTTGTATTCAGTGATTTTTTAGCTAGCCCTTCTAATGAAAAATTAACATAAGTGACCTCTTTTTAATATTAAGATGTAATTTTAAATTTTAAATTTCAAATTTCTTTTGAAGAGTAAATTTTTAAACACCAGTTGGGATACATTTGAAAGGTAGACTCACAAGTGTTTCTAATATTGATTATCACCAAAATATTATGTCACAAATTCACAATCATTTCCTGAGGACAAATCTGGAAATTATATTTACACGCATTATATTATGATCTGATGGGTTTTTTTTGGAAATTCACACCACTCAATTAGTTGGTGTAAAATGGTCATGCGAAGGAAAGGGCAGATGCTCATGCGCCATTAAATCCACAACATTTGAGTCTGATTCATTTCTATTAAACATAGATTGCCAAAATTTTATTTAAATAATAAAATAATTCAGACTAAAATTGAATATTATTCCCCCATGGGGTGTCAAGGGTAAAGTGGCCAATGAAATTAAATACCAAGGTTATTTAATTTCTACAATGTTGAAACAACTAGCAAGGTCCCACATTAAAAGTTGGGTTAGGATAATGAACACTTCCCTACCCCATAAAGTAACCCCTTAAAAGTCAAACCATATTTTGAAATTAAAACATTTAAATTAAAAGGGCAATTTCTATTTACCCACTCTCCACCTACTTTTTGTAGGGATGAATCCCATGTCTTGGATGGATTCAATTTGGTTCCTTGATGTGGAAATAGTGTAACCAACCCTAAAGCATCCTTATGAAGTCCTCTTTCTCATTTCATTTGTCTGGAGGAGGAAGTTATTTCTATTTTGTTTTGCAGATTATTGGAGGAGGAAGGGAAGCCATTAGAGGCCATTCCAAGATTTTGGAGGATCTGACAAGTTTCATTTATTTTCTCATTTTTCTCATACCCTCTCCTAGGGTTTTAAAACATTTGTATAATTTTATTTAGCTTAGTTTCCTTTGGTTTTCCCTAATGGGCTTGTGGGTTTTTGCCCATGTTATTTATAAAGCTACATTGGATCTATACTTTCATTTTGAGTAAGTATATATACATATATACGTATTTATACATTTAAATACTTGTGTATATATTTATTTAATTTAACAAAAAAATTATTGTTTATTATTTATTTATTAAAAAAAAAGGTTAAAGGAAACCTGAATTTTAAAATATATACAAAATATGTGTGTGTGTGTGTCACTGCAAAAATAAGTCATGCGAAAAAATGTTGCGCAAGGTACAGTGTGCAAAATGACCACATCGGAGAGGGGGTGGTTTATAATGTGGGAGTAAATAAAGTCAGCGACCCGACCCCACCCCAATATATATTGCAAAATGACCACATCGGAGAATAATGTTAAATAGTGTTTTGGGGGTGGGGAGGAGTCAGCGACCCGACCCCACCCCAATCTATATATAATAATAACCGACCACTACAACACAGGCCGGGACCCTCCCATACCGACCTCTAGTTTTTTGAATTCGGTTTTCAATTTAATTAAAATTTGCTTTATGTAATACATTTAAGTACATACGTGTGTGTGTGTGTGTGTGTGTGTGTGTGTGTGTGTGTGTGTGTGTGTGTGTGTGTGTGTGTGTGTGTGTGTGATATAGTAATATGAATAATATTTCCTTTGACTAAGATTTACAATAGGGTGTCTTTTTTTATATATTTAATAAACAAATTGGAATAGTATATTGGTATTAATAAATTATCTTACTAGTAAAAATTTCACTAGTAGCAATGTTTTATTACTAATAATGTTTAGGATACTAGCATTACTATCAAGCTAAAAGGGAAATGTAACTAGTAGTATGTGCAAGTTATTTGCATTTACTTTCTTCTTTTCTAGTCCATGTAGTAAACACTTTATTGTTCAAGCTTTAGTAGTATGTGCAAGTTAAAAATTTATTAATACTTTCTTCTTTTCTAGTCCATTAGTAAACATTATATAGGAGGTAAAGAAAATTTCATTTCATTTCCCTTAACTAAATGTAGTAGATTGCAACAACTTTTAAAAGATGATACATGCTAGAGATAGGACTTAGATTTCTTCATTGGCCTATTCCAAAACTAATTACAACTTAAGCAATATCTATCTATTGGAAATAAGGTTTTAAAATATATTTCCTCCATTACATGAAAGTAAATCAATACCACTTACTTCACTACATGCCTTTAAGTAATATATGAAATTTAATATTTCTTCCTTCTCATCTCTAATAATACAAATACAACCATGAAGACAACTTTCCTTTCCTACAATACAACTTTCAAACAAGGTAATGAACTTTCATTCCCATTTCATAAAACTAACTTTACAACACAAATATTTCTTCTTATTTTTAATATATAATACAACTTTCATAACCAACAATGGAATACAATTTTCCTTCACAATTTCCATACAATGTTCTCCACTTATATTTCATAAATCATACAAGAATATAAACTAATAAGTAAAATCATACAATATTACGAGTTCCTCCACTCTAAGTGGGAATAACACAAAGGAAGTTATATTACAAGAAGGATCTACTTAGGGACTCCACCAAAATCTCCAAGCTTCACAGTACCAACAAGATAGCTCCTCCAATGTTTTTTTTATTCCAAAATGGGGGCAGAGATAATGCTCTCCACCCAACCAAGATATCTAATGAAGAGGAGAAGCCATCCTCTCCATTGGCCCCCGAGCCCCAACCACATTACAATGGGAGATAATTCCAACACATGGAAACAATAAGCTTCCACAACACAAAAATATATTTCACAACCAATTCAACCACATTCAACTTAACAACAACACAAGAAAGAAGAACAACAAAACAATAAAAACAAGGCTTAAAATGAAAGCCAAAGGAGCACGACCTATGGGAAGGCCACTTATGCCTCCTAATGGGAATGGGTGCCCATCTTAAAGCCTCCAATGTATATCTCAAATCACCTACATCATGGGTGCCCATCTTAATGCCTCCAATGTATATCTCAAATCACCTACTACTCTTATGCCTCCCTCAAGTACCCCTTATACCTCCCACATACTCTTATGTCTCCCTCAATCTCTTATGCCTCCCTCATAAAAGAAACAAGAAAGAAATGTAAGCATTCCTTGCACAAGGTGGGGCACCCAACCCAAACTCCCTAAAAAAAAGGTAAAATCTTATGCCTACCTACATGAAATCTCCCCTTAGTCTCCTCCTACTCCAAACTTAGACAATCTACCCACACCCAATAAGAATTCCAAAGAAACCAATACTAAACACAAGCATATAAACACAAATTAAATCATAACATAAGCAAGGTAAAGCTCCTACCTTTCCATAGTAGAGCTTGTTCTAAGAGTAAAACATCAAACTCCTCAAAACCAAACAAGCATCCACAAGCTCGAAAAATCCGCAAGAACTCCCAACAATCTTCTAACTCTTCCAAAAATGCAAGAGTAAAAAAATGAAGTAACCCCCAAAAAAGAAAAATAATTTCAATAAATAGAAAAGGGAGAGAGGAGGGTGATGTGGCTTCAAGTAGGATGTCACCTCATTTCCTCTCCCCTCCACATCACCTTAGTCAACCTAATATTCCAAAGCACAATTAATAAGCGGTTTAAGAAATGACATATAACTTACACACACCATCTAATCCCACACCCCCTTAAGGAAAAAATTAATCGCTTGAAAGAAAATGCAATAAACATTTCACCTTTTTACTTCCCAAAACACCTAATGGGGTCTAATTTTGACTCCCCAACCCATAGGTAGGGTTTTCATAGCAATTTAAGAGGTGTGTGACAAGTTTGACTTGTCGCATAAGCTTCCAAATTTGGCCTCTAAGGAAAAATTCTAATTTCCATGAAGGGGTAGAGTGTAAAACACTCAAGATCACAAAGCACTCAACTTACAACCCAAAATCCAATAGAAATCTACTCTAATAAATGCAATCCTTTGGTCACATATTTAATTAGTTTAGGAAAAGATTTATTAAGTTTAATAAGACACTACAACTCATTAATAATAAAGGATAAAATGCATACATCAAAATCTAAATAATTAAAACAAGTAAATTACATCTCTAAAAGAAACACATACTAACATTAACAAAGGGAAAATAAAATAAAAGACAACACGTGACCCCTTGGTCACAATTTCCCCCTAACCAAATTCAAACACACACACACAATTACATGTTGCCATTGTGACCATTTTTGAATTCATCTAAAATTAAAATGTGGTTGGTCTTCAATCCCCCCAATGTTTGTTTTGAATAAATTTACCTGCAAAACACAAAAATACCTCCTTCAACCTCGTGGCCGCATTAAAACATTTATGCCAAAATATGTAATATAAATCTAAGATCATATATATATATATATGAATTAATATCATATAGGAAAATGCGATATCATTTACAAGTTTCTAGCAACATTTCTATCCAATGTTTCATCCATGTCAAAGTGATCACAACATTAATTCCATTATCAATGCCTACACAGTGTGGCAACGGATGTCGCATGTTAAAAATATATATATAAATAACCATGTCAACAGTATATCAACATCAATATAAAATGTCTCTAATAATCCACATGCATCATATATGAATCGAATCAACAATAGTCTAGTATATCTAACATCTAATCATCATGCTAAATCAAAAGCTACAATAATATCCATAAGTATAGTCGACAATATCATAATCAATAAAAAAAATATGTCGAAGGGAAGTGGGCACTACATAATCTATGTCTATGCATTGTTTAAAAAGAATTTTGACTGGGTTCAATTAAGCTCTAAATTGGTGGAAAGATTTAAAAGTCAAGTTGGAGGGAGGCTGGATAGTATATTAACGGTGGCAAAAAGTTGTTTTATGTCTTTTTATTTAAATTGCATCTGACTTTTCTATCAAAGTTTAATTTTTGTTGTCTTTTAAATGGGACCTTTTTTTCTTATGTGGTGGGCAATTCTTCATGTTTCACATGATCTTATATGGTGTCAATGCACAGACCTCCAATAATCAAAATTATAACTTTATAAATATTGTGAAACCTATACATGGATTGTACTATAAACACCACCTAATTCAAAATGAAAAATTATATAATAAGGTGACTCTATACTAGAAATTGCATGTGAGTAGTGTGATATAAACACTAAAACTGATGCAGTGGAAGAAAGATATGTGGAAAAAAAAGAAAACTCAAAAGCATAGTTGTGTTGGTTAATGTATTTGATTTATCAATTATATGGAGGAACAGAGAGTGGAATAGAAGTTAAAATTAGTACAACGGTTGGTGGTGTAATGTGTGGTAATGTTAGAGAGGAGTGATCATTTATGGTGATTGTTTAAAGGAAATTTACTTAAATTTGAGTGAAGATAATGGTGAAAATTTGTAGAAAATTTTTTTGGCATGAAGAAAATTTTCATGCAAAGAATCAAATTTGATAAGGAATAAGAGTAGGAAATGCTAGTGATACGGACACCAACTAGAACATCTTTACAATGGGGATGTAAAGGAGGATCGAAAGTGGTAGATGATGGAGAGTCTCTATGGTATGCTCTCGTTTAGATCTATAGGTTTCTGCTCGTAGTAGGCAAAGGGTATGAGGAACCATTGCGAAAATCTAGTTTCCTACAACCACATGACATATTTTCATTTTTTAAACGGGTAAGGACTAGTTACGTGGTCATTAAGGAAAATATTAATCATTATCCTTATAGCTAAAGAGAAACCCTAATGAAAAATGTATATGAAATCATGACCCTTGCATGTCATGCATTGTCAACATCTCTCTATCTACAAATTGTCACTTGAGACACGAATTTGAATTACCCTAACATATATGTTTGTTTTAACTACCCACAAGACGCCGATAGATCTAAAATAGAGAATTCCATAAAAAAATATTCCTCGTCTCCCATTTCTAATCGTCCTTCACATCCCCATTGTAAAGATGTTTTTCTTGGTGTCCATATAACGACTATTTCCTACTCTTGTTCCCCATAATGTTTTATTCTTGCATAAAACTATTCTTCATGTCAACTGCATTTTCTGTAATTTTTTCACATTCTCTCTACTCACATTTCAGGTACTTTCCTTTAAACAATATTCACAAATATTTACTCCTCTCTAACATTAGCACACATTACACCATCGCCCTCCGTACATATTTTGACTTCTATTGCACTCTCTCTTTCTCCATATAATTGACAAATCAAATAACTGACACAACTATGCTTCTCAGTTTACTTTCCTTTTCCATATTTCTTCCTTTCACAAAATCCCTTTCGGCGTTCACATCGCACTACTCGTGTGTGATTGCTAGTTAATAAAACTGAGTTATATTATTTAAAATAAAATATTATAGAATAGAAAGAGGCCTTGTGATATGTTTAAATTTGATTTCTCATCGAACATTATGTTGATGTCAATAAATATTATTTTACTTAAAAATGTTGTAATTTTAAGGGGAAAATAAACCACTTAAAATAGTTTATTGTTTTGCATTGACATCCTAAAAAATGGCAACCAATGATCTATTCAATGACTGCATCTTTAAAAAGCTACATTTACATTGATTTCTTGATTCGTAAATGGAAAGAATTGTAAAGATAGTAATTTCTCTACAAAAAGAACATGTTTGTGAGGATGTGTTGAATTTTCTTTGTTGTTGACACATCAACATTAGTAGATGAAAATAACTCGTGGATATCCTCCATCCAGCACATAAAATGTTGAATTTCCTCAAAAAATGAGATCAATTTATAACATAAATGATACTTTGTTAAATTTAATGGACTTTAAATGTTGACAAGGTAAAAATAATGTCATTCAACCCCTACAAAAAAACATTGTCCAACGGATAGGAGTAAATGTTTGCAATGTTTCTTAAGTTTTGCATTCATATATGGATGAATTTGATCTATCATAGTTCTTCTTTAATAATGTATATCAAGTGAATCACAAGTTGGTAAAGTGCAAGTCTAGGAAACATGCAATAAAAGTCAAGCTACAACTACTATGGTGTGTAGTTATCCATATTGGTTGCTAAAGAATGAAGTCTAAATTTTTAGAGATAGATTATACAACTTGTTCAATTTCCGTACTGAAATGGATTTTCATTTACTCTTCTAGAAAATGAATGAGAAAACCCATTACATCTCATTTTATAGAGAAGATAAGGTTTGAACACTAAAGTACATAATTTGTAGTAGGAAAATTCATTGTATAAAATTGTCGTAACACATAAGATATCCATTTTTAAAAAATATTTAATGTACACTTTTTCTCAATTTTTCCCTCACAAAAAAGAATACAACTTTGGATGGTTTTTTGCATCACGAAAAAATCCCTATTTATTGATGTGATGCCACCCTATTTGAGTGGAACCAATATGTTTTTGGTACGAAAGATATTGTTTTCCCGATTTTGGCCCTCGACAAAACTAATCAAACACGACCCTACATAAAAGAAATTCTAAGGTTCGGCTCTATCCTGCGAGCTCACATTCAAATCCAATAATCAATGGGTAGGCCGGTTCGAATAAGGGAGGAGCAGGGTTGAAAAAGAAGAAAACAACGTCAAAGGAGGCCAAAGGCTCGCAGAACAAGAGTGAAAAGAAAGGGCTCAAAGTTTTCTGACTTCACCGCATACGAGTCGACTCGGGGGAAAAGAAAAGCACTTGCGGAAGGCACCACATGCATCATCGATGCAAATTCAAAAGGTGCATCCCAAAGAGAGACTCCAAATGAGTGCCAAGCCTCCATGTGTCCCAGGTCTGAAAAGGTGATAGATTCAACAATTGAAAAGTCTCAAGCCAATGGAAGGCTCCACGTGTCATCTCAGCACAAATTCAAAGGAGGAATCAAGAGTGGGTTCCCCAAATGAGTGCGGGTTCGCCACTTGGTCAGAGTAAAAAAATGGGGCAGAGCAGGTCCGAATCGGCTAAGTATGGAAGGGCCAGCGGAAGCTTCCATGTGTCTCATCAACGCAACTCCAAAGGTGCAGCCCCCAAAGCGGAGACTCAAACATGTGCCAACCCACCACATAGTCAGGGGACCGAGAAACATTGCAGGCCCAAATCGGCTAAGTATAAAATAAATAGAGAAAAGCTGCGGAAGGAGACATGTGTTTCATCGGTGCACCCTTCAAGAGTCAAAGCAAAAGGCGGTCCCCCTAGGCAAGTTCCATCCCTCCACGTTCCCAGAGCTTGAAAAGGAAGAATCGACCGTTGAAAAGTCTAAACAGAGGCATGGTAGTGAAAGGGGCCATGTGTTAACACGATGCAACTTCAAAATTAAAATTTGGAAGGAGGTCCCAAATGTGCACTGAGCCTCCATGTGTCTAGGGTCAGACACATGGCCACGCCAAATGAAAGGTACTTATCCAAAACAAAAAAGAAATAGATCAAGGCCGTGGAAGGAGCCCTGTGTCTCTTCAGTGCTCTTTCAGGGGGTGAATCCAAAAGCAGGTCCCAAACGTGCGCTATCTCTACACATGCCCATGTTTCTAGTCAAAGAAAGAAAGCGGGCCTTGGAAGGATTTTTTTCCAAAAATGAGTTGGCGGGCCTGGAAATGAATTTTGGGAAGTGTAAAGTTGCGGGGCCACGGGATTTTTTTAACATTTTTTACAACTTTCATAAAAGCGCGGTTTGCAAGTGCAAACCCGCGAGCTCGAGGAATTTTGTTCACCAAATGCAAAAAGTGAATTTTGGTTCTGCGGGGCTGTGGGAGATTTTTTATAATTTTGCATTTTTTCAGAAAAGGTGCCAAAGTAAATTTCAGGCCCGTGGATCTGTTTTGCAGAACTAGTTTTTCACCAATTTTGTATAGATTCGATTCGAATATTCAAATGAGCATATATTTCGATACAGTGCTCAAAATTCAACAAATTTGGTACCGTTGGAAAAGATATCAACCTTCTCTATGCCATGGAAGCATAAAATATTATTTTCAATAGGCTTTGATGGGTGAAAATTAGGAACATGTCTTTCATGCCATTAATGAAGGATCCAATTGCTTCAACTAACCAAATCTGATCCAGATTTTCCATCTTTCCTTCTCCAACATGTGAAACAGACATGGGGAACTAGAATTGATAGATCGTAGGTGGATTTGTAGGGAATTGATGGTTGGTGGTTGAGATTTAAGAGAATAATCGAGTTTCTCTTCTTTCTCTCTGGTTTTCATTGTCTATATATTGTAAACACTTCTCATTTGAGAAGGAGATACATTCTCGGTGTGGTGAAACTCTGTAAAATTTGTTTCCTGACTCCATTTTGAGTTATAAGCCTTTTCCTATGCCTGTCAATTATTTTTGTGCCTCTGAGCATAAATGTAATGGTCTATGCACCTTTTAGAGCAATAAGCTTATGATATTATGGCATTCTTAAACCCTTTCTTTTTTTTATTGCTTCTCTGTGCCTCTCCCTCTCATATCTGTATTATGTGCATGTATTTCACATTTACAGGTGCGGGATGTCATGTTTCATGGATTTTTAATGGTGGATTTGGACCTAGGTCTATTACACTTCTGTTTGACCTCCCTTATCTCCCTTTTCCCCTGTTTCAACCTCCCTCAGCAGAGTATCTCGCCTCTTTCCTTTTCGGGTGTATCATAGCTTTATTTTAGGCTCTCTTTCACTCTCTCTCTCTCCCTATCTCCTTGGAATGGTTAGATTAGGATAGATTAGTTTTGCCTACACTAGAGTAGCCTGTGGTAGGTTGTTTAGGAATAGGATCCAGCCTTCTCTAGAGTTCCATCTCAAGTCTGTAACTCCCATTGCTTAAGAGATGGTACAATGTTGGGCAATCACACTGAATGCCCCATTTAAAAATTAGGACATTCAGGGGTGTTGTAAGTTTTCATTAACAGACCTTTTGGCACGCCCGGTGCAGGACAGGTTTGAAGCACCTTACAACTTCATTTCATCAATTTGATGTGTTCTTGGCGATATTCCGCCTTTGGAGGCACACGTAAAGCACATCTGCGACTCTATCTGGTCAACAAACCATTCATTAAGTTGCAAACTTTCATTCTATTCATTTCCACCCATCTTCCTTCATCTTCATTTCCACATCTCCCATTTTCTTCCATTCCATGAAGTTGTGCAATCATGACTTCATTTCCATCTTGAAATTCACACTTGCATAGCAGCAGTGATATTCAGATTTATCTCCAGGTTACTTCAACAAACCTTCATAAAGGTTTCGCAATGGAAATCAACACTATGGATATCCAGGTGAGCCAGAATCAAATCAGTTTGGTCTTTTGCCAAACTATACAGTTGTTACAGAGCATGGATATACAGATTTTGGAGGTAGTTCGACACCCGATGAAGCTAATTTGTACATGGAAACTCTAAAAATGGTGGCTCGCCTGGTACAATTAAGGGCCATAGCTGAGATGAAAGTGTTCAGAGTTGGCTGTAGGGTACCTTGTCCATCGGCCGACCCTATGCCAAGAAATTTACAGCCCTCAGGAGAAGCTTGATTTTATGGTTAAAGTGGTTCCTTAACTTGCATAGTGGATTGAGGATATTGAGGCATATGAGCAAAGTTCGAGACAACATTGTCAATGGGTAATCCAATCACCAGCTCCTTGTCCTTCATTTTCTCTTTCTGAAACTTTATCATTTCAGCAGTGCCAAGAGTCAAGCCCCTCACTTTCTACCCCAAGTGTTGATTTCCCTTCTCCATCTCCTAGTATTCCATCTCACCTCAATTCCTCTGCTCTTTTCCTTTCTAAGCAGCCATTCCCTCTAAACAAAAAAGAAACTCCACTTCCCTCTCCACCACAAAAATATCAAAACTAGCTGAATCCCAACCTACCACTCCTCCTACTTTCCCAAATCCATGTTGGGAAGAGACTCAAGAATCCAGGAAAGGAGAACAACATAGAAAAGAGGAACCCAATAGAGAAGAAATGATAAAAAATATGAAGAGTTGGGCTTCCATATTTTGGATTACAAAGATCCCCTTGATGTTTAAGCCAATAGAGGAGGTCAAGGTTGAAGAGCCAGTGGTGGCTAAGGCTGCATTTATAGCAGATGAAGAATAAGAACAAGAAGGAGAATATCAATAATTTGTTTTCTCTAAATGTAGTGTCCATAATGGCACCTTGTCTAAAGAGTATGCTAATCTAATCCAAGCTACACAATCAATCAAGAAGGAAGAAGAACAATCAGCTCCGAGTCCTACTGAAGAGGAGCAACTGGAAGAGATCAAATCAGAGTTGAAGCCACTTGATGAAGGAAGCATTATTGAAGATTTTTTTCATTCATTTGAAGGGCCTGATTTGATTGATGAATCCAGGAAGGAAGAATAACAATCAGTTCCAAGTCCAGTTGAAGAGGAGCATATGGAGGTGACCAAAACAAATTTAGAGACAATGGATCATGAGATGGTTACACAAGAGATTACATATCTCTCTCCCATTCAAACTCTACAAAAGTCTGATTTTTTTAAAGAGTTTGAACTCACTAGCTTCATGTTTGAAGATGAAGCTTCATATGGTGAAAATAATGACGATTTTAAGATCACCATGCAAGAGGGAGAGACCTTGCTACAGCAGGAAAATGAAGAGTTTGATCTCCTATAAAACTTAAAAGAATGTTTTGATATGGTAGAGCCAATGAAATTATAAATTTTTCTCCCCCATCATTCATCCTTCAACCACAAGAAACTATTGCCATGGAAGATAACGAGAAAGCACAGTCTATAGTTTGCAACATGCCTCTTGAATCAAAGTTGGAATATTTTGATCTTCCAAAATCCACACTTGCTGCAGAGGAAGGAAAAGAGCAAGAGGATGTCATCATCCCTCTCACACCATCCACTCAAGAAGGTCCGCAAGAAGACTCCATTCTTGATAATTTAAATTTAGAGCAATGGGCACATTCAAAGGACCAGACCGTGCCCTATCAGGTACTTATCTTCATTGGAGCCAAGGGAGAAGCCAAAACTGGTCATGCTTACTCCTGAGCATGAGGATGAGCTTTAGTACCAAGGATAAACTGTAATGCCTCTTCAATCCAAATACAAAGCAACAAAAAGAGGTATTTGTCTTGTTTCCAGTTGAAACCTTGATGATTTGGGTGGAGGATCAGCTTATGGTTAGTTTTTCACTCATACAAGAAACCATATTCAGTGTCAAATTATTTTCATGGCTGCCCCTTTTGAGAAAGGGAAGCTACTTCTCCCTACCAGGTGCAGGACTTGTTTGAGTCCCCTTTCTCTCTGGTTAGTGTAGGAGTAGGAGTAGATTTTGCTTTTAGCAGAAGAAGTGCTTTTGCACACTCTACATGTCTTATTTGAGGCATGTATGATTTTATCTTTGTACATAAGTTTTGATTCATATTGCTCTGGAGGTACCCATGTGCCAAGCCTTTCAATATTAACAACAGAGAGACTAATAGTTTCCTATAATAATTGCTAATTTCAAATGAAACAAATGCATAGCAACTAAAATCATTTTTGAGATAGTCCATTCAGGGATAGGTGCAAATCCCTAGGTCATACAATTTTCTACTCTTAGAAACCTCATCTTTAAGGTTTTCTTATTAAAATTGAGAGCGTGGATGATGGGGTAGGTTCAAGGTCACCACGCGCAAGTAGTCGGGCTCACTGTTTCAGGGATAATATCAATAAAATGCTATCATCCATGACTCCATGCCCATGGATGCAATAAGGCAACTGATATTTTCATCTAGCAAGTAGATGTCCCCATGAGTCGCCAAATTGTTATCACCAATTTTTACCCCCGAAAAAAATGATCAAACACGATCCTGCACAAAAGAAAATCTAAGGGTCGGCTTTCTTCTACGAGATCACATTCAAATCCAAAAATCAAGGGGAAGGTGAGCTTGAATAAGGGAGGAGAAGGGTCAGCAAAGGATAAAACAACGTCAAAGGAGGCCAGAGGATTACATAATAAGAGTGAAAAGAAAGGGCTCGAATTTTTCAGATTTTGCCACATATGAGTCAACTTGGGGGAAAATAAATAGACTCGCAAAAGGTGCCATGTGCCTCATCGGTGCAAATTCAAAAGGCACAGCCCAAAGAGAGATTTCAAATGAGCGTCAAGCCTCCATGTGTCCCAAGTCTGAAAAGGAGACAGAGTCAGGAGTTGAAAATTCTCATGATGGTGGAAGCCTCATGAAAATGCACAAGTTTACACAGCAGAAACACTGAAAGTATTATTCCTATATCAATTACAAATTATGGAGTGCTATTAAATAGCCATCCAAATAGGAAAAAAAACTTCCTATAAAGTAGGAAGTATAAACAATATAAAACCCGTATTAATATATTGTTATACATTTGTTATAACAATATATATAAAACTAACCATATAAATATTTACCATGATGTAAATACTAAATCCTAACATTCCCCCCCTTAGTGTTTACATGGTAAAAAACATCCACACACTCCTCTGCAGTATGCTCACCCCTGTGGCATGTCCAAATCTATGACTCATGACCTTGATCCAAAAGAAAGGCTCACTCCTTCCATGGTTTTAAACAGGCTTACCACAAACCTTGAAGTGACAGGAACCTCATCAACTGTCCACCTCATGTGGTTTTCTGGATCCTCCCACAAACCCTTTCAAGATCCATGAACTGACTTACTCTGGTGCTACTATTCACCACTATGCTTATTACATCAGCGAATTATGTAGGAAACACAACATGCATATCTACAAAACTGCACAATAGAAGATATACTGAAAAAATTTCACATTACTTCCTATAAGAATCGTAATGTTCTTAATTGTAGTCTCTGTTATTGATCGTTGCCACTCGATCTCGAACAACATAAAAAACTGCCACTACCACTGGAAGCTTTCCTTGACTAAGTCGTTTTGGGTGCAAAATGGGAATGGAACATTGGTATGTATTCCCCCCCACAATGTGAAATTCCACTCATATAGATACTGAGAAGTAAACTGCATCGAAGAACATACTCCTGAATGCATCTTGCTAGTTAGGTCTTGCTGCACATGGTCACTAATGCTAGTGAACGTATTGTTCTAGCTGACCATCTTCCAACGAAGTACGGAAGTCAGAGGACCAAGTCAGTCAGAGGATCACTGACAGTCATCTGCACTCCAACACAACTCTCTTTCCAACATCCATCAAATACCAAACAAAATAGGAACTCTGAAAAAGAATCACACCAAGCTGAAATTCACCCCACAAACTGAAAAACCACACTGCAAAACTCAAAAACAAGTACTCACACTGCACACCTGTGCCACCAAATCATTCTGTGCGGCCCCGTCATTGGTGACTGACGAGAGGTCACTGTTCGACCTCCTTCCTCCGATGCCTCCTTCCTCCATTTGCATGCTGCTAACTCAGCGGAATATATATTTGAAGCTCATCAAGTTTCACATTGTACTTTATTTTGTCTCTCCCCCGCAATGTGAAAACAATTATTTCTAGACGTCGGATAACACCGAAAATGCGTCTGTGAGGCAATTTTTATTTTTTTGTTTTTGGACTTTTACAAGGACTCAATTTTACGACTCTTTGACAATAAAATTACTGACACAAAATAATGACACTTTATACTCAAAACTACAATATGAATAATCCTAAGATCACCTATTTAACATTGACTACCTATATTCACCTAAACACAATATAACAATGTTGAAAATACAACTTTTTGACAATAACTAAAGTTTTGATGATTTTTTGACAAGGAAACTACAATACAAATTGACTTGACTTAATGACACACTCAAATATATTGACACCTAGAGAATACTAAATGACTAAAACTGACAAATGATAGGATAATAATGTCGACTATTAACAGACTAAACAACATGACTACACAATCAACAAAATATTTAAACACAAAATACCTATACACCATCAACTAACACCACCGAACATCTATATTATTAAATTGACTCACATATAAGTAGACACACAAGTAATCTACACTTTTCTATATTGATTCAACTTTATAAAATGAGAATATAGACCACTTATCGGGAATGTTTTGGAATTTTTTCAATGGAACAAATGATGCCAGGTAGGAGTTTTGGTAGACCGCTAAGAAATCCACAGCAACCAATGAATTCGATGTGCATGAATCTCCAATGGGCGCCAGAAATAACTTATGCGGCAATTTTAGATCATAGCATGGGTGACAACTATGAGATCCGTGAATGCATCTACGAGTTGCGAGCAAGGAGGAATATAAACTGTGGTAATGTATGCGTGTTCTGTATTTAAAATCATACCTTTGATGAGCAGGCCAAGTCAAATGTATGTTGATCCAATCCCCAAACTCAGAAAAACAAAATGCAGACCAATCAATGACTACAGCTCCGAGATGGAAGTCCGATGCCACAATAAACATGGTTGAGGATTCGATGACGTGGCAGAAAAGAATTCTAAATTACATGAACCTCTGTATCCACTGTCACACCTTCTTATTACAATTCATAGCATTAAAAATAATTCATATCGACCATTAACATGTCAACTATACATTAATGTGGTCTTAGATAATATGCAATTTGAATCATCCATAAGAGCATTAATGCCGAGTTGAATAGAGTACACAAGAACACATGGGATATAGATGGGAAACCCTGCTAAAGGGACAGAAATTCTGCCAATGAAATTTTGATTATATTACTTCAAATCAAATATTAATTTAGTGAGGGCATCAAGGCAACTTCATAAGGATGCACCATATTGCCCTAAAAGGAGCACCAACCCCTAGTTTAAAGCCTGGAGTTGATCCAAATCGCAAGTGTAAGGACCGTGATCTACAACCCCATAATATGATCTAGATGCACAAACTCAACCAAATTTAGATGAATGCTTATCTCGAGCCACAGTACTTATTCTACTTCTCCACAATGTGTATGTTCAGGATCACATAAAATATCAACATGCACCAGGATCTTCAAACCCTCTTCAGCGAACTAGGGTTTATCCTAGAGCTCGCTATAATAGTTGGACGCTTCATGAACTGATTTGGACTAAATGCACCCTTACACACATGATCCTTCAAAACTCCATTACAAAGGATTTTACATAATCTGCTCAGCTATATCTTTATTCCATGAAAATGCACAAGTCTTGCACTCTCTCAACTAGCTCGCATATAGTATCCCCTCTCACTCAACTAGTACACAGTATTGAGTGCCATTAACATAGCCATCTATTATATGAAGACTCAACTTCCTATAAAATAGGAAGTATAAACAATAGGTAAGACCAGTACCAATAGATTGTCAGTCACATTTGTTATAACATAAATCTATAACAACTACACTCATATAAATTCATATCATGGACCCATGTAGGTCAGCCATGCACCAAGATCACAAGACAAAGCCTCAAAAAAGTGTCATCTTCGAGTAACCCCATCACCAAGCTCATCAAAGAGCGGGTTCCAAACACTTCAGCTCTGATTCTAAAAGTGGTCCAAAGGCCTAAAACATGGGGTAGAGAAAACATCATAGAAACGGGTCAGTCCATGAAAGGGCTAGCAAAATATTTTGTGCCATGTTTTTTTTCGGTTCATATCTCACTCAAAGTAGGATTGTTTCCTACTCAAAACATGTGCACTTCCAGGAACCAATCTTCAACAATGAAGCTCAGCGACCTCACAAAGGTAGCAATCTGAACTATGCTATGTAACTAATAATTGGAAATAAAGAAAACCTATAGAACACATCCATGCTTTCTCATACCTCATGAAACATCCAAGGGTCAAAGAATACCACACATATTTTCCTCTTCAGACAAGCATTAATCCTGCCTACGAAATCTTTTTTGGAAACTCAAATTGGTTTGCAACCTTTCGGTCACTTTTAATACCTATAAATTCATTCAGGGTAGGCCAATAAAATTTATCCCTATTCACTATTAAATGGAGGTATATCATCAACTAATCCAAAACATGGGTCTTCTACATCATCTTCTAGCCAAAGTAGGTTCCAAATGTGCACTGAACCAGTCCTTATGTCTAGGCTAACTTGTGACCTCATGGCCATGCCTCCTTAACAAAATTTCAGAGCTCCAGCCAAAACAAAAAATAAATAGAGAAAGGCTACAGAAGGAGCCATGTGTCTCTTCGGTGCTCCTTTAGGTGGAAAATCCAAAAGCAAGTCCCAAATGTGCACCAACTCTACACGTGGCCATGTTTCAAGTCAAATAAGGAAGGCGGGCCTTGGAAGGAATTTTTGCCAAAAACAGGCTAGTGGGCCTGGGGAAGACTTTTCACCAAAGTGAAAAATGTGGGCCGGCAGACCTGGAAATGACTTTTGTGAAATGTAAATTTTTGGGGCCGCAGGAGTTTTTTAACATTTTTTGCAACTTTACGAAAAGCGCAGTTTGCAAGTGCGGGCCCGCGAGCCCGAGGAGGTTTGTTCGCCAAATGCAAAAAAGTGAATTTCGGGCCTGCGGGATATTTTTATAATTTTGCAATTTTTTGCAAAAGGTGCCAAAGTGAATTTTGGTCCCGCGGATTTGTTTTACAGAACTAGTTTTTCACCATTTTTGTACAGATTCAATTCAAATATTCAAATGGGCATATCTTTCGATCCGAAGCTCAAAATTCGACAAATTTTGTACCATTGGAAAGACCTCGACCTTCTCTATGCCATGGAAGCATAAAATTTTATTTTTAGTAGGCCTTAATGGGTTGAAATTAGGAAAATGTCTTTCATGCCATTAATGAAGGATCTGATTCCTTTAACTACCTAGATTTTATCTAGGTTTGCCATCTTTCCTTCTCCAAGATGCCAAACAGACATGGGGAACCAAAATTGACAGATTGTAGGTGGATTTGGAGTGCATTTATGGTTGGTGGTTGAGCTTTAAGAGAAGAATCGAGTTTCTCTTCTTTCTCTCTGGTTTTCATCATGTATATATTGTAAACACTTCTCATTTGAGAAGGAGAGACATTCTGGGTGTGGGGAAACTTTGTAAAATTTGTTTCTTGACTCCATTTTGAGTTGTAATCCTTTTCCTACAACTGACAAGCATGTTTGTGCCTCTGAGCATAAATGTAATGGTTTTCACACCTTCTAGAGCAATAAACTCATGGTTTTGTGGCATTCTTCAACCCTTTCTCATGTTTTATTGTTTCTCCATACCTCTCCCTCTCATAATTTTATTTTTTGCATGTATTTCACATTTACAGGTGCGGGATTTTATGTTTCATTGAGTTTTAATGGCAGATTTGGACCTGCATTTGTGTCACTTTTTTCTAACCTCCCTCATCTTCGTTTTCCCCTGTTTCATCCTCCCTCAGTAGAGTATCTCACCTCTCTCCTTTTTGGGTGTATCACTACTTTAGTGTAGGCTCTCTTTCACTCTCTCTCTCCCTATATCCTTTGAACAGGAACAAGAACTACTTTAGATTAGGATATATTAGTTTAGGAACAAGAACCATCCTTCTCTGGAGGTCCATCTCAAGTCTGCAAGTCCTATAGCTTGAGAGATGGTCCAATGTTGTGTAATCACACTGAATACCCCATTTCAAACTCAGGACATTCAGGGGTGCTATGATTTTACACTAACAAATACCTTGAAAGATGCACACAGCTAAGCATTCTTTGACATTATGTATGTTTCATTTCATCTCACTTTCCATGTGGTTATTTTGTTATTTTTATTGCTACTTGTTTCCAATGCAATCATACTTTAAGACATGTTTTACAAGTTTCCTCCCCAAATAAAACATTCTACATATCCACCAATGAAAATTTATAACTATTTTTTCATTCCTTAACTATTATGTATTGTTTTTAAAGTAAAAATGGGTGCATCAGATCTATTGGTGGAGGTGATGAAGCTATATAATAAAACTTTCATGAGCACGGTAGTTATATTTAGGGGTTGATTACACCCTAAAATTAATAATATGCGATGTTACTAAATGAATAATCATATCATATACATTTTTTGTACAACATTAGAAAGTATGGTTTGCAACAACAAACATTTAACAAGAAAATAGAGGTGCAATTAGGGTTGGAGAGACCTGCTATAACAATAAAGTAGCACCCTAAGATTTGGCTATGTAGATCTCTACTTTTTGCTAACATGGGACCATTTCTCAAGTTGTGGGACTTGCTACTTGAGATGGAATTTCGGAGAAGGTCGACTTCCTCTACTCAAATCTAATGCTAAATTGCTCCTAGAAAGGAAAATGCACTTAATTAATCCTAAACTGGCCATGCCAAGGGACCATGGAGAGAGAGAGAGGGTTACAAAGATGTATGAAAAGGGAAATACTACACTAACAGAGGTGATAGCATTAGAAAGAGGGAAGTGAAATATCATGTTTGAGGGAGAAGGGAGGAGAAGAATGAAGTAAGGAAAGACCAGACAACTTTGACACAAACCATAGCTCCATTCACCATCTTATCTCCATGAAACACAACAAAAAATACCTGAAAATGAGAAATACATGCACATAATAGAACAACAACAATGGTGAGGCAAGGGAATCCAACAAAACAAATGCAAGGGGTGAGAGAACACCAAAAAAATAGATTTTATTGTTTCATAAGGTTACACAGTCCATTAGATCTGAAAAAAGAGGCAAAAATACATTTTTTAGGCCCATGAGAAGGTTTGCAGCTCATTAGTGGTGAGAAAAAAATTAGACAGATTTTCCCCACATCCCATTATATCTCAAATGAGAAGTGATTACAATATATAGAAGAAGATGGAGAAGAAATAATAGATTAGAATCCCAAAATTGTCCTTCACCCACCAAAAAAATCATTAAATGGCCTGCAATTAGTATGGTGACTTGCAAAAATCATTCCCCAATGTCCCCTACCTTGTTGGAGAAAACTTCCCATGGTGCATTAAATTCTAGTAGTTGGCTGCCTAGAAATGTTCATCACATGCTAGATGTGTTTTTCCATTTTTCACCAACTTACTCCAATCTACTTTCCATATTTTATTTTTTCATGATGAAGATCTTGGAAAGACGATTCCAATGATTATAACTTTGTTGAATTTGGTTCCCTGGGGAGTGATTTATGGCCAATCAGGTTTCTGTAGTAGCTTTGTTTTCTTGGGTTTCCAAGGTACCTTTACTTCGTTACTAGTGCTAGCCATTTCCATGCACAACTCTCCTATTCCTTTACATTCTGGGTTTATGGGATTGTTTTACTCACGGGTTTTTGGGACTCCATTTCTTGGCAGTTGATAGGGGTCGTAACACACTTGCTCTCACCCTATTGCTTTGCATGATTATGAGGATTCTTAACTCATGGATCTGACCCCTCATTTCTTCAAAGTAAGGACAAAATGCATCCACACATTACTCTCCCTATTTTCCTTCATTGTATATTTTTCAACCTACTTTACTTATGGGTTTGCAACCCCTCCTACTTCGCAGTAGTGTTGAGATGAAACTTCACATAACTCTTAGCTTTGACCTTTGCATTGTGAAATTTTTGAACTATTCTACTCAGGTTTGCAGGCCTCTATTACTTTCAAGTTATGGCCCATCAGATCCCCACGTTACTCCCTCGCTATTTGCTTTCTTTGCAGGTTTTCGCAATGACTTTACTCACATTTTCGAGCCCCACTTACTTCTTAGCAAGCTCATATAACATCCGCGTAATACTTCTTACTTATGTTCTGTGGGTTTTGAGAGTTGTGTTATTCACATTTTTGGAGGATTTTTGCTTTGTAGTTGTGCCGCAGTAAAAATTCGGGCTACTCTTCAACTTCCCTTCTCTGCGGGTTTCTAACCCCACACTACTTGAATCAGGTTTTGGGGTGGCCATTACTTCGTATTATTTCATCTTTTTCGAGTCAATTCCCCACATTACTCTCCTTTTATTTTTCTTGTTTCACGAGGTTTCGGGAGTGATTTTTTGTGGGACTACTCTAATTGCTTACTTGTAGCAGTAAAGCAAAAAAAATTTAGTGGAAAGAAGGAAACAGGAAATTGGGTTTGTGGGGGAGCTTTTCTTAGTTGATTTCAATAGTAAAGCAACTTAAAAAACCCAAGTAGACCTAAATTGATACATGAAAATACTTGTTTATACCAGATTCTGTATTGAAGTCCCAAGAAAGTGCTCAAGTCCAATTTTCTCAAGTCGTCCATATTTTGTAGGGGGTAAAAAGGGATATCAATTTGGCAACTCACATGGACATATACCTATCATATGAGTTGATCAGTGGCCTCGAAGCATCCATTGGGAATGGATTCACCTTGATAAACATGAAACTGATATGAAACTTTGAAATATAACCCCTTGAATCTGCATGAGGCACTACTTAACTTGGATTTGATCTGATAACTACTGAATTCACCATTCACAGGATAAGAAATCTTCTGAATAAGGTTGTAGGTGAGTGGAAAACTTTTCTAAATATGAAATTTCACTTCTTTCCTCTGTAAATGATCTATTGAGACTAAATGAATACATATGAGACTTTTCTCAAATATGATTTCTCTACCAAGTTTTAAATAAAATTGAACCGAATCATGGAAAAGGATGAAGAAGTGCAGAGTTATGAAACACATACTGATTTGGATACACTTGGAACTTCCTTAGAAATATGATTTCCCCATGAACACCACCTCTAATGAACTGTGCAACAACAATAATGGAATAAAAACTTTGTGTAAAGATGGAAAATCATACATGTTCCAAATGGAAACATGCAGAGTGTGCACATAAAATTATTCTACTAAAAACAAACCTACCTACTCTAATAAAAAAAAAGAAATGGGGAACTCAAACAAATCATGCAACTAGTACGGAGAAGTAGCTTCCCTTCCTCACAAATTGGGACCATGTAACTGATTTTGCAAATAAAATGGTCATAAGAAAGAGTGAAAAATTAAATAGAACCTGATTTTCCACCCTCTTCATCAAGGTATAAATTGGAAATAAAATAAATACCTCCTCAAGTTGCTCTACTTTTTTTTGGAGGTGTTATATCTGATCCTTAGGAATTTGAAGCTCTTCCTCATGCTCCGAAGTAAACATGACTAGTTGCAACTCCTTCTTTGGATCTAAAGAAGCTAGATACTTGATTGGGAATGGTCTGATCCTTGAAGTTCTTCCATTGCTATTAAGTTCAACTCCATCAATTTAGTCATCTTTCAGAGTTTCCTAAAGAAGGAAACTATTTGAAGGATAGTTTGTGCTTTGTTCAACCCCTGTAAACAATTTTGCCTCGTCTAAAAAAGCCTCTTCTGAGTCTAACTGACTTACTTTTGAAATAGATGACCTCCTCCCCTCACTTTTTACAATCTCATCTTCCCAATCAGATTCATACCACTCTTCAATGCTTCTATAATCATCAAACATGGTGAGACTAGTTGAGGATGAAACATATGTGAGGGGCTACTGATTTGTTGTACTATTAGACAAAGAAGATATAGAAGAAGATGGGAAAAGAGGAAAAATGGGAATGGATTTCCTTTGGCCATCTTGAATAAAACTCTTCTCAGATAATATGGAAATATCAAATTCCTAAGGAAGAGTGTTGCCTCCCAATTCTTGGATCAATACATCCAATTTAAAATCAAGGGCCTTCAAATAAAATAAGAATGCCATACTTTGTGAGGGTATGAGTTCTTGAGGAATCTTGTGCCAAGTTCTCTCAAATCTGATGTTGAAGTTTGAGATATACTACATTTAATCCCATTTTATGCTGTTGAGATGTTCCACGAGGAGAAAAACATCAACAATCTCTTTGAAACGAGTACAAAATTTTTCTCCCAGCTAATTCCAAGTGGAAATGGATTATGGAGTTAAACTTTTGAACCAATATTTTCCTTTTCCTCTGAATGATAGAGCAAGAATTCTGAGGTAAAAATTTTATTCAATGACATTATGAATGGCACAATGGTTGTTTATGTCTTGGATATGATCAATAGGATATTGATCTCCATTTCCATGAAAGAGATGTGAGTTTATTAGGGTTGTTTTAGTGAAATCATCCCATTTCTACAAATATAGGTTAGAAGAATTGAAATGAGGGAATGAGAGAGCTCTATGAAGAGCCATGAATGAACTGGAAACATCAAATGAATGGAAGGGTGAAAAGAAAGGAAGAAATGAATGAAAGGAAAGGCATGCAAATGAGAAAATGGGTTGGTTAGATCAGTGGATTCGCCAGATGCGTTAATAACAAATCTCCAAAGGTTTAAAAACACCAAGCCCACATCAATCTTTTTGGTATGAAGATGTATAGATCTTCACTCTCGTCCCCCAAAGCGTGCCAAAATTGTTATAACAAAAAATTATCACCCTGAGATTTGGCTATGCATATCTCTACTTTTTTATATCATGGTACCATATCTTAAGTTGTGGGACTTGATACTTGAGATGGACCTCCAGAGAAGGATGGATTCCTCTACCCAAATCTAATGTTAAACTACTCCTAGAAGGGAAAATCTAGCTAACTAATCCTAAACTTACCATGCCACGGGATCATGGAGAGAGAGAGAGAGGGTTAGAAAGATGCATGAAAAGGGAAATCCTACACTAATAGAGGTGATAACAACAGAAAGAGGGGAGTGAAATATCCTATTTGAAGGAGAAGGGAGGAGGAGAATGCAACAATGAAATGCCAGATAACTGTGACATAAACCATGGATCCATTCACCATCTTATCTCCATGAAATACAACAAAAAAGACCTGCAAATGATAAATACATGCACATAATAGAACAACAAGAATGGAGAGGCAACGGAATCCAAAAAACAAATGAAAGGGTTGAAAGAACACCAAAAACATAGATTTTATTACTTCATAAGGTTGTACACTCCATTACATCTAAAAAACGAGGCACAAATACATTTTCTAGGCGCCCATGAGAAGGTTTGCAGCTCATTGGTGGTGAGAAATAATTTTGACAAAGTTTTCCCACATCCTAGAATATCCCACTAAATCTCAAATGAGAAGTGATTACAATATATAGAAGAAGATGGAGAAGAGAGAAGAGATGAGAATCCAAAAATCCCCATTCACCTACCAACAAAAAATATTCAATGGATTGCAATTGGTATGGGTGACCTTACAAACTCATTCCCCAATTTCCTTTTCCTTGCTAGAGAGGGAAAATGTCCATGCTGTATTAAATTCTAGTAATTGGCTTCCTGGAATTGTTCATCTCATGCTGGAAGTGTTTTTCCATTTTTCACCTACTCGCCCCCATCTACTTTCCATATTTTTTTTCATGATGAAGAGATTAGAAAGACGATTCCAGCAAGTATAGTTTTGTTGAATTTTGTTCCGTGGGGAGACATTTATGGCCAATCAGGTTTCCATAGTAGCTTTGGTTGCTCAAGTTTTTGAGGTTCCTTTATGTCACAGTTAGCATTAGCCATTTCCCCGAACAACTCTCCTTTTCTTTTTCATTTCGGGTTTATGGGATTGTTGTACTCACTGGTTTTGGGGACTCCATCGCTTGGTAGTTAGCAGGGGTCGCATTCTTGCAACACACTTTCTCTCACTCTACTACTTTATGTGATTCCAAGTCTTCTTAACTCGTGGATCTAACCCCCCATTGCTTCAAATTAAGCACAAGACACATCTACACATTACACTCCCTCTTTTCCTTCATTATGGATTTTTTACCCTACTTTACTTGCGGGTTTATAATCCCCCAGTACTTTACAGTAGTGTTGAGTTGAAATTCCACATGAATCCTAGATTTTCCCTTTGCATTATGGGATTTTTAAAAGTATCTACTTGGGTTTGCGAGCCCCTATTTATTTAAATTTATGGACCATCAAATCCCCGCATTACTCCCTTGTATCTACTTTGCGGGTTTTCGTAATGATTTTACTCATCTTTTCAATCCTCGCTTACTTCTTAGTAAGCCTGTATCACATCCATGTAATACAACTTGCTTCTGTTATGCGAGTTTTGAGAGTTTCTTTACTAGCATTTTGGAGGATCTTTGCTATGTATTTTTTTCTCATTGAAACTCTGGGCTACTCTTTAACATCCCTTCTTTGCGGGTTTCTGACCCCTAACTACTTAACTCAGGCTTTGGTGTGGCCATTACTTCACATTTTTTCATCTTTTATGAATCAATTCCCCGCATTACTCTCCTTTCCTTTTTCTTTTTTTTTGGGGTTTCGAGAGTTCTTTGCTGCGGGTTTGCGGGAATACTCTATTTTCTTACTTCTTTCAGTAAAGAATCTTCGTTTTAGTGCAAAGAAGGAACTAAAAAATCGGGTTTGCGGGGGAGATTTTCTTAGTTTCTTTCCACAGTAAAGAAACTTAAAAAACCTGAGAAAATCTAAACTGAAACTTGAAAATGATCCAAGTGCCCAAAAAACATGAAAATACATGTTTCTTCCAAATTCTCCATTAAAGACCCAAGAAATTTCCCAAGTCTAATTTTCTCAAGTTGTCCATTTTTTCCAGGGGTAAAAATGGATAACAAGACCACTTAGTTAATTCAAAGGAAAAATCAGGGGTATTTTGAATTGATCTATATTGTGTGCAAGAGCACAAAGGTTGTTAAGAGGTCATTGTAGCTCTCTATGCTTTAGGACCAAACTATTGAACAAGAATTGAATCATTTGGTGGTTCCATACATAATTGGAGGTTTTTCATTATTGATGGTACACTCCTAGTTTTTTTGGGATTATTTCCTCTTTGTCTACACATCATATGTGAATGTTTATATGTCATGTGACACTCACATATAAACATGTTTTCATGAAACCCTATATTCTTGCAGCCATACTCAAGTACACATTCGATACAAAAAACAAGGTTAGGTTCTTAAGTTATACTAACCTCAGTGGTCAACCCTAGTTGATTATGATCAATAAGTTTACTAGATTTCAAAATCCATGTAGTTTTTCTAGTGCATGGTGCATTTGTATATGCAAAATATCTCCCTTTCCCTATGATTTTCCCCCATGCCTCAACACAAATAACATGTTAACTAGTAGAATATGCCCCAATTGAATACATGTATTTCAAAATCGAAATATTACAAATCAATATTTTTCCCCTTGTGATGTGTTCATGACATGTCCTAAGATAGTTTCTTGATCTTTTTGTCTATTCCCTTTTAAAATTAATAGGTTTTTATGGAATGCACAATAATAAAAAGGAATGCAAGGTTAGTAAACTAGGAGCTATTTTTATTAATTAACAAACATTTATTACAGATCATTAGAATAATGCATTGGTTCTTACAATGAATGAATACAAGATAAAATATACAAGCTGAAGATAAAAAAGTTAGCTATACAGAGATGTACAAAATAGGTTTGGGTACATAAACTAGAGAATATAATAGCACATAGACTGGACTCTAGAGAAGCTTCACTCATGGTAGCGTGACTTGAAAATTCCCTATTGTAGGATCACACATCTCATTCAAGTTGTATAATATAGTCCTTCTTGTTCCATATGGTATTTGATGCCTTTAGAATTGAGTCTTTAAAATTTATGGGTCCTTTGGTGGCCTAAAAATGTAGTTCACTATCAAACCCTGGCTGTCACATAGTCCTGAAACTAGTCTTAATCAATCGAATCATTCTAAAATAATAACCATGGTGGAAGACCATTGTAGAAAAAATATATGCACTTGGGTAAATTTTTAGGTCCTAAAAATATGCTAGCATTCATATGATTCCTAAGAAAGAAAACTAGTAATTGACAACTCCCTTTATCCTTTTTCTTTGTCTTCTGCACTTATTGGCTTTATACATCTTGCACTTTGGCTGACATTTGACTGTTTTATTTTTCTATGACCTTAGACACTAGAGTCTAATTGGGACACTAGATCTAGGTTCTCCTATCCTCATAGGAGTTCTTGTCATTCTTTAACTTTTACTTATCCTTTTGGACCCCTTTCACTTCTTGATTACTTTTTACTACTTTGGGTTGGCCTTTCAATTTTCAATTATGAAATTCAAACAAGGGAGTCATATAAATACACACCTATGTTTTCAAAATAAAGGACCAAGCACTAAACATTACATATTACCACTTAACTTGCATCCAAAGGCAAAATAGAAAAAAAAAATCCATCTAGCACACTTATTCAAGGGACAAGGGATACATTCTTTTGCATACACCACATAGGAGGGAAATTTTATTCTATTCCATCTCACACATTCTATACATCTACTACATTCTAGATATATCCCATTATTATTTGTGTAACTTGAAAAAGGGCATCCTATGGAATCATTAAACATACTCCCATATAGAACTACATGGAGTTTGAAATGTAGTGCAATGCTCGCTACTATGTTCACTCTTCAGGTGACTGATGGGGTCATTCTGATTCCACATTCTACATATTGTTTACTAGATTTGATGTGGTTTGTGGACATGTACATGTAGAAAACTTGTTTTTTAAGTTAAAAGTACATTCGGTGATCAAGGAATGAAACCATAGCGATAAATGGTGACTAGCAGTGAAGCTCCTCATGTACAGAAGATACCAGATCTGGATCATTCACACAAACACTAGTGCGTAGGACAAACACTACCACCCAGGCACTCATGTCCTCTCATGGGAGCTCCTATCTGGAATATTCTTACATCACAGAACCTCTAATGAGCATTGAAAAAACTCTTCTCATTTTGTTTCAATTATTCACCTACCGAGATCACTTCCATACAACTCAGAAATCAGCTAAGTCCCTCTATCTCCCTCTCTTGCTTAGGGTTTTACATTTTTGCATGATTTTTTTCTTACATCTTACTGTATATTAGCATTTCTATATCATTCATTATAATAGTTACTCTTTAGTTAGATTTAATTACATTTTTATTAAATCATTTGGTGAACTCACTCGATCGAACCCCACCTTGCTTCTAGGCTCTCTTTTAATTATTCTCCCATGTCTAAGACTTATAAACCCTTTACCAATGAAAATATCCATGACCTCCAGGCCCATATTGCTGAACATCCTCTAGATTTAGATCTTTTATTTTTTCAGTCCTAAGGAACTTACCTGAATTTTTTACTTCTTTCTACATTTATTGAGTGCTAGGTAACTAGTAGGGTAAGTGCACCAATTTGGGGGGCCAAAAGGGGGTCTTAAGTGGATGATTTTTTCTAAAAAATAAAAATATTCAACTTGTATGAGTTATTTAAAATAGTTACACTAAAAATTGGAAGATGTTGTAAGAACACAAATTGTAGAATTTTGAGTCTAGTTTCTAAGCTACAAAATTTTATTGAAAACGATTAGTTTAAGTGGGTCAAATAACTAAAATACCAACAGGAGCTCATGTTTTTGTTAAAAAAACATAGTAGAGTGGATTTCGTGCCCCCCACCATTTTTTGAGCACTATTTAGTATTTTTGAAAACCCTTTAGTAGAAAGATATCTATGAGCATCTAGTTTGGGCTCCATTTTTAAAAATTTTTTTTAGCAAGTTTGTTTTAATGTTTTTTCTAGTACAAAAAATTTAAATTTCTAAAAGTAACAAAGCTCTGACTGTGGCGCCTTAACTACCTCAAAAAATATCAAATATTATATATATTTTTAATATGTATATAATTAGGTCTACTATAATTGATTTTCAATTTTAATGAGCCAAAAACAAGATACACGATGGAAGATAGACGTTTTTACACTTCTAAAAATAGCTACAAAAAGGCATAGTTAGAAAATAAATAATATGTAAACCTTATAGTAGTCAGAAAATTTGAAAAATTATATTTTTAGAAAGAAGAAAATTTTATCTACGTCGTAGTCATATTTTTATTAAATGAATCGATCATTTAATGTGATTTATCATGGCAGAATATGCATTTTAGCAGTTTTCTACAAAAACACATTATTTTTTGTGTTTGTGCAGGTTCATGCCTCATGCTTGGGGATCAAATCCTAGAGGCCTGACTTGGAAAAGGGGAAAATAACGCATACACATTATGCTCTTTACATATTTTATGGGCCCCCAACGTCCTTTTCACCTCTTTCATGGGATTTCTATCCTCTTTCTGTCTGGTCTACAGATTCTTATACATTCTTTGCGAATTTCAAGAAGTTCAACTTTTCCCCTACCCCATTATATATATTTTTGCAATCATGGGAGACAAAATATGACATAAGGACAAAAATAAAGTCAAGAACAAGACACAAAAGAAATTGGAAGAGACCAGAATAAATAAATTGAAGATGATGCAAAAACTTCATCAAGGGCAAGGTAAATCTGCTATATCAAATGTACCTAATGTCTTAGAAAACGAGGATGAAATACATAATTAAAATGTAGAGAATAATTATTTTGAAATGAATATTGATATTAAATTGAATTTTAATTTTGGTATGGATGAAGAAATTGATATGAATCAAAATGTTGAACCTTTACATGAGAATCTAAATGTTGAACCTTTACCTGAAATTCCAAATGTTGAACCTGAAATTTGTATGGAAACAATGAATGATGAAATTAACCTTGTTAATGAATATTCATCTCTAAGAACACGTCCTTCCATTTTGCGAAGAGAACATATTCACTATATTAAAATTGATGAAAACATTATAAAACCAATGCCTAACAAAATGTCTGAAAAAATGTGAGAAGAAAAGCTAGGGGAATTTGGGATAATTTATTTGATAGTTTAAATGACACACAAAGATGTAAATTATTTATTACATTAATGAAATTAATTAATATGATACCTACAATGAAGACCGTGGGGTTAAGAGCATCTAATGTTGTTGATCGAATATGTCAATTGTTGAAAATATACATAAAGCATACCAAACTGTAGGTGTCAATAGACACACCAAAGATAGTAATGTTACATGGAGTGTACTTAATAATTGTATAGTAAATGATGAAACAATTAATAAACACTTGATTAGAAAAAAAATCAGAGCTTTGAAGCTGAACATAAAAACACTAATGAAAGAAATATGGAGATGCACAAGTCTTGAGTCAGTCAATAACATTGACTATTAGGAATTCCCTAGCAAACTCCCATAGAAATACAAGAATATGCTAATATTCTAAAAGAATTACTTGTAAAGTTTTGGAATGAGAACAAAAGGGTGTCAGTGAATAGAAGAGATATAGTAAAAAGAAGAATAGGTTCTCGTAATCGTGAATCATGTGCAAAACATTTCTTGGATATGACTCAAACACAATTTATCTCTAAGTTTAAGAATGAAAATCTAGAAATTAACATTAGCCAAAGATTCTTTGAAATTAAAATACCCTTTTATGTGAAAATCAATCACTCACATAACACTTGTTGCTACAGGCATCATGTTGAATTTTCAATTCATTATGATGTTTTTTGTCAAATACATTTTCATATTGATACCATGTTATAGGAGTGTGGATTAAATGTCCCACCAAAATGTGCATGGGAATTTATTCCTACAATACTTTGTGAAAAATCAACTGGGAAATTTTTTTATAACAAAACATGTTTGGATGGAATGTGTAACGTATGTGGTGGCTTGCCAAAATTGAAAATTTGTATACATGAGGAGATTACATATTCAATAGGAAAAGAATTAGTTAGTTTTAGAAAATATAAATCAGTGGCATATTACTTAAAAGATGGAAAAGAGGAAATTGTTTATGATTATCCAAGGCACACACATAGATCTCGATGGTTAGATGAAAAATTCAAGTTAAGAAAGGAAACATTCCCACTTGGTATTACTATTTCAGTACTTGAATTTGTAGAGAATTACTATAAATTAGTGCAAGTTGTTATTTTTGTGTATATAACATTCATTCACTCTCTAGAAAGCATTGAGAAAGATCAAAAAATACTAAGAGAGTATCATTTATACATCAGTGATGATCAGAAAAAATTGATAGAATATGTGCAAGGGTGTTTCCAGGTGTTTTATGAAAACTTGAATGAGAAGAACATATTTTTAATCAACATTACATTTGGTCAGACAACTGCACATCACAATTTAAGAATGCATAGATGTTTTATTGGCTAAGCAAGATGCAAAAAGAAATAGGTGTACACTATATCTAGAGTTTTACTGAGGCATGACATGGGAAAGGAAAGCATAGTGGTGAAGGATCGTGTGAGAAAATAGCACTTTCAATAGAAGACTTAAAGTTCAAGGATGATGCTAAATTTACATGTGCAAGAAACATTGTTGATTGATGTGTCAAGCACATGGGCCATGAATCTCAAGAGAATTCAATGGTTAGTAGATATTTCTCGTTAATAGAGGAACAAAATTTTGCAAGCTATGAAGATTTTATGATAGTTGTAGGATCAAGTGATCTGCACTCATTCCATAGTTCAAATGCAAGTTCTTGGACTATTTATACTAGATGCATGGCATGTTTTTATATATCATGTATTGATTTTACATGGAATGAATGTGAGTCGCAATAGTTGGTGGATGAATGGACTTGTATACCTCTAATTCCACTCGACACATATAAAGTTCCATGAGCATTATACCTTACAGTGTCTTTAGATCATATGATAACATCACCTAACTTTGACCAAGTCTCTGATTTAGTGCAACAAGGTAAACATGTATGTCATGTTTTAAATTTATAAAATATTAAATGATCAACTCTTAATGTATTTTAAATTTAACTTGTGTTTTACTTTCTCGTGTAGCAAACGTTTTTGCAGTTATTGCGAAAAAATTTAACGAAGAGGGAACAATCTACTTCTTGTCTCGTTGTGTAGAGGGGAAAAATTGATTTCCATAGTCATTGATGGTGAAGGCCTTGAGTATCCCACTGGGTCAGTGGTAGTCACTGGAACATGTCTTTGATGATATCTTATCAAAAAATTAAATACTTGGTTGTTTTAAGACTATGAAGTACATCAAAAGATACTTCACTATTCACATTTGGTTCATGAAAAAAATATTCAATTGATCAAATATAGAGGTAGGCCATTAAAAAAGAATCTATGGAAGGTTCTTGAATCAGATCATGAAGCAATTCTTGTTACTATCAAGAGTAGAGTTGATATTTGTGGTTCATTAGATTGAATTTTCAAAGGCATGTTCTTCATGAATTTAATTTGAATATTTATTTTAATGATTTTTTTAAAATTCTATAGGATTTAAAATTCTATTTAATTGCTTACTAACATGTTTATGTAGGTTAGTGGTGTCAAAAAATATTCCACCTTCACGTGGTTGTCATTGTTTGTAGAGACATTATTATTCTGGAAGCCAAGAGAAGCTAAGAGAAATTAGATATTAGAAAGGAACAATAAATAGAAATTCTCATTTCACCACTTATATTGTAAAAATATATTATTAAAATTCTCATTTCACCACCTATATTGTATGATCCGCCTATATTATTCACACGGTTGGCAATGGACAACCTTACACTGACTCATCATGGAATATTTGACACTTTTTCAAACAATAAGAGAATGATAAGAGTGAATTGAGATGGAGAAAATGAGCCAGGTTTTCGTAGACGGTACTAATGCAGAGGTATAGGATCTGACGGGAAATTTCTAGGTGCCATGGAGTCTGAGAAATCACCCAGGGAACTACGCTAAGAAAAATTAGCTCAGATGCACCATGAGTGTAGGGAATAGAAATGAAGCCTCCCCAATATTTTACCAGGCCTTCCCGACATGTGTGCATAGTCGATTGAGTGCCACAAGATTTTGTTTGCAAAAAATATCATCTAACAACCTTACACTGACTCAAAATGGACTATACGATGCTTTTACAAAAAATAGGATAGCGAGAGGAGCGAATTGAGATGGTGAAAAAGGATATGGTATTTCATAGAGAGTTAAAACATGGAGGTGTAGGATCTGACGGGACCTTTCTAGGTGCCACAATGCTGAGAAATCACCCTACGAACTTATGCCATTTTTTGGTCTCAGGGCTCTTAAGGGACTACATTAGGACGAAGTATCCTGGAAGCATAGGAAATAAAAAAAATGCCTCCCCAAGTGTTTACCAGGAAATCTTGATGTGTGTGCGCACTCGGTTTGATGTAATGATATTTTGTTTGTAAAAAATAGCAACTGACAACCTTACACTAATTCAAACTAGACTATTTGGTGCTTTCACAAACAATAGGACAAAATGAGGAGAGAATTGAGTGAGATAAAACTAAGGTAATATTTTGTATAGCGTACCAACACGGAGGTGTAGGATCTAACGGGACCTTTCTAAGTGTCATGGATTCTAAGAAATCACCTGAAGAACTTATAACATTTTTTGGTCTTAGGGCTCTTAAGGGACTACACATTGACAAAGTAGCCCGAAAGCACCGAGAGCATAAGGAACCAAAAATATTCCTCCCTAAGAGTTTAATAGGCTTTCCAAATGCATGTACATATTTGGTTCTGTGCCATGGGATTCTATTTGAAAATAATGCATCAGACAACCTTACACTAACTCAAACTGTAGTATTTGATGCGGTTACAAACAATAGCACAAAGAGAGAACCAAATAGATATGGAAAAACCTAAGATAGGATTTTGTATAGGGCTCATACGCAAAGGTGTAGGATTAGATGAGACCTCTGAAGGTACTACAAAGTCTGATAAATCACCTGTCGATGTTATAGATTTTTTTTTTCCCAGGGATCTTAAGGGACTACGTTGGGATGAAGTAGCCTAAAATAAACAACATCATCCCGCACCAAAAAAAATCCTCCAATAGTGTTTATCGGTCCATCCAAATGCATGCACACATTTAGTTTGGTACCACAAGCGTATAATGTTTGCAAATAATGCATCAGACAACCTTACACGAACTCAAATTACAGTATTTGGAGCAGTTGCAAACAATAACACAACAAGAGAACCAAATCAAGGTGGAAAAACATAATAAAATATTTTGTAGAGCATCTCTACATGGAGGTTTAGGATCAGACAAGACCTCTGAAGGTGCCATAGAGTCTGAGAAATCACCCGTCATAGTTATAGCACTTTTTGGTCTCTAGGTTCCTAAGGGACAATATCAGGACAAAGTAGCTTGGAAGAAATGACACCGTCCCGCATTTAAATGAAGCCTCCAATAGTATTTACCTAGCCATATAGACATGTTTGAGCATTCAGTTCAATTCCAAAAGCTTCTATTTGCAAAATTATGCATCAGACAACCTTACACTCACTCAAACAATAACATGAGAGAACTGAATCGAGATGGAAAAAAACTGAGATAGGATTTTGTAGAGGGTCCCTACATGGAGGTGTAGAATTATAAAAGACCTTTGAAGGTGCCAAGTAGTCTGATAAATCACCCATCTAAGTTATAGCATTTATTGGTCTCAAGGCTCTTAAGGGACTACACCCAGACGAAGTAGCTCGGAAGCAATGACACCATCCTGCACCAACACGAAGCCTCAAATAGTGTTTACCTGGTCATCTAGATGCATGTGCACAATAATGCACCAGATAACCTTACACTGACTTAAAATACAATATTTGGTGTGGTTACAAACAATACCACAACGAGAGAATCGAGTCACGATGGAAAAAATTGAGATATGATTTTATAGAGGGTCCCTACATAAAGGTGAAGGATCATATGATACCTTTGAAGGTGCCACGAAGTCTGAGAAATCACTCTTCAAAGTTATAGCATTTTTTGGTCTCAGGGCTCTTCAGGGACTACACCCAGACGATGTAGCCTAGATGAAATGACACCGTCCTACACTAAAATGAAGCATCCAATAGCATCTACCTAGCTAGCCAGATGTGTGTGTGTAATTATTTTGGTTCCACGAGCTTCTGTTTGAAAAATAATACATCAGATATCCTTACACTGACTCAAAATGTAGTATTTGGTGCAGTTGCAAATAATAGCACGAAAGAACCAAATCGAAATGGAAAAAACTAAGACAAATGTGTCTCTCTCTCACTCTCACTCACTCTCTCACATTTGAGGGGGAAATGTACTAATTGAAGTTTTAATTATGTGTGCAAATTTTGAAAGATCTTGATGATAAAATTTTGAGGAGATGGATAAAATGTTATATGTTGATGATCTTAGAACTGTGTGAATATTTTTTTTAGGTTATCAATGATGAGATACTCAAGGATATAAACTCACTTCAAATAATTATATGTCAATGAGAAGTAAAACATGGTTCAGTCGGGATTTTAGAAAACTTGTGGTTTGCAAAATGTGTCATGTCTGAAAACTTGTGGTTTGCAAATGTATCATAATTTTTATTTTTCAGGGCTACAAGGACTAATGTGGGTCAAAAAGGAAAATGATGAAATATTTATTTGTGTATCTGATTTAATGGTTTGAGCAAGTGTAAGTTAAACATGTTTAAATATTTTTTCATTCATGGTTCAGTGTTCTATTGCTTTTTGGCATATTGAGCTAGTATTTTCAAAGTGTGAACTATTGAGATAAGTTAATGATAAAGTTGTTTTTTTAACCTCTAAGAAAAAATATATACTACAAAGTATAGTGGGACAAGGCTAGTTAGTGCTTCAAGAGAGAAAAGTTAGAAGGTGAACTCTAAGGAGTTGGAGTTTGAAATTTTGGGAGTGCCTTAGGGATGGAAAAAGTGAACTAATTAATATCGTAATACTTTCTAGGTATCCTTAGATCCTTCTATCCATGCTTGTTGTAAAAACATTGTCTTAAAGGGCATAGTTGACAGTTTTGGTAAGATGAACAATATTGGTGTTTGGAGCCTTATGAATCAAGTTAGTGATGGTTTTAATTATTGACTGAGGTTTTTTAAGAAGGGAGAAGACTAATAAGCATTAAAGAATGTAGTAGGTGCATGATAAGATAGGAACCAATACAAAGAGACTATGAGAAAGAAGAAGCGCAAGTAGGGTAAATACACATATACACATTGATAAATTGAATGAATAATTACTTATATTAGATAACTCTTTATATACATACATTATATAAATATTTATTTGCAAATTTTCATGCATATTATACATTGAAAATGCTAATATACAGCACCAATAAGTGAAAAAAAATTCATAATGAGCATGCAATACATAATGAAAATGTAGAGAATAATGAAAATGAGGATCAAATGTACCAAGGTGGTTTCATTCAAGAATATAACTCTCACTGGGCATGTGCAACATTTTATGTCAACAAAATAAGTGAGAAACTGAGACAAAAGAAAAGGCTTGTAGTAGATTATAGGCCACTAAATAAATTTGACAAATCAGTACAACATCTGATACTAACAAAAGATGATCTTCTTTCTAGAATTAAGGGATCAAAGCTTTATAGAAAATTTGATCTCAAGAGTGGATTTTGGTAAAAAAAATTGAAGCCAAAAGATACATTCAAAACAACTTTTATTGTACTTGGTGGATAGTATGAATGGAAGGTGATTCCATTTGTATTAAAGATAACGCCGTCAATCTTTCGAAAGGTCATGGACAAAATTTTTGGTGATTTTTCTAATTTTCTAATCATATATATTAATGATATTATCATCTTCTTTAAGTATCCTAAAGAACATATAGAGAATCTGAAAAAAAAATGATATTGTATATCATAATGGTTTATGCTCATCTCCTATATCTCCTAGTAAGATGGAAGTATTCAAAGATGAGATAAATTTTCTGAGAATCCATGTAAAAGATGGTTCTATTGAGATCCAATCCCATATAGTTTCCAAAATTCATTATTTCCCAGATCAGATGATAGATAAGTTAAAATTACAAAGGTTTCTTGGATGCATTAATTACATTGCTAGATTCTATAAAGGAATTATGACAAATAGAATTCTTTTGAATAAAATATTGAGGAATAATGCACCAAGATGAACGCCTGAAATGACTCAGGATGTAAAAATAATTTCAAATCAAGCTCAAAAACTTCCTGCTATGTCTCTATCAAGAAAAGTTCAAAACAATATTAAGACAAATGCCAGTGAAGAATACTGGGCAGCAGTGTTAAACGAAAAGTTAGACAATGGAAAGGAAAAAATCTGCAGATATGGTTTTGGAGCTTTCCATGGTAGATAGATAAAATATTATTCATCTCACAAGGAGATAATTGTAGCAAAGAAATCTATCAAAGCTTTCTTGTTCTTATTAGAGAATGAACATTTCATTCTGAGATCTAATTTAAAATACTTCAGAGATAGAATCAACAATGGTGACCCCTCAAATAAAATTGCTTTTAATAGACTACAAAGATGGGGTATGTGGTTTGAAAATTTTAGTTTTGAAATTGAGTATATTAAAGGAAAAATTAATTCTTTATTTGAATTTTCTAGTAGATAATTAAATCAGTCTAAGCATGTTAGCATTACTGAAATAATTCATAAGTTTTTTTGTCCCATATGGTCTTCCACCAATTCTCAAAGGTACATAAAAAATCTGAAAAAGGAATGAAAATAAAATGTCCCAAGAAGCTCAACAAGTTATTCTTGCAAGGGGTATTATTTCTATTTCTCCATATGCAATGACAAAAGTTACAACCATATTTGTGGATCTAAAAATCCGTATAGAAGAATTTCATTCTAGGAAAGAACCTATGGTTTTTTGTACTCTCCAATGGAAATGGAGAGATTCCATGTATGTAGAACCTCCTACAAATGATATTCCTATTGAAGGAATTCACTTGAAGTAACTAGAACCAAGACGAGGAACATTATGGAGATTTGAGTTTTCCAAGTTATGGCCTGAAGGCCATCCTCTACAAAATGATGCTTAGAATAGACCAAGTATGCCAAGAGATTGATACTTTCCTATTAAATTTTCTGAAATTCCTCTTCTTTAAGTGCATCCTGACATTGTCAGGAATATTTTGATAAATTGTAAAATCTCTTGGTATGTAAAATAATTGTATAATGTAAAAAAAATTGTGTGCAAGGACATCTGTAGATGAAAAATCAAGTTAGCATGCATAAATAAAATGAATATGAAACTAATTCAAATGCAACATGCAAACTCAACAAATCAACTACCTCAAATAAAGAAAAGATTAAAGGAAGAGGAATTATACCTGCACTTACCGACTAGCATGCAATTTTCCTTCCTTGATCGGTGGATGTGCTTAGAAGATGATTGATTGCTTAAGATTTGGATGTGGATGCACTTGGAAAATACCCCCCCTTTGATGATTGATAAATATTGCTTGATGATTGATGAAGGAGAATAGATTGTAGATAAAATATAAATTGATTGAGTGATAAAATGACAAATATTTTCTAGCTTTCTTACTAGGTAGCTCTCATGGAGGAGGAGAGATCAATTTATAGTTGAGAAGTGGTAAATTGGACGGAGAGTATTAATCCATGTTGGATTGAATCCAATGGTTGAAATTTGATGTGAATATTGGATTTATGTAGAGATTTCTAGATGAGGATGTTTCTAGATTTTGTGTGAATATTTTATTGAATTTTTAATTTAATAAAAGAGTGTAGAATATTTGAATATTTAAAAATGAGAGGGAAAGATGGAGGAGATTCTAGAGTTAGAGGTGAGGATGTGCACATGATTAAGATTAGAATAGGTTAAGTGATGTGATTAGGATAAGTAATGATGAGATTTGATTAGGATAATTAGTGATGTGATTTGATGTGAATATTGAATAAATGATAAATAATGTTAAAGGGGAAATGTGATAAAATGGATTAAAATAATAATAATTAATTTTGTGATTAATTATTATATGGATTGGTAGTGGATAAATGGTGATGAGGATAAAATACGAGGAATGATAGATGTTAATTAGTCATGTAGATATTTTATGTGTCTTAATTTTTCCCCTCTTTGAAGTGTTATTGTGGAGCAATGATAGTTCAAAGAAAATAAGATAAGATGTTAGGACGGTGATATGATTCCACCTCGAGGGGTTAGGTGGGGAGAAATGACATGGTTAACCACTCAAAAAGAGGAGATACCTAATTTAGTATATGAGAGGGTGATAACATGAGAGGATTTTAATTATAGGAGGCCCTAGTCATCGATAGATGACAAGGGTGCAAGATGTTTTGATTTTGAATGCCCCAGTAAACGAGATGATGTTTTGGATATTAGATGATTGTTGGATGTTGGGATGTTTGGATGTTGTTGGATGCCCCAAGTATAGGGGTAGGATGTGTGATGGTTGGATTTATGAATGTTTTGTTCTTGATGTTGGATGTAGGATTTGGATGATTTAGATTTTTGGATGCTCGAGTCAAGGGGTACAAAATTTGATTTTGGATGTTGGATGTTAGATGTGAAGATGTTTGGATGATAGTACTTAATAGGATTGATTGAAAATATTGGATATATTGATTGGATAAATAGGATTTGATGATTGATGAAGGTTTGGTTGGATAAGGTGATGGTGATTAAGCTAAGTGATTATGTAAAGGGGTGGTGCTATTGTAAAGTTCCAAAAATTATCATCATTAGTCAAGTTTCTTAAGATGTGGCATAGACCAAGATGCACCAATGGTATAAAGATGATGATGTTTTAATTGCTAGATGTCCATGTCCTCATATCATTGGACATAAAGAGGGTCCTCATATCATTGGACCAAAAACTGGCCTCATGTCATTGTCCATACAAAATAAAAAGAAATAAAAGAGGCCTCATATCATTCATCCAAGTGCTTAAAAAAGGAAAAATTTTCCACATATCATTGGCCAAAGTATGATGCAAATGAACAAAACAAGATAAATAAACGAATGAGCACACACACACACAAATTCAAGAAAAAGTTTTTAAGATTTTTATCTGTGTTGTTTGTTTTTATGGATTTTTAATATTTCTTTATGTGGTGGGATGAATATGTGATAGGGATGGGTGGGGTTGAAAGGAGGTGAATTTCTCCTGTAAGTCCCAAGGGTGATGTGGATAGGGATAAAGGATAAAGGGATGATTTGGGGGAGAATAAGAGATGCGGGAGAAAGGGGTGATTTGGGATAGGATAGTGGATGTGGGACAAAGGGTTGATTTTGGATAGGATAAAGGATATGGGATAAAGGGATTGGTTGGAGAAGATAAATGAGGTTTGATATGATGAGGGATGGGATAAGGTAGAATATGGGACTAGGTGATGAATTAGTCGATCTGGATAAGGTAGGATATGGCCCTAGGTAATGACTTATTCGATTGGATAAGGTGGGATGTGAGATGATTAGATAAGAGAGGCCCCAAAGTAAAGGGTGGGATGATGGATGATAGTCTAGTTTGTTACGCCTCTAAGTGTAAAGTAAGGGATGGTTCCGCAACAGTGGATTATAAATTTTCTCCCAATCATAATGATGATGGGTTAAAGGGAAAAAAGGTAGGGTAAAGTAGAAGAGTGGATAGGATAAAGTGGTAAGATCATCAATTTCCCAAAGATGATAGATGCAAAGGATGGATGGTTTGTAATGGATGATGAACAAAAACTGAGCTTAAAAGCACATGGTGTAAGATGATAGTAGAACTAAAACAAAAGTGTCACCAAGTTCTAAGCCATACTTGGCAACATACAAGTGAGATGTTTCTTTGAGATGAAGTGTGTGATATTGTGATGGTCAATCACCTCTTAAAGTGAAGACTCAATAGGTAGGATGTAAAAACAAAATAGCCAATGTATAGGGAATGATTAAGTCAAGTAGGTTGATGGAAGGTGAATGGAAGTTTAAGTCATGCATTGCTCGTATTGTTAACCAAGCTGTCCATAGCCTCAATTCAGATACATCTAATTATTGTCACAACATTTCTCTACTTCCAGCCAGGCATCCATAGCCCTGATAGAGTTGTTGGAAACACCCATAAAGAGATTCTTGAGGTGGATTTTATTTGATATTTTTTATTTTTGATATGATTTTTTAATTTTAGTTTTTGAGATTTGATATTTTTCATCCTCTCTCTTAAGACCTATAGGGGTTAAGAATCACCAAGTGGCTATATGGGGGGATGGAGATGAGTGTGGTGATGACATTGGCTAGAGTGTCATAAGATGCACCCAAGGGTATTCACCACAAATTTATTTAAGATGTATGATTAAGTGATTGAATATTTAAGATATGATTGTTCTTAGACGTTGATAGTAAGGATAGACAAAAATTACACAAGTGTAATAGCTGTTAATGACTTACACCATGTGTGATTAAGTCAATTAATTAAATGTGAAGATGGGTTCGATTGGAATGAGGATGGAGGGATGATGAAAGAACATACATGTGCAAAGGATGCATAAAAGCTCAATATGTTTCTAGGTGTGTGGGATGTGTAGGGGAATTAGATGATTGAGGATTGGGATATGGATTAATGGAATGATTAAGAGAATTAGGTTATGATTGGGTATTTGTTAGCGTGATATTTATATCATAATCCTGATTGTTTGGGGTTGAGGAGGATGGGTGATGGAAGTAATAATTCCTTGTTTACGATGTTTCATGTTGGCAAACGTCTTTTCAGATATATGGTGGGAAATTAATGTGGAATTTGAGGATGAAGCGATGTTGTCACCATTAGGTTGGGGGATTTGTTTTCTCATTTCCTAAGGGACCAAATTTAATAAAGGATGGGAGGGGATATTTTCTTTGGTTTTTTGTTGATGAAAGATGTTTTGAATTGATGCTTATATTTTTGAAGTTTTGGTCGATGAGGGATGTTTATATTGGTGATAATATTTGGATGGATGAGGATGTTCGGTCTTCGAATAGGAGTTTACATGGTGGTTGATTGTTAGAAATAGGGTAAGTATGGACACGTGGTGGATAGAGAGGTATAAGGATAAGAATTGCTTGGTTAATGAGGTTTTGGACATAAGACCTAAATTACATGCAACGATTGGTCGAATGCCTATGGGTACGATGGAAGTCACAATAGAAGTGTTCCCTATACCAAGATGGTTTGGGAAGGTTAGGATCATGATGTTTGATAGGTGGGTGAATGATCATTTTAAAGGTTTTTAAGATGATGGAAGATGGTAGTCAAGGATTCTCCTAAGGAGGTGAAAGAGATTGGGGTTGGTAAGAGGGATGGTGTGGGTAATAAGGGTGGGTTAGGTAGGATATGTGTAGGAGTGGGTAGAATAGGAGAGGATTGATTAGATTTGGATGTAGGTTTAAGATGTGGATTAGATGGTTGGGATTTGTATGGAAGATTAGCCTTAAGGGCTTTGAGAGGTTGTTTTGGTTTTGGATTGGTAGTGGATTTTCACTTGAGATTGGATTTGGCTTATTTGGGAGAGGTTGATGCTGTAGGGTTGGTTTTTGTAGGATTAGATGGTTTGATTTTGGATGGAAAGGATAAGGTAGATGTGGATGAAGAGGATGTGGTAGATTTGGATGAAGAGGATATGTTAGATTGGTTGAATTTGGGAGTGGTAGATTGTGTGGGTTTAAAGGATAGAGTAGACGTTGATGAGGGAGATGGGTTGAATTTAGGTGATGTTGGTTGAGTTGAGGTAGAGGGGGGTGGTGTGGAAAACCTATATCATATTTGGGATATTGAGGTGAATTAGGAGTCATGTTGGGTGGTATATGATTGGGGGATGGGAGAATTAGGAGTTACATTGGATGGCTCTGTGATTGGATTGGTTATTGGTATATTTATTAGTTGTGGATAGAGATGGTAAAGGTTGCATGGGGGCCATGTTGGAAGAAGTAACATTAGGGGATAAAGAGGATGTGGGTGACTTAGGAGTCACACTTGATTGGATGGTGTTGGATATAAGTGATGGAGGATTAAAAGCCAGAGTAGATGTTAGAGGAGGGGACTTGGGACTATTTAGGAGAAATTCCATGGGATGAGGCTAGGCTAATGAAGATGATGAATATTTAGAACTAAGGTGTGATGTAGAGGATAGGGATTGTGGTTTGATTTCATCTGGATTAGATGTGGATGGGGTATGTATAAGGTTTGTTATGATATGTTTCGATGGGAGGGATTGGGGGATTAGATTGGTTGATGGGTAATTTAGGGGTGGATAGTAGTGATGAAGGATTAGGCTTGGATAATAGGTTAGAAATTTGTAAAATAATGTCATTAGGTGATGGTGGTGAATTGGGATATTTAGGTTTGGGTTTTGATTTAGATTTGGATTTATATTTAGATTTGGAAGTGGATGTGGTGGACAAATCATAGTTGGTTAAGGTTTGGAAAAGTTTGAAAAGGATATCTTTATTGGTGTAAGGGGATGATTAGAGTTGATCAAAATCGAGGAAATCAGTTACGTGTGAGAAAGGAGGATGGTTAGGGATGTTGTATTATGTGGATTTAGGATTGGGTATGATTAATTGGGTGGATGATGGATCATCTTGGTTGATTGTCAATAAGGTCCTCACTATCATAAGTGGGTGTGAGGGTGGATGGTTGAGAAGATGTTTGGTTAAGGTGTGATTGGAGGTCAAGAATATTTTGGATAGTTGTGAGGTAGGTGGGATCAACTTGGGATGGGTTAGGAGATTGTTGGATAGATGATGTGAGTGTTATAATTTGGTTTTTGAAACATTGGATAGTAATAGGGATGTTTTGATCAAAGTGGGAAGGTAAAGGTTGGTGGGTGGCAGATTTGAGTTTGATGGGAGCCATGATGAAGATGGGGGTTTAGATAAAATTTAGGAATAAGATTGAGTATGGATACAATAGTAGGTAAGATATGACTAAGATGGAGGGATTAGATGTGGATGGGATGGATTAGGAAAGGGCATAATATTGGGTAATTAAATGGATGGATTGGGTTTTATTATGTTGGGATGGGGGTTTGATTTGATTTTTTGATTACTATTTGATTGGCTGATTAATGTGTGGTAAAATGATAAATGAGAATGCAACACACAACCTAGCTAGTCAATTCAGTGTGCAATATAAGCTATAGCTCCAATTTCAATACCACACACGACAGTGGCACTCACTGAGATGTCCCACCAAGTTACGTTAATGAGTGATCAGATAGATGAGTAATCTTAGGTGGCTCCTTCCCCTACACTATAGCTTGATTCCAGCCAAAGGCTACCTACGCTAGGATAAACAAGGCTTGCTAATAGAGTGCCCTATATAACTTGTGGTACGTTGGGCCCAAATCCATGTTGTAAGGATGATGTATGAGGCCTGGGTGTTGGGACATGGAAGCCCCTCACTTCACTTCATACTTAAAACATGTAGATGTTTAGCTAATAACGAAAACTGTCCTTGAATTTTTATACCCCTCCAGAACAAGGGATGTGTCTACGTGCGTGGAGATGAAACCCACAGTCACGAGACCCCTAGGACTATGAAAAGTGCATGGTGATGAAATCCACACTGTACATTGGCCCTAAAATTGAAAAAGGAAAGAAGGTGGAACACTTTTCATCCTCAATATCATCCAAGGATGCGAGAGGAGAGCATACATGAAATCCCACCTTCGAGTTTAACAAGAAAACATGCAAAAGATGCAAGAAATAAAAGATGCAAGATAATATGAAGATTTTTAATTTTTGACTGATAAAAATATGATTAAACAAAATCCAAATGGGGTCTTCAAGAGGAGGGCCCTACAAAAAATTGGATTAGTAGTTTGGAAAATAACCCCAAATCTTGGAAAAATGTGCTAAAAAACAAAAAACGATTCAGCAGTTTTAGATTGAATTTTTAATATTTGGTAAGTGTAGTGAGTTGGACACAAAGTGTTAATAGTTTGTAATAAGAAAAGATAACTTAATGTGTAGTTAAAAAGAAAATATTTATGAAAATTAAAACCATCAATAAATAATTACATTAAAATTCTAAATTAACACTTTTATTGCATAGATCTTTTCAATACTTTTCCGAGAAAAAAAACTCGGATTCATTTCGAGTCCAGGGTCAAATGTTATGGATCTCAGAAGTTAGGAAACAAAAGAGTAGAAAAAGTGCTAAAATAGGTCACATATGCGTTGTTTCAATCATACACATCATTTTAGGTCACAAACATACTACTTTGTAAAAAAAAAAAAAATTTGAGGTTTTGAGGGTCAAACAAAAGCGTTGAAATTGTTATAAGCGCACTACTATTGGATAAACTTTTTGAAACAGGTGAAAAATACACCGAAAACGGGAGACAAATGTGCTAAAAGATATCCCTTCATAGTTACAGAGTCAAAAGAGCTTCCACAGAACAAAAACATGAAAATATCAAAATTTAAGGATACAAATTATATTTTTATGAAACCAAATTCGGAAATCTTGGTGATTAGATGATAATAAACACAAAATTAAAAATATTTCAGGGGTTAAGCCTCACGGTTGGTGCCAAAAATTTAGATGAAAAATCAAGTTAACATGCACAAATAAAATGAATATGAAACTAATTCAAATGCAACATCTATTAGTTCAAAATCTTAGCACCCCTGAATGGCCCAGGTGTGAAGTGGGGAATTTGATGTGATTGTACAACATAGGATCATCTCTCAAGCTATGGGACTTACAAAACTTGAGATGGACCTCCGGAGAAAGTCAATTCTTGATTCCTAATCTACCTGCTACAAGCTACTCTAGTGCAGGAAAAATCTAATCTATCCAAATCTAGCCATTCCAAGGGGATAGGGAATACAGAAGAGAGGGTGAAAGATCTTACACTAAGTGGTGATACACCAAGAAAAGGAAGTAGTTGAATCATATATTTGACTGCCTGAAGCAGAGAGAGGTGAGTCAGAGGAGAGGGTGGACATAATGCACCATGGACCAAAGATAGATTTCACACATAGAACACAACTTCAAAACCCATTAACCACAGCTCCTAGAACATGCAAGAAAAATAATAATATGCATAGTATACCCTGACAATGATGAGAGGTAAGAAGAGATAATAAAATGATCCAAGGATGGACAAATGCATCACGAAACAGATTCTATTGTTTGAAAATGTTACAGGGTACATCATCAGTGGGAAAGAGGTAATAAAATTCCATTAAAGAGCCATGGGAGGAGGCTTAGAATTTTCATTCTACCCTAAGGAAGAAAGAGAGAGTGGGGGCAGAGGAGAAACAATGACCAACCACCTTTGAATATGCCACTTCATTACAATATATAGAAGAATGAGAGAGAAAGAGAGGGAAGAACTTTGAATCCTGCTTCAACCACCTTGAGATATGCATTGAATTCTATTTTGAAATATCAAACCACTATCAATCAATTCCCCTCTCAAATCCTCCTACAATTCTGTCGATTCTAGTTCCCTCGGCGGATCAAATTAAATCTAGTTTGATAGTTGGAGCAATTAGATTCTATACTAATATCCTAGAAAACTGTTTTCCCATTTTTCACTCGACTAAATCCTATTAAGAATGATATTTTCATGTTTATTCCATGGTATATAGGGCATCGAGAAATTTCCAAAAAGTCTTCTCCTACCCAAATCTAAGTTTCCATTCAAAATATATGGCTATTTGAATATTCAGATCACGGGAGCGCAATATTTAAAGAGTTTGTCCAGATAGGGTCCATCTGGTATCCTCGCTCATCTTAAAGATTTATCCCTTTCCTTTCACTCTTGAAATCACATCGGAATGACATGTGGTGGCTTCCGTGGGCTCCTTGGGATCCTTTTTATTTTGCAAAAGTCTCTTTACATGGTGGGGCCAAAAGTATGACACTGGACACATGGAGGCCTAGCGCTTGTTTGGAAACCCACTCCAAATTTTACTATTGAAATAGCGTCATGTTGACACTTGACTCCTTCCACTGACCTTCCTCTACATTGAATATTCAAACCCTGACTCTATCACTTTTTCGACCCGGGACATGTGGCAAGACCACACTCATTTGGAAACTCATTCAAGATTTTACCCTTGAAGGAGCATCGTTAAGACATGTGACACCTTCCACCTTTACTCTTATACTTCACCAATTTAGGCCTGATTTTGAATTTGACCTCTGTTTACCATTAGCCATGTGGAGGGTTGGCACAGGTTTGAGTCTCCACCTTGGGCTCCCATCTTGAAATAGCGCCATTGAGATGCTTCACACCTTCCACTGACTCTCAGACGTTTCATCGGCCGGTGCAAATTTTGGGGCTCTGGACACGTGGAGGCTTGGCGCTTGTTTGAGTCTCTGCTCTTTGGATTTATCTTTGAAGTAACACTATTTGGACACTTGGAAGCTTCTTTTGTCTCCTCCATACTAAGCCAATTTTGGGGCTCTTTTTGAATCATTTGCAGAGCCCAAACACTTTGAACCTTCTCCATTTATTTTCCTTTGAGCCTTTGACTTCTTTTAAACTGTTCTCTTCCTTGCAAACTCTTCTTCTCCATTTTAAAGTCCCTCATGTAACCTGTTTGTTGGATTTGAAGCATGGGCTCATTCCACAGAATGTTTTCTTGGATTTCTTCCTGCATGGGGTTGTATTTGATCAATTTTATTGGGGGAAAAATTTGGGATAACAACATCCAAACTCAACAAATCAAATACCTCAAATCAAGAAAAGATGAAAGGAAGAGGAATTATACCTATACTTTCCATCTAGCATGCAATTCTCCTTCTTTGATGGGTGGATGTGCTTGGAAGATGATCGATTGCTTAAAATTTGGATGTGGATACACTTGGACAACACCTCCCCTTTGATGATTGATGAATATTGCTTGATGATTTATGAAGGATAATAGATTGTAGATGAAATAAAAGTTGATTGAGTGATAAAATGACAAAGATTTTCTAACTTGCTTACTAGCTAGCTCTCATGGATGAGGAGAGCTCAATTTATAGTTGGGAAGTGGAAAATTGGATGGTGAGGATTAATCCATATTGGATTGAATCCAATAGTTAAAATTGGATGAGAAGATTGGATTTGTATAGATATTTCTAGATGTGGAGGGTTATAGATTTTATGTGGAGATTTTATTGAATTTTTAGTTTAATAGAAGAGTGTAGAATATTTGAATATTTAAAAATGAGAGGTAAAGATGGAGAAGCTTCTAGATCTAAAATCCTCTAGATTTATAGGTGAGGATGTGCACATGATTAGGATTAGATTTGGTTAAATGGTGTGGTTAGGATAATTAATGATGAGATTTGATGGAACAAGTAGGTGTAGGGAGGCATAGGGTATGGTAGATGGGATGTAGGAATATTAAATTCCTATAAATGTTAATGAAGGATTATAGTTGGATAAAAACGAAATAAAAGGGATTAATAATAAAATGGGATATGATGATGGATTGAAAGAGATTGATAATGGAATATTACTTAAATGAAAAATAATGATAAAGGGGAAATATGATAAATATGATAAAATGGATTAAAATAATAATAATTAATATTGTGATTAATTATTATATGGATTGGTAAACGATAAATGGTGATGAGGATAAAATGTGGGGCATGATTAATGTTAATTACTCATGTAGATATTTTAGGTGTCTATAATATCAGCAAAATTTAGATGGAAAAATCTGGTGTGAAATCTATCTTCATCATACAATGAATCTGCATCCCCCAACACTAGGTCATTTCCTTAAGATACCAGACCAGTATCTCTTTCCATCAACAAGACATTTTATTATAGATAATGATGGAACTTCATCCCTATCAAGATTTTGGTATGAGCACACCAAATGTGATGTATAATTTGTAGAAAGAGATGAATGAGAAGAATTATCTGGCTCATCGGATGATGACAATAGTCCAAGATTCCATTTCAGTCCTTAAGAATGTTGTAAAGTTATAGCTATAATGGTAGGCTTGTTGCCATGTGTCTTGTGTGTCCTAATAAAGTTCTGAAATGACTTGGCTTTAGTCATGTCGAAGCATGGTGGACATCCCCACTTATTAAAGGTGTCAGGATTGAGTGGCGTGTACTCATTATGTTTATCTCCCACTTTATTTGAGTGGGAATATTTTGGGTAACTCAGGTTCCAAGTTCCCAGTCTTCAGGTCACCCAGTGAAAAGCCTCTCAAATTCCTATTAGTGATGAGGCATGACAGAAAAAATAGGTCAAGGTATTATTCAAATAATACTTGCATAAGTACCAGGATAACTACATGGCATTTGAAATGTACTTATACACTTTGTATGAATCACATACGGTGACTACTAAACTCACTCTAACTCAAGAACCTAACATTGTTTTTGGTTATCTAAAATGTTCTTAATGTGATTTTTAGGATGTTATGGCTACAAATAATCTAAATAGACTAAGGCATGACATAAGTGAAGGTGAAGTGACATGGGAGAAACTATAATCACACCCATTATAGGTTTAAAACCATACAGTAAGAGACCAATGCATAATATAGTCAAACACATAACTTTAGGAATGTCTACTCTTTTAGCACATGGGAAAGTAATAAGTTGTTGGACACATCTCAACTTCTACACACATCCTAGATTCATGGATGTCATGGACATAACTTCAAATAATCCATTTGAGTCATATATTATACTTGCAATGTCATACTTTCTCACATGAAAGTGTAATTCCTGTAATCTGAATTACCAACTTTCATAGAACATCATTAATCACAGTTTATTTAAATAAATAAGTACTATTTATTCAATTTAGGACTGAAACAAAGTTATCCTTGAAAAGTGTCACTTTCTTATTAATAGGATTTCGGTGGAAGGATTGGAATAAAGAATGAATCCAAGTCTATATATCTCTAGCATGGGAAAAAGTATGATAAAGGAGTTTGAAATTTTTAGGTATTGCACAAGAAAGAAATTTAGGACAATAAATGTTAATGTTCTTTATCCTTTTCTGAAAGGGGAGGCCTTGGTAAATAAAACACTAAAGAAAATTGCATAATTTTTGTCTCTTTCATTTCTAATTGAGGTGAGTAAGCCATAATTTTGGAGAGGAATTTAGACTCCACTAGGTATAAAAGTGTATAAAAATCATAAGTAAATGGAATAATTATTTGCTAAATTGATCTGGGTGATTATTTTTTTAATATAGAATCAAAATTCCACCATGTATCTCTCCACTAGGAAGTCATGGGTTATAGTTCAAGTTTGTGAAACATGAAATTGTTCAAAATATTTTGTATCTTAAAAAATACATAGAATATATAAATTAACAAGATTTAATTTTCATTTGATCTCAAGCCAAGGATTCTAGTCACTAAAAGAGACTAGATCATGGATAATATTAATCATGTTCTGAAAGACTCTAATCTCAATAATAATAGGAATTTCTACTAAAGGTTTGTAGTTGATTTTCATTATGGGATCCCACTAGATTTTATGAGTATTAAATTAAATAACTAATTTGAATCCATCACCAACCCATATTAAATGCAATTTCACTATCTCAAACACTTTCTAAATGTGTTCGACAACAAAATAGCATTCAATCTTCACCAAAAAAAGTTATCAATATGTATAAAGTCTAATGTTCATCTAGGAAAATTTACTAAAATGGGCACCAACTAAGATGCAATACTTTAAAATAATTTTCCAACTTTCATTTCCTTCTATAACTTTAACAAGCTAATAGGTGCAAAGAAAAATGTTTTTTCTATAAACATTTTTTATGTCCATGTCCCCTTTATTATGAGAAAGGAACATAATAATGGAAGAAAAAAACCCATGTGATATTGTAAGAAGTATCCCAAAGAAAATATTTAAGGATTTTGTCTAATTATAATAAGATGCCTTGGAAGGATCCCAACATAAAGAGGAATAGACACGAGTAGAAACAATTGTCTTAATATAGATGGAATTTCATGGCCAAATAAAGAGGCCTATAAATCCAAAACAGATATATTTTCCTCAACTCTCTCAAAATTAAATATTTCCATGGTTTTGAAGATGTGTTATTAAAAGAAAAGGGAATGCCAAGAAGCTTAAATTTTTATTCATATTGAATCCATTTTTAAGGATGATATTTTAGCTAATATGGCATGAGCACATGCTTTTCTTGAAGCATTGAGTTATGGTCCTCTACAAATTTGAACATGGCACTTCACAAAATATAGCAAGGCACTGAAACGTTTCCTTAAAGGAAAGTTAAATTTTAACAAGTGTAAAAATAGAATCACCTGAAAAAATGATAAATAATGAGCCGGGATACCTAATCAGGGAGGAAGATAACCTAAATCAATAAACCCTCATTTTGGTGAGAAATTAAATAACTAAATGCTTATGTCACAATATTATAGAGGTATCCTTGATCCAAAAAAAGGATGAATATATCATACCTCAAAATATTAATAGTTAAACAAGCCAAGGATTTTAAAATGAGATTCTATATAATCACGAGTGAGAAATCACCAAATCCAAGAGTCTTTAGCATGGAGAGAATGAATGTCCCTCCAATATGATCATAGTTATTTTCAAATTCTACCTTTATAAAAATAGTTTTCCATCACAAAATTCATACCCATTTCATGCCTTCTCAAATATATATGATATTATATAGAGAATATATATCCATTAATAAATTAGGTTTACTATAGTATAACAACTCTAGAAAGAATGTGGTGGATACAAATCACTACAAATTTAGTAATTATTTTATACAAGATATAAAACAATATTATAGGATGCTAACTATTAATAAGGTTTGATTATCCATCCATAGACATGCATTTAATATTTCCTTTATTTATTATTTTACCTAAGGAATTTTTTAGAAAAGAGCTTGAAACTAACTTGTATATAAAGTGATCTTTAAAGCATGATAGCATTTACATGATTCCTATGAAAGAAAGCCAGTTATTGACAACTATATTTGGCCTCTTTCCTTTTGTCTCTTTCTTTATCTTTGGTCTTCCACACCCTACAACCCAGTCATAACTTTACTGATTAATATTTTATCGATTCAAACACTAGCGCCCAACCAGGATAGCAGTGCCCAGGAACTCATGTCCCCTCTAGGACCCCATGAACCTTTTCTACCTCACTCGATCTTTTCGGGTCTCTATTATCTTTTGGGCATATTTTTCACTTATGGGTTGGCCTTCTAGTTGTCAATTAAGAAATTCAAATAAGGGAATCATATAAATACATAGTTACTTTTTCAAAATGAGGGACCAAGCACTAAGAATTACTATCATCACCTAAGCTTGCATTCCAAAGGATATAAAGACCTTTAAATTCATCCATCTAGTATCCATTCAAGAGAAAAGGGATGCATACTCCTACATACACAACATAGGAAGGGGAATTCTATTCTATTCCATCCGCACATACTATTACATTGCTAAATTATAGCTACAACCCACTATCATTTGTGAAACTTGCACAAGGGCATCATTTCCACAAACACACACCAAAACTACATGGAGTCTAAGATGTAGTTTAGTGCTCAGTCATAAGTTCACTCTTGGGGTGACCATCAGGGTTATTCTGACTCCCCATTCTACATTTTCCTTTTAAGGTTTTATGTGGTTTATCGGTATGGGCATGTGAATTTCTCTTTTGAAGGTTACAATAACTTTCGGCGATCAAGAAGTGAACATTAGGTGATCAACAAGAATTAACATCAAAACACTTGTGATGTAATAAATACCATATCCCGAGATCCTATGCAGTCACTAGCACCCACGTGCCTCTGTGCTACCATGGGTGCCCTTGTCCGATAATATTCCTGAACTCCATAATTTGCAATGAGATGTTATGATGTTTTTTGCATCCTGTTCAACACTTTATCATACTCATATCACTTCCTATCCACTCAAAAACCAACTAAGTATTCTTATCTCTCATTTTTGCTTAGGGTTTTACATTATTGGTTAGATCTTATTGTACATTATCATTTTGTAAATCATTAAGAATAATAGTTACTCTGCAATTAGATTTAATTCAAATTTAATTATAAATCATTTGGTGAACTCATCTCGTTCGAACACTCTTGAGTCCTTCCTCATTCATAGCCTCCATAACCTAGAAACCTCCCACCATGAGTGTCTCCATCCCTTCCTTTTTATATGATAAGCCTTATTGTGAGGATAAAATCATATCTTTTTTGGCTAATACTTACATTCATCCTCATACTTATCCTAAATATGTGTATCATAAGTTTATTACAACTTTATCTTTTAATAAACAACATATTACTTTTATATCTACTAAAATTCCTTCTCAGTCTATTTTAGATAATGATCCCCCTTGATATTCATCTTTGCATCAATAACATGGGGGTTAAACATGCTTTATTTGATAATGGCTCTGGGATTAATATTTTTAATCTAGCATTCCTTCATTAAATTGGCCTCTCTGAAGACTCCTTGGTTCGTTCATCTAGTTCTATCTATGAATTTCATAAAATTCCTAAATACGTCTTAGGTACTATCAAACTTCCTATTACTGTTGGGCCATGTATTATGCCTATCCCATGCCTTTTGATGCCCAATAGTATTAATTATAACATTCTTATTAGGTGGCCTTGGATCCATACCATGCATGTGGTTCCTTCTACTCTTCATACCCAACTTTAATTTATCTATCAAGGTGTTTTCTATGAGGCCCTAGAAAATCCCTCTTGAAACAGAATTTGAAATGCTATTAAAGATTCACCATAAAGTCCCATTTCCTCTACATCTAAGCCTCATTTCTCCAAATATGGCCTTTTCTATCAATATATGCTTTGTTACAACTTTTCTGGTGTCAGGTTATGCCAACGTGGTCAAGGAGTCACCGAACCATTGTGCTTCCCCACTCAATCTACAAATTTTGGCCTTGGATATCATCTCTCGTCCACTTCTTTAAGTCCTATCACATCCTTTACTAATGTTTTAACTGTTTCCCATACTTCTAAACTTCCTCTCTTACCCATAGCTCATTAGCGATCATTCTTCCAGTGATTAGCATGATCTGGATACTTTCACTACTAACGATTCACTGTTAGAATACATGGAAACCTATGATCACTTCCCCTCTTATCATCACAAAAAACAATTTACATCTGTTCTTGCTACTACTACTTACTTTGGTGAGTCAAATCCTCCTAATGTCAATACGGATACTCCTCATACCATTCACATTAATATGCACATTGAAGATCATTCCACTCTTTTAAATTAATGAACTATTCAATACAATCTTCGCACTACCAAAAACCCTCGTATGCTTTTATTAGTTGTTTCCCTCTCAATTTCTGAATAGATTGATATTAGACAAGTGATTCATGAATTCTCTGACATATTTACATGCGATTATAGTAATATACCTGGTTCTAAACTAGTCTAGCAGAAAATTCACAAAATGCATCCTAAAGTCTCACTATTAGTCGAGGAATAAGTACAATGAATCTTAGATGCTAGATTTATCTGTGTTGTTGACTATCCCAAATGGGTGTCTAATATTTTCCTTGTTATGAAACCAGATCAAAAAATACGTTATTGCACTAATTTTTGTGAACTCAATAAGGATTTATCTAAAGATAGAGTATCATTTCCACACATTCATGCCATCGTTGATTCCACTTATGGATATGACATTTTTTCCTTCATTAACGGATTTTATAGTTATAATCAAATCAAAATTAACCATGTAGATCAATGAAATACTTCATTTATTACAGCATGGGGCACTTTTTGTTACATCGTTAATCCCTTCGGCCTTAAAAACATTGGGGCCACTTACCAATGTGTAATGACGCATATCTTCCATTACTATATTCATAATATTCTTGAAGATTATGTTGATGATATACTTGCAAAATCATGGCATTGTTCCACCCATGCTCAAGATCTGCAAACCTCTTCGAATGCTTGCGACAATACTAAGTACATCTAAATCAAAATAAGTGTTTTTTCGATGTCATCAATGGAAATATCCTAGGCTACATCATCTCCCAACGTGGAATTAAAATTGATCCTAAAAGTATCTGTGTCATTGTTAACATGCCTCTACCTCATAATTTACATCAATTACATTCACTACAGGGTAAAATACAGGCCATTTGTTGCTTCATTGTACAACTCACTGATAAAATGAAACCATTTAAACATCTAGTGAAAAAGGAAACTAAGCTCATTTGGGATGACCATTACCAATGTGCATTTGAAGCTATTAAAACATATATGTTAAATCCTCCTATCCTAGTGCCTCCACGGCTCATCAACCCTTCCTATTGTACATCTCTACTACATTCCATGCATTAGGGGACCTTCTTGCTCAACATGATGAATCTCAACATGAAAGGGTTGTTTATTACATTAGCTGCACTTTTCTTTCCTATAAATACAATTACAACTATATTAACAAATAATATCTTGGCCTAGTCTTTGTTGCAGACAAGTTGCAACACTACCTTGTCAATAATTAGGTTCACATAATTACTAAAGTTGATCCTCTATGATACCTCTTATCTCACACTCATCTGTCGAGATTCCTTGTATGATGGCTCATGTTGCTCATAGATTTTGATTTCAATTTCATCAGAAAAATATCCATCAAAGTCCAAGTCATCGCTGACTAGCTAGCCGACACCCCTCTTTCTAATACATCACCCATCTATGATAATTTCTGAGATAAGTTTACCACTTACACCATTGAAAATAACACTTGTACTATGTATTTTGACGGATCTTATTTCCTCTCAGGTGTCGGGGATGGGATTGTGCTTATAACCCCACATGGTGATCATCTCCCCTTTTTATACCGCTTAGGGTTCTCATGCACCAACAACATCATTGATTATCAATCCCTAATCCTCAGTCTTGTTTTCACTCACAAAATTTCTTATTCAAAATATCTAAATTCATGAAATTCCCAAATCATTATTAATCAAGTTAATGACACGTATCATACCAAATAGGACCATCTTGTCTCGTATAATGACCTTGTCAAAGTAATATTGGCTACATTTTAATCCTACTCTCTCACTGCCATCCCTTTAAAATACAATTGTCATGCATATGCTATGGCTAGTGCAGCATCACTTATACCTCAAGACATCACTAATGAGAAATCCATATTTATCATTCGTCACATATGGTAGCCTTCAACTAATAGCTCGGCCTTGGAAGCTTGTGTTGTCACATACAACAATGATCATCTTGAATCATTCACTCAAATCTCGAAATTTCTATATCGTAAAACCATTCGCAACAATTTTTGACCTCACGAAGCTCGTCATTTACGATGAGAGGTGACATGATACATAAATATTGGCACTTCATTATTTAAAATATCATTTCATGGCTATTTGTTGCGATGTTTAGGACTAGATGCCATCTTCATAGTTATATCTCAAGTTCATGATAGTCTATGTGGTGGTCACTTCTCCAAAAAAACTATGTCCCACAAGCTCCTATGCCAATGCTTCTATTGGCCTACCATAGAACAAGATTACTTAGAATATGCCAAACATTGTCAAAATTTTCAAAAACATAGCAATCTCCATCATGCACCTACATATGACCTCCATCCCATTTCTCCATCATGGCCCTTTTCCTTATGGGGTTTTGATCTTGTTGGAAAGATTAATCCAAAATCAATTGATAGCCATAAGTTCATTATTACTGCTATGGATTAATTTACTAAATAGGTCAAATCTGTAGATTTACAAACCACTGCTAGTCCTGATATCTTTCATTTTATCACCACTTACATTATTACATGCTTCAACAATCCCTCCATCATTACTAATAATGGATCTCCTTTTAAAAATAAAGATGTTAAAAGGCTATGTGCAAAACTCAAGATCAAGCAAACCTCAAGGTTTATTTTAAGAATCCTCTGGTAAATTTGAGTTTGAAAATCCTCTACAAATATAACTACAAGCACTTTCATTAGAAAGGTGATTTTTCCTAGTTTCCAGAACGAATTTTTCACCTAATATTTTTTACGTGAGAACCAGGGTCTAGAGGAAAGATTTATTCAATCAAACTCATAAAATAAGGTTTTTTTGGTGCATCTTTGTTGGGTGACAAAAAAATTGTTGACACACATCATAAAAATTTGTTGTCATATGAAAGCAAGGTTTGTTGACATGGGCCAACAACCTTTTGTTATCGCATGACAATAAATTTTGCTACCGCGCGTCAACAAGCCTTGTTGTCATCTAACATCGAGGTTTTTTGATGTGCATCAATAAACCTCATTGTCACATGGTAAAAAATTTTGTTGATGCATGTCAACAAGTATTTTTATTGTGTGACAATAGTATTTTTTGATACACGACAACAAGGGTTGTTAACGAACATCAACAATTCTTGTTGACTCACGAAAATAAGGGTTGTTGACACGCGTCAACGAGAATTGTTAACACATGTCAACAAGTCTTTTTGACACGCTTCAACAAAAGCTCATTGTTGTGCATCCATAGCTTGAAAAAACCTAATTTTTCCCTATACATACCCCACCGTCCCTCATTTTCACGTTCACACTTCCCAGACCCCAATTTTTTTCTCCGTTCTCCCAGTGTAAACATTTACAAGTACCAACCTCAACAAACCAACCAAACACAAAATAAAATCCATGTCTCCACACTCCAATCAAGCTCAAGTACTCATGGCTACTAGTGCTCAAGCTCAAGATCCAACAAAAAATCAAGCTAACCGGGCATTGAAACCCCCCCAAGTCCTACCCAAGGGTAAGATTCAATACAGAAGCTTGATGTTCGCCCACATTTATACAATTTTTCAAATGAATGCAAAATACAAGGAATCTATAGAATCATGTGACTTTGAAGGGATCGTTAGCATGTCCCAGTTCGAGATTGATCGTGAAATTCTTAAGTACCTTCTCTCCGCGTACAATAAAGAAGATAGTCAATTTAGTATTACTTTGCAAGATGGTCGTAGATTCAGGTTCAGTGTAGATGTAGCTAATATCCATTGATTGATAGGTCTTCCATTTAAAAATTCACCAATAGTAACAAACAAAGCAACCCTCACTAAAGAGGATAAGATTTACCTTGAATCTTATTTTTGTTTCCATGTTGATTGTACATGTAACCTGATTTTTCATTTGAAAGATGTTTATTTTGATATTAATTCAAAATTCCAATGAATTTTGGTAGCTCATGTCAACAAATCAAGATGAGGTGTGGATATGCAAGGAATTGCACACCACTTTCTTGCTACCATGATTTCTTTTTTTCAATCCAGAACTGTTTTGCAAGGTTGGTAAATGGATATTCCAAATTGGGCTATTGCATATATTCTTGCATCAATCAGAAAGAAAAAAAATTATTGGTGCACATTTTTATCTAATAATATAAAAACTTCCATTAAAAATGGAACACTTTCTGAAAAACTAGTTATTCATTCAACTAACTACCTCCTCGGTCTTTATTACAAGGCATATTTTAATTTAAAAGACAAACCAACTCCCACTTGCAAAAATGAAACAATGAATAATTTTTCAATTCCATTTGAAGAATAACAGGTAAATAGTTTATATTTCAACGTTACTCAGGTTATTCTATTAATTTTTTGTACCGTATGCAAAAAATATTATATACTTCTGATTGAATCTTTATGCACTAATATTATGTACTTTTGAT